>JBBGZY010001349.1:2242500-3442500 GCA_037952925.1 Lithobates clamitans
GAGGGCCTTGCGCACGTGTCGTACGTACGTTCTGTGCGTCGAATTAGGGGGCGGAGAACATGAGTTAATTTCGAACGTCAGGGGCGGGCGACGCAGGCGGAGTTTCACACATGCGTAGTGTATAAAGAGGGGCCTTTCGCACGTGTCGTACGTACGTTCTGTGCGTAGGTGATAGTGGACCAGGACGTTACAAAACGAAGGTAATTTGAGATATATTTTTTTTTTTGGGGGGGTTTATGGTCATGACTTTGTAGCAAGCGGCCTATATGGCTTGATAGATTGATGAGGCCTACATAGGGAGAAGATGATGAGGGGTTAGCAGAAACCTATAATAAGTGTTTTTGGTCTTGTGACTTTCTCTTTTCCAGATATAATGAATCCCCTATTGAAGGATCCAGAGTTCCTTACTTCTTTTATTTCAAAATATCGAGAGATGAGGAATTTGTGGGAGGTGAAACACCCTCAGTATTATGCCAAGCATGTGAGGAAGTCAACGCTGGAGAGACTTCTGTCCTTTGTCCAGGAGACCATCCCGGGAGCAACAATGGAGACAGTGCTTAAGAAAATTGGGGTCTTGAGGAACATGTATAAAAGGGAGCATAGGAAGATCCAGGAATCAAGGAGATCAGGAGCATCAGCAGATGATGTTTATGTACCCAGGCTGTGGTACTACAATCAACTCCGTTTTCTTGATGACCAGAATGAAGCCAGGGCATCACTTTCAACCCTTCCCTCCACCCTTCCCTCCACCCTTCCCTCCACCCTTCCCTCCACCCTTCCCTCCACCCCAGCAGAGGCTGATGAGGAGCAAGCTGGGTCTTCCATCCTGGATGAACCGGATATGACCATCTGGAGTCAGGTAAATTATTTTAACAAATATTTACTGTACTAATATTAATGATGTTAACTGGATGTTATAATTGTCTCAAATAATTTTGCACTCCAAATTGTGTATACATATCAAATGATAGTAGTGGCTAAATATGTTTGGCACCTGCTTGAAATAATTAGGGTGTCTGATTAGACTCTTTTATTAAAGAGATGTATTCACATTGAATTTGCTAGTCATGAGAAGCAAACTGTGTGTCATTGATGAACCCAAAAAAAGAAACTAAAACTATTGTCCTTTTTTTATACACAGGATGAGTCCATCCAGGAGGAATGTGGGGAAAGTGGCAGGCAGGAGGAGACCGGGCCCATGGACAGCCTGGAGGAGGCCGGATTCACCATCATCCTGGAGGAGGCTGGGCCCAGTGTCAGGCAGGAGGTGGCTGCTCCCAGTGAGGTGGCTGGGCCAAGTGAGGTGGCTGGGCCAAGTGAGGTGGCTGGGCCCAGTAGGAGCCTGACCCAATCCCAAGTGCCTCCCCTCCACCTTCCCAAAAAAAGGGCCAGGAAGGGGATGGTCACACAGGACGCATCCCTGCGCCTCATGCAACAGGCCACCCGTTTTTTAACGAGCCCCCCCGAAGCGGAAGAAGCCTATGGCTGCTACTTAGCCAGCAGGCTTCTTCAGATGGATTGGGAGCAGCGCCTCATTTGTGAGCGCCTATTTGGGGAAACAATCCATAAGGGGCTGCAGGGCACGCTAACAAAAAACACCCAACTACATGAGGCAGCCCCCCCCCCTCCTCCTCCTCCTCCTCCTCCTCCTGCCACAACTGAAACACCAGAGCCACAGCCTCAAAAGAAGGCTACAGGGAAGGCTGCAGGGAAGGCTGCAGGGCAGCGTGGAGGAAAGGCTGCAGGGAAGAGAAGAAAGTGATGACCTGGGTTCAGTCTGGTCTGACAGAAGACGCAGGCTGTTGTAGGACCACAGTCTGGGGACATCTAGATCATCTGCTGGTGCTGTTGATCTCTGGGATTCTTGGACCAGATTGTGCTCCCTCTTATATGGACTCCTCAAGATCCCAATTTTCTTGTACACCGACTTTTTCCAGCGTTGACTTCCTCTTTATTTTATTTTGACCATGAATAAATGGATCTTTTTTGAGTTTAGCAAAAGACTTTATGTGTTTTCTTTTAAATCATTGATTTTACACACAATGTTAAATTAACAAGGGACAACAATCTCATTGAGTTTTAAAAAAACACACCAAAAATACATTACTAATGTTAATAATGTTCAAGTGGTAAGTCTTGAAAATAAAAAAATATACATAAACAAAAACGGTGCTTTGGGTTAACTTTATCTAAAAACTAAAAAATAATCACTAGAAAAAAAAAAAAGAATAATGGGTTCTTTGTGGTAACTTTACAAACCTAAAAAAAAAAAAAAAAATAAGGGAAAAAGTATTATTAGTATGGAAACATTGTTAATAAAAAGCATACTATATCATTCATGAGATCAAAGAGAAAAAGAATTCAGAAATCAGTTTGGGAGAACTCTGATTATGAACAGCAAAACACCTTCGTTCTTTAGAGCATTCGTAAAGAAGAAATAAAATGCGCTGCATTCAACGATCACAGATTTTGCAGCGTGATGAATGTGCTACCTACAATACGAACACTAGTTTTACTAGACCGAGTGCTTCCGTTTAGTTTTTGCTTATGAGCATGCGTCGTTTTTTTGTCCGTAGGACTAGCATACAGACGAGCGGACTTCGGGGTCCGTCGTAGTTACGACGTAAAGATTTGAAGCATGTTTCAAATCTAAAGTACGTCGGATTTGAGGCTAAAAAAGTACGTTGAAAGTCCGAAGAAGCCCACACACGATCGGATTACCAGCCAGCTTTAGTCCGTCAGCGTCCGTTGGACTTTTGTAGCTGAAAAGTCCGACCGTGTGTACGCGGCATTAGATGTGCTTGTTTTAATCATCAACCATGTGAGTTGCTAAATGTTGTACCTTCATTAAAGGTAATCATATTGCTACACTTAGAAGTGCCTCTCTTCTCTTTTATACTCAGTTGTGACATGACGCTACTTGTAGATCAAGACATTGCTTGTATATCAAGTCAAAATTTATTTAAAAATTTTGCTTGTCTTGCAAAACGCTCTCAAACCAAGTTACTCTCAAACCAAGGTTTTACTGTACTTGTCTTCAAGTTATTAAACAAATTCCATTCATACTTTGTTCTGTGACTTCCTGCTTCTGCTGGTTTTCTATTTCTTTGTGAAACTTGTGACCTTTACAAACAAAATCTCACTATTTATAGATGTCAAACTGAGAAAAAGAAATCACAGTATCCAGGGAGAGTTTTGTACATTAAATATAAAGTGTTCTTATGAGACCCTGTCCAATTCAAAGGACAAAGGCTGATTTTAACAACATAATTGTTCTGCATGAATAAAAATTGTGAGGTCACCCGAGAGGCTATCTTCACTCCTGAAGGCTTCAGAGCCATTATGACATTACTACAGCTGCTGCATGACAATGTCATTATGCCTGCTACTATGCTGTTATTACGTACAGTATCTGCACTGGGACCTTCCAGCAGCATTAAGAGGAACCTTTCACAAGCACATCAACTGATCAACCATTGGCAACCGGACTGGCAGATAAAGCCTAAGCTATTGTTAGGTCTAATTATGCTGGCAGCATATAGGAAACATTCCATGAACAAATCCTTACCTTCTTTATGTATATTTTCTAGCTTCTGGATATTGGCACACACAGACCTTAGTGAATTTCCATTTGGGTGCAGTCATTTCAATTCCCCAACAAAATGCCCCGTCACAATCTTTATAAGATGCATATGCTGTCTACATTCACCTTTATGTTAACCTGACCGAAACACTTCATTCAGCATCTGGATTTACCATTCTGCAATGTGAAATGAAGGCCCAAAATAATGTTCATGCATATTTTTAAAAAGGCCAATGCAAAATTCACCAGCACATTTATTTTAAAGGTCAACTGTTCTTTTCCTTTTCTTATCATACTGTTTATCATACTTTAGTCAGTTCTGTTGCTGTAGTGAGTGCAATTTTTTAATAGTTTTCTTTTCTTTTTTCTTACTTACCTTTACTTGCTCCAGCGTTGGTGGCTTTTCAAATTGGCACTTGCAGGATATGTATGGTCCTTACTGCCTGCCATGTGCATGTCCGCACACAAACTGCAAATAATAACATTTTGTAGGGGGAATTTCTATCTGCAGTGAGGCTAGAATGGTTGGTGCTGCGGAGATGTACAGTTATGCTATCAGCTACACGACTTTCCCACTAAGGAGCTTGCTGATGCAGACCTGTAGCCCAGATGTAGAAAGGGGTGTTTCTAATACCATTGGTCTAACCACTGGTCCCAGGAGCTTCACAGCAGTCCTCATATGCTACTTACTGTGATGCTTTAGGGACTTTTGCTGGTGGTAAGTATAGCAGGATAATTTAGAAAAACAAGATGTGAGACAGTGGATTCCTAGTTGTTTTATAAACATGTGATATGTGTTTTTCAGATGGGATCAGTTGGACTTTAAAGACCAACTCAAGGCCCAATTTTTTTATTTTGAATTTGATAGGTAAGGGTAATGGTTATAACCTCCACCTCCGCTGTATGTGTCCCTGTTATCGAAATATCCCCTTGCTGTCTGCCAGGATAGGAAGTGGTAAGAAATCTCTCCATTCAGACAGATCTTATAAATTTTACATGGAACTACAAGCAGCACTACGTAGCTCCGCTCGATACTCTATGCCTCTATGAAAGAGGGGGGTTTAGCTTTCCCAAACCCCCTTCGCTACTATTATGCTACCCAGTTGAGAGCAATCGCATCCTGGGTTACCCTTCTGGCCTACAACCGCTGGACCCAAATAGACAAATTATGGATAGCCCCCATCCACCCAAACAACTTATTGTGGAACACAAATGCCAATGTCCCTTCCACTTTTCTATTACCTATTATGAATCTGCTGTGTTCCATATGGAAAGGATTGAATCGTAGCAACCCTCTTCAATCTGAGGCCTCCTTAGTCACAGCCTTTCTCTATAACCCTAAGTTACCCGATAGTCTAACCTACCAAATGATCTCACCCTGGTTACAGAAGACTCTCTTCCACTACGGACTTCTAGTGAAACCGGTAACTAGGGAAATACTACCCTTCGACGAACTTAGAGCCAAACACAACCTCCCCTGTACTGCTTTCTGCGGGTACAGTACCTTCAGATATGGCACTACGCTTTTACTATCACTCCGACTCTACAGTTCTCCATACCTTCCCCATTTGAAAGATTGGTCCTATCTGGTCCCTCACAGAGAGGACTGACCTCGGACATATATAAAATTCTAAATTCTTTTGACAGACTCTCATTGGGGAAACATAGCTACATGCGTAAATGGGAAGTAAATCTTGGGGAGGAATTGTCTCCTGAACAATGGAGAACTGTATGGTCTTGTGCGGCTAAAAGCTCTATATGTACACTTTAAAAAGGAAACACTTATAAGTTGCCCTTTGGTTGGTACCTAACACCATCTCGCTTACACGCCATATACCCATCGGCCCGGATCGCTGTTGTCGATGTCTTCAAGACCAGGACACGCTACTCCATATCTATTGGAACTGCCCAGCTCTCCATCCTTACTGGTGCTCGGTACAGGGGCTTCTCCATCAGCTGTTTGAGTTAGATATCCCCCTCTCCCCTAAGCTGTTTCTACTCGGCCTTCTCCTTCCTAAATTTCCCGGATTAGGGAAGCCACACATATACTCACAGCAGCAAGGTGCTTAGTGGCCCTACACTGGAAAAACCAACATCACCAAACACTTTTGGTCCTCTATGCTAGAATTAAATACATAGAGCTCATGGAGTCTATGTCAGCCCGCTTAGAAGATCGTATGGCTCAACATACAGCAATATGAGAGGGCTGGTACCTCCGGGTGGAACCCCCTTAACTGCTCAGGGCACTCCCCACCATGCGAGCCGAGTCTGCGCAGGATCCTCGAGTGACGAGTCTAGCTGGTTGGAATTATTCTCCTATACACTTTTCCTCCCTCTTCTTTCGCCCCTCCCCCCTTCTTTCCTCCCCCCTCTTTTTTTTCTTTATCTTTGGAAACGCAGACCACACAATTATAGGATAATTTTCGTCCTGAGTACATTTAACTGTTGATCGAGATCCACCTGTTGGCTTATAGGTATCACTATTGTGTTATGTTCACACTCTTCTAGAGCCGTATTTCAACCTCCTTTTATTAATCGGCTATGCCTCATGTTTGATATTTGCAGGATGCATCCACACCACATACAGAAGTCTGTTAATCCCTAATTCTTTCCATTTCTCTCCTCCTCTTTATTTATTTTATGTCATTACCCCCTCTTGTACTTGTGCCTTATATTTTTGTATTGAAACGAACAAAACTTAATAAAAATTGTCAATAAATATTTTTAAAAAACCCTCCAAATAGGATACAGAGAAAATTAAAAGACTTTTAGTAGAATGAGGAAAAGTTAAAAGTTCTGACAATGTTTTTGTTATTGTCTGTGCCTACCTGTCCTGGTAAAGATAGCACTCCTTATTTCCTCTATGGGTGTCCCAGAGACAGGGAGGGTGGGAGAATCTCCTTAATGGGAAACAAAAACAAAAAAAATGTCACAGCTCAACTTACCAACTAGCCTGCAACCAACCAGATTATCCTGTCTAACAGTATGCATTAAAAACAGGGGTTTAGTTAGCACACATTTTCAAATGAATGTGGAAGCTGCAGTGCCACTTCACAGTACCCCAGTATTATCTGCAGTCCTAACTCTATACATTTTTGAGAGCCTCCATAGTAGAAGCACATGCACAATAATGGATAGATAGAGGGTAGGTGAGCCTGGAGGGAGCCCACTCCTCCTTAAAGACACAGGGGTGCACTGGACACCCATCATATAGAACAATGGCAGCAAAGGCGTCCAGTACATCCCCCACTGGCCTTTGCAGTAAGGAGCACATGGAAGAGCGACGCAAATCAAACAAACAAAATAGGAAAAGCCGGCAACTCCATGTCCATATCCAAATTTAAACATTTATTGGTACATGTAGCACCCTGTTGTTTGGGCAGGGAGCTCCTCACAAATTTACTTGCCAGGAGTAGTTACCCTGGTTGATTGATAGAGATCTATTGATTTCTCCCTAGGTTTGGCCTTGTTGCACTTTTCTCTTCTACCACTAGGTGGCTGGGTACTTGGTGGTACTAGGTATGAAAAGGGGAACCCAAGGTCAGGTTATGGGTATATGGGGTATCTCAGCCAATGGGCAGGGGTTTTCTTGAATCCCTTGGCCTGCTGAGAGCACCTATAGCGCAGGGTTGGGATTGTGGCTTGCAGTCCAATCAGAAGTGACAGTTCTGCCGGCCGGAGAAGCTGTCAGTGGTTGGGGGTAGAAGGGAAGCTGTCGCCACAAAGGGACCAACCACCTTTACCAGGGACCACAGTGAGTAACTGAAGCAAGTACCACATTCTCACCCAAAGGGTCGGTGGAGAATCGGGAAACTTAAATCTTTGATCAAGTCAGAGACCCAACCCGCGGAGGACACGCTTGCAGAGCAGCCTTGTGAGTCATGTCAGGGACCTCGCCGGTTAGCAGGGGTGAAGCTTGAGAAGTATCTGGAGTGCCAAGCTAGGGACCCAGCAGGGAAGTGTGGGTGACGCTTGAGGGGATACCACCGTAAACCTTGGAGGAGCTCAAGGGATTCAGAGTCAGTGAATCTGAGGGCCTAGTGAGAGACCGGGAGCTCAGTGTTGAAGAACTACAAGAGGCAGTTGTAGTGGAGCTGAAGGGACTGTTACGTTTGCGTTAGTAACTGTTGAAGACTGATACCATAGGAGATAGCATTCCTGCATGTGCAGATGTGGTGCCTTGCTGGGGCCTTTCCCTGCATGGCTGTCTTCCTATTGAAGTCTCAGAGTCTGCCAATTGAATCTACAACTACCTAAGGGTGTCCTGGCCCTAACCCTCTTTCCCCAAAAAATACAAATAGGACTGTCAAAAGAAATAAAACCTCTTTTACATCCAAGAAGTGTCTGGCGCCCAATGACTTTCACAATCTTTGTACCCACTATGCCTCACAACCCACTACATATTGAAGGATGTCAGCTATCTTTGGCCTTGAAGGTCCTCATTAGACTGGACAAGGTCTATCGTGTTTCAGCACACTGCCTTGGTCACAGCACAAAGATAAAAATGACAAACATGCTATATATAGTAAATAAGAAGGGACCAGCCCCACCCACCGCTTGAGCAATAATCCAATCATGTTAATGAATCTGTCAGATTGCCCAGCTGATGGGAATAGGGAGAGGAAGAGAGATCATATACCACTAATGAGAAACATCAAAAAGGTCAAAATAAAAATAAAATAAACCATAAGGAAAGAGCAAAAAAAGAGAAAGAGAAAGAGGAGAAGAGAGAAAAAGAGAGAAAGAGGGAACAAAAAGGAGGAAAATAATTTCCAAATATCATTATAAACAGTAGCATATAAAATAGTGAATTGTAACATGCCTATAAGGACCTATTTTGCATATATAAGTAGATGAGTGTGAAATAAAAAAATGTCAAACAAAAACAAAAGAAATTTCCCAGCTTAACTTACCAACCAGCCTTCAACCAACCAAACTATCCTTCCTAACAGTATGCAGCGTTAAAAATAGGGGTTTAGTTTGCACATAATTACAAATTCATGCATAAGCTGCAGAACCACTGGACACCCAGCTCCTTAACCACTTTCCGTCATTATACTGCGGCAGGTCGGCATGATCCCGTGAGCCTTCGTAGCTATAAGTCGGCTCCTTTAAGTGGGATAGCAGGGGGTGCCGATGCTCGTGGCCGATGGTCGCGATGACCGCCGACCACAAGCGATTGCGGGCACAAAAGGCAGAACAGGGACGTGTGTGTGTAAACACACAAATCCCTATTCTGTTCTGTGAGGAGAGGTAGATCCTAATAGCTAGGAACCACGATCTGTCATCCCCTCTAGTCAGTCCCATCCCCCTACAGTTAGAACACACAGTCAGGGAACACAGTTAACCCCTTGATCACCCCTAGTGTTAACCCCTTCCCTGCCAGTGACATTTATACAATAATCAGTGCATTTTTATAGCACTGATCGCTATATAAATGTCAATCATCCCAAAAATGTATCAAAAGTATCCGATGTGTGACCCATAATGTTGCAGTCAAGATAAAAATCGCAGATCAACGCCATGACTAGTAAAAAAAACAATAATAATAAAAATGCCATAAATCTATCCCCTATTTTGTAGACGCTATAACTTTTGCGCAAACCAATTAATATACGCTTATTGCGATTTTTTATTACCAAAAATATGTAGAAGAATACATATCAGCCTAAACTGAGAAAAAAATTAGCTTTTTTTAAAAAAAAAAATTGGGGATATTTATTATAGCAAAAAGTACAAAATATTGTGTTTTTTTCAAAATTGTCGCTCTTTTTTGTTTATAACACAAAAAATAAAAAACGCAGAGATGATCCAATACCACCAAAAGAAAGCTCTATTAGTGGGAAAAAAGGAAGTCAATTTTGTTTTGGTGCAGCGTACTGCACAATTGTCACTTAAATAGACGCAGTGCCGTATCACAAAAAATGCTCTGGTCATTGAGCAGCCAAATCTCCTGGGGCTGAAGTGGTTAATGGGGGTCACAGATAGAAATAGAAACAAAAATTTGAGCTTCTCCCTGCACTTTTCAAAAACAAAACAAAAAAAATGTCTGGAGTTAAGCTTTAATCATTTGTCATTTCCAGAATGTAAAATATCGATTTTACACTCTAAAGCCCCGTACACGCGGTCGGACATTGATCGGACATTCTGACAACAAAATCCTAGGATTTTTTCTGACGGATGTTGGCTCAAACTTGTCTTGCATACACACGGTCACACAAAGTTATCGGAAAATCCGATCATTCTGAACGCTGTGAAGTAAAACACGTACGTCGGGACTATAAACGGGGCAGTAGCCAATAGCTTTCATCTCTTTATTTATTCTGAGCATGCGTGGCACTTTGTGCGTCGGATTTTTGTACACACGATCGGAAATTCCGACAATGGATTTTGTTGTCGGAAAATTTTATAGCCTGCTCTCAAACTTTGTGTGTCGGAAAATCCGATGGAAAATGTGTGATGGAGCCTACACATGGTCGGAAATTCCCACAACAAGGTCCTATCACACATTTTCCGTCGGAAAATCCGACCGTGTGTACGGGGCATAATAATACAATTTTGGATAGCTATGGTGCACCATTGATTGCAATGGAGACTGTGTTCACTGAAAAGTCATTAAACCCAGACTATTAAAAACTCTTACATGATATATACAGTGACAAAGTGTGCAAACTCACACAGCCACTAAAGCATTAATTTTGTGTAGTGTGAAATATACCTGGTTGATCCTGCTTTCAGCTGTCCTTCCCAAATTCTCTGTGTCCCTACTGCAGCCTCAGATTGTGTAGACCAGCTGTTATCTTCTATTGAGCGTACTCCTGTTTCAGTTCCCTTCTAGACTCTTCATTTACTCCTTTTTCCTATCTGTGCAGACCACATGACTCTAGAGCAGTGGTTCTCACCCTTACTAGTGTCATGACCCCTGGATAAAATTTCCCAAGTTGTGGGGACCCCTAACAGTAAAATTATTTTCGTACTTGTCTTGCCTTGGGTGTGTCAGCACCCAAGGCAAGACAAGTAATTTGCGCCCCTAACCCACGGATATTTAGCGCTCCCTGATTCCCTACCACTCGTACAGTATTGAAACCCCTTATGGTACAGTTTAGGATGTACCAATCCTTCTCTTTGTTTCCCTCTTATCTCTCGCTATCCTAATTTCTCCCCCCCCCCCATCTCTCTCTCTCTCTCTAGCCGTCTTTCTTGTTCTTTCTCTGCTTCTTTCTCTCCCTTTTTCTTTGTTCCTCCCCCCTTTTCCGCTCCCTACCATGCATTCTATATTTTTATTCCTTCTCTTACTCCTTGGTGGGGGGAGTTGGGATGAGTGGCAGTGCTGGTGGGGAGATGGGATGAGTGGCAATGCTGGTGGGGAGTTGGGATAAGTGGCAGTGTTGGTGGGGGGTGGGATCAGTGGCAGTGCTCGGGGGAGTTCTGATCATCCAACTTAGGTGCTCTTGATCAAGGTCATCTGCTGATCTGAGAACTGCAGTGGGGACTTTTAATAGCAACTATAATCACAGGTAGTGTTACTCACTGTGTCTCCGACTTTGTGGTGTCTCGCAGCAGTGACACCTATGCCGAAATCAGGAGATAGGGTCTCCTCCAGCCCCTCCCACTTCACATTCTTCACCAGTCAGCTGACTTCTAGTCTTCAACCCCCAGCCATGCCATGAACTGAATGAGGCTGGGTGGGCGACCACGGGCTCCAGGAACAGCCCAGCTGGGCGGCCGCGAAAAGTCTGGGAGAGCAGTGCAGGCTTCAGGAACAGCCCAGGATTCGGTGACCCCTGGCAAATCGTCATTTGACCCCCGAGGGGGTCCCGACCTCCAGGTTGAGAACCACTGCTCTAGAGTTACACATGTGGGCGTATACACAGTGGTAAATGACACCTCCTTCCCTCCTCCTCCATGTCTTCCTATTGCTAAACACTATGGGGAACGGGATATAGTAGGCTGATTGATTACATTTACTAAGAAACTCACAAAAAAAAGGTAATTTTAATATAAATTAGTATTAAATATATCAAATGTAATTGCTCATACTTGTAAAGTTAAAAAAGAGTTATGGATGCAGATGCTGTCTGAACAAAATAAAAGCTAGTGTCAGTCATCTCTAAATCTGCTTACACCATATCAATGCACAAAAATACACATTAGATTTTCAATAAAGATTTATTGGGAGCTGTAAAACAGTTTTTTTTATATATTTATAATTTAATTTGAATTGCTATTCTGAAACAGTTTTTTTTTTGTTTTAGTCATGTGACCTGCACAGCACCAATCCGGGCCGGTGCAGACACAGACTCACACTGTAGAAAGCATACATCAGTAGAGTAATCGAAGCCCCTCACACAGATCTTTCCCTACAGATGCCAAAGAACAGGGAAAGAATAAGGTACTTAGACGATTAAAAAAAAAAAATACAGTGGCATGATATCAATGCTTTATGTGAATGAATTAAGGCAATTAATCACTTCCCACCTGGCCTACTGGCCTATAGCAGAATGACGGCCAGGCGGGTGTTTCATTGTTTTGACTGGACGTCTTATGATTCAGAACAAGTCGCTCGTGTGCGCCGATTGGTGGTGCGGTGTGGTCCCAGTGTAAATAGGAAGTGCCGGATATTGGCATTCCTTTCCTCAGGCTGACAGAGCGTGAGGAGAGGAGAGCCGATAAGTGGCTTTCTTCAGTGGGAACATCTGCACTGATAATCATTGCAGCGCCATCAGTGATGCCCACCAGTGTCCACCAGTGATGCCCACCAGTGATGCTATTCAATGCCCATCAGTGCTGCCTTACAGTTCCCATCACTGTCTCCTCGTCAGTGCCTCCTATCAGGGCCACCTTTAGTGCCCATCAGTTGCGCCCATCAGTGCCGCTCATCAGTGCTGTATATCAGTGCCGCCTATCAGTGCTGAATATGAGTGTCTCCTCATTAGTGCCCATCAGTGCTACCTCATCAGTGCCGGCCAGTACAGCCTCCTAAGCGCACATCAGTAAAGGACAAAAATTACTTGTTTACAAAAACTAAAAAATATATATATTTTTTTTTCATAATTTTCAGTTTTTTTCATTTGTTTAGCAAAACATAAAAAAACCCAATGGTGATTAAGTACCACCAAAAGAAAGCTCTATTTGTGTCAAAAAAAGAATAAAAAATTAGTTTGGGTACAGCGTTGCATGACCACGCAATTGTCATTTAAAGTAAGACAGCGCTGAAAGCAAACATTTGGCCTGGGCAGGAAGGGGATAAAAGTGCCCTTTATTGTAGTGGGTATCACTTTTTTTTTAGTATGACTTTAATGGTTGCTACAAATATTTGATATACTGCAAGTAAGGATTTTAGTATACACCCTCATTTGGCTTTGCACTGTCCATCTGCTGCAGATTCACATATAACCTATGTGAATTTAGAGGGAAAATACCAGTGAATGCATTCATATCCACACATTATCCTGTTCTTTAGCTGTCAGGGCATGCATATGTATACTTCGTTCACCATGGGTGCACCACCCTTTAGTTAACAGACATCCAATACGTCATCTTTATTTTGGCTATATGTCCAGTTAGGTCTTGTACATTAGTCAGTGCCAAGGAATGCTGGGGACATTCGGCTGATGTCATCTGCAAACAAAAACTCGACTGGGCTGGCCCTGTGAAAATGGCATCATCAGATTCCATAACAAAATGAAAGCTAAAAATGGCAAGGACGTGACAACTGGGCACATCATTTCAGGGCAGTAGTATTGTACAAGGTGCCAGGAATGAAGCTACACTGTTTGTTTTGGGATTTGGACATAGCAGCCTAGTTGTATGCCATGTATGGGCAGACAAACTGGAATATCTGAGAAGTGTGTACTAGTTGGCATGAAAGGTAATATTCTGTACTAATAGGGGATTAAATATTTGAATAAAATGGCAAAGCAATTACACGTCTGTGTAAGATGATAATATACAATGGCGTATTAACCCCTCTCTGTGTTAAAATCTTAAAATCTCTTTTTTTGCACTGGACTTGATGTATAGAAGATAAGGGAAAAAAAAGAAGTTGTCTATAGCATCCAGTCAGCTGTTATATTCTTTAGAGCAGGGATATGCAATTAGAGGACCTCCAGCTGTTGCAAAACTACAAGTCCCATCATGCCTCTGCCTCTGGGTGTCATGCTTGTGGCTGTCAGAGTCTTGCTATGCCTCATGGGACTTGTAGTACTGCAACAGCTGGAGGTCCGCTAATTGCCTAACCCTTTTTTAGGGTAATACACACAAGCGTTTTAGTATCATCACTGTTATCAGAGCTTAACCAATTTCTTGTTCCTTGCTGGCCAAAGACAGATTGAAATTTGGCAGTGGCTGGCCAAATTTCAATCCATGTGTAGATGTCCCTGTTTGACAGAATCCATCTTTTCATCAACTTCTGTCATAGGGACATGCTGGAAAGCATGCGTTAGTCAGCGGCTGCAGCCACTGATCAGTGGGTTCTGACTACAGTGTGTTCCACTGTCAGAATACAATGTTCTGGTAGGGGGATTCCTCCATCTACCATATTTGTGTGGATGGAGGAATCTATTTTTTTTTTTTGTTCATTGAGTCTGCGGCTGAATGGAAAGAAAATACCTGTCTATGACCATGTGAATTCAGAAAGTCCAGTGCTTAAATATTGGCAGCTGTTTCTTTAATTCACAGGTAAGTATATCCAGTAAGTTCAAGTCTCAAAGATTCCTAGCAGAATTTCTGACCTGTACACCAATCAATGGGTATAATAAAGCTTTTTTTTCTCTCCGACGTCTCTGTGCCTTTCTTAAACCTCTTTACAATCTCTCCAGTGTGTCTCCCCCAACTCCCCAAAAAAAAGAAAAACTACTATAGTGCAGTATCTTGCAGAATATAATACACTTTCCACTCATTTGCTCACATGCGTGGATACTATCATGAGTGTGTAACCAGGGGCGTAACTACCACCATAGCGACCCATGCGGGCGCTATGGGGCCCGCAGCCGAGTGGGGCCCAGTGAGGATAAGAGCACCCCCGGCACAGTCTCCCAGCCAGGGGAAGAGAGAGGAAAGGAAGAGGCGAGCTGTCCGTATCAGCAGAGAGCTGAATTGCCCGATGTAAGAGCTTTCATTAGAACTTCCAGTGTTCCCAGGGCTCAGGTCACATAGCTCCACCTTTTGGCCCGGTGCCTTTGATAGACAGAACGCCGATCCAATGCGGGACATGTGACATCATCAAAGGCGTCGGGCCAAGAGGTGGGGCTATGTGACGATGAGCCCCAGGAAGACAGGAAATTCAAATGAAAGCTATTACAGCGGGCAATCCCGCTCTCTGCTGATCCAGGTGGCTTGCCTCTTCCTCTGCATAGGTGGGGCTGTATGGGGCACAGGCAGACCAGGCTGTATTGGGCACAGGTCACGCTGTATGGGGCACAGGTCACGCTGTATTGGGCACAGGTCACGCTGTATTGGGCACAGGTCACGCTCTATGTGGCACAGGTCATGCTGCATTGACACTAGGGCAGCTGTGGGGGGGGGGGGCTGTTTGCCGGGGGGGCCCATACAACATTTTGCTATGGGGCCCTGCTATTTCTAGTTATGCCCCTGTGTGTAACCTTGTGATTTCCCTTTTGTCTAAATCCTTACCAAACAGAAAAAATCATCACACTCATCATTCCAAATCACCTCTTCCTGCTGTTCACACTTAGTGTCACATGTAAAAAGGAACATTCAATAGTGCAGTATATTCAAAACTCCACTGTTATTCAAATTTTTTATATATTGTGCTCACACTTTCTTGTGCTCATAAAAGTGCCAATCATGTGACCCTCCACAGTGCCCATTCTCCCATACATCAAAATACCTTATCCCCGATGTAGCACCCTGATGTTTAGTCAGGGTTGCTATTAAATGTATGTGCCAATTGTTAGGAGGTCAATTGATTTCGCCCTAATTCTGAAATTGCTGCACTTCTCTCTTCTGTCACTAGATGGTTGGGTATCTGGTGATATTAGATAAGACAAGGGCACTGCAAGGACAGATTAGGAATGAATGGGGTGTGTCAGCAAATGGGCAGGGATCTTCTTGCGTTCCTGGGCCTGCTGGGAGGACCTATTTATTTGGGTGGAGTCAGGTGATCGAGGTTCTGTGACATCTGGATGGCAGTCTGGATGGACTTGTGTCGTATTGCCCCGGGCTGCTAGGCCAGAAACCTAAGGCCTATCTTGGGGACATCTGGCTGCTAGGCTAGCTGAGAGCCTATCCAAAAGTAGTGCAGGGTTGGAACTGCAGGCTTGTAGTCCAACCAGAAGTATCGGTTCCACCAGCTGGGGAACCCATCATGGTTGGAGATAAAGGGAAAGCTGTCGCCACAAAGGGACCATCCACCTTGCTACCGGAGACCACAGTGAGTGAGCAGAGGACAGTGAAAGAGCAGACTTCTCGCCAGCCGGGGACGGTGAAGAAGTGGGAAAGCATCAGCAAGTGCCAAGTCAGGGACCCAGCGGGACAGCAGAGGTGACGATTGTGGAGTGCCATGCCATGGACATTATGTGTCAGCAGGGGTAAAGCTTGAGGAGTGTCTGTCAGTGCCAAGCCAGGGACCCAGCAGTGAAGCGGGGGTGATGCTTGAGGAAGATACTGTGCTACAGTGAAAGAGCTTAGGGGATCCAGTGGCTAGTGGATCTGAAGTCTAGTGAGAGAGACTGGAAGCTCATTGAGTGAAGACTCACAGTGAGTGAGTGTGGGGTAAATAGGACTGTTCGTGTTGCAGATAGTTGAATACCTTTACCGTTAGTAACAGCTACTAGATTGTTGCCATAAGAGACAGCGTCCTGCCCTTTACAGAAGTGGTATCCCGCTGGAGGCCTTCACCTGTATAGCTGTCTACCTATAGAAGTCTCGGATTCTGCCAATTAACATTGCATCTACCTTAGGGTGTCCTGGCCCTAATCTTCTCTCCCACAGTTCTGTTTAAGAGACAATAAATCTCTTTGAATTCAAAAAGTGTCTGGCGTCCACCTGTTCATCTTGCAATACATCCACCATGCCTTGTAACCCACCATTAACCACAGCCATTAATGTCTAAATCGCTTAGGGGTGAATACACCCCTAAGTGAAAATGTCCATATTGGGCCCAATTAGCCATTTTCCCTCCCCGGTATCATGTGACTAGTTAGTGTTACAAGGTTTTAGGTGTGAATGGGGAGCAGGTGTGTTAAATTTGGTGGTCACTGGAAGTTCTACATGGCACCTCTTGGCAAAGAACTCTCTGAGGATCTGCAAAAAAGAAATGTTGCTCTACATAAAGATGGCCTAGGCTAAGGGAAGATTATCAAGACCCTGAAACTATTTCGCAGCACGGTGGCCAAGACCATACAGCCTTTTAACAGGACAGGTTCCACTCAGAACAGGCCTTGCCATGGTTGACCGAAAACATGGTGTATCTGGATTTTGCAAAAGCATTTGATACAATTCCCCATAAACTTTTACTGTACAAAGTAAGGTCCATTGGCATGGACCATAGGGTGAGTACATGGATTGAAAACTGGCTATAGGTGCGAATTCAGAGGGAAGTGATAAATGGGGAGTACTCTGGTCCGGGTGGAAAGTGGGGTCCCCCCAGGGCTCTGTCATGGGACCAATCCTATTTAGTTTATTCATAAACGATCTGGAGGATGGGATAAACAGCTCAATCTCAGTATTTGCTGATGATACTAAGCTAAGCAGGGCAATAACTTCTCTGAAGGATGTGGAAACCTTGCAAGAAGATCTGATCAAATTAATGGGGTGGGTAACTACATGGCAAATGAGGCTTAATGTAGAAAAATGTAAAATAATGCATTTATGACTGCAATCTACTCACTAGGGGGAGAACCTCTGGGGGAATCTAGGATGGAAAAGGACCTGGGGGTCCTAGTAGATGACAGGCTCAGCAATGGCATGCAATCCCAAGCTGCTGCAAGCAAAGAAAACAGAATATTGGCATGCATTAAAAAGGGGAGTAACTCCAAAGATAAAATGATAATTCTCCCACTCTACAGGACTTTGGTCCAGCTGCACCTGGAGTATGCTGTCCAGTTCTGGGCACCAGTCTTGAGGAAGGTTGTGCTGGAACTGGAGAGAATCCAGAGAAGGGCAACAAAACTAATAAAGGGACTAGAGGATCTTAGTTATGAGGAAAGGTTAAGAGCACTAAACTTCTCTCTGGAGACGAGACGCTTGAGAGGGGATACTATTTCAATGTACAAATACTGTACTGGTGACCCCACAATAGGGATAATCCTTTTCCGCGAAAGGGAATTTTATAAGACACGCGGCCATTCACCAAATTAGAAGAAAACCAGTTTAACCTTAAACTGCGTAGAGGGTTCTTTACTGTAAGAGAGGTTAGAATATGGAATTCCCTTCTTCAAGCAGTAGTTTCAGCAGGGAGCATCGATAATTTCAAAGAACTATTAGATAAACACCTGAACAACCACAACATACAGGGATATACAATGCAATACTGACATCAAATCACACATATAGGTTGGACTTTATGGACTTTTTTTTCAACCTCGCCTACTATGTAACTATGTAAGTTGAGTGCACATGCTCAGCGTCATATCCAGGGGTTGTCTTTGGTAAATAGACATATGAGTGCTGCCAGCATTGCTGCAGAGGTTTAAGGGGTGGAGGGTAAGCCTGTCAGTGCCCAGACCATACACTGCACACTGCATCAAATTGGTCTGCATGACTGTCATCCCAGAAGGAAGCCTCTTCTAAAGATGATGCTCAAAAAAGCCTGCAAACAGTTTGCTGAAGACAAGCAGACTAAGGACATGGATTACTGGAACCATGTCCTGTGGTTTGATGAGACCAAAATAAACTTATTAGGTTCAGATGGTGTCAAGCGTGTGTGGCAGCAACCAGGTGAGAAGGGGAAAAAAAGTGTGTCTTGCCTACAGTCAAGCATGATGGTGGGAGTGTCATAGTCTGTGGCTGCATGAGTGCTGCCGGCACTGGGGAGCTACAGTTCATTGAGGGAACATGAACTGTGACATACTGAAGCAGAGCATTATTCCCTCCCTTTGGAGACTGGGCCACAGGGCAGTATACCAACATGATAACGACCCCAAACACACCTCCAAGATGACCACTGCCTTGCTAAAGAAACTGAGGGTAAAGGTGATGGGCTGGCCAAGTATTTCTCCAGACCTAAACCCTATTGAGCATCTGTGGGGCATCCTCAAATGGAAGGTGGGGGAATGCAAAGTCTCTAACATCCACCAGCTCTGTGATGTCGTCATGGAGCAGTGGAAGTGGCAACCTGTGAAGCTCTGGTGAACTCCATGCCCAAGAGGGTTAAGGCAGTGCTGGAAAATAATGGTGGTCACACAAAATAATGACATTTGGGACCAATGTGGACATTTTTACTTAGGGTTGTACTCACTTTTGTTGCCAGCGTTTTAGACATTAATGGCTGTGTGTTGAGTTATTTTGAGGGGACAGCAAATTTACATTATTATACAAGCTGTACACTCACTACTTTACATTGTAGCAAAGTGTCATTTCTTCAGTGTTGTCACATTAAAACATATAATAAAATATTTACAAAAATGTGAGGGGTGCACTCACTTTTGTGAGATACTGTATATCTGTAGTGTTTACGTATCTCTATACAAAGCTCTGAGTGCCGTTTATTTATGGTGCTTCGTTCCTCTGTTATCAGCATGAGTCAATTCTGACAAGTTCTCCGAAACATGAGATAACATGAGACAACAGCAGCTAAAAATTACCTTAGAGGGAGATTAACAGAGAGCATGTTCCTTCATTCCTCTGCTTATGTGGAGGGGGGGGGGTCTCACACAGTGTAAGCCCAGACTCCCCACCCACCGCTGAATGAGAAAGAAAGATTTCTAACATTATCTGTACTTTTCAGAGTGTAGAAAAGGAAGACAGCACATACATAAGTAAAACGTTTGTAGGGTGATTTGTTTCATTTCTGTGTATCATCTGAGGCTTTTCACTTCACTGGGTATATTTTAGGGTTTACAGCCATGGATTGGCTGAATTCCAATCCATGAATGGGCACTGTGGCTGTAGAAAAGTCAATCTATTGATCCATTTCTATACAACTGCCGTGTCGGATTTTCCCCGCTCGATCAGCAATACAGCCTATAGCCTGTAGCCTGTAGCAGAGGCGTAGTTTGAAGCTTGTGGGTCCCAATGCAAAAGTTGACCTTGGCTCCCCCCACTACCACCCACCACTTCCACCGTGTGTGCAGATACACCCACCACATGCCAAGATACTCAAAGTGGCTTAAGAGTTTAACCACTTGAGCCCCGGACCATTATGCTGCCTAAGGACCAGAGGTCTTTTTCCAATTTGGCACTGCGTCGCTTTAACTGCTAATTGCGCGGTCATGCAATGCTGTACCCAAACGAAATTTGCGTCCTTTTCTTCCCACAAATAGAGCTTTCTTTTGATGGTATTTGATCACCTCTGCGGTTTTTATTTTTTGCGCTAGAAACGGAAAAAGACCGAAAATTTTGAAAAAAAATGATATTTTCTACTTTTTGTTATAAAAAAAATCCAATAAACTAAATTTTAGTCATACATTTAGGCCAAAATGTATTCGGCCACATGTCTTTGGTAAAAAAAATGTCAATAAGCGTATATTTATTGGTTTGCGCAAAAGTTATAGCGTCTACAAACTAGGGTACATTTTCTGGAATTTACACAGCTTTTAGTTTATGACTGCCTATGTCATTTCTTGAGGTGCTAAAATGGCAGGGCAGTACAAAACCCCCCCAAATGACCCCATTTTGGAAAGTAGACACCCCAAGGAAATTGCTGAGAGGCATGTTGAACCCATTGAATATTTATTTTTTTTGTCCCAAGTGATTGAAAAATGACAAAAAAAAAAAAAAAAAAAAATATTTACAAAAAGTCGTCACTAAATGATATATTGCTCACACAGGCCATGGGCCTATGTGGAATTGCACCCCAAAATACATTTAGCTGCTTCTCCTGAGTATGGGGATACCACATGTGTGGGACTTTTTGGGAGCCTAGCCGCGTACGGGGCCCCGAAAACCAATCACCGCCTTCAGGATTTCTAAGGGTGTAAATTTTTGCTTTCACTCTTCACTGCCTATCACAGTTTTGGAGGCCATGGAATGCCCAGGTGGCACAAAACCCCCCAAAATGACCCCATTTTGGAAAGTAGACACCCCAAGCTATTTGCTGAGAGGCATATTGAGTCCATGGAATATTTTATATTTTGACACAAGTTGCGGGAAAGTGACACTTTTTTTTTTTTTTTTTTTTTTTTTTCATAAAGTTGTCACTAAATGATATATTGCTCACACAGGCCATGGGCATATGTGGAATTGCACCCCAAAATACATTTAGCTGCTTCTCCTGAGTATGGGGATACCACATGTGTGGGACTTTTTGGGAGCCTAGCCGCGTACTGGACCCCGAAAACCAATCACTGCCTTCAGGATTTCTAAGGGTGAAAATTTTTGATTTCACTCTTTACTGCCTATCACAGTTTCGGAGGCCATGGAATGCCCAGGTGGCACAAAACCCCCCCAAATGACCCCATTTTGGAAAGTAGACACCCCAAGCTATTTGCTGAAAGGCATGGTGAGTATTTTGCAGCTCTCATTTGTTTTTGAAAATGAAGAAAGACAAGAAAAAACTTTTTTTTTTTTCTTTTTTCAATTTTCAAAACTTTGTGACAAAAAGTGAGGTCTGCAAAATACTCACTATACCTCTCAGCAAATAGCTTGGGGTGTCTACTTTCCAAAATGGGGTCATTTGGGGGGGTTTTGTGCCACCTGGGCATTCCATGGCCTCCGAAACTGTGATAGGCAGTGAAGAGTGAAATCAAAAATTCACGCCCTTAGAAAGCCTGAAGGCGGTGCTTGGTTTTCGGGGTCCCGTACGCGGCTAGGCTCCCAAAAAGTCTCACACATGTGGTATCCCCGTACTCAGGAGAAGCAGCAGAATGTATTTTGGGGTGTAATTTCACATATTTCCATGGCATGTTTGAGCAATATATCATTTAGTGACAACTTTGTGCAAAAAAAAAAAAAAAAAAAAAATTTGTCTCTTTCCCGCAACTTGTGTCGCAATATAAAATATTCCATGGACTCGACATGCCTCTCAGCAAATAGCTTGGGGTGTCTACTTTCCAAAATGGGGTCATTTGGGGGGGTTTTGAACTGTCCTGGCATTTTATGCACAACATTTAGAAGCTTATGTCACACATCACCCACTCTTCTAACCACTTGAAGACAAAGCCCTTTCTGACACTTATTGTTTACATGAAAAAGTTTTTTTTTTTTTGCAAAAAAATTACTTTGAACCCCCAAACATTATATATTTTTTTAAAGCAAATGCCCTACAGATTAAAATGGTGGGTGTTTCATTTTTTTTTTCACACAGTAATTGCGCAGCGATTTTTCAAACGCATTTTTTGGGGAAAAAACACACTTTTTTTAATTTTAATGCACTAAAACACGCTATATTGCCCAAATGTTTGATGAAATAAAAAAGATGATCTTAGGCCGAGTACATGGATACCAAACATGACATGCTTTAAAATTGCGCACAAACGTGCAGTGGCAACAAAATAAATACATGTTTAAAAGCCTTCAAAAGCCTTTACAGGTTACCACTTTAGATTTACAGAGGAGGTCTACTGGAAAAATTACTGCACTCGATCTGGCCTTCGCGGTGATACCTCACATGCATGGTGCAATTGCTGTTTACGTTTGACGACAGACCGCCGCTTGCGTTCGCCTTAGCGCGAGAGCAGGGGGCGACAGGGGTGTTTTTTTTTTTTTGTTTTTTTTTCTTTATTATTTTTTTGCTTTTTTAATCTTACTTTTAAACTGTTCCTTTCATATTTTTTTTTTTAATCATTTTTATTGTTATCTCCGGGAATGTAAATATCCCCTATGATAGCAATAGGTAGTGACAGGTACTCTTTTTTGAAAAAATTGTGGTCTATTAGACCCTAGATCTCTCCTCTGCCCTCAAAGCATCTGACCACACCAAGATCGGTGTGATAAAATGCTTCCCCAATTTCCCAATGGCGCTATTTACATCCGGCGAAATCTAAGTCATGAAATACTCGTAGCTTCCGGTTTCTTAGGCCATAGAGATGTTTGGAGCCACTCTGGTCTCTGATCAGCTCTATGGTCAGCTGGCTGAATCACCGGCTGCATTCTCAGGTTCCCTGTTGAGACAGGAGAGCCAGAGAAAAACACGGAAGACGGTGGGGGGGGGTCATTCCCTCCCACGGCTTGTAAAAGCAGTCTAGAGGCTAATTAGCCGCTAGGATTGCTTTTACATGAAAGCCGACCGCTGGCTGAAAAGAATGATACCAAGATGATACCTAAACCTGCAGGCATCATTCTGGTATAACCACTCAAAGTCGTGAATGGCGTACCTGAAGACAAAAAAATGGTTAACAATGGTTAACAATAAAGCACAGTAAAGTGTAAATAATTACACACCTGAAAAACAAACATGATAAAACATAATAACAATAACAATAACAATAACAATAAAACATTGCAGAATAGAATACAGTAAAAAAGAGCAGAACAGAGCAGAATAGAGAGAGAGAATAGAGAGAGAGAGAACAATAAAACAACAACTATTTTTTTTTATTTCATATTTTTTTTTTTTTACACTTTTTTTGTAACTAACTTTTATAACGGTAACCGGTTCCAGGTTCGGGTCTCTCAAAATGCGATGGCATCTTGGGAGACCCTGTGAAAGTGTGCCTAGTCTGTGCAATGCTGTACCCTACGCTAATACTCAACTAGTGAATGGTAGCGTTCAAAACATTCACCAATGCAAAGACCAGGATTGTCAGGACAGGAGGGACAATAATAGCGGGTGTCACGTCTATATCCGCGCTTGCTGCAGACACAACATCTTTTTTGGGGGGGTTCGTTGGGTAGGGGTACTCGGGAGGACATAAAGAAAATGCCTCTCATGCAGCCGACTGCATTTGGTTGGGGATGTGAATGGGGGAAGTACGGGCGCTGCAGAAGCGGTGGGTTCCCAATTAGGATTGGCGAATGCAGCAGGAAGGGCACTATGGGCACGACGGGCCTGTGTTTGTCTTTTTGGTGGCAGCGGGACACTACTTGTGCTTGCCACCTCACCAGCTTCAACTGCACTTATGGGACTCGCCACGTCACCACGTGTTACTGCAGTGCTGGTTTGACTACGACCGGGGTGTACTAGTCCGCTGGTGCTTGCCAGTTCACCAAAACGCTACCAAAAAAACTGTTAGCGATCGCAGGGATCAGGCCTGACTCTGCGAACGCTGCAGTTATGCGTTTAGTGTTTTGTAAGTGACAGTGATCGATCGATACTGCACTTGGGTGGGCTGGGCCGGGCCGGGCGGAGGGGCAAAACGCAGGTGCTAGCAGGTATCTGGGCTGATCCTGCTAACACTGCGTTTTTGGGAACCCTAAACTGCTGGTGACGCTAGTATAGATCTGATCGGATCAGATATTGATGCGATCAGATACTATACCACTAAGGGAGGTGTACAGTGCGTGCGTGGGTGTTAGTGGTACTGGCGCTAATCTGACGCTGCCTGGGGCTGGTGCTTGCCAGTTCACCAAAACGCTACAAAAAAAACTGTTAGCGATCGCAGGGATCAGGCCTGACTCTGCGAACGCTGCAGTTATGCGTTTAGTGTTTTGTAAGTGACAGTGATCGATCGATACTGCACTTGGGTGGGCTGGGCTGGGCCGGGCGGAGGGGCAAAACGCAGGTGCTAGCAGGTATCTGGGCTGATTCCGCTAACACTGCGTTTTTGGGAACCCTAAACTGCTGGGGACGCTAGTATAGATCTGATCGGATCAGATATTGATCCGTTCAGATACTATACCACTAAGGGAGGTGTATGGTGCGTGCGTGGGTGTTAGCGGTACTGGCGCTAACCTGACGCCTGGGGCTGGTGCTTGCTTGCCAGTTCACCAAAATGCTACCAAAAAAACTGTTAGCGATCGCAGGGATCAGGCCTGACTCTGCGAACGCTGCAGTTATGCGTTTAGTGCCTTGTAAGTGACAGTGATCGATCGATACTGCACTTGGGTGGGCTGGGCGGAGGCACAAAACGCAGGTGCTAGCAGGTATCTGGGCTGATCCCGCTAACACTGCGTTTTTGGGAACCCTAAACTGCTGGGGACGCTAGTATAGATCTGATCGGATCAGATATTGATCCGATCAGATACTATACCACTAAGGGAGGTGTATGCTGCGTGCGTGGGTGTTAGCGGTACTGGCGCTAATCTGACGCTGCCTGGGGCGACGCATATCACCGCCGGGCGATCGGGGGGCTAAACCTTTATTCGGTAATAAACGGCGGGTGCCCTGACACTATAAAAAATAAACGAACTAACCAGCGTCAACCGTAATGGTTATACGGTGATCAGTGGTGAAAGGGTTAACTAGGGGGCAATCAAGGGGTTAAAACATTTATTAGGTAGTATATGGGGGTCCCTGACGCTATAAAACGCTGACGGCGAACCTAAATATTTACCTCACTAACTAGCGTCACCAGCGACACTAATACAGCGATCAGAAAAATGATCGCTTAGCGACACTGGTGACAGGGGGTGATCAAGGGGTTAAAACTTTATTAGGGGGGGTTAGGGGGGTACCCTAGACCTAAAGGGGGGTAATACTCACTGTCCCAACACAGTAACTGTCACAAACTGACACTATGCAGTAATCAGAAAAAAAAAAAAAAAAAAAAAAACTGCTGGTGTCAGTTTGTGATAGGGGGGGGTGATTGGGGGGGGATCGGGGGGCGATCGGGGGGGGGATCGGGGTGTTTTGTGTGCCTGGCATGTTCTACTGTGTGTGTGTGTGTTGGTGCACTCACTCACATGTCGTCTCTCCTCGGGCCGGAACGGAAAATACCGACCCGAGGGGAGATGACATCACTTCCTTTGCTGCTGTTTAGCATACAGCAGCAAAGGAGTGTTCTCATTGGCCGGCGGCGATCGCGAGGGGGGGGCCACGAACGGATGGTCTCCCCCTCATCACCGATCGCCGCTGGACAAACGACGACCGCCTCGGGCACCGGGGGGGGTCCGATCGGACCCCCCACCCGCGGAAGGCAAATCACGTACCCTGTACGTGATTTTGCCTGTCCGTGCCACTTTGCCGACGTACATCGGCGTGAGGCGGTCGTCAAGTGGTTAAAATGCCTAGAGTTCCTCCTTACATTAGAGGACAGGGTTCACCCCTGGAGAATCAGGGGACAGTGATCACCCTTGGAGGTTCAGAGGACAGGGATCACCCCTGGAGAATAAGAGGACAGGGACCCCTGGCAGGTCATTTGGCAGAGCTTTTTTCCCATTCCAACACTGTAAATAGCTCCCCCCCCCCCCCTCACAATACACAGGGCTGAAATCACATTCCTTTACACGCAGTCTATCAGCCTTCACAGGGTGTAATCTGTCTTTTATGTTGCCGTTCTGACCTGTGAAATCCCCTGGTTGGAACGGCAGTGCAATTGCAGTAGGCAGATACACCCTATGCAGATCATGGCTGTCTGGCTGTGTTGTAAAGGAATGTGATTTCAGCCCCACGGAGAAGGAGCAGTATAGAGTGCTGTACTGGGAAAGAAGCTCAGCAGCAGGCATAGCATCCAGGGCGGAGTGGGTGGTCAGGGGGCTCGTGGGGGGGACGCAACTTAAATCTGGGGGGCAAAGCCATGTGACACGAAGTCTTGAGCCTGCAGCCCCTCAGGGGCCCCTCAGGGGATGTTAAGGGATTTGTTTTAGCAATTTCTGAAGATTTTTCTGTCAGTGTTGGCAGGTGTTGGGGGAAGGTCACCTCCCGGAGGTGCGTGTCTTTTCCCCAGTTGTCAGGGAAGTGGGGTAAGCAGACATCCCCGGGTGGGAGTTACAGAGAACCCCAGCTAGTGACTAGAAGACACCGAGAGGTGTCTTACCTCACCAGTGACATCGGTCCCATCGCGGCTACAGGACAGTACTCTCCTCCTCCTAACTCGTTGCTGTTTTTGTGCACTGCTTGCTTTCAATGTCCCAATGAGAGAACCATACTAATGTTGAAGTGTCAGTAAGAACAGAATATTCATTGTAACATGTCCTAAATTCCAGTTGCTTGAAGAAGTTATTGGCCTGTATGTTGGTACTGCAGTACACAAATGAGTATATCTTTAGAGCCTGTGTCAACTGGATTTGCCTTCCCATACAAGACTACAGGAATGCCTGCTTGAAGCAGGTCAAATGCAAGTCAGAAGTAGGTCAACTGCAGGTCAAATAATCTCAGCTGCACCTCAAACTGATGGCATCACACAAGCCTAAAGCCTGTCATCACAGGCCCTCACTCTTACAATGAGAGAAACAAGTATTTGATCCCCTGCTGATTTTGTATGTTTGCCCACTGACAAAGAATTGATCAGTCAATAATTTTAATGGTAGGTTTATTTTAACAGTCAGCAACAGAATAACAACAAAAAAATCCTGAAAAATACATTTCATAAAAGTTATAAATTGATTTGCATTTTAATGAGTGAAATAAATATTTGACTTCTTCGTTAAACATTACTTAGTACTTGGTGGCAAAACCCCTATTGGCAATCACAGAGGTCAGATGTTTCTTGTAGTTGGCCACCAGGTTTGCACACATCTGAGGAGAGATTTTGTCCCACTCCTCTTTGCAGATCCTTTCCAAGTCATTAAGTTTTAAGGCTGATGTTTGGTAACTCGAGCCTTCAGCTCCCTCCACATATTTTCTATGGGATTAAGGTCTGGAAACTGGCTAGGCCACTCGAGGACCTTAATCTTTTTCTCGAGCCACTCCTTTGCTGCCTTGGCTATGTGTTTTGGGTCATTGTCATGCTGGAATACCCATCCACAACTCATTTTCAATGCCCTGGCTGAGGGAAGGACGTTCCAAGATATGATGGCCCGGTCCATCTTCCCTTTGATGTGGTGAAGTTGTCCTGTCCCCTTAGCAGAAAAACACCACCAAAGCATAATGTTTCCACCTCCATGTTTGACCATGGGGATGGTGTTCTTGAAGTCATAGGCAGCATTCTCCAAACATATCAAGTTAAATTGATGCCAAAGAGCTTGTTTTTGGTCTCATTTGACCACAACACTTTCACCCAAAACTCCCCTAAATGATTCAGATGTTCATTAGCAAACTTCAGATGGGCCTGTACATGTGCTTTCTTGAGCAGGGGGACCATGCTGGCACTGCAAGATTTCAGTCCTTCACGGCGTAGTGTGTTACCAATTGTTTTCTTGGTGACTATGGTCCCAGCTGCCTTGAGATCATTGACAAGATTCTCTTGTGTAGTTCTGGGCTGATTTCTCACTGTTCTCATGATCATTGAAACTCTATGAGGTGAGATCCTGCATGGAGCCCCAGACCGAGGGAGATTGACAGGTATTTTGTGTTTCTTCTACTTGAGAATAATTGCACCAACTGTTGTCACCCTATCACCAAGCTGCTTGGCGATGGTCTTGTAGCCCATTCCAGCCTTGTGTAGGTCTACGATCTTGTCACTGGCATCCTTGGACAGCTCTTTGGTCTTGGCCATAGTGGAGAGATTGGAATCTGATTAATTGATTGTTTCTGTGGACAGGTGTCTTTTTCTCTTTTTTAACCCAGGTTCACACCGAGTTGCAGGAATTAAGCCGTTCAAGTTTAGCTAAACTCGCACGCTTTTACTCCCACGTGTCAGTCCTAATTTCGGGTGCGATTTCAGAGACATCTCTGCACGGATGTCAATGTAAATCGCAGCCCGAAATTGCAAAAAGTAGTACAGAAACTTCTTTTTGAAATCGATGCGGCGCCGCAAATGCAGCTTCATACCAATTAGGATTGCCATCGATTTGACATGCAATTTGACATGACAGATCGCATGTCAAATCGTACCAATCTGAACCAGGGCTAAAAGAGTTCTCCTAATCTCAGCTTGTTACCTGTATAGAAGACACCTGGGAGCCTGAAATCTTGCTGATTGATAGGGGATCAAATGCTTATTTCACTCATTAAAATACAAGTCAATTTAATAATTTTTTTGAAATGCGTATTTCTGGATTTTTTTGTTATTGTGTCTCTCACTGTTAAAATAAACCCAGCATTAAAATTATAGACTGATCATTTCTTTGTCAGTGGGTAAACATACAAAATCAGCAGTGAATCAAATACTTTTTTCCCTCACTGTAGATGGTTGATTGTAATAAAGACAGAAGCCACCACATCTTCCCGTGTGTTTCACTTCTGTGCTAAAAAAATAAAGTTTTGGAATAAAATTTCTCGAGGCAAGAAGCAACAGAATCTCTGGACTTCCTTACTAAACGTGTTAAAGTCCTCCTCATTGCCGGGTTCTACTCCCCTTGTACATGTACTGCAATCTCCATTTGATCTGTTAAGATAATTGTAAATTCTGTATATAACTGTATATAATTGTATTCTATTTTGTATGCTTTGCATTGCACACTGCACTCATTGAGCACATGGCACTAATAATGTTTTCATGACATGTTTGCATTTTTTCAAGTCCTGATTAGAATTAGCCTGCCTATGCTACACCCCTTGTTACCATAAAAGTACAATTATATTATTAATGTGATACCTAAGTAATCTTGTGTATAAAAAACTTAAATTGCCTCGAATAAACAGAACAGTTATTTGGAAAGATGCATCTTTTGATTGAGTGTAATGCCCCGTACACAAGGTCGGATTGGGAGCTTGTTGTAGAAAATTCCGACCATGTGTAGGCTCCATCGGACATTTTCCATCGGAAATTTCCGTCACACAAAATTTGAGATCCGTTGTCGTAAATTCCGATCGTGTGTACACAATTCTGACGCACAAAGTTCCACGCATTCTCGGAATCAAGCAGAAGAGCCGCACTGGCTATTGAACTTCATTTTTCTCGGCTTGTCGTACGTGTAGTACGTCACCGCGTTCTTGACGTCCGGAATTTCCGACAAGATTTGTGTGACCGTGTGTTTGCAAGACAAGTTTGAGCCAACATCCGTCGGAAAAAATCCATGGATTTTGTTGTCAGAATGTCCAATCGTGTGTACGGGGCATAAGAGTGTATCTTTTGTGTCTGTTCCCTCCTGCAGTAGTTATTCATTTGGAACCACTAATTAATGCGAGGATAGGAGTTGCCTATCCATAAAATTTACAGAACAGGGCCTATAGAGAATTCATAATCTATTGGGTCAAGTGAAGTATGAACTCTCCAATCTCCAAAGGACTGAATGGAGATTGTGGTGTACATGCAAAACAGGATCTGGACCTTGCTGCAGATTTGAAAGCGCTGCAAAATAGCCCTTTTTCCATTTTTTTTTTTTTTTTTTTAAGGTCTCGTTGTCACGTGACCTAAAATAACCGGCCTGCTAGCACCCAAAAAGCGCAGCAAAAGTGCCACTAAAACGCTGCTCAAGCACCGTAAAAATGACCAGCGCTGTTTTAGCAGCGCTTCAGTGTGAAAGTAGCCTAAGTGTAGTGATGATTAAAGTGTAATGGCACTTATGTTTGAGAATCTTTTTGGTTTGTTAAAATGTCTAAATAGCTTTTACACAGCAAACAGTCTATGAACATACCTACTGTGTTATTTTTCAAATAAAACAAGGAAATTACATTAAGCATACAACTGCAATGTAATGCGGCATTTAATTGAATTGGTTGCTCATTTATTAAATCTATTCCCTCCCATCAAACTCCTTACATGTAACCCTTTTAATGGCATACTGGAGAGTGACCAGCCTGCAAGATTAATCTCCAAAGAATGTGCTGTTTGTTGAAAAGGGAGGTTTAAAGATTAATTTGTATTAATGTTTGTGTAACCACTAAGAGTGCTATTGACATCACCATGACCCAATAACCTCCCTATTTAACCAAACTATTTTAGGGTTGGCAAATAAACAAAAACTGAAAGAGGATATCAGACGTACATGTTTAAAATAGTAGAGTTTGCACGTAGCCGAAGTTGGATGATGTAACATATCAATGCACACAAGAATAAACTGTTATTTCTCTCACTCCCAAAGTGCAGTGTGCATAGAAAGAAGAAAAGGGTGAGATAACTCATGCTTTTCTGGAGGATTAGGAAAAATCCTGATGAAGGTTTCACTGGACAACACATTTTTTTCGAAAGTTTTGCTTCTTAAAAGACTTTAGTGATTATGTTAGACCCCTTCAAACTGAACACAAATTTCAGAATGACATGCAGGAATCTTGAGAAATATGAAATTAACTTTTTTTTTGTTGCAAATATAATTTTTATTAGTTTTCAAAAGAAGGGCAGAGCCCAAGAAAATAAAAAAACACTCAAAAGAAGGGGGGTCGCAGCCTCCCGAAAATACATCTTGACATTGTATAAAACAGTTCGAAGAATTTGTTGAACAGATTCTGTCAGCTTCCTGTTATCACTGAGATATACATGTTATTCTGTGTTATTGTCATATAACTTCAGTCTCGTGAATACATGTATAAAATACCAACCTAGATGTCTATTTGTGTATCATGTCTTATACTTGAAAGCTTTTTTGGTTCAATCAGGGGGCGACAACCCGAAAGTGAAGTAAAGAGAAAGGAGAGCAAGTAGTAGGAAGAAAATGAAAACAAGAGGAGAAGGAAGGTAGGGTGGGGGGAGAGGAAAAAAGGGGAGGGAAAGTTGGGGGGGGGGTAGGGGGTGGGGGGATGGTCAGCGTAGTTTTTTTGAGAAGTGAGTCATTCTATATTGAGTGAACCGTGAGCTGTCAGTGATTTAGATTCCCAAAGAGAGCTTTTCCTTCATCTGAATATTTAAACATTTTCCAGAGTGTCCAAGTTTTTTGGTAAACTGCTTGTCTGTTTTGAGCCGTCATTATTAGATCTTCCATTTTGTTTATATTTTCGACTTTTTGCAGCCACATCGAGATGGTTGGTGGGGACTGCTGCTTCCAGAGCATAAGAATGCAAGATTTAGCTGCATTTGTTAAATGACACAGAATAGATTTTTTATATTTTTTGGGCGTTATAGAGGATATGTGGAGTAGAAAGAATGCTGGATCGTTTGGGATCTGATAGTCCGTGAAATTCTGGGAAATGGAACGAACCATAGTCCAGAAGTTCTTTAGCTTAGCACAGGACCAGAACATGTGCAGTAATGTTCCCTCTTCCTTCTGGCATCGCCAGCAGTATTTTGATGTGCCGGGGAACATAATATGTAAACGGCTAGGTGTTAAATACCACCTAGTTAAAATCTTATAGTTCGTCTCCTGTGTTTTAGTGCATACTGATGATTTGAGGGAGAGCGCGACCATGTTCTGCTTCTGTATTGTCGTGAACGAGCTTTGGAGGTCTGTTTCCCATTTTGTAATGGCAGGTCAAGAGGTTGTGAGGGTATATTTAATAGAGTGTACATCTTAGATAGGAGCTGTGGTAGTGGTTCTGTATCTGAGCATAGTTATTCAAACGTAGTCAAGGGTCTAGTGTAAGATTTAGGGTTTGGGATTGTCTGAAGAAAATGGTGTATTTGTACTGCACTCCAGAATTCGAGTTTGAATGGGCCTATTGGGTCCATCAGTTCTGGGATGGAAGGCCATTTGTCTTGTCTCACGAATTGTGAAGCTCCGACATAGTTATAATTCCTCAATGCCTGAAACTGTCCCGAAGTAATTCCGGGTGGAAATTTGGGGTTTCCCAGTATAGGGGTTAAGGGGGATTCTTTGGTCGTTAATGAGGCCTGTAACGTTGCTTGTAAACATTGTTTAATAGTATTGCCTATGAGGGGGTGAGACTTCAAGTCTAACGGGAGGGAGTCCCAGCACCATATCGCCGTCTGAAGAGGTATTTTAGATTGATGCTGTTCTATTTGTGCCCATAGTTTAGCCTCTTTATGTCGGTGCCAGTCAACTACCCTACCTAAGTGGACTGCTTGGTAGCATTTCCGGATGTCTGGAAGCGCAATGCCACCTTAAAGTTTTGGTCTGGATAACTGCTGACTTGGGAATGCGCGAAATTAACTTTAATTACAGTAAAATACAGTATAATTACCGTATTTAATCACATAATGTTTCTGACAAGCTGCATGAGTTCAACAGTGCTAAAAGTGTTTTGTTGCTGATTTTCATTTGTACTTAATGTTCGTGCATCTCGCTGCATTGTACAACAATAATCAGCCATTGATGGTTTCCAGCTGCCCAGATACAATTTTTCATTTGTGGCAATGTCTTGGTGAAACCTTTCACCATGTTTGTCACTGACTGAGCCTAGATTTTTATGAAAGAGGTCAAATGTGAAAGCAGAAAATGAATCTTCAGTAAGACCCCTTTCACACTAATGCGCTTTTCAGGTGCTTTCACGCTAAAAAAAAGCACCTGAAAAGCTCACGAAAAACTATTTCAATTAAAATCAATGAATACTTTCACACTGGGGCAGTGCGCTGGCAGGTCAGTGAAAAAACGCCCCTCTCCATTGAAATGAATGGAAAGCTCTTCAAAAGCGCCTGAAAAGCTCTTCAAAAGCACTCAGTGTTTTACTGGCAGTTTAGAAGCGCCTCAGTGTGAAAGAGGCCTAACATGCATTTCATTGTCTTGTATGCTATAAGAAGTTTGTCAACCAGCTAAATGTAATTTGGTGTTCTTTAGTTGCCAATAAAATTCTTAATTACATCTTTGCATGTTTTCCATGCGATTTTCTCTGCCCCATCTTTAAACTGTTTGTTTTCACTACATTTTATATTTCAGTCCAAGTTTTATGTGAAGCAGAGACAAAAATATCTTTGTCTTGTCAATAAGTGGTTCAAAAGTGAAGTTTTTCAGTCCTTGAGCCAAACTGTTTGGAGTTACCATTTCTTTTTCTATTTCAATATATTTATTAAAGTTTTAGAGCCATAACAAAGAAATAGGGCATTCTTAAAGCCATAAGACTGTGCAGGGGTCCCACAACCCAGGTGGAGGATATGGGCAAAATCAACAGACCAATAAGGCACAAGTGGTAGGTGTCTAAGATGTAAGAAACATAAAGCAAAAAGAAGGTCAATTGAGAACATCAAACTAATCTGGGTATGTCCCATGCTCACAAGTGGGACACTCCAATGCTACATCAAAGTACCCTACCATTCCATATAGTAACCACTTAATATTAATAAAATAAATACCAGGAATCACAATCTAATAACTGAAGGGTTGCCATTTAGTCACCATGGAGTGACCATTTCTTTTTAATGTAATGCGACTCTCTTGCACCGCTGTCCCATTCGCATATGTAACAACAGTATTTGATATATCCGAGCTGCATTCCAAGCAGCCGAAGCAACTCCTTTAAATCTCCAGATATTCCAGTTGTACTTGGTGTACTGGATGTGCTTCAACAATAGGTCCATGTTTTTGTATGTTTCTTTGATATGTGCAGTGCAGCCAATAGGTATTGCAAATTGCAAAAACAGAATGCCAATGGGCAGGGGTTTTCTTGAATCCCTTGGCCTGCTGGGAGAACCTATATATTCGGGAGAGGTCAGGTGATCTGTGTTCTGTGCCACCCGGATTGGGCCTATCCCAGGGGCATCTGGCTGCCAGGCTGTGTGAGGGCCTATCCAGAAGTAAGAGGGCAGTGCAGGGTTGGGAATGCAGCTTGCAGTCCAACCAAAAGTGACAATTCTGCCAGCTGGAGAACCTGTCCTGGTCGGAAGTAGAAGGGAAGCTGTTACCACTAAGGGACCAACCACCTTTACCAGGGACCACAGTGAGTAACTGAAGCAAGTACCAGAGCAGTATTCTCACTGAAAGGGCACGGTGGAGAATCTGGAAACTTTAGGCGGTGATCAAGCCAGGGACCTAACTAGCAGAGGTGAGCCTTGTGTGCCAAGCTAGGGACCGAGCCAGTCAGCAGGGGTGAAGCTTGAAGGTATCTGAGATACCTCTGAAAAAGCCTTGAGGAGCTCACGGGATTCAGAGTTAATGAATCAGAGGGTCCAGTGAGAGACGAGGAGCTCAAGGGGCTGAAGAACTACAAGTAGAAGTTGTAGTAAAGCTGAGAGAACTGTTTTGTTTGCATTAGAAACTGTTAATTACTGTAGCCATAGGGGAAAGCAAAGCTGCAAGTGCAGAAGTGGCACTTTGCTGGGGCCTTTCCCTGTACGTGTTCAGGAAGCACAGTCGCTGTTGTCCAGTGCAAGTTCATCCTTTTTATGAACTGTTCAACCTCATTATGAAATTAAAATTTGTAATGTTTTCAATATAGCAGACAAAGTAATTTCTGTATGAAGTGCACCATTTGACCCACTGGTACTCACTTTGCCAGTGCTTCTCCACTGCTTCTTTCTCTGTCACAGCTGGCAAAAATACCCAATGCTTCTGAGAATTGGGAAGCAAGTGACCTCCTCCTATTTGACAGTGCTGTGGTCTAGCTGGCAATTACTTGATCCTAGCACTGTCCCGTGACATGGGACGGGAAATATTCTCACTCCCCCGAGCATCCAACACCAGCTGTTGCTGATGATTTTAGTGTACCCCTTTTACTGTCTGTGTCCTGTCTTTGATGTCTGTATCCTGTCAGGGAAATTTACTTTCACTTCTTGACCCAGTGATACACAATGCATGGAGATTTTTTAAGAGTGCCCATAGAAAAGGCTTACCAATTTGAACCACTCACCTCACCTCTAGTTCCCGTGTCAATTAAAATGTTAAATTTCTTATCATTTTATTTACCAGAGACAATGGTCAGTAGGACCAATAGAGGGGGTAAATCTCCCTAGCAGAGACACAAACAGCTAAAAAAAACTGACTAAAAAAAATATTTTGCCTTTACAAACACTTTATAAAATCACTGACTTGGAACAAGTATCCAGAAAAGTCAGAACTGAACACTTTATTTTCAAATGTTCAGCATTTAGCATAAACTAAATTAACAGAGTCAGTATGACCGCCATGCAATGAGTATTTGTATTTAGGAAGTGAGCAATAGCATTCTTTATGTTTCTCTCAAAATAGGTTTACCTCCAAAAGTAATGTATAACTCAGGTTGCTTGTGATATGATCTGGGCCTTCTATTTGTAACACCCTCTAGTGCTAGAAGTGTAGATATTTTTTTTTTTATGTTTAAGTATAGGTAAATGTGTGCAGGCTTGGCTTGCAGCCAAGACTGTCTGTGGTTTTCCTGGGATGGGCAGAGATCCAGGGAGAGCTGGGTGACTCACAAACAGCATCACTGAGACCTCCCCCCTATTTCTTGAATGTACTGGAATGTTCTAGAAAAATGGGAGGGGAAGTAAGGTGGAGCTGCCTGGAGTATTCTGAGGGCCCTGATCAATCCACAACTTGGGTTGGCAGGGGGCAGGACACTTAAATACTTTGGGTCAGCCCAGCTGTCAGGGCACCAAAAGCAAGAGGACTCTAGGACTCTGCATCTGTCAGGGCAGGAGAGGGGCTCTAGGACCCAGCATCTCCACCAGCACATCACATGGGCCTTTATAAGGAAGCCAGCCCTTGGCTAAAGTGCTGTTTGATCTTCAGCTGTTACCAATGTTCCCCTGTTTCCTGTGATTCTTGATTATCGATGCAGGTTGTTCCAGACCTGTCTCCTGTCCGCCTCCTGACCTTGACCTCGGCTTGTTTAATGGATCTCCTCTGCCTGCTACCTGTCTTGACCTTGGCTCCCACCTGACCTCCTCCCCTCTGCTACCCACCTGGCACCGAACCTGGGCTTGAACCGACTACCCTCTGTCTCTATGACCCTAGTTACCTGCTACATTGCACAGACACCACCTGCCTGCAGCAGCTCCACAGCTGTGTTCCTGAGCCACTTCTGTAAGCAACTCTGCAGGTGACCTTTGCTACTTTGGGCCTGACTCCTCCTGTCTCACCTCCAGGGGAGTCTGGAATTTAGCTGTAAGGGAAGCCCTCTCTCCATTGCCCTCCAGCATTTGGTACCTGATACCTGCAGAGGAGGAGAGTTCGGATGGAAGCTGGAGATGGAGTGTTAGGCTGCCGTGGCTTTTGAGGGAGCTCCCCATTGGTGTGGGGGGGGGGTGACATTGGGCCTAGGCTTGGGTGTGGACGGAACCTTCTCAAAACCCACATAGGTGTCCTGACCAGGAGGTGCTGGAAACAAGGAGAGGACAGTGGTAGAACACTGCCAGGCAAGTCTCCAGGAGGAACAGCCAAGAGGGCTTGTGAGTGACACACAGTCAGGAGGACTGGGAGGCATGCCTGAGAGGATGGATGGAGCAGTCTGAGATGGGTGCAGAGCCAGTCAGGGGGACTGTGGTGGCACGGGCAGTAAAAAGGGACAGCTGCAGCCAGGAGGGCGGGCAGTGCCTGAAGAAGTGGTACTGGGAGCAGTAGCCACAGATAGGACAGCTAGCACCAAAGGCTTCCATTTTTGCTACACCATAGGGACCCACGGTCCCTGCCTGCAAAGGGCATTTAACCAGACCAAGCTGAGACTGTGCTGGGCCTGAAACCTGTGCTAGCTGGTCCTGGGAGTGATAGCCTGCAAGCAAGTGTGTGCTGGAAGTAAAAGAGGAGAGAAAGTCCGTACAGAGTCTTTATTAATCAAATAGACATCCCATATGCACCCTTTCCCATCCAAGTTGAAATTCACTAATAAAAAAAACAAACACAGCTACAAGGACTGTTTCTTGTCTCTGAGCGACTGGAAATTCGTGTGCCTGGCTGTGCAGGGTAGGAGACGACCACATTCACCAGCAGCCCTTACCGGGATAGCGCTACATATTGTTGCACAATCAGGGTATAATCTCTTTAGCATGCTCTAGATATATTTATTTGATACAAAACAAATGTTTGTAGCTGTTTTACTGAACGGAATCTGTTAGAAAAGAAAGGTGAAGGCTGTAACCAATAAATTGCAGATTCTGCAATTTTTTATCTTCGCTCTGCTATTAGAGAGGTAAATGAGTGGCCTCTATGATAAGATAGTGAGGTAAGCAATAGTAAAGATATGTACCATCATCCAGAAATCAATAATTAGCAAGATTGGGAGCCTGATCCCCAGTCAGGCGACCAAAGAAGTGGGGGCATGTTGGACTATTGTGGTACAGTAAAAAGTAAATAACAATATAAAGGATATAACAATAATGTAAAAATGGTTGATTTTATTGATGCAAAGGACAAATAATTGGTAATACAATACAGCATGATGGTGATAAAAGTAGTCATAAAAGTAAAGCACCGATGGAGTCATTATTATACAATAAGACAATTAATCTCAGATATCATATTCCTCAACTAGTTTCGCGGACATAACTGCTTCGTCAGGAGGGAATCTGAAGATGGTTTATTCTGACTAAACAGTCTGAACCTAGCAAATAGGAAAGAAATACAATGAGGTTTTCCAAAAAGACATAGGGATAAAACCTGTATTACAGCATCATGATAGAAAATTGTACTAGAGATTACAGGGGGAAGGGGACAAGTCTGCTTACCCATGTCCCAACAGACCCCAGGCGCAGGGCTCCACCACCATGGGGTGATCTCCCACGGCGACCCGGGGGAGCTGCAAAGGTGACGGAGATAATAGGGATAAGAATAATAAAATAATTGGGTATACTCAGTTGCCAGTATGAAAACAAGTGAGCTGCTATTAGAGAGTCATTCACCACAACTAACATACAGACAGTTAAGTGGGGACTCTGGACCTGTGTACTTGATCCAGCTCAGTGCTCCCTTAGGCAGTAAAGCACTAGTAAGGGAGATGGTATTTTTAAGAACAAGTCATAAGCAGGTTTCTGTCAAGGCAGTTTTTTCAACCAAAAGATGATGGAAATACAGTAGGCCATATGTTTAATTAAAATTTCTGGTGCAAGCCAGACCTGAATAACAAGAATCTGCGTAATGTATTTTATATTACCAGGATTAAATGTACCAGTGATTCATCTCAACGTGCTGATAAACCTTATGTAAAATCCATAAGGAATAACATTCTGTCACAGAATGTATATTTTTTTAAATACTGACTTATAGATACTTGTTTTCTGATCATACTGATTTACAGTATTTTAGGACTGAGCCATGTGAGTTAAAGAAGAATTCTGGTGAAACTGCTAAATACACAATTAGGATATACAGTTGTGCACATAGGTTTACATACCCTGGAAGAATTTATGATTTATTGACCATTTTTCAGAGAATGTGAATGATAACACAAAAACATTTTGCACTCATATTTAGGGTTTGGCTGAAGCCATTTATTATCATTCAACTGTGTTTACTCTTTTTAAATCATAATGGCAACAGAAACTATCCAAATGACCCTGATCAAAAGTTTACCTACCCTGGTGATTTTGGCCTGATAACATGCACACAAGTTGACACAAAGGGGTTTGAATTGCTATTAAAGATAACCATACTCACCTGTGATCTGTTTGCTTGTAATTAGTGTGTGTGTATAAAAGGTCAATACATTGCTGGACTACTGAAAGACCCTTGCATCTTTCATCCTGTGCTGCACTGACATTTCTGGATTCTGAGTCATGGTGAAAGTAATAGAATTGTCAAAGGATCTGCTGGAAAAGGTAGTTGAACTGTATAAAACAGGAAAGGGATATAAAAAAGATATCCAAGGAATTGAGAATGCCAATCAGCAGTGTTCAAACTCTAATCAAGATGTAGCGTCCTGGGGTTTAGTCAGGGAACTTCTCATCAAATTCCTTGTCAGGAGTAGCTACTGTAGTTAATTACTAGAGATCCATTGACTTTTCCGTAAGTTTGGCCTGGTTGTACTTTCCTCTTCTACCACCAGGTGGCTGGCCACTTGGAGGTATTAGATTGAGAAGGACAACTCAAATTCAGGTTATGGGTATATGGTGTAGCTCAGCCAATGGGCAAGGATTTTGTCCCTGCCAATCCCTTGGCCTGCTGAGAGAGCCTATATATTCGGGAGAGGTCAGGTGATCCGGGTTTGTGTGTGTGACCCAGACCGCCATCTGGGTGGCTGTGTGTAATCTGCCCCGCGCTGCTAGGCCGGAGATTGGGCCTATCCCGGGGGCATCAGGCTGCCAGGCCTATCCAGAAGTAAGAGGGCAGTGCAGGTTTGTGACTGCGGCTTGCAGTCCAACCAAAAGGGACGGTTCTGCCGGAGAATCTGTCAGTGGTCGGAGGTAGAAGGAAAGCTGTTGTCACAAAGGGACCAATTGCCTTTACCAGGGACCACAATGAGTAACTGAAGCACGTACCGGAGAAGTATTCTCACCAAATGGGCACAGTGGAGAATCTGGAATCCTCAGGCAATGATCAAGTCACGGACCCAACCAGCAGAGGTGACGCTTGCAGAGCAGCCTTGTATGTCAAGCTTGGGACCGAGCCGGTCAGCAGGGGTGAAGCTTGAAGGTATCCGAAGTGCCAAGATGAGGACCCAGCAGGTGAGGGAGATACCACCACAAAAGCCTTGAGAAGCTCAAGGGATTCAGAGTTAGTGAATCAGAGAGTCCAGTGAGATATCAGGAGCTCAAGGGGCTGAAGAACTACAAGGAAAAGTTGTAGTACAGCTGAGAGAATTGTTACTTTGAGTTAGGAACTGTTTAGGTATTGTTGCCATAGGAGACCTTTCCTTGTACGGTTGTTTTCCTATTGAAGTCACAGAGTCTGCCATTTGAAATTGCAACTACTTAAGGGTGTCCTGGCCCTAACCCTCTTTCCCCTACAAAAAAAAAAAAAAGGGCTGTCAAAGAAATAAAACCTCTTTTACATCCAAGAAGTGTCTGGCGCCCAATTACTTTTACCAACTTTGCACCCACTATGCCTCACAACCCACCACTTATTGAAGGATGTCAGCTATCTTTGGCCTTGAAGGTTCCCATTAGACTGGAAGAGGTCAGAGATTCTGCTACAAAGTGGAAAATGAAGGGTTCTGTTGAAACCAAACCATGGTCAGGTAGACCAACTAAAATTTCAGCCACAACTACCAGGAAAATTGTTCAAGATGCAAAGAAAAACCCACAAATAACTTTCAGGTGAAATACAGGACTCTCTGAAAACATGTGGTGTGGATGTTTCAAGATGCACAATAAGGTGGCACTTGAAGAAAGATGGGCTGCATGGTCGAGTCACCAGAAGAAAGCCATTACTATGCAAATGCCACAAAGTATCTCGCTTACAATACTCCAAACAATACAGAGACAAGCCTCAAACCTTCTGGCACAAATTAATTTGTAGTGATGAGACCAAAATTGAGCTTTTTGGCCACAACCATTAACGCTGCATTTGGAGAGGAGTCAACAAGGCCTATGATGAAAGGTACAGAGGTGGATGGCTGATGTTTTGGGGATGTGTGAGCTACGAAGGCACAGGAAATTTCATCCAAATTGTTGGCAAGATGAATGCAGTATGTTATCGAAAAATACTGGAGGAACATTTGCAATCATCGGCCAGGAAGCTGAGCATGGGACGTACTTGGTCATTCGAACATAACAATGATCCAAAACACAAGGCCAAGTTGACCTGTCATTGGCTACAGTAGAATAAAGTGAAGGTTCTGGAGTGGCCATCTCAGTCTCCTGACCTCAATATCATTGAGCCACTCTGGGGAGATCTCAAACGTGTCGTTCATACAAGACAGCCCAAGAATTTACAGGAACTAGAGGCTTTTTGCCAAGAGGAATGGACAGCTTTACCATCTGAGAAGATAAAGAGCCTCATCCACAAACACCACAAAAGACTTCAAGCTGTCATTGATGTTAAAGGGGGCAATACACGGTATTAAGAACTGGTGTATATAAACTTTTGATCAGGGTCGTTTGGGTAGTTTCTGTTGCATTTATGATTTAAAAAGAGTAAACACAGTTGATTGATAATAAATGGCTTCAGCCAAACACTAACCATGAGTGAAAGAAAGGTTTTTGTGTTATCATTCATATTCCCTGAAAAATGGCCAAGAAATCATAAATTCTGCTAGGGTATGTAAACGTATGAGCACAACTGTATAGCCAGGATAGGCGACACCACTACATTAAATTAAAGCTCCATCATTTTCTGTAACTCTACTATACAATACTGAAGCCCTTCAGATTTCACTTGCCTTCTCATTGGACAATGAATAACCATTGTCATTCTGTTGAGGTCCACCTTTTATTTCCAGTTTAACAACTCTACCTCCAGAACTCAGTACTCGAATGGCAGCACTGTATGCATCAGAGCCTGAATATACCTGTATACCAGAGCCTGACTAGCTCTAATGTGCAAGAAGAAAATACCTAAAGCTGGCAATAGATTATTTATTAACAGGTTCCCCCAGCCACATAAGTGAGGTGAATGGGGGAATCCTCCCCGCTGCACTACTTCTGACAGCAGGACTCTTCCTCTGCCAGAATACACTCATCAATGCTGCAGCCGATTGGCTGCATGAGCTGTTTGAATAAAAATTCACCAACATTACTGTTTCGAGAGGAGTTGATCATTAAATTGACTCCTTTCAAACGGAAACAGCCATAGATGGATTGAAATTTGTCTGGTCCCTGTCGAACTGGCCAAAATTTCGATCCATCTATGGCCAGCTTTAAAGTTTAAATTTAGGCAGTTATACTAGCAGTATTTAGGCACAATTAATATTTTATAAAAAAGTGCACAATAGCCTTATTTTGTTATATGTTCTGGTTTACAATACTGCAACTTACGTGAGGCATTAATTAACAAAGTAATGGTAGGTTTTAAATAGTAATAACAGTTCCCCTTCGTGGTATGGATTATTGTAAAAGAATTTTAGTGCTTTTGTATGTACACGCTAGAAACAACCATGTCATTTTGTGTGGCTGTATTGTGGGAAATGGAAGTGTTTCAGGTTGACAGATATGAAATTTATCCACAGCAGACTGTGTTCTCTATACTCTTGCAGGTAGACCTACATGGTGGCCTCTGAATTAGTGGAACAAAGTTTAGACAGAACAGATAAGTGTTTAATCAACCACCTTGCACTTTGTAGGGGACACTGTAAAACCACTCTCAAGCAAATGTGTAAAGTGCTTTCTTCCACAGAATCCCAAAGACCTTCATGGATCGTAGGATGTGCATTCAAGTTTATTTGATTGAAGAAGAGGAGGTAGGAGGGGGCTACCATAGCTGCTTATGACAGAGAAAGCAATATTAATCAGGGCATGCTTTCTAACTTGGCAAATCAATTGTTTCCCAACTGTGGACAGTCACTTGCCTAAAACTAAGCCCACAGACATGAAAATGTCTCTTGATCATTCTATAAATATCTAGATTGGGTGACTGTTATCTCATATATGTAGGTAGCTAGAGTCACTGGGCCACCTTGCTGAGCTAATATTGTATTACTTTGTTGCAAATTTAGTGTTGTATTTCCAAGTAAGCTCCCTTTCACACTTGTACAACTTGTCCCATGATTTGGGACTGCAAAGTAGCATGACAAGTCGTTCCCCATGATTTCCAATGACAACCATTCATACTAGTACAACTTCAAGTCGTGCCGACTTCAAAGTAGTCCCTGCACTACTTTGGTCTGACTTTGATCCTACTTCAGCCCATTGAATATCATTGAAGTCAGATCAAAGTCGGATCGCCGTATTAACTGATCCGACTTTGGTATGAGACTTGTGCTCTGATGATCTTAAAGGGGAACTCCTTAAAATCCTGGTATGGATTTTAAGGGGAACCCCCAAGCCAAAAAACAGTGTGGGGGTGCCCCCAAAATCCATTCCAGACATTTATTCGAGCACACAGCCTGGCAGGTCAGGAAAGGGGGTGGGAATGAGTGATGCTCTCTCCTGCTCTAGTGCTGGGTGTACGGTGTGCCACTACTTATATTGGCATGGGGCGGGGTCACATGTGACATCATCCGGAGGCTTTGGCCCCCATGACGTCACCACCCGGGGCATGATGGGCGGTGACGTCATAAGGGGTGGGCCTCCAGTGACCCCGCCCCATGCCAATATAAGTATTGGTACACCATGCACCCGGCATTAGAGCGGGAGAGAGCGTTGCATCAACATCAAAAGAAGAACAGAGGGAGAAGACAGCGAAGAAGACCCAGCAAAAGAGTGAGAAGATAGTGGAGAAGACCCGGCAGAGGCAGAAGACAGTGGACAGAGGGAAAAGAACCTGAGAGGGCTAGAAGACATCAGCGGAGAAGACCCAGAGAGGGGAGAAGAACCAGCAGAGGTAGAAGACATCAGCGGAGGAGGCACAAGATCCGGAGGGGAAGAAGCTGCCTAATAAATTACTTAAAAAACATGTGTACTGTGTTTTATTTTTGACACTTTTTTAAGTGAATGGGTAGGGGTACAATTTACCCAATACTCATTTACATAAGGTGGGGGGCCGGGATCTGGGAACCCCCTTGTGAAAGGGGGCTTCCAGATTTTGATAAGCTCCCCACCCGCAGACCCCGACAACCAATGGCCAGGGGTTTTCAGGAAGAGGCCCTTGTCCCCATCAACATGGGGACAGGGTGCTTTGAGGTGGGGGGTGCAGGGCCCCCTGTCTCAAAGCACCCACCCTCCAATGTTGCGTGCATGCGGCCTGGTGCGGTTCAGGAGGGAGGCGCTTGCTCATCCCCACCTGCTTTCCTGACCTGCCGGGCTGTGTGTTCGGACAAGGGTCTGGTATGGATTTTGGGGGGGACCGCCACGCAGTTTTTTCAGCAAGGGGGTTCCCCTTAAAATCCATTTCAGGCCGAAGGGCCTGGTATGCTCTTGGGGGGGCCATGCTGTTGTTTTTTACTTTGTGCGTGGAATTCCCTCTAAAGATTCATACCAGACGGTGCCTGGTATTGTTGGGGATCAAAGTCAGATCCCTGTTCATTGAAGCCAGACTTCAAGTCGCAGAGCAAATACAGATCCACAGTCGTATTTCACCAAGTCGCACAAGTGTGAAAGAGCCTAAGGCTATTAATGGTGCTGAACATTTTCCTGTGTATGCGCGTGCTGTTTTGCATTTGCGTCAAACCTGAATATGTTTCCATGTGCTATATTTGCCATAAAAGAAAGCAACACCCAATTGTGATAGAAAGTTACATTGAGGATAAGTCCAAATTATCATGAACTCCTAAACGTGTTCATTGAGGGGCTTGACAGATGAATGTTAGACACCTTCACTGCACCACGTGATTCTGCTCCCCTCACATTCAACACTCACCAGATCAATATAAAAAAAGGCTTTATGGGTTTAAATGCCTGTTGACAGAGGCCAGTGGAGAGGCCGCTTCCAGATACTTGAATGGTTAATTAGTCTCTCTCTGATGGTCAGGCCATTCATACATAGGTTCCGCTTGCTGGTTCTTTACCTCATAACATAAGGTAAAGAAAATCTCATAGCGTGAACATATTTAAAATGTATTCCCGTGAATTGAGCCCTCTTTTACATTGCACTTACAAAAGTATACATAAAATCAGCATTTCATAATAAATCCATATCGGCTGTACAGCATAAAATGATACTCCTTCACCGATCGCATGATTCCTGTAGGATTCCCCATGAAATGAGCCCCCTCTTACATTGCACTTACAAAAGCATACATAAAATCAGCATTTCATAATAAATCCATATCGGCTGTACAGCATAAAACGATACTCCTTCACCGATCGTAGGATTCTCGTCTGTGGTGATACCTGGGTGGAAATCGTAACAGCTGACAGATGCAACAAGCCATGTGGAAACGCCTAGATGCGCTTCGTCATTACGTCTTTCTCAATTTGGGGGAATTTATTTTAAAAGAATAAACAATTGAAAAATTCCACATATATATATCTTGAAGAAAAAGAGAAAAAATAATGTATGTATATTGCAAGACCTAAATTCCATAGAGAGTGTTATCAAATCTACACTCCAAATCAATAATCACTAATGTATTAGTTAAGATCAATTTCCACGTTTAACCCTTATCAATTCTTTGCTCTTAGTAGTAGCGGAACATATTAATCAGCTTTATAGATCCACTGTTGAGGATGTGTTATATATGTGTTATACATATTGTATATGTTTATTCATTGTAGCCCATTTTAGAATAATAGACATATACCAGTAGTTTAATATCCTTTTTTATTTTTATCGTGTTATATGTCCTATGTGTTTGTTATTTGCAGACACGCTAATATCTTGAGACCGTAACAGAAGATATTCTGGTTGGTTCAGTGTGCCAGCATTTATATATCAATATATTTAATATATGAGTTTATGTGGCGTTATATTATTCATTGTATCTCGTTTTCATTAGATTGTATGAGTAGTTTTGTGACCCACGGTGAGAACCGGTGAGGAGCTCACTTACAATTACCGAACGGGCTAAACGATTTGATTGCAAAGACTATATAGTCGCAAGGCTGTCCCACGTGGCCGCGCCTATTGAGAAAGACATAATGACGAAACGCGTCTAGGTGTGTCCACACGGCTTGTTGCATCTCTCAGCTGTTATGATCTCCACCAGGGTATCACCGCGGACGGGAATCCTATGATCAGTGAGCGAGTATCATTTTATGCTGTAGAGAATATGGATTTAATATAAAATGCTATTTTTTATCTATGCTTTTGTAAGTGCAATGTAAGAGGGGGGCTCAATTCATGAGAATAAATTGTAAACAGGTTCACACTATGAGGGGCTTTTCTTTTCCTTATGTTATGAGTTAAAGAGTCAGCAAGCGGAACCTATGTTTTGAATGACCTGACCATCAAAGAGTGACTAATTAACCATTCAGGTGTCTGGAAGCGGCCTCTCCACATGTCAGCGGGCATTTAAACCCATAAAACCTTTTTTTATATTGATCTGATGAGTGTTGAATTTGAGGGAAACAGAATCACATGGTGCAGTGAAGGTGTCTAACATTCATCTGTCAAGCCCCCCAATGGACACATTTAGGAGTTCATGATAATTTGGACTTATCCTCAATGTAACTTTCTGTCACAATTGGGTGTTGCTTTCTTTTAAGTCTAAACACTGCATAGCGCTGCTTTAGCCTTATGGATCATCAGACATGAACTTTTTGGGCTTATGTGTACAAGTTTATGATTATAGCAATTGGTAGTAAAAAGGAGTGTACCCCGCGCTGCCTAAACTGATAGAGCAGCTCACACAACAAATAGATAATTTGTTCAAATAGCAAAAATATATATACCGGTAAGTGTAGCGCTAAACTGATTAAATTTGTAAATAACAACTAACAACCTTGTAAGGTGAATAGTGCAATATCAGTAAATCAATCCGAATGTACAGATCACGAAAAACTAAAAATCTAAACAAAAGTACACATACAGTAAATATCACATATGACATGTGCCTAATAAACTGAATACAAAATAAATAATAATGTGTACACAAAATCCATGTAAATTCTATAAAGTCCACAGTATATGGTGAAAAAAGAAAAAAGTCACCACATTGGTGTATCACATATGACATGTGCCTAATAAACTAAAAAATATATGCATGGAAAAGTCCGTGAAAATTCTGTATAGTCCACAGTGCATAGTGAAGAAAAAAGGGATCCAATTCACCACAAAGGTATCAAAGTGCAAATGTACATTACTGGAAGCATCAGTGCAGTAAAGCCCACACCAAAGCACATATGAGCTTACCAGATGGTTTGAACTCAAAAGAACATATGTTCTACAAGTCAAACAGGCTTGTATATTAAACTGGCAACCAGGATGGAATCTTGAGGATCCTCTGCAGTTAAAACCCAGGGCGTCCCGACCCTCTATAGGAACTTGGTCTGCTCTGTAATGGTTTTGCACAGAACAGCCCCGATCCTTCTCTTCTGGGGTCCCCCACCAACACTTCTGGCTCCTCTTGCCTTCAGAGTGCCCCAATAGCAAGCTGCAATGTGTAAAATAGTGTGCCCTGTGCAATAGTCTTCCAAATAATGTTTATTTTCTTTTGTTGTTTTGAGAGAATCAACGCTGCTAGGACTAGCTCCTGGCTCTGATCAGCCTCAGGTGGGTTTCGCTACCATTTCTCTGGCTTTGTCCATGAGCACCATATTATCCGCATATAGGATAAGTTTCCAGGAATAGGCTTGTTGGCTCGCCAATGTATATGCGGATAATATGGTGCTCTTGGACAAAGCCAGAGAAATGGTAGCGAAACCCACCTGAGGCTGATCAGAGCCAGGAACTATTCCTAGCAGCATCGATTCTCTCAAAACAACAATAAAAACAAACATTATTTGGAACATACGTGGAAGACTATTGCACAGAAGAGGGGCACCCTATATTACACATTGCAGCTTGCTATTGGGGCACTCTAAAGGCAAGAGGAGCCAGAAGTGTCGTGGGGGACCCCAGAAGAGAAGGATCGGGGCTGCTCTCCGCAAAACCATTACACAGAAGACTAAGTTCCTATAGAGGGTCGGGACCTGGGTTTTAACTGCAGAGGATCCTCAAGATTCCATTCTGGTTGCCAGTTTAATATACAAGCCTGTTTGACTCATAGAACATATGTTCTTTTTAGTTCAAACCATCTGGTAAGCTCATATCTGCTTTGATGGGGGCTTTACTGCACTAATGCTTCCAGTAGTGTACATTTGCACTTTGATACCTTTGTGGTGAATTGGATCCCTTTTTTCTTCACTATGCACTGTGGACTATACAGAATTTTCACAGACTTTTCCATGTATATTTTTTTTAGTTTATTAGGCACATGTCATATGTGATACACCATTGTGGTGAATTGGATTTTTTCTTTTTTCACCATATACTGTGGATTTTATAGAATTTACACGGATTTTGTGTACACATTATTCATTTTGTATTCAGTTTATTAGGCACATGTCATATGTGATATTTATGTATACTTTTGTTTAGATTTTTAGTTTTTCGTGGTCTGTACATTCGGATTGATTTACTGATATTTCACTATTCACCTTACAAGGTTGTTAGTTGTTATTTACCAATTTAATCAGTTTAATGCTACACTTATATATATTTATGATTATAGCAGAAGCTTGTATTATTTCTTAATTTTATTTGTATTAATTTTGCCTAAGCACTGGATAAGTGATATTAGATTACTTTAAGTTTGATATAGTTGCCATAATGTTGAGCGACTTCTATTGATCTTCAGCTGTTTCTTACCATAATTTATTCAGCCTCTGCTTCAGTTAAATGATTGCTTTGTAGCAACAGTTTCTGTTAGGATATCTGTACCATCAATATAAAGGGGTTTGAGTGGAGAGGAAGCCAGCATCTGGGAGTATTTACAGCAAAAGTGGCCTGTTCTACAAGGGATAAGCAAAGCTTTTTTTGGCCATACTTATCCCATGGATCACTGGAGTGCAGTTTGTTCTGCATATGGTTGGGATCCACCCAGAACCCTGGACCAGCACCTGGCTCAGTCACTCAGTGACCTTTTTGTTGTTTTTATTTTTTGGAGTGACTGGGATAGGTTTAGGAAATTGAGTGGGATAGTCCAAAAATAATAACTATGCACAGATTGGGGACAGTAAACTCCTTTGTGAAAAGCTGAAGCAGAAGTCCTTGCAATAGCAAAAAGTGGCATTGGCTTGTAGTAGATGCAGTGAAAAACAGACTTCTTTCTTTAGAGCACCAAGAGCAGAGTCCCTTCACAAAGAAGTGAATAGACTAAGCTTTTCAGGATGTAGCGCAACCCCAGTGAGGGCCGCTTGCTGAATCTGTACCTCACTGGTTGCCCCAACTATGCAAGTCCTCCGACACCTCTGACACCCTGAGTTCAGACATTTGTCAATGATAATCAAAGAGTTAAAGACACAAACACAATTCAGTTGAAAGCGTTGGATAATATTTACTAAAAAGCTATCATCATATATTCCCAGTGGTATAAGCTTGACGCCTGAGGAAGTTTCACAGCAAACAAGAAAACACAATAGTAGCAATGGTATAAAACAGTGACACAAAAGCAATATTTGGTTGTAGAATGCAAAGATTTTCAAACAACACTCTATTCAGCTAACAGTGAACAGGCAGGAGGAGGGCAGAGGGATGACCTCACTTGTGTCAAACCACTCCCTTCTATGCCTCAACACCACAGACCAAATGGAGCAGCAAGATATAAAAATGTCCTTACATGAATAGAACTATTAAATCTGGAATACTTAAACTCCTCCTATCAGCAAATAGAGTCCTGGGTGTAGGCACTTGTACTAAGGTTACTAACTGAACAGTCACTTTGTGGGGAGGAGGATATGTTGTAGTCATTCAGAGAAGAAAGAAGCCTTTGGTTTTCAGCTAGCTCTTTAAAGAAGTACTTGAAAAATCCAGGGTATTGGGAGAAGGTGAAGTAGCCTGGTGACACCTTAAATGGCAATGTGTAGCAAAGGGTACTTATGGTGCCCTGTGGAAAAGGAGCACTGCTGTTTCTCTACAGAATGTCAGTGTAGCACCAGATCCCACTGGCTTGGGCAAAGGGACAAACAGTGATGTCTGCATGCAGTGTGCAGTGTCTTTGTGAAAGAAGAATGGGCAAGTGCCCACTCACCAGTCCCAATGACTCTTGGTAATGGAAGTGGTGTGAGCCTCAGCGATAGGCCCTGATGGAGCCCTGCTCAAGGGTGCAGCGGCCCGGTGACACACTGAGCTTTAGCCCGGCTGGATCTGGTGTGGACATTCGAAGAGGGACCTCCAGGTCGCCGCTGGTCGGACAGAGGTAGCTGGCAACAGATGCTCCTGCACCCACACGCAACAACTCTCTTTACAGCACAGGCCGCGACTCAGCCACAGCACACACCAACACAGAGTCACCTGCTATCAGCTTCCAGGCCGGGGTCCCAAGAGAGAGATCCCGCCAGCACAAAGGCCTTTTATTACCTCTCCCAGCATCCTGTTCTTCCTCTCCTGGTATTTGTAGTTAAAACCAGTCCAACTGAATGCAGATCATAACTCCATGGACTACACGTCCCAAGATGCTTTGCTTTTCTCATAGAACTCAGTCACTCTATATTTAGGATATGACAACACAGAGCCCAGCTGAACACTAGGAGAAAACAGCTCCACAGCAGCATTGCTGCACGGTGTCTCCTGACAATGCAGGCAGCATTAGCAAGCTCCTGGCTATAAGGACACCAGCTGATGTCCCCTTTAAACAAACACACCGCTGACTCTCTAGCACAAGAGGGATGGTGGCAGCCCAAAAGTCTCTAAGATCTCTCACAGTAGTCTGTACTCACAAAATAATAAAGTGACAGTGTAGCGCTACTGAGGAATGTGAAGTGAATCATAAAGTGAAAACTCAAAACGAATGTAATAAAACAAAATATAGATCAACAGAACTGTATGCAACACAGTAAGTGTGTGTAGCGTAAAGTCCATAGAGGTGTAGAATAATGTGTTCTTGCTAGCATTCCTTGTATCCCACATTGTCTTAATTTTTTATCAGCCTTTTTTGTGATCACTTTTATTGTATCAGTGTCTGTCTATTGATCTTTTATCATTAAAACCATTCTGGTTTGACCTGCACTATTGGAGTCCTCCTCCTTCCTTTTTTACATGATTATCCTTTGGAGCCTATGCGGGAACAGTTGGGGAGACTATTGCCTGGCTGGAGAGTACCTGTTGAATCCACGGACCGAGAGCTAAGGACATCGCTTTGAACCTGTCCCATTCTTCTGTGTCCAGTACCTGAGCAGCATCCGATCCACAGTCCATAGGATCCCAAGCCTGTTTGACCCCTTTGTCATATGACACTTGGGGTCCACCGTAGCTGGTAAGAGTATTTATTTACCTCTGAAGTGTCACTGAAAATGACTACAGACAAGCCTTTCAATACTTCCTTATAATAGAAGACACCCCCACAGGAAGAACTCATTATTCTACACCTCTGTGGACTTTACGTTACACACACTTACTGTGTTGCAAACAGTTTTGTTGAAATATATTTTGTTTTATTACATTTGTTTTGAGTTTTCACTTTATGATTCACTTCACATTCCTCAGTAGCGCTACACTGTCACATTATTATTTATCTGGAACCTTGTATGTTTGAGTGTTGGCAGCTTTTTTCATTAATTTTACTTATTATTTACCATTGAAGTTTCAGCACAGTCATTTTCCACATATGTACTCACAAAATGTCAAGGGACAGTGGGTTGCCTCCTTCCAACATCCATCCAACATCTTTCTCTAGTGATACCAGACTGGATATTCAGCAGACAGCCTCTCAGTCAGCTCTCTGAAGCTTCAGCATCCAGGCCCTCAGGTCATCTACCTGAGGCCTCACGAACAGCGAGCACATAGAATTGTCCTCTCCTGAAGGAAAAGACCCAGAAGCTCAGTGTCTCAGATTATTTATACAGACTCTCGGGAGCCTTCAGACTCTCGGGAGCCTCCCTGGGATTGGCCAGGGCTGCATACATATTCATACTTCCATGTGCATGGCTCCACACCTATGTTCCAGAGAATTATACAGCTCTCTGGAAGGCAGAGGGAGCAGTCAGACTAGCAGCAGCTGAAAGCAATGAACAAACCTAACCAGTGGCGTTGCGTCCATAGAGGGCGCAGGAGCGCCACCCCCTCTCTTCTGCACCCGTCAATCTCCAATAGATAGATTCATGCATTGCATGAATCTATCTATTGTCGCCGCTGCCTCCCTATTCAGGTGTCCAGCCCCTTGTCGGGCACTGGGCATCTGAATTACAGCGACGGAGGTGTTTTGGAAGTGCTTGATTAGAGCCGTTGGCTCTAATAGGTGTCCTGATTAGAGCCGTGGGCTCTAATAGGCTTCCAAATTTGTAAACAGCGGGCGCACTGCTGTGCATTCGCTGCTTACGTAGTGCACACTGGCAGGAATTGATTGTTACAGTAGCTGCGTTTGATGGCACAGTGACAGCAATTTATGGGTGCAGTGACTGCGTTTCACATGGCACAGTGTCTGCGCTTGATGGGCATAGTGTCTGCGTTTGATAGCACAGTGGCTGCTTTTGATGGGCACAGTGGCTGCGTTTCATTGCACAGTGGCAGCGTTTAATAGGCACAGTGGTGGCAATTTATGGGTACAGTGGCTTTGTTTGATGGCACAGTGGCTGCTTTTTATGGCACAGTGGCAGCAATTGATGGGCACAGTAGCTGCGTTTGATGGGCACAGTGGCGGCAATTGACGGGCACAGTGGCTGCGTTTGATGGGCACAGTGAGGCTGAAATTGATGGGGTTTTTTTTTTCAGTTTGTTTGCGCCCCCCTAAAAATTTTGAGCACCAGCCGCCACTGAACCTAACTAATCACATACAGCTGCACTGGTTACAGTGCACACAGTTAAAGTGACCTAACAGCCAATTACAGTCACACTGGTTACAGTAAAACTTGCTAAATTTACCCTACCAAAACACAGCTCCACTGAACAAAGTGAGTCACAGCACTAAATCTAACTATTATTAGCACTAGGGATGAGCTTCGTGTTCGACTCGAACATTGCCTGTTCGGTCGTTTGTGTATATATATATATATATATATACATCCTACGTGTTGTATATATATATATATATATATATATATATATATATATATATAGACTGTATTCAGTTTAGCTAGATCCATTCCTGTTATTCTCTTCCTACTACTGACAGGCAGGCAGGTGTTTTTACAGTATTTACAGCTACCTGAAGAAAATTGCTGGTGTTCTTCTGATCCTATTTGTCCTTTTAGCTACAGTATTTACAGTTAGTGTAGTGCGTCCTCTGCACAGTGTGCACCTAAAGCTACCTAAACAAAGTTAGTGGTGCTCTTCTGATCCTATTAGTACAGTACCGCAGGCAGCTGCAGTATTTACAAGTTAGTGTAGTGCGTCCTCTGCACAGTGTGCACCTAAAGCTACCTGAAGAAAATTAGTGGTGTTCTTCTGATCCTATTAGTACAGTACCACAGGCAGCTGCAGTATTTACAATTTAGTGTAGTGCGTCCCCTGCACAGTGTGCACCTAAAGCTACCTGAAGAAAATTAGTGGTGTTCTTCTGATCCTATTAATACCACAGGCAGGCAGCTACAGTATTTACAGTTAGTGTAGTGCGTCCTCTGCACAGTGTGCACCTGAAGCTACCTGGAGACAATTGCTGTTGTTCTGCTCCTATTATTACCACAGGCAGGCAACTACAGTATTTACAGTTAGTGTACTGTGTCCTCTGCACAGTGTGCACCTAAAGCTACCTGAAGAAAATTAGTGGTATTCTTCTGATCCTATTAATACCACAGGCAGGCAGCTAAAGTATTTACAGTTAGTGTAGTGCGTCCTCTGCACAGTGTGCACCTAAAGCTACCTCAAGACAATTGCTGTTGTTCTGCTCCTATTAATACCACAGGCAGGCAGCTACAGTATTTACAGTTAGTGTACTGCGTCCTCTGCACAGTGTGCACCTAAAGCTACCTGAAGAAAATTGGTGGTGTTCTTCTGATCCTATTAATACCACAGGCAGGCAGCTACAGTATTTACAGTTAGTGTACTGCGTCCTCTGCACAGTGTGCACCTAAAGCTACCTGAAGACAATTGCTGTTGTTCTGCTCCTATTAATACCACAGGCAGGCAGTTACAGTATTTACAGTTAGTGTACTGCGTCCTCTGCACAGTGTGCACCTAAAGCTACCTGAAGAGAATTGCTGGTGTTCTCATACTAATAATACTACAGGCAGGCAGTTGATTCTGCTAGCTGCAGTATCAGTATATATATATATATATATATATATACATCTCAGCTTTGTGCAGCTACATCTCACTGCAGGCCATTAGTATGTCTGGAAGGCCAACAAGGAGAGGCAGACAGTCACAAGCCATTAAAAGAGGGGAAAGCAGGTTCTGTGTCTAGAGGCAACAGTGCTGGTCATGGAGACGGTGCATCCTCATCAGCACGTGGCCGTGGGACACGCTTGTCCTTTTTTTCGGCAGCTGGCCGTGTTGAGCCGCAACATGCGGAAGACTTGGTAGAGTGGATGACCAAGCCGTCCTCATCCTCCTCATCCTCTCTCACCCAGGCTCAGGGTACTTTTTGTCTGGCAAAGCAGCTGCCAATGCGGCCTCTTCCCTCGGCTCAATGGCATCAGTCACTCCTTCCCTAGCCCCACCATGTCCTCCTGAGGAGTCCCCCAAACTGTTTGACCACAGTGTTGGGTACATGCTCCAGGAGGATGCCCAGCGTTTTGAAGGCTCCGATGATGGTACCCAGCTAGAGGAAGGCAGTAACGTGAGCCCAGAGAGAGGGGGTGCCCGAGAAGGACAGCAGTCTGGCAGTCATGTTCCCCCAGCTGCAGCTTACTGACAGCTTTGCTCCAGTGATGAGGAGGGAGGGGATGATGAGGTCACTGACTCCACGTGGATGCCTGATAGGAGAGAGGAGGAGGAGGCACATTACCAACGAGGCAGGATGCCCTCCAGGGGCTAGCTTAAGGGCAGCACACCGACTACATCACATCGCAGAGCTCCGCATGTGCAGGGCGCTGCTGTCTCTGCACGTTATTCCAAAAGTTCTTTGGTGTGGGCCTTTTTTGAGACGAGTGCATCAGATCCCACCGCTGCTATTTGCAACATATGTCTCAAGCGTATCTCTCGTGGCCGAAACATCTCTTGCTTGGGCACCACATGCTTGACCAGACATATGTTGACCTGCCATGCAGTTCGTTGGCAAGCGTACCTAAAAGACCCACACCAAAGAACAAAGAGGACCTCTCCTTGCTCCTCATCAGCTGATCTCCAACCCCACTATACCTTCAGTCCTCTCTGAAACCTGCACTGAGAGGAATGAAGGTGTAGAATTAGGTGTGTCACAGCCAAGTACTTGGGGGCAATCTGCTATCGGTACATCGATGTCAGATTGTACCAGGCAAATTTCCCTGCCCCAGCTGCTGCACCGCCGAAAGAAGTTCGCTCCCAGCCATCCACATGCCCAGCGGTTGAATGCTAGCTTGGCAAAATTTCTAGCACTTCAACTGCTGCCTTTTCAGTTGGTAGACTCTGCCCCCTTCCGTGAGTTTGTGGAATGTGCGGTTCCTCAGTGGCAGGACAACTGACCCATGTGCCCTGTTTGGCTCACGTCCTTAACTTGGTGGTGCAGCGGTTCTTGGGGAGGTACCCGGGCTTACAGGATGTCCTGATGCAGGCCAGGAAAGTCTGTGTGCATTTCCGCAGGTCATATAATGCCAGTGCTCGGCTGGCTGACCTCCAAAGGGAATTTAACCTGCCCAAGAACCGCCTAATCTGTGACATGCCCACCAGGTGGAACTCAATGTTGGCCATGCTGCAGCAGCTGCACACGCAGCAGAGGGCCATCAATGAGTACCTGTGCGACTATTGCACCAGGACAGGGTCAGGGGAGCTTGTTTTTTTTCCCCATGCCAGTGGGCCATGATCAGGGATGCATGCACTGTCCTGTCACCATTTGAGGAGGCCACGAGGATGGTGAGCAGTGACAGTGCATGCATCAGTGACACTGTCCCCCTTGTCCACCTGTTGGAGCACACGCTGCGTGGAATAATGGACAGGGCACTTGAGGCAGAACAGAGCCAGGAAGAGGAGGACTTCCTTAGCTCTCAAGGCCCCCTTTATCCAGACAGTGTTCCTGCGTGACTGCCGATCACACAGGAAGAGGAGGAGGAGGAGGAAGAGGAGGATTGTGTCAGCATGGAGGTGAAGTATGGCACTCAGCATCAGCAGCAGTCTTTAAGGGATCATTTACAGTCCCAAGAAACCTATGGACTTGAACGTGGCTGGGAGGAGGTGGCTGCGGATCATGTCGTTCTTAGTGAGCCAGAGGACTCCGGACCGAATGCCTCAGCAAACCTACACTGCATGACCTCCCTGATCCTGCAAAGCCTGCGGAAGGATCCTCGTATTCGTAGTATCAAGGAGAAGGATCAATACTGGCTGGCAAACTTCTTTGATCAACGTTACAAGGGTAAAGAATAAGGTTGGGGTTATCTTGCCATTGCAGAGGGAGCAGAGGATGAAACATCTTCGGGAGGCCTTGCAGAAAGGTCTATGCAACGCGTTCCCAGAGACTGGGAGGTTACAAACTCCTGTTCCTGGACAATGTGTTGCTGAGGCTTCAGTCAGTCAAAGAAGGAGCGGTGGAGAAGGTGGCCGTCTGACTGATGCGATGCGACGCAATAATTTTTTAGTCCGCAGCCCCATGGTATGATCGGTTCCAGCAACCATCGCCAGCATCTGTTTTACATGGAGCAGGAATACCTAGGGGCAAGATCTGACTTGGACACCTTTCCCACCGAAAATCCTCTGGGTTACTGGGTCTTGAGGATGGATCACTGGCCAGAGCTTGCACAGTATGCAATTGAGCTACTGGCCTCTCCTGCATCCAGCGTTCTTTCGGAATGCACATTCAGTGCTGCTGGAGGTTTTGTAACAGATCACAGGGTGAGCCTGTCCACCGACTCGGTCGATCGACTGACCTTCATAAAAAAAATTTTTTTTCTCAAACAAAAAGTTTTATTAAGATTGAATAAGTGTATACAGTTCCAGAGCACATACAGTAGTTTACATGGCAGAAGTCACATTTTACATATGTATTAGGGTAAGGAGCAAAAACAATATATAAAAATAAGTACAGAAAAAAGGGGGAACATACTCCATTGCATCGGATAAAGAGAAAACAAAGAGGAGAAAGGAGAAAACACATCCTCTCATCAGGAAAATCCCTCCATGAGCTATCCACACTCCTCCAATGGATCATTTGCTTATTACCTCTTAGCATACTGGCTAATTATATAGTGCATAACATATATCCCATAGGAATTGAGGTTAATGAGGGCCGCTTTTAGAATAAGCGATCATATATCAAATCTATTGGCGCTAGACCTGGTGTATCCAACCATGGAGCCCATAGTTTCTCATATTTTTGTGTCGCTCCCCTATGCTGGTAAATAATTTTTTCCATACGAATAGTGGCCCCCATTTGTGTAATCCATTCTTGTACCGTGGGAGGACACGTGGACCTCCAGTGCCTAAGGATAAGTAGGCGGGCCTGAAACAAAGCTCTTCTGATAGCCTGTCTAAGGATATCCTCAGTCAGTAGATCATCCACAATCCCCAGCAGACATGGCTTTGGATCCAAAGGTATCACTATTTGGAAAACTCTATTAATGGTGTTAATGACCTCGTTCCAATAGAGGTGCAATTTTGGGCATCTCCACAGGAGGTGTATGAGGTCTCCATGGTCTCTGGAGCATCTGGTGCAGGTGGGATCAGTGCCCAAACCCATACGGGCCAGTCTAGCCGGTGTATAGTGCACTCTGGAAATAATATAGAGCTGTGAGAGCTTTTGAGCAGCATTTAATGAACACGTGGAAACCGCCAGCAGGGCTTCCTCCCACTGTTCCTCCTCAAAGGAGCCAACATCCTGTTCCCAGTGGGACACGACCCTCAGAGGCGCGTCCCCTAGGAAAAGGTTCAGAAGCATGGTATAGCAGTCAGATATAAAACCTCTATAGGTGGTTATGGCAAGTAGGTGGTTGAAAATAGGAGTGGGTTGCAGGTTCCAAATATCGGGGCCCCTTTGTGCATCTATTGCATGTTTAAGTTGTCTGTAATAGAAGAGCATAGAGCCCGGCAATTGAAAGGCCTCCCTGAGCTCCGAGAAGGGTCTCAATTTACCGTCTCCAATTATGTGTACCATATGTGACACCCCGTATTGTTGCCATTTGGGTCCGTAGGGTATTTTAGCTATTTCTGAATAGTGATTGTTTTCCCAGATGGGGCTATACCTGGTAAAGCCCTCCACCCCTTGTAGCATCCTGACCTTGTTCCAGATTTTCTGCATAAGTGCATAAGTTGGGAAAAGTTTATTAGATTTGTTATATTGTAAGGCCTCTAATCCATCCGCAACCTCTCTCCTGGAAGTGAACCGGAGTATGTGGGCCGAAGAGTCTCTCAGGTTCATCTCCAGGTCCTCCCCGGGGCCTATGGCTCTAGCAATGTGCTGTAGCTGGGAGGCTAAATAATACACCCAGGGGTTAGGCAATGCTAAACCTCCATTGTCTTTAGGACGTTGTAGTTGTTCTAGTTTAATTCTAGGAGGCTTTGAAAGCCATATAAATGAACGGAAGAGGGAGTTGATGATTCTAAACTTTTTCAGAGTAATAACCATTGGAGAATTGTGGAGCACATATAGTAGTTGTGGCATAAGAATCATCTTTATTAAGTTTATTCTGCCCACTTGGGACAGCTTTAATTTACTCCACACTTTGACCCGATCCCGACATCTATTGATCAATGGGGTTAGATTAAGATTCACATAGTCTAATATATGGGCTGTAATCTGTATACCCAGATATTTAAAGGATGTCGAGACTGGTATATCTTGCATATTTTGTTGGGTTGTGACCTTCATAAAAATTAATCAGTCTTGGATCACCACCAGCTACCAAGCACCTGATGCTGATGTAACCGAATAATTTTTTTTTTAAATGTCAGATCCCTTCAAGACTGCCTATGTTGAGTGACTATCCTGTTATGCTGAGTGACTATCCTCTTCCTCCTCAATGATCATGCTGATAGCTTGTAAGAACATTTTTGGTTCTGGGCGCCGCCACCAATGCCTAAGGCTCAATTTTTCAGCCCCTGTATAACAGGGGCGTGTAATTACAATTTTTGATGCAATATTTTGCAGGAGGGCTCATTCCTACGCTCCAACTAGAGTATCTGTGAGGGGTTGCAGTGTTGTGGCACCAGTGACTATGGCCCATTTTTTCTGCCCCTGTTCAACAGGGACATGTAATTACAATTCTTGATCTAATATTTCACAGCAGGGTCTGTTTCTGCACCCACCAAGAGTAACTGTGAGGACTTACAGTGTTGTGGCACTAGCACCACCATCAAAGGCCCAATTTTTCTGCCCCTGTTCAACAGGTGCATGTAATTACAATTCTTGATCTAATATTTCACAGCAGGGCCCGTTTCTGCGCCCACCAAGAGTAACTGTGAGGACTTACAGTGTTGTGGCACCAGCACCACCAAAGGCCCAATTTTTCTGACCCCGTTCAACAGGGGCATGTAATTACAATTCTTGATCTAATATTTCACAGCAGAGCCGTTCCTGCGCCTACCAAGAGGAACTGTGAGGGCTTACAGTGTTGTGGCAACACCAATATCTAAGGCCCCAATTTCTGCAGAGTATATAGGGCAGGCCCCTACTTTCAAACATCCAACTTACAAACGACTCCTTCTTGCAAACAGAAGGAGACAACAGGAAGTGAGATGAAATCTAGCCCTAGGATGGGAAATTCTCTCCTGTAATGGCGCGTACACACGAGCGGACTTTACGGCAGACTTTGTCCGGTGGACGGGATTTCGTCGGACAATTCAATCGTGTGTGGGCTCCAGCGGACTTTGTTTTCTCAAAAGTTGGACGGACTTAGATTTGAAACATGTTTTAAATCTATCCGTCGAACTCGAGTCCGGTCGAAAAGTCCGCTCGTCTGTATGCTAGTTCGACGGATAAAAAGCCACGCTAGGGCAGCTATTGGCTACTGGCTATGAACTTCCTTGTTTTAGTCCGGTCGTACGTCATCACGTACGAATTCGACGGACTTTGGTGGATTGTGTGTAGGCAAGTCCGTTCATTCGGAAAGTCCGTCATAAAGTCGGTCGAAAAGTCAGCCGGGCAAAGTCTGCCGTAAAGTCCGCTCGTGTGTACGCAGCATAAGAGTTAATATGGGAAAAACGTGTCTCCTTTCCACTGATGCTTTATCACCAATCCTTGTTTCACTAAAAACCCCAAATTGTCAAAAAACATTTGTCATTGGTACAGAAAGTGAGTAGAATCTTCTGAAGAGGTGCACAGACAGCAAAACAAATGTCACAGGGGTGATAACCCTTCCCTATGTTTTCCAAAAAGCTTAAAAATAGATTTTTTGGCTGGAGCTACACTTTAAAAATGTACCAGTTCAAAATTACAAACAGATTCTACTTAACAACAAACCCACAGTCCCTGTCTTGTTTGCACCACCTGTATACTGCTCTTCAGAGGGCCTGGGGCCCCACGCCTTTCCTTTTTTAAATCTGGGTGCGGGGTTCCCCTTAATATCCATACAAGACCAAAGGGCCTGGTAATGGACTGGGGGGGGGTACCCATGCCATTTGTCTCACTGATTTTCATCCACATTACCGGAACCAGATATTACATTAAAGCCGTAAGCAGTTTTCAAATGACTTTTATTACTTTAAAAATTTCATTTTGTGCAGGGACTGTTCTAAGCACGGGAAACACGCGCCACTTTACAGGCATACTATAGACACCCTCCAGGTACGATATTTAAAGGAATATTTCACTTTTTTTTTTTCACTTTAAGCATCATTAAAATCACTACTCCCGAAAAAACGGCCGTTTTTAAAACTTTTTTTGCATTGATACATGTCCCCTGGGGCAGGACCCGGGTCCCCAAACCCTTTTTAGGACAATACCATGCAAATTAGCCTTTAAAATTAGCACTTTTGATTTAGAACGTTCGAGTCCCATAGACTTCAATGGGGTTCTAAAGTTTGTGCGAATTTTCGGTCCGTTCACAGGTTCTGGTGCAAACCGAACCGGGGGGTGTTCGGCTCATCCCTAATTAGCACTTATCTAGGAGGGTGCTACACTGGTATAGTTATGCCTGGTACACACGATGAGATTATCGGATGAATGATCGTCCATTTTTTTTTTTTGCATGATAATCTCAGATCAAATCTGATGAGTTTACTAAAGTGACAAAAATTCTCGTGCGAATAAAAATTCGGAAGTGATGTCATGTGTTGTAATGCATTTGTTCTGCATTTTCGAACGAAAGCTGTACTGATTAAACAAAAATCGTACTATCTGGCTTTGTACAAAAACATTTTTGAGTGTATGTCTGATCAAATAATATCAGATGAACTAATCGGCTCTCAAAAGCTCTTTACTAACGATCAGATTATCGCTCTGAAATTGGCATTTTTTGATACATATTTCTGATTGTGTGTACCGGGCATAAGTGGTAGGTACTTAAACTCAACTGGAGTTTAAACAAGTCTAGTTCAATGTGACTAATTATTACCACTAGCTATATGTGTCTTTTCTTGTGTGGTACGTAGGAACCAGAGCACTGACCGTTTACATTCAATTGGCAGGGGCTGTTTCTATTGCTCAGCCACATGTCTGAGCCTGGCATAACAGCAAAACTAATTAGTCTGAATCCTAATTCCCAAGTTCATCTTTTAACACAGACATTTTACACTGTTGATACTGAGAAACTGGAGAAGAACTCCCAGTATATGTTTGTATAGATAGAGAAAAAGATAACAAAAAATGGCACCACATGTCTAGGGACAAGGTAGCTGTAATGTGTTCTATGTAGGAGGTAATGCCTAACCAAAGGAAACTGATGCTAACATGAACAAAACAATACAATCTATGTGGGAAAATGTCCTTTTGATGGCTCTGAGGGAAAGACTTCCGACGCTGCTAAATAACAATTAGCACATTCTTCCACCCATACCTATTGATATCATTGTTTCCTCCCTTGAATAATGACACTGCAATCTGTAAAAATAATTGTTTGTATGAACTAATCCAATTAGTCAGTCCGATTAGAATTTTACATGCTGCTTTATTTGTCATAGAATTTTTGAAGGCCAGAGAATTAATAGAAAGGCCATAATGGCTAATTATGCTTTGCCACCCAAGGTCATAGGAAACTTGCCATCTAGTGCTTTAGATTTTTTTTTTTTGGCAAGTACAAGAAAAGACAGCTGTAGACGCCCTCAGCAAAAGTGGAGGAGGATCCGTCAGGGTAGAAAAAGTTTGCCAGTACTCCATTACTTCCAGAGGTATATATCAGAGCTATGCATCTAACAGGAAGTGTAAAAACAATATATTTCAGACCATGTCAGAACATCTGTGCAAATTTGAGCTTTTATGAGTGGCTTTCCAATTATAACATTTTAAATTACATAATTTTACAAGGAGAATAGTTATTTGCCAAATATGATTTAAGAGCAACCAACAGACTATTATATGATAAAAAAAATCTTAGTATTTTTATTAAGTCTTATTTCATAAAAGCTTGTTTACATATTGACATTGCAGAAGAAAGTCACAGTTGTATTGCGATTCCACAAAGGTAACGATCTATTAGAAAATTTAAGAACATGTACAATGTGGTATCCCAAATTGCTGGTATTCAGACCATACAACCATTTGATCTTGATTGTCGGTTTACTCAGCCGGGGATAGCCAACACATTTCAAATTGTTCAAATTTATCTTCCTCAGGGATATGATTACACTCTGCAAGTACAAAGATTAATTTACAATCTCTGTTCACAACAATATTTTAGTACAGTTTTCCAAAAAAGAAAAAAAAAAAGACTGAAAGTAATGAGTATATGTATTTCCAATGAGTTAGCAAATATGCTAATGTGGGCTAAAACTTATTTAAAAAAACACTTCAAGCAATGGAAAAGCTCAATTTCAACTATGTTAGATATTAGATAGCTTTCCTCTTCCTTAAAGTGATTGTAAGGGTTTGTTTTTGTTTTTTTAAAATAACAAACATATCATACTTACCTCCACTGTGCAGCTCGTTTTGCACAGAGTGGCCCTGGAACTTGTCTCCTGGGGCCCCCAGGTTGCTCTCGTGGCTCCTCCCCACATCAAATAACCTCCTAGGAGAAGCACTCTCCCGAGGGCATTACCTTGCGAGCGCGCTCCCGAGTCCAGAATTCGGCATCCATAGCCGCTGAATGTAAGACTCGGCCCCGCCCCTGACGCCTGAGTCATTGGATTTGATTGACAGCAGCGGGAGCCAATGGCTGCGCTGCTATCAATCTATCCAATCAAGAGCCGAGAACCCTGGGCAGAGAGACAGCGCGTCCCCACCGGGTCGAGTTTCAAGGCTCAGGTAAGTAAAACGGGGGGCTGGGGGGCCAATCACTGCCAGGTTTTTTTCACCTTAATGCATAGGATGCATTAAGGTGAAAGAACACGAAGGTTTACAACCCCTTTAAGCTGAAACATGGGACTTGTGGTGGACTTTAGCATCATAAACACAGGAGTTACTCTGGGTAATTTGCCCAGACTCTATGTTTCTTCTTTGAGACCTTTTACTTATACCCAGAGTAACTCCTGTGGTTATGATGCTAAAGTCCATCACAAGTCCCATGTTTCAGCTTAAGAAAGAGAAAGGCTATCTAATATTTAACATAGTTCAAATTGAGCCTTGCTGTTGCTTTTTAAGCTGTAGCCTCCATTAACATATTTGCCAATAATTGGGAATACATACTGTATACTCTCCTTCATGTTACCATAGCTGGGAACAAAGGCCCAGTGTTTTCTAGGCCACCTTGGCAGCTTGAAATACAAACCCACTGCTTTTAACCAGCTGAAGGTGGGATAAAAAAGGAAGGGCTGGAGCAAGGTGGTGTTCTGGTCCAGATCTCAGGAAGCTACCTGAGAGAGCTGCAGGTGGAAATCACTCTGTAAGGGAAAGAAAAGGTTTGCATGCTACACTTTATGAGAAGAGGGAGAAGAAAAAACTACAAGCACGGAATTAGCAAAATGATTTAAAATAACCAGTGGTGCTCATATAAAAATACTCAAAAGAGAGGCCCGGAGTACAACCCCAAAGCCATAATGGAGGGCCAGCATGACAGGGGTTAATGGGGCGTTAGGTACCGAGGTTAGGGAAGTAGGCGGAGTGCAGTGGGTGATAGATGTGGGCGGAGCTTTGGGGGGAAGTGACAGAGATCGAGGAAGGGGTGGCCTCAGTCTGCAAGGGAAGAGAGTGGAACATCTTCCCACTATCCCGTCGTACATGTTGTGGTAATTTTCCTGTTTGGTTTTGGGGACTGAAGCATCTCTGAAAAAAAAGTGGTTCACTTGGCAGGGTGCAAGGTCCTTTTAGGTCGTATGGGCACTGTAAAGGTATAGTGTAGGGACCCGTCTGAGGTACGGCTCCCAGTTGGTACGGGTACCTGCTAGTTGTCTCTGAGTCGTTGGTTCGCGACTGGAGTCCTTAGAAGTGACTAGCAGGTATGGTTCTGGTTTATGCCTATTGGGACCTTGGGCTCCATTATCGTTAATAAACTGTATGTTATGTTCAAAAGGTTATTGATATGTTAATTACTGGATATTTATAACAAGCCATGGTTAATACAATAGTCATGGCTATTATGCCTGAAATAGCGCAAAATAAATAAATAAATACTGTACCTCTGTAGACATCCTGCCTGAGAAAACAAATACATTTGTATCAAATCTTGGTTACATCATTGCTCACAATCCTAACTGCATATAAAAGAGTGACAGTAACAGTAAAAAATATAAAAATGCCTGAAATAGTTATAGGAGCTTGAATGGACTCTATGGACAGAGTTACCGGAAAGAATCTGTGTCAAAACATCACAAAACGCTGTAATTTAGAACTGGTATTTGATGGACAGTGATAGAGCTAAATTGAGTTGGATTACTTATAATGTGAATCTATCATATTTTCTTGTGGGGCAAATACATTGAAAACTCTCAATTTCAGTCACTGTGCTGTTGTGGTGAAATTTGCTTGAAAAACAACTCTACTCTTTTTTTCTTTATTTAGTGTCTTTTTGTGTTTTTTACATTTAGGGTATTTATCTTATTTATTTATTTTTTTTACTCTGTTTATTGTACCCATGAAAATAATTAAAAAAAAAAAATCTGTATATCCAACGTGTAATTGTACAGAGAAAAAAGAACAATATGTAATATTTAAATGTAAACAATAAAGTAGTGCAATAACAATCTCAATTGAATTATTTGCATAAAACATTAAGTCAAAAAAGGATTCTACAAGACATTCTAAATTCTAAAATAAACAAATAAGAGGTGGTCTGTGGAATGATTACTTTGGATTAAAGGTGAGTACAGATTCACGCCACAGATATGCAGTGCCTTGAAAAAGTATTCATACCCCTTGACATTTTCCACATTTTGTCATGTTACAACCAAAAATGTAAATGTATTTTATTGGGATTTTATGTGATAGAAAAGCAAAAAGTGGCACATAATTATGAAGTGGAAAGAAAATGATAAATGATTTTTCATATGTTTTACAAAATAAATATCTGAAAAGTGTGGCGTGCATTTGTATTCAGCCCCCTTTACTCTGATAGCCCTAACTAAAATCTAGTGGAACCAATTGCCTTCAGAAGTCACCTAATTCGTAAATAGAGTCCACCTGTGTGTAATTTAATCTCAGTATAAATACAGCTGTTCTGTGAAGCCCTCAGAGGTTTGTTAGTGAACCTTAGTGAACAAACAGCGTCACGAAGGCCAGGGAACACACCAGACAGGTCAGGGATAAAGATGTGGAGAAGTTTAAAGCAGAGTTAGGTTATAAAAATATCCAAAGCTTTGAACATCTCACCAAGGTCTCAAATAGACTCTGCCTGACCCACAATGGCCACCAGGGTCAAATGGGCTGTCAGCATCTAACCGGATTGCTACCCCAGTGACACAGGAAACCATGGAGGAACCATGTTCCTCTTGCCTTTCTCTACCCCTGCACTGCCGCTGTGGATGAGAACCACCTGCAGTGGAGAAAACAGACTGCACCTGCCTACACATACTGTAGACCATGATGAATTAATATGCAGGAAGCAATTGTTTAAACCCAATATGTTTCCTATATAAAGGCTTTTTAAAATAACAAATGCAATCATTTAAATATGGAATGAAAGATTTACAGTTTATCAGTTTGGGAGGAAACTTTTCTCTACATCAAGTCACTAAGAGAAACATATGAGGAGGAAGGAGGTTCATACAGGTTTGGTTTCAAAAGAGGGACAGTTAGGAGCTAGGGATGCAGGATTATGGCACTACATACATTTTAATCTCCAAAATATAAAGCAGAGACAATATTGTTTTCGATGGAACGCTAAGGTGTACTTTTTCTAAAGATGTTTTTTTTTTCACGTGAAGCAGATTTTACATTTCCATACAAGTCTATAGGAATGCAAAATGCACTTGAAGCAGGTCAAATGCCGGTCAGAAGAAGGTCAAATGCACATGTCAATGAATTCTGAATAATTTTAGCAGCATCTCAAACTGATGTCAAACTGATGCAATTGACACAAGCCCAAAGCCCATCACTTGCTAAACCTTCCATTTCTGTGTACCCCTAAAGTTTGCCTTTTTTGCACTATATAGAATATTTATACAAGGACCATTATTCATGGCTAGTAAATCCATAGCCCTTAGATCAGTGGTTCTCAACTCCTGTCCTCACGACCCACTAACAGGCCAGGTTTTATGTATTACCTTGGGGAGATGCAGACTGGAATACTGCAATCACTGAGCAAAAAATGATATCACCTGTGATGTATTTCAGTTATCTTGAAAACCTGGCCTGTTAGTGGGTCCTGAGGACAGGAGTTGAGAACCACTGCCTTAGACGGATAAATCCAGATCCCTTACTACAGTACTTGTTACACGGTCTGTTCCTAATGGTGCTGCTGATCTATAACTATTACTGTATATGAATAGCACCTACTACAGGCTGAATAGGAGAAGCAGGGTTTCATGCAGTATGATATGGCATAGACCTGCTCGCAATGACTTGCTAAAGAGGAGAAGTTACTCATGGATAAGTGATTTATTAATAATGTATAATATTAAAGTGGTTGTCATTTATTACATATGTATGAAAAAATAAAGAAAAAAAGAAAAAAAGCCTATATCCCTTTAAGAGAGTTGAAATGGGCATATGCCAGATTCTATATTTGTATGGACAAGCTATGAATTTAAGCTGGGTTGATATATTTAGAAATGTTTAGTAAAGGGCTCACACTGATGTGTGCTTAGGTGTAACATTTCAGATGTTATTAATAGCGAGAACAGTGACCTTTTGTTTAAATAAATACATACAGTATCTCAGAACACTTGATTGTCTGTGACCAGATATGTTATTTAACTTTTTTTTATGCAGACTAAAACAATGGTATATTACGTACATAGAAGGTTGATTTTATTAGGAAAGAAAAAAAAAAGTTGGATCTAGTCATTTCCTTTTGACTTTATCCCAGCTAATAAATAAAATATAAACCTTAAAGGCTATATTTTATAGCATGCATCTGTTCAATCAAAGAAAACAAGTAAAAAGATGACACTATTTTGTTAACACCTTCACCTTCTGCAGCATTTGACGAGTTCAGATTGAAAGTGCCTCATAAATGTGGAAAGATATCACAAACAGCATACCTATGCGGTGTGTTATCAATAAAGCAAAAATACAGTTTATTTGTGCTTAAAATTAATGTATATATATTTTGGTCATATATAGTAAATAAATGCGTGCACCACCTTTACTCCTTCTTCTGTACCTGACCTCTGTGGCATTCATCTGCTCCCGCTGCTATTGGAGATAGACCTGCTCACGGAGGGAGTGTCGACAACTCCTCCTGCAAAAGGCTATCCCACCTGTCACATGTAAAAACCTATAACAGGCTGCAAGTGAAACCTTGATTACCTCTGGTAACCACTTGTATCTTCACACTGTATGAACTCCTACAAAGCTGTCTTCAAATGCCAATATGCTTAACAAACAACTGTAGACTATTTTTGCTAATTACTTGCGTTATACCCCTTGAGTAACTTCAGACCAGGCAAGGACAAAGTTTCACAAACTTTATTGAAAATTTGCAGCATACAGAACAAAGTGCACAGTCTCTTCCTAACAACCCTAAACCCTAACTCAGGCTTGATGGATGACCCAGCATACCTGCGTAGGATAGAGCCATAATGGCAGAGTTCCAGATCTTCAAACGATTTGTTGGTCACAGTGGTCCCATGCTCTGTAGAAGGTTATTTATCCACTGGAGCTGTAGTAGGCAGTATGAACAGACCATGGTGACGGAAAATGTCTTGTATTATGCGCACCCTCTCACACTCTGAATCTGACCCCTGTCCCATTATTATATAGCACAGGACCCAAGAAAGCCCACCAAAAAAGAAACATATTAACACTAATCCTCCTAGCTGGGGCAGCATAGAACTCAACCTGCTTACATGTGTACCACCTCCTCCAGCTGCCACGTTAGCTTAAGGAGGTGGTCGGGGGCAGTACAAATACAAAAATAACTGCCTGTTTTACCTCAATTGGTCACAAGTGTAAACAATAAACAAGGCCTTACACTTTACAGTATTTTTAAAGATTTTTTTTTCTCTATTGACTATAGTAGGGATTGGTTAAAAACCCTGTCAAGATTTCTTGCCTTTTTTTGTCTCGCTTTTCTTTCATTTCCTGTCCTGTAGATGCAACGGGAGGAAATCTTTACAAACTGAGGGAAATCCCAAATTGTCACTAGAACACGTGTCACCATTGGAAAATTTTCCCTGTTCTGATGACAACCTAAAATTTTTGATTTTTCCTTAATTTTCTGTCCCAGTGACAGTGGTCACCTAGAATCTCCCCAGCCGGGGACACATACTGCAATAAAAACTTTAACTTCAGAAACATTTTAAAGATTTCATACAGTCTTCTACCAGATCCAGATAGCTGGCCAGCTAAAAAATATATAATGCATTTAACTGTTAGCCAGGTATAGGAAATGTGTCCATTATCTTCTTTTTGTTGAATAAAAACACAGGCCCACCAGTCTTGCAACCTTTTGGAAAATCAGCCCCTTCAATGTAAATAATCATATCTTCATTATTATGAGAGATCAAAGACATACATTTTTTATATTTATATATATATATTTATTTTATTTCAACAATGTGTAATCCATTTTGGAAATCTGTAAAACTGTAATGTATACAGGCTCTCCTCACTTAACGACCAGGTTCCGTTCCAAGGACCAGGTTGTTAAATGAATAGGTCGTTACATGAGGAGCCACAAGTAATCAATATTTTAAGCATTCTTAACTACTGTACTGTACTGTTTTGTGAAAAAAGGTCTAAACACATAACTCCAACTCAATAATGTTGTTTTAATTTGCATACAGTATCTCACAAAAGTGAGTACACCCCTCACATTTTTGTAAATATTTTATTATATCTTTTCATGTGACAACACTAACGAAATATCACTTTGCTACAATGTAAAGTAGTGAGTGTACAGCTTGTATAACAGTGTAAATTTGCTGTCCTCTCAAAATAACTCAACACACAGCCATTAATGTCTAAACCACTGGCAACAAAAGTGAGTACACCCCCTAAGTGAAAATGTCCAAATTGGACCCAATTTGGTTCAGATGGTATTCAGTATTCAGACTCCCTTAAATTTTTCACTCTTTGTTATATTGCAGCCATTTGCTAAAATCATTTAAGTTCATTTTTTTTCCTCATTGATGTACACACAGCACCCCATATTGACAGAAAAACACAGAATTGCTGACAGAATTGTTGACATTGTTGACATTTTTGCACATTTATTAAACAAGAAAAACTGAAATATCACATGGTCCTAAGTATTTAGACCCTTTGCTGTGACACTCAGGTGCTGTCCATTTCTTCTGATCATCCTTGAGATGGTTCTACACCTTCATGAGAGGGTTCCGTCGGGCCACTCTGCCATAAAGCCCCGACTGGTGGAGGGCTGCAGTGATGGTTGACTTTCTACAACTTTCTCCCATCTCCCGACTGCATCTCTGGAGCTCAGCCACAGTGATCTTTGGGTTCTTCTTTACCTCTCTCACCAAGGCTCTTCTCCCCCGATAGCTCACTTTGTCCAGACAGCCAACTCTAGGAAGGGTTCTGGTCATCCCAAACATCTTCCATTTAAGGATTATGGAGGCCACTGTGCTCTTAGGAACCTTAAGTACAGCAGAATTTTTTTTGTAACCTTGGCCAGATCTGTGCCTTGCCACAATTCTGTCTCTGAGCTCTTCAGGCAGTTCCTTTGACCACTTGATTGTCATTTGCTCTGACATGCACTGTGAGCTGTAAGGTCTTATATAGACAGGTGTGTGGATTTCCTAATCAAGTCCAATCAGTATAATCAAACACAGCTGGACTCAAATGAAGGTGTAGAACCATCTCAAGGATGATCAGAAGAAATGGACAGCACCTGAGTGTCACAGCAAAGGGTCTAAATACTTAGGACCATGTGATATTTCAGTTTTTCTTTTTTAATAAATGTGCAAAAATGTCAACAATGTCAACAATTCTGTCAGCAATTCTGTGTTTTCTGTCAATATGGGGTGCTGTGTGTACATCAATGAGGAAAAAAAATGAACTTAAATGATTTTAGCAAATGGCTGCAATATAACAAAGAGTGAAAAATTTAAGGGAGTCTGAATACTGAATACCATCTGAACCAAATAAGTTCATCTAGGTGTCATCAGACCACAGGACATAGTTCCAGTAGTCTGCTTGTCTTCAGCAAACTGTTTGCAGGCTTTCTTGTACATCATCTTTAGAAGAGGCTTCCTTCTGGGACGACAGCCATGCAGACCAATTTGATGCAGTGTGCGGCGTATGATCTGGTCACTGACAGGCTGACCCCCTACCCCTTTAATCTCTGCAGCAATGCTGGCAGCACTCATATGTCTATTTCCCAAAGACAACCTCTGGATATGACACTAAGCACGTGCACTCAACTTCTTTGGTCAACCATGGTCAGGCCTGTTCTGAGTGGAACCTGTCCTGTTAAAACGCTGTATGGTCTTGGCCACCATGCTGCAGCTCAGTTTCAGGGTCTTGGCAATCTTCTTATAGCCTAGGCCATCTTTATGTAGAGCAACAATTCTTTTTTTTAGATCCTCAGAGAGTTCTTTGCCATGAGGTGCCATATTAAACTTCCAGTAACCAGTATGAGAGAGTGGGAGCAATAACACGAAATTTAACACACCTGCTCCCCATTCACACCTGAGTTTGTAACACTAAAGAGTCTCATGACATTGGGGAGGGAAAATGTCTAATTGGGCATTTTCACTTAGGGGTGTACTCACTTTTGTTGACAGAGGTTTAGACATTAATGGTGTGTTGAGTTATTTTGAGGGGACAGCAAATTGACACTGTTATACAAGCTGTACACTGAAATCACTGTGCGGGAGCCACAGTGATTTATGTGCACTGCATCAGAATCGCAGGTAGTTCACGCTGCACTCTGCCAACCACTGCAGGTGTCAATATAAAGTTAATGACACCCCAAATCGGTTTGCAGAACGCAGTGCGAACTGTGGAGTTGGATGAAATCGGATCACTTGGGTCTGAACATCCATGCGATACGATTCCAGTGCGGACAAAAAATGGGTCCTGCACCATTTTGGTGCGAATGCAATGTGATTTCAGCCATACAAACTGTAAGGCTGAATTCACACTGCAATGTGCATAGTCATGCGGTGCGAATCACGTGCAATGTCTGCAATCGCATTAATGTCAACCCAGCCTTAAGGATTATATGTAGAAGACCCAGCGGGGGTTCCTGGCAATTAGCTGCAGGAGCTGTCAGCCTCTCATTGCTATCAATGGGGCTTCTGTCTGCTGCTAGTCAACCCTATTGCACGCCTGTGTGTCATCAGTAGGGATGGGCCAAACAACTCCCGGTTTGGTTTGCACCAGAACATCTAGAACAGGCAGAAATTTCTACCGAACATGCAAACTCTATTAACCACTTCAGCCCCGGAAGGATTTACCCCCTTAATGACCAGACCATTTTTTGCGATACGGCACTGCGTCGCTTTAACTGACAATTGCGCAGCCGTGTAACGCTGTACCGAAACAAAATTGATGTCCTTTTTTCCCATAAATAGAGCTTTCTTTTGGTGGTATTTGATCACCTTTGCGGTTTTTATTTGTTGCGCTATGAACAAAAGAAGACCAACAATATTTTTTACTTTCTGCTTTAATACTATTCAAAAAAAGTTTTTAAAAAAACAAATGTATTCATCAGTTTAGGCCAATATGTTTTCTTCTACATATTTTTGGTAAAAAAAAATCGCAACAAGCTTATATTGATTGGTTTGCACAAAAGTTAAAGCGTCTACAAAATAGAGGATAGATTTATGGACTTTTATTTTTTTAAATGTTTTTACTGGTAATAGCAGCAATCTGCGATTTTTAGCGGGACTGCGACATTGTGGCGGACAAATCTGACCCCAAGTGACACTTTTTGGGGACTAGTGACACTATTACAGGGATCAGTGCCAAAAAAATGCACTGATCAATGTATGAATGACACTGGCAGGGAAGGGGTTAACACTACGGGGCAATCAAGGGTTTACCTGTGTTCTGTGGGTGTGTTCTAACTGTGTGGGGGGATGGGCTCACTGGGACAATACAGAGATCGCTGTTCCTGATCACTAGGAACAGCAGATGTCCGTGTTATCCCCTGTCAGAACAGGGTTTTGCCTTGTTTACATAGGCAGATACCCATTCTGCCTCACTGTGGAACTATAACGTACGTCAGGTGCGTAGTTTTGCGCAATAGAGCCGACCTGCCGCAGTATATATACTGTGGCTGGTCGGCAAGTGGTTAAAGTCTATGGGACACAAACCAGAAAAATCAAAAGTCCTAATTTTAAAGGCTTATATGCAAGTTATTGCCATTAAATGTGTATGGGGACCCGAGTACTGCCCTAGGGGATATCAATGCAAAAAAAAGTTTTTAAAACAATAGTTTTTAAAGGAGCAGTGCTTTGAATGATGCTTAAAGTGAAGTAATAAAAATTAAATATTCCTTTAAATATCGTGCCTGGGGGGTCCCCTTAGTCTTCCTGTAAAGTGACGCATCTGTGTTATAGAACATGCTGCAGCAATAATTACATTTCTCTAGGAAAAAATGTCATTCAAACTTGCTCGCGGCTGAAATATATCCTCCTGGCATTACAGATTAAAAAAATAATGAAAACACATACACCAAAATTTCAAAAAAATTGTCGTGGGGTTCCTTCAAAATCCATACTAGACCATTATCCAAGCAAGCAGCCTGGCAGGTCAGGAAAAGGGGGGGTGAGCGAGTGCCCCCCCTCCTGAACCATACCAGGCCACATGCCCTCAACATCTCAACATGGGGGGTGGGTGCTTTGGAGCAGGGAGGCTCTGCGCCCCCCACTCGAAAGCACCTTGTCACTATGTTGATGGGGACAAGGGCCTCTTCCAGACAACCCTGGGCTGTGGTTTCCGGGGTCTGAAGGTGGGGGGCTTATCCGAATCTGGAGGCCCCTTATTTTTATAACTTTTTATTATAGAGTGTGGGATTGGAATATGGTGCTTGGGTACAATACTTTTGTGCTTTGTGCACTTCTGCTGATGTAAAAAAAAATAAAACAAAATAAATGTAAAAAAATTTAAGAAAGGCCAAAAAAAACAAACAGAGATGATGCAGAAGGTAGACCACCTGCGACTCAGAAGAAGGAACAGCAATCATGAAGAATTTTTTTTTTTTGCTGCTGCTGGAAAAAAAAAGGGAACCACTGCTGATGCAGAAAGAATAACGCAGAAGGGGGGACAGCATTTATGCCCTAAATATTCGTAGTGCTGCTGCGCCATGGAAAAAAGAAACAAAACAAAGGTACTGTATGCCACTGCTGTGCTGACACAGAAGGAATAACACCTGTGACACAGAAGGGGGAGTACCAATTATGCAGCAACAGAACCTGATACTGCAAAAAAAAAAATGTATGAAAAAAAAAGGGACAAGGAGTGAGTGACACAGAAGTTTTGTACACACCAACACTTCAGTAGCACCACAACACTGTGTTATTCACACTACACTGTATTATATATACACTGAACTACACTGTATTATATACTCTGTGCTGCACTGTATTATATACTTTGCACTACACTGTATTATATACACTGCACTAAACTGTATCATATACTCTGCACTGCACTGTATTATATACTCTGCACTGCACTGTATTATATACATTGCACTACATTGTATTATACACTCTGCACTTTATTATATACTCTGCACTACACTGTATTATAAACTCTGCACTGCACTGTATTATATACACTACACTGACTTCACACACAATCCACTAACTACCCTGCCTAATCTCTCTCCACTAATACACACGGCCGCCGTTGGAAGCAGCCTTATATAGTGTGGGGCATGGACTTAGCCCCTGAGCCATGATTGGCCAAAGGCACCCTGCCTTTGGTCAATCATGGCTTTCACTGTACATCACGTTGTGATTGGCCAAAGCATACAGGTCAGGTGCATGCTTTGGTCAACCAGCAGCAATCAATGCACTGTTATCAGTGCATTATGGGGCGCTCAACGGCGGACGAACTTCCTGCGAGGGCCCCATCCATTTGTTTGTTTGTTAAAAACTAACAAACACCTGATGTTCGAGTCAAACTTACATTCGACTCGAACATCAAGCCCAACACTAGTTATCAGCACAAATACACACCTTACTCACTAGACCTTTGATTATATTACTTACAAACAAACTAAGTAGACAGGATCTAGTAGAGTCTTGTGATACACCAGTTTTTCTGTTCTTGTTTTAATATCAAACCAAAGACATTGGTGATCACTAGAACCCACATTTTCTCCCCTCTCAACATCAGACTATTGATCCCCATATGTCAGTACTAGGTTTAGAATATGATCTCCGTGGGTTGGGCTTTTTACTGATTGTTTCAGAGAAACCCTATTCAGTGTCTCCATCATATCTCTCCTCCTGTGTGCAATCACAGTTTGAAAATAAGGCCGGCTATACACGGAGCAAATTTCTTTCTTGCAATTACGGATGGGAAATTCTCCAAGAGGAAAAAAGAGGATCTAGTCTGTAATACCAGACTAGATCCTCAGACAACAGTCCCTCAGTCAGCTCTCTGCAGCTTCCAGCAAAGCAGGCCTTCAGGTAGCCAATCTGAGGCCTCAACACCCCGTAAGCACATGGCAGGAGGGCCTAAGGGGTCAAGCAGCCCCCCTTAGCCTGTGATCTCCTTCCAAGAAAAAAGACATTGCTGCTCTCTTTCTCAGAGTATTTATATAGGCTCTCAGCTACCATCTGGGCGACCCTCCCCAGAGATTGGCTAGGGCTGTATGAATATTTAGCTGCCAATTAGACTCTTTCTGTTTACTATTTTCCAGAGCTATCTGGGCTAATCAGGTATTATAAGGGGGATGTCCCAGCAGCTTTTTTGCCAGTCTACAATCACCTAAAGGTAGCTGCATATAACTCATATTTAAAGAAGCATGTGTCCTGTACTGTACTATCAGGAAATGTTCTTTGTGAAAGAAGTGATTCCAGTAAGGATATAGATTCATGGAAATCAGACCCTGCTGTCATTATGTGAGGGAATATCGTTTTTGTATATGCCAAAGGGAAATATTAAAAAGAGATTAACTCAACAAAGAGACATGGTTTAGACAGCACCATGGAATACAGCTATAAATAAAGGAGCATTAAAAATATTCCATTCCATAGGGAGACCTGAAAAGAACAGATACCTCTGTTTCCTCCTTCCCTGCCTCTGAAAACGTATGAATGATAGAGGATGTTCAAACAGGTTCCTGCTCAGTTTTATACAAGCCCCAAGGTTGTTTTTCCTAAACTACTGTAGTCATTTTTTGTTCACAATAAGTAAAAAATGGAGCATAGGTCAGTTTGCCTTTGGGCTGGGCCTCATACCAGTGTGTTGGTGTGTTGTAATTCTGTTTTTCTGTGTTAATAAGACAATTACATTTAATTTGTTTTATTCCATTTGCTTGCATTGCACTAAAATAAATACAACAATTTGACTTTGCTTTAGGGGTCCATGCACACTGGCTTATAAACTGCTGCTTCTACAGGAGGTTTGCGTTTTTCCTGTAGAAGCAGCTCAATGTTATCCTATGTGTCCATGTACATTGGGAAGTTTAGAGGCATATTTTAAGCTCAGCATTTAGGCTTCATGTGCACAGGACGTTTGAAAACCTCTTCTGAACGGTGGAACTTGACAGCTAGTAACCAACGTTTAAAAAAGTCCATTTTGCCACTTTTACATGCCACACGTTTAGAATCGTTTTTACAGATAACCTTAGGAGACTCTCCCAAAATGCCCACAATGCAGGGAAAAAATCTCTCTCTCTCGTTACCGCATTTAGACGCGTTTACGCACTGTACACTGCCTCTAAACTACCGCCTTGAACGTGATTTCCTGCTTTCACAAAAATGCCTCTAACCTCAACTGCTTCTAAACTGTTATAAACCCCTGAGTGTACATGTACCCATAGGATAACATTGAGGAGAGTTCAGGGCTGCTGAAAAAACGCCCAAATGCTCCTAAACGTCCGTTTACCAGCTGCAGTGTACATGAGGCCTTAGAGGCAGAGAAAAAACCCTTCTAGTTTGTGTTTTTTAGAGGAGTTTTCTGGTAGAAAAAAATGCTAAATGCTCCTAAAAGCTCCTAAACACTTGTACAAAAACTCTATATTAGCATTTTTTTCTGCCAAAAAAATGTTTTTTGGCAGTTTTTTTAAGCCCAGTGTGCATGGACCCTTAAGCTGCATGCTCGGCAAACAGTTTAATACACAGATAAAATACATGAAAAGGTAACCCAGATGTATCCTGACTCTTTGTCTCCGAATTACTGTACCCCTATACCATTGCCCCACTATAATTACCAAAAATATATACTGACACAACGGTTGGGAGTAAACTGTCCGTTTACAGCCCCTTTATTAACATTAACAATTATGTAAACAATATTACAAACAAAAGAAAACATAACCTTTTTGGTTGCCGATCCTTGGAGGTGCTAAATATCAAAATTTCCTTTTATCTGCATAAACTATTTCCAAGGTCCCTGCTGCACTGCACCAACTCGGGGACAAACCACACTCTGCAGATACATCATTGTAACTCCCAGTTAATCCACCATAACTGGCATTCCGTCGGGGACCCATACCATTGATGTGTCCCAATCATTAATTACAGCAGGTTATTTAAAAATGCCTCCAAAGACCCAACCCAACACTCTATAAGAGAAAAACAAACAAAATAAACAAACATAAAAAGACTCAAACCATGTAGCGCTGGCGGGCGGGAACGTTTCTCCTCCTCGTGTGTGCTGGCCAGATGTCCGGTCACCCCTGACCTCACTCACTCAGCTTCTAGTACCTCCCTTGTTCATGCTTTTTAACCAATCCCCCACAACCTCTAGTTTCCTGCATTAAATTAAACCCCACTAGCCCGGCTCCCCTGTGCACCTATTCATGCAGCCCTGTGCTTATTTTTTATTTATTTGTTTTTGCTACAGGCTGTACTTACACGAGCTTTGCAGCACAGCAGGTCTGTGTGCTGCTTCCCCCTCTCCCAGTCTCATATAGTGGACTACAAAAGGCTGATTCCAAGTCAAATTTAGGTATTTATATTGCATTTAAGAAAAAAATACATTTAACCACTTGACCACTGGGCACTTAAACCCCCTTCCTAACCAGACCAATTTTCAGTTTTCGGTGCTTTCACATTTTGAATGACAATTACTCAGTCATGCAACACTGTACCCATATGAAATTTTCGTCCTTTTTTTCACACAAATAGAGCTTTCTTTTGGTGGTATTTGATCACCTCTGGGTTTTTTATTTTTTGTGCTATAAATGAAAAAAATACCGAAAATTTTGTAAAAAAATGAATTTTTCTTCATTTTTATTATAACATTTTGCAAATAAGTAATTTTTCTTCATAAATTTGAGCCAAAATGTATACTGCTACATATCTTTGGTAAAAATAACCTAAATTAGTGGATATTATTTAGTCTGTGTGAAAGTTATAGAGTCTACAAGCTATGGTGCCAATCACTGAAAATTGATCACATCTGATCACACCTGATGTACTGAGGCCCTAGCAAGCCAGGCAAGTACAAATACCCCCCAAATGACCCCTTTTTGGAAAGTAGACATTCTAAGGTATTTAGTAAGAGGCATGGTGAGTTTTTTGAAGTTGTTATTTTTTCCCACAATTCTTTGCAAAATTAAGATTTTTTTTATTTTTATTTTTTTTCACACCAATTTGTCATTATAACAGGTTATTTCTCGCACATGGCATGTACATTACACAAATGACACCCCAAAATATATTCTGCTACTCCTCCTGAGTATGGCGATACCACATGTGTGAGACTTTTACACAGCCTGGCTACATACAGAGGCGCAACATTGAAGTAGCACATTCAGGCATTCTAGGAGCATAAATTACACATCTAATCTCTCAACCACCTATTACACTTTTGAAGGCCCTGGAGCACCAGGACAATGGAAACACCCACAAAGTGACCCCATTTTGGAAAGCAAACACCCCAACGTATAATCTATGAGGCATAATGAGTCTTTTGAATGGTTCATTTTTTTCCAGAAGTTTTTAGAAGATGTGGAAAAAAAATGAAAACGCATTTTTTTTACACAAAGTTGTCCATTTCTAAGATATTGCCAACACATAGCATGTACATAGCAAAAATGACACCCCAAAATATATTCTGCTACTCCTCCTGAGTATGGCGATACCACATGTGTGAGACTTTTACACAGCCTGGCCACATACAGAGGCCCAACATTGAAGTAGAACATTCAGGCATTCTAGGAGCATAAATTACACATCTAATTTCCTTACAATCTATCACATTTTTGAAGGCTCTTCATATTTCTAACACATAGCATGAACATACCAAGAATTACACCCTAAAATACATTCTGCTGAGCAAAGGGTAAACAAAAGATTACCTGTGGTTTTAGTAGTGCAGTTGTCCACAGGAGGAGAGCCCTGATCCAGGCAGCAGGCAGGGACATGGTCAGCGACAGTGAATGGAATTGTCCAGGCAGCAGGCAGGAATATTGTCCATAGTACAGGCAGGGATAATGTCCTTGTACAGTCCAGGGTCAGTGCAAGTAGAGACATTGCCAGCAGTGCCAAAATATTGGTCCTGGTAGTAAGCAGGAACATGGTCCAAGTAGCAGGCCAGGAAAGAATGGGGACAGGGGTAGAGGCTTCTCCCACCCAAATCTCTTTGAAGCCTCCGAGTCTCCAGACCCTAAATCTGGGAATGAGAAAACTAAAAAATTTGTTTTTTTCATCCAGAAAAACATCTCTGGAGCCCCTCACATATGTGAGACCCCTGTGTTCCCACTAGCATAGCAGGGTAAATGATCAGTCCAAGAGGCAGGCAAAAAACGTGGTCAAACAGTCCAGGGTCAGTTCCAGAGCAGGCAGAGGTAGGTACAGTTTAGCGTTAGGCATAAGCTTGGTCGTATAACAGGCCAGGGTCAGTTCCGGAGAAGGCAGAGGTAAGTTTATCGTTAGGCAGAAGCTTGGTCGTATAACAGGCCAGGGTCAGTTCCGGAGAAGGCAGAGGTATGTTTATCGTTAGGCAGAAGCTTGGTCGTATAACAGGCCAGGGTCGATTCCGGAGAAGGCAGAGGTAAGTCAGGTTCAGTGCAGTGGCATAAGGGGTGTGGAGGAAAATTACAGGAAATGAGAATTACGTTTACCATACTTCCCTAATAATGTAGAGAAGTATGGTAACGGCGGAAACATTCACTTATACAGAGGCCTGGTTGGGAAGGACAATCGGGACAATAAAATGAGGTGTCTCTTCTAATTCCTCCTCTGGAGCACACCCGGCATCTCTTCTGACGTCTCTGGCCTGTTTCACTGGGGGGGATTTTGTCAGGAAAGTGGCGTTCGTGGAGCCTGCTCACATAATCAGAGCGAATAATTTCTGGTGGGCTTTCAGGGTACAAAAGGGCGGAGATTACTTGTTCCTGGTAGTGCAGATAGGATACGGGGTTCTCTGTCGATTTTTGGTAAATAACATAAGTGTTATACATGGCCAAACTGAAAAAATAAATGGACACTTTTTTATACCAGTGACGGGATTTTCTTGTGGGAAGGTAGGGTTCAATCATCTGATCGTTGAAGTCCACTCCCCCCATAAACAAATTGTAATCATAAATACAAGCAGGTTTCTGGACTGGGCCGTTTCTTCTTGGGACTTCCACGTAGGTGTCATTATGGATTGTCATCAGCATGTGGACGTTTCGTCTGTCCCTCCACTTGACAGCTAATAGCTCCTGGTTCCGCAAAGACGCCGTCTCCCCTCGGCGTAGCCTTTCATTGACCAGTTTTTGCGGGAAGCCTTTTCTATTCGTTCTTACGGTACCACATGCTGGGGTGTCTCTCCGGTGAAGATTACGGAAGAGGGGCAAACTTGTATAAAAGTTATCCACATAAAGGTGGTACCCCTTTCAAAGCAGTGGATAAACAAGCTCCCAGACAACTTTGCCGCTGGCTCCAATATATTCTGGACATTCAGGGGGATTCAGTTGGGTGTCCTTCCCTTCGTACACCCGAAAGGAGTAAATGTACCCCGTGGCTCGGTCGCAAAGTTTGTACATTTTTACCCCATATCGGGCCCTTTTGCTGGGGATAAATTGTTTGATGCCGAGCCTGCCGGAGAATTTCACAAGGGACTCATCCACGGAAATATTCTGTTCGGGGGTATATAATTGGGGAAATTTTTCAGCGAAATAATTTAGGAGTGGCCGAAGTTTGAATAATTTGTCAAATGATGGGTCATTTCGGGGAGGGCACTGGGTATTGTTGTTGTAGTGGAGGAAGCGCAAAATCATAAGGTATCTTGATCTTGGCATTATCGAAGAGCAGAGTGGCATGTGGTGGACGGGGTTAGTTGACCAATATGAGTACATTTCGTTTTTTTTTGTGAGTCCCATTGTAAAAGTTAGGCCTAAGAAAATTTTAAATTCCGCTATGGTAAGCTCTCTCCACTCAAAGGGACAGGCATAACTAGAGCCAGGGTTGCTTTCTATGTACTGCTGTGCATAGAGGTTGCACTGGGCCACAATGGACGATAGTAAGTCGTTGGTGAAAATCAAATAAAAAATATCAAGCATCACAAAATCATCGGTGTTCACCTGGACACCTGGCTGGGCGGTAAAAGGGGGGATATTTGCTGCTCCGGAATGAGGGGGAAGCCACAGGGGGTTTTGAAGGGCATAGGGAAGGGTGGCATGGCCTCTATCCATTTGTGGCTGAGAGGACACCCTTCTGGTACCTGGCCTTTGTTGCGGTGGCACTGCGCTTGAGGTGGACAGCACTGCTCTTGAGGTGGACGGCACTGCTCTTGAGGTGGACGGCACTGCGCTCGAGGTGGTAGTAGGCTGCTGCTCCACGCCAGAACGCCTTCTTTTCACGGGCACACGTTCCTCTACCAAATCTGTATCAGACTCGCTGCTTGTCACGGGTTCATAGGCTGAATTCGAATCGGACAGAGACTCAGAGAGCTCCCCGCTGCTCTCATCGGTCATGCTGAGACGCTGGTAGGCCTCCTCGGCCGTAAATAATTTTTTTTCCATACTGGTGGCTGGTGAGGTTGATGTGGCGCAGATGAGCACTGATGGGCACAGGTGGCACTGATGTGGCACTGTAGTGGGATTGGTGTGGCTCTGGTTGCACTGTAGTGGGACTGGTGTGGCTCTGGTTGCACTGGTGTGGCTCTGGTGGCACAGAGGTGGCACTGGTGGGCTCAGGCGGCACTGGTGGGCACAGGCGGCACTGGTGGGCACAGGTGGCACTTGTGGGCACAGGCGGCACTGATGTGGCACTGCAGTGGCGCAGATGAGCACAAGTGGCACTGATGGGCACAGTTGGCACTGATGGGCAGAGGTGGCACTGATGGGTACAGGTGGCACTTATGTGGCACTGGTGTGCACTGTGGTTGCACTGGTGTGGCTCTGGTTGCACTGGTGTGGCACAGAGGTGGCACTGGTGGGCTCAGGTGGCACTGGTGGGCTCAGGCGGCACTGGTGGGCTCAGGCGGCACTGATGTGGCACTGCAGTGGCGCTGATGAGCACAAGTGGCACTGATGGGCACAGGTGGCACTGATGGGCACAGGTGGCACAGGTGGCACTGGTGTGGCACTGGTGTGCACTGTAAAATCACTGGTGTGGCACAGAGGTGGCACAGGTGGCACAGATGTGGCACAGATGACACTGTTGGGCACAGATGGCACTGTTGTGGCACTGTTGGGCACTGCTGTGGCACTGTTGGGCACTGATAACGGTAGAAAACTCACTGTTTGTCACTGTAAAAGCTCTCCTCTCCTCTCACGCTGCATCGGTGTGAGGGGAGGAGAGCTGTAACCTCCTGATGACCCTGCTTTGCCTTTTTGTTTATATTTGTGATCGCTCCGTCATTGGACGGAGTGATCACATGGTAAAGGGCCGCTGTCATTGGCCCTTTACCGCGATCCGTGTTGCGCCGGGTCCCCTGGACCCAGCGAACACGGATGTTCCTGTGTGCGCGCCCGGGGGGGAGCGCGGGAGCGGTTCTCCGGGATCACGTCATATGACGTGATCCCAGAGTTATCCAGCCGCCCTGCAGCCGTCATTCGGCTGTGAGCGGTTGGCAAGTGGTTAATAATGTATTGATGATTACAGAAATGCATTAATTTGTGTCTTGTATACTGTACTGGCTTGGAGTTCAGCTTTTAAGGAAACATTTGCTGGAAAAAAAACAGAGGCTGTCTTTTCTGCCTCCTTATGGCCCGTACACACGGTCGGACATTGATCGGACATTCCGACAACAAAATCCTAGGATTTTTTCCGACGGATGTTGGCTCAAACTTGTCTTGCATACACACGGTCACACAAAGTTGTCGGAAAATCCGATCATTCTGAACGCGGTGATGTAAAACATGTATATCGAGACTATAAACGGGGCAGTAGCCAATAGCTTTCATCTCTTTATTTATTCTGAGCATGCGTGGCACTTTGTGCGTCGGATTTGTGTACACACAATCGGAAATTCCAACAACAAGGTCCTATCACACATTTTCCGTCGGAAAATCCGACCGTGTGTACGGGTATAATTCTGCTAATTCTAGTTGCCTGACTTTCATGTTTATCGCTTGACTTTAAACTTTTGAGTCACTAACCGTGAAAATGATATGGGTACTGATTTTACAGATTTGCTGATGTATATGCTTTTCACATTACTGAAAAGGAAAGAAACTTCTGAGAAGCCTCTGAGTGATATTCTACTGGGAGTGCTGTGCAAAGTATCGCAAATGCCTTGGGTGAGAGGTTATGTGAGAAAAAGGAGTCCCCTGCCTGGCAGTGAGAGACAACCCCTCGTATAACATACGCCAGGTGGCTCTGTGTGTCAAGTTGGTGGACTTCTGGAGCTTCTATCTGGAACACGAGTAAAACATACAGCTGTCTGTACCCACTGTGAAGGCTTTACAATAAATACGCTTGATGTTATGGAGTTGCCGGATGCTTCTTTTTCTTGATGACCACAAGTAAAACATAGGCTTATGTGAGATTGTTCCAGGTGTGAGTTAATAGTGCAGTGGCTAGGAGGATGTAGAGCAAGGGTCTTCAAACTATGGCTCTCCAGTTGTTCAAGAACTACAAATCCCATCATGCCTAGCCATGTCTGTGAATGTCAGAGTTTTACAATGCCTCATGGGATGTGTAGTTCTGCAACAGCTGGAGGGCCGTAGTTTGAGGATCCTTGATGTAGAGGGTTTGGTTGCAGCTTGAACGTTATGACATCACGCACTATTGCCGGTCGGAGTCAGTATTTTTTTTTGCTAAACCGTCAGCCTGCTACTGCCTCAGTGTGAGGCGGCGATTTAACCCTTTTTTTCATCAAGTGTGATTGTACTATATTACTATTGCATCTTTTTTGTTAAATAAAAGGTTTGAGTTTTTAACGTACTTTCACCATGGAAATATTTTTTTTTCTTTGGCATTTATGTCTTCACAAGCGGAGGTGTGATGCTTGTCCCTGCACTGGGAGCCACTGGGCGAATATATAACCAAAGCCTGTTTGACCATTTATAACTTTATGGTCCATCTCATGTGGCAAGAAGCCTATACTAAAGGTGGTATATGGTGGTGGCATTCCTTTTAAGTTTGGGTGTATGCATCATTTGCCTATGGATGGACGTGGCTTTTTACTTGTTATCACAACTCAAGAGGTGATTGTATCTGCACATAGAGGCTGCATTCACACCTGAGAGTTTTTACCGCAATTTTGCCGCGTTTTTGCTGTGATTTTGTTCAGGTCACCAATGTAAAAGGCAGAAAACGCCTGTAATCTGCCCCAAAGAAGCTCATGTTCTTTTTTGAGCTTAGGGCATTTTTTAGGCGTTTTGCTTCAGGTGACAAAATGCTCAGATGTGAACAGGTGCCATTTAAATTAATGGGGTTTTGCTTGTTGGGCGATTTTCAGGTGTTTTTTGGGGGCGTTTTACAAGCGTTTTATGAGCTGAAAACGCTCAGGTGTGAATGCAGCCTTATGTTTGATCATGGCCACAAGAGAGAAGATTTATTCACATATGGACTGTTATAGACTCACATGTTTGACTTAATATTGTTTGTTTGTCATTATTTTAGCACTGCTTTTTTTTTTTGTTTTTGTTTGTGATTTTGGGCTAGATATAGATGTGATGTTCTGAGACCCTGTTTGTAAAGGCGGAGTCCAGCCTTGCATTTCAACCATGTGGAAAGAAGCTGGGCCCCCCTTACAAGTGTTCTTTTACACTGGGTGCAATAAAAAATATAATAAAATTGCACACCCTTTTACATATATGTTGAAAACAAACATACCATAAGTAGTCCACAGCGCTCACTATGTAAGTGCTCAAAGTTTGGTCCAAATACATATTCAGACTGAACTTTGGCTGTTTGGTGTTTTTTCGAATGCTGGACTGTTTGTCAAGAGCCAGATGTAATATATGGTTACTGCTGCTGTCTATACAGCTTTCTGTCAATGGTTGCTAGGGAAGCAGCAGGTGGCAGCACTGACCGCCTTTTTATCAACCAGTGATGTCATCTGTCCCCATTTATCTACTGCCCAGGAATCTTTGCCATGTAAACCAGTGGTTCTCAACCTCAGTCCTCAAGTACCTCCAACGGCAATGTTTTCAGGTTTTCCTTTACTTTGCACAGCTGCTTTAAATCAATATTAATGACATGGTATTGATAAGAGCTATTTTATCTAAGGGAAGTTTCCAAAACATGGCCTGTTGGGGGTACTTGAGGACTGAGGTTGTGAACCACTTATGTAAACAAAGCAGTGGGGATTAGCTCTGACATCATTGTCCAAATATAGCCACATGGTCAAAATTTGGGCAATGAGAGTTGTCAGGATCAGATGTGTCTATTGGTCAGTGAGATGTTTTCTTTTGGCGGGCTTTGGATATCGTACATTGCAGTGGCGGCTGGTGCTCCAAATTTTTGGGGAGGCGTAAACAAACTGAAAAATTCTGAAAAAAAACATAATTTGCAGCCTCACTGTGCCATCAAACGCAGCCAATGTGCCCATCAAGCGCAGCCACTGTGCCCATCAAACGCAGCCACTGTGCCCATCATTTGCCACCACTGTACCATCAAACGCAGCCTCTGTGCCTATCAAGTGCCGCCACTGTGCCATCAAACGCAGACATTGTGCCCATCAAACATAGCTACTGTGCCCATCAAATGCAGCCACTGTGCCATATCAAATGCTCCCACTGTGCCATATCAAATGCTGCCACTGTGCCCATCAAATGCTGCCACTGTGCCATCAAATGCTGCCACTGTGCCCCATCAAATGCAGCTACTGTGCCCATCTTATGCAGCCTCACTGTGCCCCATCAAATGCAGCCTCACTGTGCCCCATCAAATGCAGCCTCACTGTGCCCCATCAAATGCAGCCTCACTGTGCCCCATCAAATGCAGCCTCACTGTGCCCCATCAAATGCAGCATCACTGTGCCCCATCAAATGCAGCCTCACTGTACCCCATCAAATGCAGCCTCACTGTGCCCCATCAAATGCAGCATCACTGTGCCCCATCAAATGCAGTCTCACTGTGCCCCATCAAATGCAGCCTCACTGTGCCCCATCAAATGCAGCCTCACTTACCTTACAGCCAGCTCCGCTCAGGCTGTGCTCTCCACGGAGCTGCCAACGTCACTTCCGGTTTCCCTGTGGAACAGGGAAATTGATAGTAATCTCTTAACTTGAACAACAAAGTTCCCACCCGTAGTAGTACTACGGGCGGAAGCTGTTCAGAAGCTGTTCGGCGCTTTGGATTGTGCCGCAAAGGAGGTTAAAAGCCTGCAAATGAAGTGCCTCGTCTGCAGTGCCGTGATTGCATTGATGTGGCGCTTCCCATAGTGCACTATGTTGTGCTCTGTGTCCGGCGCCCGAACACAGTGCACTTAAAGAACATTTTTTCCTTTTTTTTTTAAAAGGGACCTTTTTTGTGACTGCTGGTGGGGGGGGGGGCCCTATGGACAGGCCACCACTGGTACATTGTGGTTAACATAAATCTACATCGCTGGATGACATGATTGACAATGGGTGTACATTGTGGGACTTTTCTGTGGAGTTTTAATTTTTACTAAAGGACTTGTCAAAAACTGTATCTTTATTTACAAGTTAAAGCGAGGTCCTGGCCGGGAAAAATTTTTTTTAAAAGTCAGCAGCTACAAACACTGTAGCTGCTGACTTTAAATAAGCACACTTACCTGTCCTGGGTGCCCGCAATGTCGGCCGCCCCAGGCCGACCCGTCCCTTGGCTCTCGGGTCCCGGCACTGCCATCCTAACTAAGGGAAACAGGCAGTGGAGCCTTACGGCTTCACTGCCAGTTTCCTACTGCGCATGCGCAAGTCGCGCAGTGCTTTGTGAATGGGACGCGATGTGTTGTGGGACACACACAGTTCCCATTACACACCGCGCCCCATTCCCCAGAAGACAATGCGGGGAGGAGAAGACTGAAGATCTCCGCGACGTAGGAAGAGGCAGATTAGGAAGACTGCCTACCAATAGCCATTTCAGGTGAGTCAAAAAAAAAATTTTTTCCTCCATTTTTTAGGATTTTTTTTTTTTTAGGGTGGACCTCCACTTTAAATTTTTTTCTGAATGATTGAAGGTACTATGTGCCCTTACTCATTTACATGGAGGTCAGTAGGAGGGCCCTCTTATTGTTAATTGGGGTTTCCAGACTCCCATAAGCCCTCTGCCCACAGGCCCCCACAATTGCTGGGCTAAGGTTGTGGCAAACCTCCCTACTTTGATGGCATGTGGCCTGATATAGTTTAGGGGGGGAAGCCCTTGCTCCTTTACCCCTTTCTTGGCCTGCCTAGATGCATGGAGTCTGGTATGGATTTTTTTAGAAGAAATATCATGCTTTTTTTACTAGTTTTTTTGTGGGAGGTTCCCATATGAAATTGTGTCTTTAGTTATAATTCACACTTTTTATGTAAATTAGGAATGCTATGTATGGGATTTAAGGGGACCCCATACCTGTTTTTTTAGTATTTTGACAGACCCTCATCAAGAATAAGGGTCTATTATGTATTTTAGGGGAACCCCAAGCATCGTTTCTATTTTTTCTTTTTTTCTTTGTGTGTGGTGGACCCCCTCATGTTATTTAAAATAATTTTACATATTCAATTTTCCCCTTAAAAGCATTACTAAAATCACTGCTCCCTGGCCAATGGAATTTAAAAATAATTTTTTTGCTTGGGTTCTCTAGGGCAGTGCCTAGCCCCCATGCCTCGTTTGACAATCCCTTGCCTAGTCTTAAAAATGGCCATTATTGTTTTTTAACATTTGGCTTCCACTAACTTCAATATGGTTTGGATTTGGCACCAAAACTTTAGTAATATTCACTGAACCCCCCATAAACTGAACCCAAAAATGTTTGCCTCATCCCTAGTATTTACACTGGCCAACAATTTCTTTCCATGCTGTAATTATAGGTTCCTGCAATATTTATTATACAGCATGAAAAAATTGTCCTGATTTCCATCAGAGAGGACATTAAGGTAACAATCTACAATGGATTGAATTGGGAAAGGCAGTTAGCTGTACAACAAAGATCTCACAGCTTCCAGCATGTAAAAGCATGACCAAACACTGTACTTTTTAAAGGAGCTCTAGGTGGAGTTCAAAGCCTCAAGCTCTCCTAACCAAAGAGGCTGACTTCATTCCAGCACCGTCTCCTAGCAGCCAGCAGTTGATGTTCTGTAGTCATTGTCTGCTATATTCAAGCCTTGCATTAAGTATGAGCAAAAATAGGCTGATTAGAGTTGGATCATTCTAAGGAATGCTGAACCTGCCATGTTCTGTCCTCACCTTGTTCATTAAATGTTGTTAAGGCTGAGGATATAAACACTTGCAAAACATATTCAGCCACAAAATTAAACAAAACAGCTTTCAAAATTCACTTCTATGTATCATGTTTCTTTGGCACTGAGATGTGAATTTTCACCTCGCAAAGAGATTCTAATATTTCGGTGATATATATTTTTTTTTTCTATGTCTGCAATGCCTTTGGCATGTAAAGTAAAAAAATTAGAACAAACGTCTTGGTAGTTAAGAAATGTATTTTGTTTCTGTATGTAAAAATATACTACATGCTTTGAAAGAAAAATATGTGTCTGTTTAGTACATTTCCACGTCTATTCTTTGTCCTTATATTCTTGCACACAAAATCAGTTCAAGGTGCTTTAACAAGTTCAGTTCAAGGTGCCTGACATTAAGGTTTCAGGTTGGGTCAAAAAAAATGGGTAAAGTTCATCTTCCTTGCCAAGCATCAATTAAACCAGTTCCTGTGAGAGCAGGCCATCATAATTTTGGATTGAGCTCATAGTACAATACAGGCATACCCCACTTTTAAGTATGCAATGGGGTTTAGTTACTAAAGCTGGAAAGTGCAAAATCAGGCTCATTGCTGCATAGAAACCAATGAGCTTCTAACCTCAGCTTGTTCAATTAAGCTTTGGTAATAAAACCTGGAAGCTCATTGGTTTCTATGCAGAAGTGAGCCTGATTTTGCACTTTCCAGCTTTAGTAAATAAACCCCATTGTGTATCTAAAAGTCGGGTATGCCTGTATTGCAGAGTATTGCTGCTCTCTGCAGCATTGGGGTCTGTTCTCCATCCCTACTGGATAATAGGGATGAGCCGAACACCCCCCGGTTCGGTTCGCACCAGAACCCGCGAACGGACCGCAAGTTCGCACGAACGTTAGAACCCCATTGACGTCTATGGGACTCGAACGTTCGAAATCAAAAGTGCTCATTTTAAAGGCTAATTTGCATGGTATTGTCCTAAAAAGGGTTTGGGGACCCGGGTCCTACCCCAGGGGACATGTATCAATGCAAAAAAAACTTTTAAAAACGGCCGTTTTTTCGGGAGCAGTGATTTTAATGATGCTTAAAGTAAAAAAAAAAAAAGTGAAATATTCCTTTAAATATCGTACCTGGGGGGTGTCTATAGTATGCCTGTAAAGTGACGCGTGTTTCCCATGTTTAGAACAGTCCCTGCACCAAATGTCATTTTTAAAGGAAAAAATCTCATTTAAAACTGCTTGCGGGTTTAATGTCATGTCGGGTCATGGCAATATGGATGAAAATCAGTGAGACAAACGGCATGGGTACCCCCCAGTCCATTACCAGGCCCTTTGGGTCTTGTATGGATATTAAGGGGAACCCCGCACCCAAATTAAAATAAGGAAAGGTCCCTATATACTCTGAACAGCAGTATACAGGCGGTGCAAACAAGACAGGGACTGTAGGTTTGTTGTTAAGTAGAATCTGTTTGTAATTTTGAACATTTTTAATGTGTTTAGCTCCAGCCAAAAAATCTTTTCTAAGCTTTTTGGAAAACATAGGGAAGGGTTATCACCCCTGTGACATTTGTTTTGCGTCTTTCCTCCTCTTCAGAAGATTTCACCTCACTTTTTTGTCCCAATGAAAAATGTTTTTTGAAAATTTGTGTTTTTTTGTGGAACAAGGATTGGAAAGCATCAGTGGAAAGGAAAAATTGTTTTCCCATATTAACTCTTACAGGAGAGAATTTCCCTTCCTTAGGGGTAGATTTCATCTCACTTCCTGTTGTCTCCTTCCGTTTGCAAGTAGGAGTCGTTTGTAAGTTAGATGTTTGAAAGTAGGGTCCTGCCCTATATACTCAGCAGAAATTTGGGCCTTAGGTGTTGCTGTGGCCAAAACACTGTAAGCCCTCACAGGGCCCTGCTGTGAAATATTAGATCAAGAATTGTAATTACATGCCCCTGTTGAACAGGAGCTGAAAAATTAGGCCTTAGGCACTGGTGCTGGTGCCACAACACTGCAACCCCTCACAGACACTCTAGTTGGAACGCAGGAACGAGCCCTGCTGCAAAGTATTGCATCAAAAATTGTAATTACACGCCCCTGTTAGACAGGGGCAGAAAAATTGGGTCTTAGGCACTGGTGCTGGTGCCACAACACTGCAACCCCTCACAGACACTCTAGTTGAAACGCAGGAACAAGCCCTGCTGCAAAGTATTGCATCAAAAATTGTAATTACACGCCCCTGTTAGACAGGGGCTGAAAAATTGGGTCTTAGGCACTGGTGCTGGTGCCACAACACTGCAACCCCTCACAGACACTCTAGTTGGAATGCAGGAACGAGCCCTGCTGCAAAGTATTACATCAAAAATTGTAATTACACGCCCCTGTTAAACAGGGGCTGAAAAATTGTGCCTTAGGCACTGGTGGTGGCGCCCAGAACCAAAAATGTTCTTACAAGCTATCAGCGTGATGATTGAGGAGGAAGAGGATAATTACTCAGGGATAGTCACTCAGCATCAGCATAGGCAGTCTTTGAAGGGATCTGAGATTTCAAAAAAAATTATTCGGTTACATCTGCATCAGGTGCTTGGTAGCTGGTGGTGATCCAAGACTGATTCATTTTTATGAAGGTCAGCCGATCGACCGAGTCGGTGGACAGACGCACCCTGTGATCGGTTACCACGCCTCCAGCAGCACTGAATGTGCGTTCCGAAAGAACGCTGGATGCAGGACAGGCCAGTAGCTCAATTGCATACTGTGCAAGCTCTGGCCAGTGATCCATCCTCAAGACCCAGTAACCCAGAGGATTTTCGGTGGGAAAGGTGTCCAAGTCTGATCTTGCCCCTAGGTATTCCTGCACCATGTAAAACAGACGCTGGCGATGGTTGCTGGAACCGATCATACCTTGGGGCTGCGGACCAAAAAATTGTCTGAACGCATCGGTCAGACGGCCACCTTCTCCACCGCTCCTTCTTTGACTGACCGAAGCCTCAGCAACACGTTGTCCAGAAACAGGAGTTTGTAACCTCCCAGTCTCTGGGAACGCGTTGCACAGACCTTTCTGCAAGGCCTCCCGAAGATGTTTCATCCTCTGCTCCCTCTGCGATGGCAAGATAAGGTCCGCAACCTTACCCTTGTAACGTGGATCAAGGAGGGTTGCCAGCCAGTATTGGTCCTTCTCCTTGATACCACGAATACGAGGATCCTTACGCAGGCTTTGCAGGATCAGGGAGGCCATGCAGCGTAGGTTTGCTGAGGCATTCGGTCCGGAGTCCTCTGGGTCACTAAGGACAACAACGTCCGCAGCCACCTCCTCCCAGCCACGTACAAGTCCATGTGTTCCTTGGGACTGATCCCTTAAAGACTGCTGATGCTGAGTGCCAGGCTCCACCTCCATACTGACACAATCTTCCTCCTCCTCCTCCTCCTCCTCCTCGTCCTCTTCCTGTGTGATCGGCGGGCACGCAGGAACACTGTCTGGATAAAGGGGGCCTTGAGAGCTAAGGAAGTCCTCCTCTTCCTGCCTCTGTTCTGCCTCAAGTGCCCTGTCCATTATTCCACGCAGCGTGTGCTCCAACAGGTGGACAAGGGGGACAGTGTCACTGATGCATGCACTGTCAGTGCTCACCATCCTCGTGGCCTCCTCGAATGGTGACAGGACAGTGCATGCATCCCTGATCATGGCCCACTGGCGTGGGGAAAAAAAACCAAGGTCCCCTGACCCTGTCCTGGTGCCATAGTCGCACAGGTACTCATTGATGGCCCTCTGCTGCGTGTGCAGCCGCTGCAGCATGGCCAACGTCGAGTTCCACCTGGTGGGCATGTCACAGATTAGGCGGTTCTTGGGCAGGTTAAACTCCTTTTGGAGGTCCGTCAGCCGAGCACTGGCATTATATGACCGGCGGAAATGCACACAGACTTTCCTGGCCTGCCTCAGGACATCCTGTAAGCCCGGGTACCTGCCCAAGAACCGCTGCACCACCAAGTTAAGGACGTGAGCCAAACAGGGCACATGGGTCAGTTGTCCCTGTCGGAGGGCAGAGAGGAGGTTGGTGCCATTGTCGCAAACCACCATTCCTGCCTTAAGTTGGCGTGGCGTCAACCACCTCTGAACCTGCCCCTGCAGAGCTGACAGAACCTCTGCCCCAGTGTGGCTCCTGTCCCCCAAGCACACCAGCTCAAGCACCGCATGGCATCTTTTGGCCTGCGTACTTGCGTAGCCCCTTGAACGCCTACGGAGCACCGCTGGTTCCGAGGAAGAGGCCATGGAGGAAGAAGAAGAGGAGGGGGTGGAGGAGAGAGGTGTGTCACAATCAGCATTTTGGAGGCGTGGTGGCGGAACAACCTCCAACACTACTGCACCTTGTCCTGCATCCTTCCCAGCTGCCAGCAGAGTCACCCAATGCGCCGTGAAACTTAAGTAACGTCCCTGTCCATGCCTGCTGGACCATGAGTCAGCGGTAATATGCACCTTACCGCTGACCGCCCTGTCCAGCGAGGCATGGACATTGCCTTCCACATGCCGGTAGAGAGCCGGAATCGCCTTCCGTGAGAAAAAGTGGCGTTTGGGTACCTGCCACTGAGGAACCGCACATTCCACAAACTCACGGAAGGGGGCAGAGTCTACCAACTGAAAAGGCAGCAGTTGAAGTGCTAGCAATTTTGCCAAGCTAGCATTCAACCGCTGGGCATGTGGATGGCTGGGAGCAAACTTCTTTCGGCGGTGCAGCAGCTGGGGCAGGGAAATTTGCCTGGTACAATCTGACGTCGGTGTACCAAAAGCAGATTGCCCATAAGTACTTGGCTGTGACACACCTAATTCTACACCTTCATTCCTCTCACTGCAGGTCGCAGAGAGGACTGAAGGTCTAGTGGGGTTGGAAATCTCAGCTGATGAGGAGCAAGGAGAGATCGTCTTTGTTCTTTGGTGTGGGTCTTTTAGATACGCTTGCCAACGAACTGCATGGCAGGTCAACATATGTCTGGTCAAGCATGTGGTACCCAAGCGGGAGATGTTTTGGCCACGCGAGATACGCTTGAGACATATATTGCAAATAGCAGCGGTGCGATCTGATGCACTCGTCTCAAAAAAGGCCCACACCAAAGAACTTTTTGAATAACGCGCAGAGACTGCAGCGCCCTGCACATGTGGAGCTTTGGGGTGTGATGCAGTCAATGTGCTGCCCTTAGGCTGGCCCCTGGAGGGCATCCTGCCTAGTTGGTGATGTGCCACCTCCTCCTCCTCCTCCTCCTCCTCCTCCTCCTCTCTCCTATCAGGCACCCACGTTGAGTCAGTGACCTCATCATCCCCTCCCTCCTCATCACTGGAGCAAACCTGGCAGTATGCTGCAGCAGGGGGAGCATGACTGCCAGATTGCTGTCCTTCTTGGGCACCCCCTCTGTCCGTGCTCATGTTACTGCCTTCATTGAGCTCAGTATCATCATCAGAGCCTTCCAAACGCTGGGCATCCTCCTGGAGCATGTACCCAACACTGTGGTCAAACAGTTCGAGGGAATCCTCAGGAGGACATGGTGGGGCTAGGGAAGGAGTCACTGATGACATTGAGCTGAGGGAAGAGGCCGCTGCTTTGCCAGACAAAGCACCCTGGGCATGGGTGAGAGAGGATGAGGAGGATGAGGACGGCTTGGTCATCCACTCGACCAAGTCTTCCGCATGTTGCGGCTCAACACGGCCAGCTGCCGAAAAAAAGGCCAAGCGTGTCCCATGGCCACGTGCTGATGAGGATGCACCGTCTCCACGACCAGCACTAGACACAGAGCCTGCTTGCCCTCTCTTATTGGCTTGTGACTGTCTGCCTCTCCTTCTTGGCCTTCCAGACATACTAATGGCCTGTAGCTGCACTAAGCTGGGATAGAACACCTGTAATTTTCTTCAGGTAGCTTTATATACTGTAACCAGACAAGCCTGCCTGTCAGTAGGAAGATAACAGGAACGGATCTAGCTGAACACTGTGAGCAGGACGTACTGCACTAAATGTATATAGCAGGAACGGATCTAGCTGAACACTGTGAGCAGGACGCACTGCACTGAATGTAAATAGCAGGAACGGATCTAGCTGAACACTGTGAGCAGGACGCACTGCACTGAATGTAAACAGCAGGAACGGATCTAGCTGAACACTGTGAGCAGGACGCACTGCACTGAATGTAAACAGCAGGAACGGATGTAGCTAAACACTGTGAGCAGGACGCACTGCACTGAATGTAAATAGCAGGAACGGATCTAGCTGAACACTGTGAGCAGGACGCACTGCACTGAATGTAAATAGCAGGAACGGATCTAGCTGAACACTGTGAGCAGCACGCACTGCACTGAATGTAAATAGCAGGAACGGATCTAGCTGAACACTGTGAGCAGGACGCACTGCACTGAATGTAAATAGCAGGAACGGATCTAGCTGAACACTGTGAGCAGGACGCACTGCACTGAATGTAAATAGCAGGAACGGATCTAGCTGAACACTGTGAGCAGGACGCACTGCACTGAATGTAAATAGCAGGAACGGATCTAGCTGAACACTGTGAGCAGCACGCACTGCACTGAATGTAAATAGCAGGAACGGATCTAGCTGAACACTGTGAGCAGGACGCACTGCACTGAATGTAAATAGCAGGAACGGATCTAGCTGAACACTGTGAGCAGGACGCACTGCACTGAATGTAAATAGCAGGAACGGATCTAGCTGAACACTGTGAGCAGGACGCACTGCACTGAATGTAAATAACAGGAACGGATCTAGCTGAACACTGTGAGCAGGACACACTGTACTAAATGTAAATAGTCTAGCTGCCTGACCGTGGTACTAATAGGATCAAAAAGAACACCTGTAATTTTCTTCAGGTAGCTTTATATACTGTAACCAGACAAGCCTGCCTGTCAGTAGGAAGATAACAGGAACGGATCTAGCTGAACACTGTGAGCAGGACGTACTGCACTAAATGTATATAGCAGGAACGGATCTAGCTGAACACTGTGAGCAGGACGCACTGCACTGAATGTAAATAGCAGGAACGGATCTAGCTGAACACTGTGAGCAGGACGCACTGCACTGAATGTAAATAGCAGGAACGGATCTAGCTGAACACTGTGAGCAGGACGCACTGCACTGAATGTAAACAGCAGGAACGGATGTAGCTAAACACTGTGAGCAGGACGCACTGCACTGAATGTAAATAGCAGGAACGGATCTAGCTGAACACTGTGAGCAGGACGCACTGCACTGAATGTAAATAGCAGGAACGGATCTAGCTGAACACTGTGAGCAGCACGCACTGCACTGAATGTAAATAGCAGGAACGGATCTAGCTGAACACTGTGAGCAGGACGCACTGCACTGAATGTAAATAGCAGGAACGGATCTAGCTGAACACTGTGAGCAGGACGCACTGCACTAAATGTAAATACCAGGAACGGATCTAGCTGAACACTGTGAGCAGGACGCACTGCACTGAATGTAAATAGCAGGAACGGATCTAGCTGAACACTGTGAGCAGGACGCACTGCACTGAATGTAAATAGCAGGAACGGATCTAGCTGAACACTGTGAGCAGCACGCACTGCACTGAATGTAAATAGCAGGAACGGATCTAGCTGAACACTGTGAGCAGGAAGCACTGTACTGAATGTAAATAGCAGGAACGGATCTAGCTGAACACTGTGAGCAGGACACACTGCACTGAATGTAAATAGTCTAGATAGAAGATAACAGGAACGGATCTAGCTAAACTGAATACAGTGTATATATATATATGCAACACCTGGGATGCATATATATACACAATACACTGTAAGTGCAGCTAACTGACTGACTGTTCTGCCTAATCTATCTAACTCAAATCAAATGACACTGTCTCTCTCTCTCTCTATCGCTCAGCACACCGGAACACACACTACACAGGGCCGCCGTGCAGGCGGCCTTATATAGTGTGGGGTGTGTACTAAATCCCCTGAGCCATAATTGGCCAAAGCCACCCTGGCTTTGGCCAATTACAGCTCTCTCTACTGACGGCGCTGTGATTGGCCAAGCATGCGGGTCATAGTGCATGCTTGGCCAATCATCAGCCAGCAATGCACTGCGATGCCGCAGTGAATTATGGGCCGTGACGCGCCACACGAATTTGGCGCGAACGGCCCATATCGTTCGCAATTCGACGGACGGTCGAACAGCCGATGTTCGAGTCGAACATGGGTTCGACTCGAACACGAAGCTCATCCCTACTGGATAAGAAGCCTGGAACATCACATTGCCAGCTAGAAGACAGTCAGAATAAGTTATGTATGCTAGTAATTTGTGTAACATTATAGGCCTTTGTAGATGGACTTTGGCCTTGTGTAGATGGAATAAGTTTGACATAAGTTTCACATGCTTCTGAGATCATTCAGAATTCATTGACAGGTGCATTTGATCTGCAGTTAGCCTCCTTCTGAGCTGTATTGGACCTTGTTCAATCAGGTTTTGCATTCCCATAGATTTGTATGAGAACAAAAGTCCATCAACACAGACCCTTTACTCTGAGAGAGTACAAGGATAGGAGGCTTTGGTGGGGGACATCACAGTTCTGGTTTTGAGGTTTTAGTGCTAGGGTCAGGTTAAACATTTAGAGCTAGAAGGTGACATTGAGGGCTAAAGCTGGCCATAAATGTGGCAATATTTAATAAAAATTTTCAGCTACTTTTGATCCATTGGCAATCACAAATACAAGTGAGTAATTGGCAGAAGTCAGGAAATCAACCATCCAGCAGACAACTACCACAGTTTGATTGATGCCAGTCTTCTTTAAATAGAAGAAACAGGGGTGGCATGTTCATTACAGGCACCGCCTCCCCTATCCATTCCACCACACCTCCTATCCATGCGTCCAGCCCCTTGAAGGATGCCGGGCGCATGAATTACAGTGGCGGGGGTGTTTTTTTGAAGCACTGATTAGAGCCAAAGGCTCTAATAGGCTTCAAAATAGGGAGGACTCCGTGTGCAGAGAATGCGCTCACAGTCCACCCAGGTGTGTTAGAACAGTGAATGAATATTCACTATTCTAACACTGGTCCTTCTCCCGGCCAATCAGGAAATGGGTATGAGACCTGTCACCTGATTGGCTGAAAGGACAGGCAATCCTATTGGACCCCTAGGAGGAGGGGAGGAGGCGTACGGTGGAAGCGAGGAGGAGAGGACACAGTGCATGCTCTCCAGATGCCCGCTGCCCTAATGTATGCTGCCGATGCCGAATGCATGCTGTACAGATGCCCGCCACCTAGATGGGGTAAGTGCTGGTTAGGCAGACAGTGAGGAGGGGGGGGTTGATGTGCTGCCAGGGGGATGAGGGGGTGGTTGCTTTCCGTTTTTTTTTTCGTGGTTTTATATATCAGGAGGAAGATAGCTGATGATCAATTTATACACTGCTAGGGAAAAGTTAAAAGTTGCCAACAGAATCCTTTTTGTGATTTTTTTTTTTTAATATATATAAATGGGTTTTCCAGAATATATATATTGTATATGTAGCACTAACTCACGGTGGAGCTGCTGATTTTTAGCGGGCTGTTACCGTCACCTTGTTACCTGTAATTTCACCAATTCCGGGTCTAGGGTTCCCGTTGAGTTTACTATCAAACAACGTAGGCACCAGTCACTTGAGTACTTTTCCAATGCTTTAATGGGATATAACTGGAAGAAGTAGCAGGAAAGAGGTAGAAGAAGAGTTGCAGGGAAGTTCAAATACCTTTTCTTGGTAAAGCACTGAGTAATTGGAATTTTAAGGATGAATATACTTTCTTTTCCTGAGTAAATCTTTGCCCGCCCGGATAGGTCTCTCTCACCAACCTAGCAGCCGGGAGCAGCACGAACAAACAGTCTCTGCCACAGACTTGAGTGAAATAAAACCCATACGATCCTCTGCCACAGGATGTATTAGTTTTAATGAACAGCAAACACAGTACCAGAACCTTTAAGCCAACCCGGCAGTACTTGTGCAGTAGGGTAGTTTAGGATACGTCCTCCAATCGAGTCACCAGGCCCTTCTTAAGACCAGCCTTGCATGGTCCCTTACAAGATGGGTCCTCCCCTGGATTCTTCCTGCAGGACAGACAGCACAGGATCATCCCAACGATAGCAGACCCCAGACAGGCCTCTGGGTACTACCTGCCCGATTGCAGCAGCGCAACCCTCCAGGCCGGAGGGCCGCGAAGTAGAACTCACTGACACATACCTCTAGGCCAGGAGGGCCACGAGGCGGAAAACGAAAAAATTCCTCAACATGGCGTCTGGACCATAAATACCCTCTCCCAGAATGCAACTCGGAGGACCACCTCCGCCGAATTATCTCCGGGACAGAAGACCACTAATACACTTCAGCATGTTGCCTTTCCAACACCGACCCATGGTGACAACGACACCCACAGGCACAGTGTGAAACTACACGCAACACAGCCAAACTGGAACAGAGGCCAAATCTGACAATAAACTGAATCTGAACTATGTACAAAACATATGACCCACTAAATTTACCTATAAGCGGTAGATTGAAAAATCTACCAGCGCTACATATATTTTTGCATATTTGGTGAATATTAAACCTGTCAAACGTCTGGTGATTATTTCCCTGCATTCACACCTGAGCAGAGCATATGCCCGGTGATCTGGTGATTTTGAAGTGTTTTTGTTGGGCGTTTTACAAGGGTTTTTGCATGTGCACCAAGCTTTAGGTGTTGGTTTCCTGAACTAGACAAGAGAAGGAGAATAGTTCCTTAGGCGTAAAAATATGCACAAAAACATGCATATCGCACATTTACTGGTGCTCTCATTGAAGTGTACTGTGCCAAAAATTAGTAAATATTTCACTGAGCAGCAAATTATATCACCTGTGATGTATTTCAGTTATCTTGCAAACTTGGCTTTTTAGTGGTCATGAGTGTGAACAGAAACAATTAGAAATAATGGGATTCTGCTTAGTCAGGCATAGTCAAGCGTAGGGAAATGAGCAGAAAAATGCACAAGTGTGAATGGGAGCTATAGCATAGTAGCTATAGTGAGGGCTCCCCAGAATATAGTTAGGGTATATTTTTGCATATACATGAATGTTTAAATTAAGCAGCTCCTTATAGTAGCTAAAGTGAGGTCATCAAATGCCCAGAGCTCTCTCTATTTCGGCTTAGTGTATTCCTACACAATTTAAGCATGTGGACAATTAAAGTGGTTTTAAATCTGAGAACAAAAATGTTCAGCTTACCAGTCTTTGGATGTGGTGACTGGTTTTCTTTTTTTTTTTTCATTTTTCCTTTACATTACAAAGTGTACTACGATGACAACACTAATTTACTACGCTGTATCTATAGAGGAAATAGAGTTGTTATCTTAGGACAGAACTGCACTTTCCTTTTGTCTCATCTCAATGGTGAAAGTTTAGGAGATATTCCCTGTAGATACAGGTAAGATTTACTATAATCTTACCTATAGGTAAAATTTTCATTTCACAGTCTTCTACAGATTTTTGTAAGAGTTAAATCATTAATCATATTTGGTCTAACACCAAGCACAGGTGTCTCTGAATCCCTTCTTTATGGAGTTCTTGTGCGCTTAAAATTGTTTATTGGTGGTCTCTCTTTGTTGACCAGGGGCTGAGGGAACTTTTACTAACCAGTCAGGGATCTCAGCAACAGAGAACCAAAGAGGAAACCTGCTCTAGAACATAACCAGAAATCAATTACATTTGTAATGTACATTTAGAATATTAAACTCTTTTAATTATTGTCCATTAAGGGACACAAGATTGCAGAATAGTCTGTGAGATAAGAATTATATTGCCACCGTGAAAGGGTTTTGGACACTGGCAAAACAATATTACCATTAAGTCAGTGTAACCAGCTATTTTATGCACCAATCTGCAGTAGTCAATCTTCACATCTGTCCAGTCATTAGTCAGATATCGGCACCTTCATATAAGTGGACTTAAAGCTATATTAAACCCTACCCCAAAAAATGTAATATTTTGCAGCTTACCAATCCTTAGATGTGGTGGCTGCATTCGTTTTCTTTTTTTTAGGCTTTTTTTTCTACTTTATTTCACCTGGTGATCCAACCAGTAACACACTTCCTGTCTTATAGGGCGTACACACGGTCGGACTTTGTTCGGACATTCTGACAACAAAATCCATGGATTTTTTCCGACGGATGTTGGCTCAAACTTGTCTTGCATACACACGGTCACACAAAGTTGTCGGAAAATCCGATCGTTCTGAACGCAGTGGCGTAAAACACGTACGTCAGGACTATAAACGGGGCAGTGGCCAATAGCTTTCATCTTTTTATTTATTCTGAGCATGCGTGGCACTTTGTCTGTCGGATTTGTGTACACACGATCGGAATTTCCGACAACGGATTTTGTTGTCAGGAAATTTTAACTCCTGCTCTCCAACTTTGTGTGTTGGAAAATCCGATGGAAAATGTCCGATGGAGCCCCCACACGGTCGGAATTTCCGACAACACGCTCCGATCGGACATTTTCCATCGGAAAATCCGACCGTGTGTACGGGCCATTAGAGAGTCTGCGTTCTGGATGAAGTAGTAAAGCAGACACCTTCGGCCAGCAACATTGTCATTCAGGGGAGAGGATAGTGCCAAATGTATATGGACTTGACTAGAAAATTGAAGGTGAACTCCAGCTAACACTTTACAAGCAGTTATGGCAAACTGTTTTTCTTTTCTTTTGGGGATAAAGGTTTAACATAAATTAATAAAACCATGGCACTCCCATTTGTGTGACTTCATTTCATGAGAAATCCCTATGAGCTGATAAAAACGGGATTTTACTGAGTTTTGCTTTGGAATCACTACTGCACCCCACAGATCTGTATTATGTGGGTTACTGTAAGTCTAGAGCCATGGCAATACCCTACTTTTCGAGAAAGTTCTTTGGGTTGTAATATTTGGAATTTTTTTAGCTTTGCTTTGGATTCTCTACTGCACCCCACTACTTAGTATTTGGTGGGTTCCACTAAGTTTAGAACCGTGGTATTACCGATGCTGTGACTCCCATGTCTGATGCCTCACTCGATGTAAAAGCCCTTTAGGCTATAATATATTGTTTTCTCTTGACTTGCTTTGAATTCCCTCTTGTACTCCACCGATCTGCAGTTTGTGGGATATTCTAATATGTGCCTCCCCCTACTTTATCCCACTATCTTAGTATTAATCAGACCTTTTTTTTTTTTTACGTTTATGGGCATCTGGATTTAATTATTTGTGTTTTATCACAAGTATACATTCTCAGCTTCACTTGGCACACTCTGAGAAATCACATACTGAATAACTTTGGGTGCACTAATACAATATAACTTATATCACAGTTTGCACACTTTTAATATTTTATATTTTACTGCACTTATGGGAGTGCTGAGTTACTTTGGAAAGAACTGAGCAAAGCCATTGTCTTTTTTGGATGCAGTTTGATGTATGTGTTCTTCTTCTAGAGAAACGTTGTCCTGCTTTGGCCTTTAAGAACACTCTGGAGGAGGGGTGAAACGTGTCAACTGATGTAATTTCCGGCTGGTGAGACGCACACTGATGTGCTACTGTACTTCCGACCTGGCGTTCTGCTTGCAATTCTTTATGTACTTATGAGTGTAACTGATTTTAACGTTATTTTTTTAGAATAATAAATGGCAGTGGAGGCCTGTCCATTAGGGGCCAGGGGTGCTGCCCCCCTAATCCATGCGTTTAAACCCTATTCTACATGCAGGGTGCCGGACGCATGGATTCCAATGGTTTCTTTTTTTTTTTAGAAGCATGTGATTAGAGCTAGAGGCTCTAATTGGCTTCAAAAAAGGGTGGGCTCGGGGCACAGAGCACTGCGCCCTGAGCCCACCCAGTTGTGTGATGATAGCGAATTAATATTCGCTATTGTCTTCCTGATTCTCTTCCTGACCAATCAGGAAGTGGGTCCTGAGACCTGATTGGGTGAGACGAGAAGCGATTATATTGGCCGCCGCGCTGAGGGAAGGAGAAGGGAAGCCACCGAGAAGGAAGCCGCCGTAAAGCCCGAGACACAGAGGAGGAGGAGACGCAGGAAGGAGCCGAAGCTGCCAGCAACCTAGATGGGGTAAGTGTGGGGCCGATCGACCAGGGGGGTGACTGTGTAAGTGGGGGGTAGGGGGATGTCTTGTTTGCCGCCCCCCCAAAATAGACAGCAGCTACTGATAGACGAAATTATGCTATGTGGATTTCCTCTATTATCACTTATATACATGCATTATGAGATAGATCAACATTAGTATGGTACACTGCTGTGGGACCTGGGATACAGACACTTAGGAGGACTACAAGCTCCAACACAGCTAGGATTACTAATTGGCAGATATGACTCTTATAAAAAAGAGTCCATACTTTCTGCTATGTGAGTAGAAGCACTTCAGGGGGGGGGAATAGTTGCACCATATTTAAAGGAATAGCACTTGGCACTGTTAGAAGACTGCATGGTCGTTTGTCACATTTCAATTAATGAAGAATCACAAGGATATGGACTAATTTAAAGAATTATATATATAATTTTTCTTATACAGTTGTGTTAAAAAATTAGATTTTTTCTACATACTTACCTGTAAAATAAATTTCCTGGAGTACATCACGGGAGTTTATACAGTAAATTTTTGAGTTTGTAAATAAAAATGCAGACACTGCTATTTTTTGGAAAAGCCTAATATTCCTTAATATTCACAAAGAGGGGGGGTTTGGGAGTTTGAATGAGGCATATGGTTTCCACGTCAACTGTCCTGGTCAGAAGGCCCTACCCCAACACGCCTAGCATGACATTGAGGGGCGGGTATACATTGCAGTCCTGTAGGAAGCAATGGTTTCTCATTCCATGCTGCACACCCTTTGGAACACACGTGTTAGCCTTAGCACCACCAGTAGGGTCGCCAGGTACCCACCCATCACTTCCCTCTGGGTTTCTTTTTGCCCTTTGGTCACCTTAGGTAGTTCCTGATTCTCTGGACTGGATTGGTTTGTCGCGATCCCAGGATATTTGCACTGTATCACTTTTTTTCTTTCTTGGTATAAGGATCTCTGGTGGTTTCTAAACACACTTTCTTCCGCTTTCCTTCACCTCCTTCCTTTACACTGATATCATGCATCTCACTATGGACACCCTTCATTTCTCCTTTCTTCCCCACTAGTGTGGTGTGGTCCGCCTTGGCTGCCCGCAGACTGACGTCCCCTCAGCTCCCGACAGAGACATTTTTCAGCCTTCCTCAAGTTCCAGTTCTCATCATTCCATGACCAATTTTTAGAGCTGATATGTAAGTAACTTTTGGGGTATCTGGCTTCCCCCCCCCCTTATTCTCATTTTTTATTTAAGTAATTTGGAATATCTTTTATATTCTTTGTAGATATGCATTCTGCATTTGCTTCTGAAAAAGTGAACCTTTTTCGACAAAACGCGTAAAGATTTAAAATGCAGTTTTTTTTACGAATTATGCATTTACATCCTATCCTATACATGGATTTTATTAATCATGTGTAATGATGACATTTTAATTGTTGTCAATTATGCACATGAGCTCGTCATATTTATAATGTACCATGTCAAATGTGCAATTTATGAAAAAACTTTTGTAATATTGTATAATAATTTTCATTTGTGCTCACATCTTATTCAATGTCCCAACCCCCCTCTTCTTAATAGCCTAATTTTCATTTTTCTTCACTTTCTGTAAAGTAAAAACACATTTGAAACATTTTTCTTCATGTTTTGATTTGGAACAGACTGTGCAGTGTTCCCAATGCATTTGCGTGTATGAAAATAAAAGCTATTATAAGGATTTTGAGCTTTACTCACTTTTTTAAACACACTCCGGTTATTTCTTTATCGTGCATCACAGGACACAGAGTAGGCTATAAACTTAACCATCTGGGTTGTGCGCCACCTATAGGTAAATGGACACTGGCAGATCAATCAAACAGGAATAACCTCTCCTATACAGGAAGTACCTCAGTTTTGTGGCAAGCAATGAATTCCCCAAAAAGAGGAGAGGTACCTTAGTGTCCCGTGATGTACTCCAAGAAATGGATTTACAGGTAAGTATAAAGAAAAAAAATCCAATTTTCTTTATCCTACATCATGGGACACAGAGCAGGCTATAAACGTATCTATCTAGGACGTCTCAGAGCAATACCAATGAGGGCAAGGAGACGGCATACCAGAAACTGCCACCAGAGAAGGAACTACTTGTAGCTGATTGCAAAATGCTGAGGCTAAAGGCAGTATCCTCCACAGCTCTGACATCCACCTAGAAAAACCCTGTGAATGTATGAACCAAAGATCATGTAGCTGCCTTGCAAACCTAAGCCACTGACGCCTGATGGTGGGTAACCCAAGATGCCCCCACACACCTGGTAGAGAGCGCTTTCACCAGAAAGGGTGGGGACCTTGCCCTTTCAAACTATAGGCTTGAATGATTAACTGGCAGATCCAATGAAGAATAGTTAACCTGGATGGTGCCTGCCCTTCTTGGGCTCTTCTGGCAGCACAAACCAGGATTTCTGCTTTGTGAGGCCAGATTTACCTGACCTCAAGTAAATCTTAAGTAAATCCTGAACGCTCAAACTACATCCAGAGTATGCACCTATCTTTCCCCTGCCGACTGTGGACTAGGAAAAAAGAAAGGCATGCCACTGTCCTGATTGCAGTGATAACTAGAAACCACTCTAGGCTAGAAAGAAAACTAGAAACCACACTAGGCAAGAAAGATGTAAAAAAGGAAAAGAAAGGCGCCTCAAAGTGCAGTATGCAAAATTTAATAAAGTGCACAAAGGGTTAAAAGCACTTACAAGATTGTTGAGTGTTAAAAAACATGATAAAATCAGGAGTCTTCATCTGTGGCATGTGTCCATCCTCAGTTTGGTAATAGAGAGCAGTGTAGAGCTGTCCAGCAGCTGTAAAGCATTCTCATGCGTGTTGGAAAGAGGAGGCAGCAGGGAAGCCTGTATTCACTGCGGAACACACAAGGCTGATGGTGTCAGTGTAGAGAAGTGGGCGGTAACGCGTTTCGGAGCATGTGCGGCTCCTTCGTCAGACGTAGGAGCCGCACATGCTTAGGAGCCCACTATCATCCCTCTGACCTACCCACCTCCACCAGAGCGCCCTTATCTCCTCTCCGAATCGATAGTAACAAAAAAAAGTACTTTCTTTCACGACCCCTGGTGCCACTCTGGTGGTTGATATATGCCACAGCAGTGGCATTGTCCGACTGAACCCTGACCACAAACCTGGTTCTTCCAATAATCGAGAGCAAGGTGTACTACCCGAAGTTCCAAGATATTGATGGGCAGTATTCTCTTTTGAGATTTTTTGTAATTACATTGAGAATCTTAAAGAACAATTAGAATCTAAAAAAATATATTTTGTTAGAGTTACAAAATGTCAGTAGACAGATTGCTGTAATAACAACAGATGACAAAAAGACTGAATCCAAGTTAAAGCCACAACCTTCTTATATTCCGAAAAGTATGGAAATAGAGAATGTTGATGCTACTGATGAAATAGAAATTAAACATAAAAACGTATTATGTAGAACTGCAAAATTAAAGTTGCAAGTACATGACCAACTTATGAAAGTTTTAAAAGACTTTCCTGTTTACGATTTTGAGGCAAATGTTTTTTCTAATTGGGATTTATTTTAAATGTTTGTGGATCGTTTAAATCTGTCAAATGATCAACGCAATTACATATTTCAGCTGTGGGTTCCTTTTAATTTTGCTAAACAAATTAAGTCACCTGTTATTGATGAAGGTCAGGAAAGATATAGTGATGCGACAGACAGACTGCGACAATTATTGCTATGCACGACCGGTGAAGAACCAACCATAGAAATGTTAAACTTATTACAGACTACTGCAGAAGAAGACCCATTTGAATTTAAAATTAAATTCTGCAAAGCATATAAAATGATATTTGGAGTAGACAGTGAAGATTACCCAGGTTTGAAAATGGCTTTCATAAAAAAATGTAAATACCTTGACCCAACTTCATTAGCCATACCACAGGAACGACAAAATTTAAACAAAATAGTAAGCTTCATTGATAAAATTAGGAGACAACTTAAACAGAGCAATCTCACACACGAGGTAACTATGATTCAATGTGATAAAAAAAGGCAGGCTGCAGACATGTCAGAAACTACAGGTCTCAGCAAGAATGGCGACGACAGGTGCAGGCAAGTGAGACAAGGAGAGTCTATCACGTGTTTTTACTGTCATAGATCTGGCCATATAAGAAAACATTGCTGTAAATTTAAGAGAGACCTACAAAAAAAACTAAAGATATGGAGAATGAAAAAGTAGCTTTTGTACAACCTGCTTTATTATGTCAAGATAAAAGTTTGATTGAATTGCTTTATGCCACCGAAGTCAAACAGATCAGTAATTTGACTGTTATCAGCAGTTCAGACAACATGGCAAAAGCAGCTTTCACTGACAGAGATGGTTTATTGCCATTGCCAAATTTAGAATCACATCAAGATTCAATCCCTCTACCATTACAATATGTTGCTCCAGTTGTATTGGATGAGAATGGTAGACCATATATACAAGGTTTGCTGCATGATACAAAAAACAAATCTTCTCATTGATAGCGGATCTGAGATTAGCCTAACCAGAGAAAACATATCCGTGAAACCTACCGTATTTTCTGGCGTATAAGACGACCGGCGTATAAGACGATCCCCCTAATTTTCCATTTTTTCTCCAGTTTTTGCCTATACTCACCATATAAGACAATCCCCCTTCCAAGGCTTCATATTTCCTTCTTCTTGCTGGAGCTGGAGCCATACCGCACTGAGCCAATTACAGCAAGCGATGTATTCTATTAATGAATATATAGTCTGCTCGGATTGGCAGAGGCTGTAACATCATCAGCCCGCGCCTCTCTGACTCTCAAAAATTCATTTATAGAATACATTGCTCCTTGGGATTGGCTCAATGGTGTATACTGTATGTAGCCGAAGCTACATACAGTATTACCACACATCCGGCAGGTTGACATACAGCGGGTGGCATTTTGTATCCGGCGTATAAGACGACCCTCGCTTTTTGCCCATTTTTTTTAAGTGTAAAGGATCGTCTTATACGCCGGAAAATACGGTAATTCTCCTATGTGTAATATAGTGGGTTTTAATAATACAGGTATTTCCACTGCTAGACAGATGTCTAATGTAACACTTGAAGTACCTGGACTAATAAAAACTAACATTGACATTTGGTTTTGTCATGGTGCAGAGAATATACTTGACATTGGTGTAATCAATAAACAAAAGTGGGTGATTAATTTGGCTAATAAAAGTATTTGGAAAGATCCATCTAAGCACAAATCAGTGTTAATTGATCCCTCTGTATACAGTAATGTTCGTTCCATTACTAATATGTCTACAGAACAAAAATGGTCTAATACAGATGATAATTGTGCTTTAACTACTTGACAACTGGGCACTTAAACCCCCTTCCTAACCAGACCAATTTTCAGCCTTCGGTGCTCTCACAATTACTCAGTCATGCAACACTGTACCCATATGAAATTTGTGTCCTTTTTTTTACACAAATAGAGCTTTCTTTTGGTGGTATTTATTCACTGTTGGTTTTTTTATTTTTTGCGCTATAAAAGAAAAAAGACTGAAAATTTGGTAAAAAAATGAAATTTTCTTTGTTTCTGTTAAAAAATTTAGCAAATTAGTAATTTTTCTTCGTAAATGTTGGCCACAATTTATACTGCTACATATCTTTGGTAAAAATAACCCAAATCGGTGTATATTATTTGGTCTTTGTGAAAGTTATAGAGTCCAAAAGCTATGGTGCCAATATCTGAAAATTGATCACCCCTGAAGTACTGACGGCCTATCTAATTTCTTGAGACCCTAACATGCCAGAAGTACAAATACCCCCCAAATGACCCCTCTTTGGAAAGAAAACATTCCAAGGTATTTAGAAAGATGCATGGTGAGTTTTTTGGAGTTGTCATTTTTCCCCAAAATTCTTTGCAAAATCAAGATTTTTTTTTTTCACAAAATTGTCATATTAGCAGGTTATTTCTCACACACAGCATATGCATACCACAAATTACACCCAAAACACATTCTGCTATTACTCCCGAGTATGGTGATACCACATGTGTGAGACTTTTACACAGCGTGGCCACATACAGAGGCCCAACATGCAGGGAGCACCTCCAGGCGTTGTGGAGCACCCAGGCCAATTCTGACATTTCTCTCCTATATGTAAAAATCACCATTTATTTGCTAGAAAATTACATAGAACCCCAAAACATTATATATTTTTTTAGCAAAGATCCTAGAGAATACAATGGCGGTTGTTTTAATTTTTTTAACGTTTTTTTTGGAAAAAAGAACAGTTTTGTGTTTTTAAAATGCTGGTTTGTTTACATGTGATTGCTCCGTCATTTGACGGAGCGATCACATGGTAAACGGCCACGATCAGCGGCCATTTACCGTGATCTATGATCACGGATGTTCTCGGGTGCGCGCCCCAGGGGACACGCGAGAGCAGGATTTTGGGAGGACATCCATGGACGCCCTACCAGAATAAGCCGACCGCGCTGTAGCCGTCTTTCGGCTATGGCCTGGTCGGCAATGTGGTTAAAGGAAGTGGTCAAAGTTCAAAAATGACATTGGAACTTTGAAAAATACCGAACTGAATATTGAGGGAAAAGATCTAGAACCTCTTAACCACTTACAGATCGCCCGCCGTCGTTATACATTGGTACTTTGAAAAGGGATATCGTTGTTATGGCAGCAGCTAGCAACCCCAATATCCTCTTCTTCAGCGGGCAGTCCGCTTTATGATAAAATTGGTCTCTGTGGCAGATTCGCCGCAAAATCACTTTTATCGGCGGCAGGAGAGGCTCCCCTCCCCCTCCCGCCACACTCCGGTGCCCTCCACCGCTTACCGGAGTGGTTGTAGCGGCGGAGGGGATCAGGTCCTGTGTCCTGTTAGGTATGGAGACGAGTGAGGGGAAGATGGCCCCCACCCATCTACATAGCATTGCAGGGCGGAAGCGACGTCAAAACGTCACTTCTGTCCATAGCTCTTAACCACTTCAGCCCCGGAAGAATTTACCCCCTTCCTGACCAGAGCACTTTTTGCGATTCGGCACTGCGTCGCTTTAACTGACAATTGCGCGGTCGTGCGACGTGGCTCCCAAACAAAATTGGTGTCCTTTTTTTCCCACAAATAGAGCTTTCTTTTATTGGTACTTGATCACCCCTGCGGTTTTTATTTTTTGCGCTATAAACAAAAAAAAGCTAAAATTTTGAAAAAAACGCATTATTTTTTGCTTTTTACAATAATAAATATCCCCCAAAAATATATTAAAAAAATTTTTTTTCCTCAGTTTAGGCCAATACGTATTCTTCTATATATTTTTGGTAAAAAAAAATCGCAATAATCGTTTATTGATTGGTTTGCGCAAAAGTTATAGCGTTTACAAAATAGGGGATAGTTTTATGGCATTTTTATTTGTTTTATTTTTTTTACTAGTAGTAGCGGTGATCAGCGATTTTTATCTTGACTGCGACATTATGGCGGACACGTCGGACAATTTTGGTGTGTTTTTGGGACCATTCACATTTATACAGCGATCCGTACGATTAAAATCGCATTGATTACTGTGTAAATGTGACTGGCAGTGAAGGGGTTAACACTAGGTGGCGCTGTAGGGGTTAACTGTATCCTAAGGATGTGTTCTAACTGTAGGGGGGATGGGCTAGCAGTGTCACTACACTGATCGCTGCTCCCGATGACAGGGAGCAGAAATCAGTGACACTGTCACTAGGCAGAACGGGGAGATGCTTGTTTACCTTAGCATCTCCCCGTTCTTCCTCTCCATGAGGCGATCGCGGGTATCCCCGCGACCCGACTCACGGAGCTCCCAGCCGGCGCGCACACAATGGCACGGCGGCAATTTCAAAAGGACTTACAGGTACGTCCTTTTGCCTAGCCGTGCCATTGTGCCGACGTACATTAGCGTGCGCCGGTCGACAAGCAGTTAATTAGTAATTTTTTTTTTTTTAAATGACATTTAATTTTATTTTATTTTTATTGCATGTTAGTGTAAATATGAGATCTGAGGTCTTTTTGACCCCAGATCTCATATTTAACAGGTCCTGTCATGCTTTTTTTTCTATTACAAGCGATGTTTACATACTAATAAAAGTGACAGTGTAAAAATAAAAAATAAAAGGTAAAACAAATAAGAAAAAATGTTTTTTTTTAACGCACCCCGTCCCGTCAAGCTCCCGTGCAGAAGCGAACACATGCGTGAGCAGCGCTCACATATGAAAACGGTGTTCAAACCAAACATGTGAGGTATCGTTAGGGCGAGAGCAATAATTCTAGCCCTAGACCTCCTCTGTAACTCAAAACATGCAACCCGTAGAATTTTTTAAATGCCACCTATGGAGATGTTTAAGGGTAAAAGTTTGGTCCACCTTCAGCCATTATTCAAGAGTTTGTACAACTTGAAATTGTAAAGAAAGCACAATCAGTTGTAAATAACTGTATTTGGCCTATCAAAACAATGGATAATTCAGGACATTGAATAAACAAATCACAAATAACCCAGTTCTTCCTGATAAATCTAACATAAAGTTAAATTTGAATGCTAAGGATAAAGTATTCTCTGCACTAGAAATCTCTAATAGTAATTTTTCCATCCCTTTAACTAAAAGTCCCTTTAACTAAAAGTTGTCGCATTCACATTCAGAAAATATATTTATACGTTCACTTGATTAATACCTGGCCTAGGTATTGGTGATGGTGTAGTTCATGAAACTATGGCAAAAATATTTTCAACGTTTTCAAGACCAGAATGTATTTGTCAGCATGTGGATACGATTCTGTAGAATATGCAGAATATTGATGAACATATTGCTCTTTTGTCTGAGTTGTTTATGTTGTTACGTTGAAGGCCTAAAATGAAACACGGCAAAGGTTCTGCTGATGAGAAGTCAGGTAAAATACCTTCACATGCAAATTAGTTAACGAAAGAGACAATTGTTGCAAGATACAGTTAGAGATATTACTGCCATTCCAACTCCAGAAGCTCATAAGGCATTGCATCAATTTTTGCATAAAATAAAATATTGCAGAGTTCCTAAACATTTTGCAGATAAAATGAATCCACTATATAATATTTTGAACAATAAAGGTAATATAGTTGACCAATGGGGTCGAAATGAGTAAAATGCCTTCGAAATGTTGAAAAAAGATTTGCATAATGCTTCAGTGTTAAGTACAATAGAAGTTTGTTCTGAAGCACCTATTGTTTTGAAAACTCATGTATCTGAGAATGCCACCTCACTAACGTTGTCTCAATAATAAGAAGGTAAGAAGAAAATAATTGCCTATTTCTCCATAGTTTAATCACTTTTGGAAAAAACCTATGAGTCAGGTGTAAAGCAACTGCTAAGTGTTTACTATGCAATTAAAGCTCCAGAGAGCCTAGTGAAATAAAAAAAAAAATCATTGAGCAGACACCTGATTGCTCACTAAAAGGTATTCTTCATAAAGATAGATTTAGAGATTCTCAGAAAAAATATCCTCTATGGTTTAGAGCGTTATCATTCAAACACATTCAGATAGATTTAAAAGGAAGACATCCTCAGGAAATCACACCAGCACATGTTTATACAGCTGTATCTGAGAAGTCTTTACCTCAGGTTTTCAGCATAAGAACTGAGAAAGATATTGAACCAGTACTTGTTACTGCAGAAAAGTCTAACTAGAATAAGAGCTTCAACACAGAATACGGTTACGCATATTTCTAATTTTATAGCGATGAGAACAAAAGCATAGTCCATTGTCATCTCTGGGGTGATACAAAACCTTTCTTTGTGAAAACAAGGATTTGTGTCATGACCAAAAGAAGGTGTTGTATCCTGTCAAACCTAAACTTCACGGTACATTTATGTATTATAGTTTAGGCCATCTTAGACAGGATGGGGACAGTACATTGTTATACAGAAGTTCTCTTTGAAGGAAAATATAAGGTAGTATTATTTCACATTTAGTTTTACAAATTCACAAAGCTATTGTTCCATAATGTTTTAACTATTGTTGAAAAGAAAAAAAAAGGTACAAGTAATAATGCAATGTTTATGCCTAAGTAATGATACTGCATTTCTTTACAGAAATGGCATCTAAAACCAAATAAATATGGAGGATAACAAGCTCTTATGAAGATCAAAGAGAAAATCAAGAAATTCAAAGTTAAAGGAGAGATCCTCTCGGTAAGAATATTGGATAAATGATTTATACTTCAAATTTATAACTGTTATCTTCTTCAACAAGGTTTTTCTAACCTAACATAACTTAAAGAAGAAGAAAATTCATAGACATTTCATAAGGAAAGAATTAATTAGAAGAAACTCTATTACTGATAAATAACTTAGGACTGAAACATTTGCCCACATGTACATTTTTGATTATCCACGTATTCTTATATTAATGCTCAAATTAAGGTAGGATTATCATTATTATTTTTAATTATTTTTCCTTATTCATATATTGAATGTTTTCAGGTTGCAACTGCACAATCATTCTAGTTAACATCTTTAACATCAAGTTTTAGAGTGTAAAGTATATTTTCAAAGAGCTAAAATATTATTTAAGCACAAATATGGAAATATATTATTGTGTCCTTTACTTAGTTTATTAATAATAATTATTATTATTATTATTAATATCAGTCATCATTATTTTATTTTATACATTTTTAAAATCTATATCATTATTTTAAGAATTTGAATAGATAGATGTAAGAGGAGTTAAAGTAAAGAGAAAAGAGTTTACTTCTAGCTGCTTCAGTTCTGAGGAATATTAGGTCCGATCATTTGATAAAAGGATGTGTGTATGTGATACAAATGATATTTGAATGTATTAATAATTTAATTTATTATGATTAATCATAATTTAGTGTGAATTGTTAGAATATGATTCCAAATTCATAATTAGGCACTTATAGGTGTTATATTATATTCATGGCAAGCTTGCAAAATATATATTTGGTTTTATGATTAATCATAATATAAATACAGTATGAGTGAATGACCTTGATCAAATATTTGGTCAAATAGACCTTCAGCTGAAGCTGAGTCAGTAATATGCTAGATATTTCTGGTGTATGTAATTATCTGGAAGAGAACACATATAAGGTATCTGGTATCTTGGTATAGAATGTCATGGGAAGTTAAGAATAGTCAGGATCTATGTGATTAGAGGAATAATACATATATTTGTTTAAATACTGTTGGGATTAGTGTAACCTCAGTTATAATCATTAGTATTTGTATGTATTTACTTAATGTTGTTTAAGTTGGTAATATGTGTTACTTTAGTAGATTTCTGGTTATATAACATGATCACCACATTAGAAAACAAGAATAGAGTGTTATATGTGGGATTGTCAAAGTCCATATATGACTCTGAATTAGTACCTCCTCTTATATGGCATATTTTGCATGCCATACAAGGTTCTGAGTTTTCTAAAGTTATGACGTCCACAACTAACATATAAAGCCAAGACTTCGATATTCGGAGACACACACTCACACGGGGAAGGCTGACCAATTTTCAGTCAATTCCACATACGGAGTCTATTCATGTACCCTTTGATGAATTGGAACAGCTGACTTCTCTCAGCAGCCGAAGACAACATCATTTCCTGCTTCTTCTTACACACACTAAAGAGCATTGAGGAGAAGCACCTGGGAAGACATATGCCAGAGCAGCCATGATTTCAAGCTTGATACATTTTTCATAAGTATTTCTTCTGCTTCATATATTTTTACCTACACTGAACTGAACTGTTATACTTTTTACATTGTATTTATTATGCCAACTGTGTGACAATAAACTCACACTTTGTTTATAAGTCAGTCTGACTCTCAATGCCATTCATCCAGAAATGCCTAAAAGATATCTAAAATATTAGATATCTTCAATATTCTTCAAAGATATGCGTTACTGATGACTATGGACACCAGAAATCTACCTTTTGCAGAGAGGCTAACACTGAATGGACCGATCCCCATCAGGAACACAAGGATGTTTAGAAATTTGTCGAGTGCCTTGAGGTTCAAGATAGACCACATGTCCACGTTTGGTTTTGGGGCTGCTACCAGTTGAGTATTTACAATAATCCTAAAAGAATTGAGCCATTGTTTCTATTTTTTAGGGACTTGTTAGCGACTGGCATAGTACCACTGGATTGGCATAGGGCCAATGTGGTGCCTATATTTAAAAAGAGATGAAAATCTTTACCAAGTAACTATAGACCTGTTAGTTTAACTTCTATAGTCAGGAAGATACTGGAGAGTTTAATAAAAGACCACATAGATGAGTTCTTGTTGGAAAAAATATCAGCGACTGGCATAGTACCACTGGATTGGCATAGGGCCAATGTGGTGCCTATATTTAAAAAGAGATGAAAATCTTTACCAAGTAACTATAGACCTGTTAGTTTAACTTCTAGAGTCGGGAAGATACTGGAGAGTTTAATAAAAGACCACATAGATGAGTTCTTGTTGGAAAAAATATCAGCAACTAGGGATGGGCTATCTGTTCGAGTCGAACATGAGTTCGACTCGAACATTGGCTGTTTGCCCATTCACCGAACAGCGAGCAATTTGGGGTGTTCGCGGTAAATTCGAAAAGCCGCGGAACACCCTTTAAAAGTCTATGGGAGAAATCTAAAGTGCTAATTTAAAGGGTTAATATGCAAGTTATTGTCATAAAAAGTGTTTGGGGACCCGGGTCCTGCCCCAGGGGACATGTATCAATGCAAAAAAAAAGTTTTAAAAAGGCCGTTTTTTCGGGAGCAGTGATTTTAATAATGCTTAAAGTGAAACAATAAAAGTGAAATATTCCTTTAAATTTCATACCTGGGGGGCTGTCTATAGTATGCCTGTAAAATAGCGCATGTTTCCCGTGTTTATAACAGTCCAACAGACATTTCTAAAGGAAAAAAAGTAATTTAAAAGTAATAGCGCTAGTGCCAGCTATTAATGAATTGTTGGTCCCGACAATACACATAAAAGTCATTGAAAGTCATTTAAAATTTTAAAAAAATGTGTGGGGGTCCCCCAAAATTCCATTACCAGGCCCTTCAGGTCATGTTGATGGGGACAAGGGCTTCATCCCCACAACCCTTGCCCGGTGGTTGTGGGGGTCTGCGGGCGGGGGCTTATTGGAATCTGGAAGCCCCCTTTAACAAAGGGGACACCCAGATCCCGCCCCCCCATGTGAATTGGTAAGGGGTACATTGTACCCCTACCATTTCACAAAAAGAAAGTATCAAAATGTTAAAAAACCAAAGGTGACGGCTTAGGACAAGTCCTTTATTAAAAATAAAAAAATAAAAAATAAAAAAGAGATTCCAGCGATGTAATCCAATAAATCCATGCTCCTACTCCAACGATGTAATCCAATTCTCGATCTCAGCCCCCCTCTGATGCAACGGGAATCCTGCGTTGCATCAGTAAGAGCTGTGAAAATGTGGAATAGACTCCCTCCAGAGGTGGTTCTGGCTAGCTGAGTAGATTGCTTTAAAAAGGCCTGGATTCTTTCCTAAATGTACATAATATAACTGGATATTAACATTTATAGGTAAAGTTGATCCAGGGAATATCCGATTGCCTGGGGGGATCAGGAAGGAATTTTTTCCCCTGCTGCAACAAATTGGTTCATGCTTTGCAGGGGTTTTTCAACTTCCTCTGGATCAACTGTGGGTATAGAATTGTGTATGTGGGATTGTATGGTTTTTGTTTTTTTTGTTTTTTTGTTTTTATTGGTTGAACTAGATGGACTTGTGTCTATTTTCAACCTGACTAACTATGTAACTATGTAATAATAAGCACTTAACTTCTGCTTTAAGAGCAAATGCAAGGCAAAAGGCCGATGACTCCGTGGCAGACCCAGAAGGTCCCAAAGAGGCACACTTAACTTACCAGGTTTCTGCCGGCTAAAGACAAAACGAACCACCTCAGAGACTGCCCTAGGATCCTCTGGCCTGAGATACTCTCAAAACACACCAGCCTCAGATGCCTCCCTCACCCTGGATGGAAAAAGCTTACAACACTTGGTATTCCTGGGCAGTCTTCCATACAAGTGCTAACCAGGCTCGATCCTGTTTAGGCCCTGAGATCAGGTGTGTTCAGGGTGATCTGGTGGAAAAACTAATGCATCAGGAATCACTGCAACAGCCTCCAACACAGTGACTCAGATTAACCTGATATCACTGGTCCATAGGGAGATGTGAACACCGCCAGATCACTGAACCTGAAGGGCGATGCACCTGCCTCCGCTGGCTGCTTTTCCCTCCTGGAGCTATTTAACCTGCATAACAGGTAAATAAAGTAGCAGCTATATTAGCCAAAACCTAATACGCAGTCCCCCAAGGATGCAGGCCTAAAACCATATTGGTCTACCGCTATGCAGCCACGTAGGTATGTAAGTACGCAGGTACCCTGGCATGCCGTTATGTAGGTACCCAGGTATGCAATTATGCAGGTATATAAGTATGCAGTTCAATGCAAGTAAATATATAAGTATGCAGATTGATGCAAGTAAATATATATAAGTATGCAGTTCAATGCAATTAAGAATGTAGTTCAGTGAAATTAAGCATGTATGTATACAGTTCAATGCAAACAAGCATACAAGTATGCAGTTCAATACAAGCAAGCATATAGGTATGCAGTTCAATGCAAATAAGAAGGTATGTATGCAGTTCAATGCAAATATGCATTTAAATATGCAGCTCAATGCAAACAAGCATATAAGTCTGCAGTTTAATACACGCAAACATATAAGTATGCAGTTCAATGCAAATAAGCATGTATGTATGCAGTTCAATGCAAATAAGCATGTATGTATGCAATTCAATGCAAATAAGCATGTATGTATACAGTTCAATGCAAATACACACGTATATATACGGTTCAACACAAATACGCATGTATGTATGCAGTCCAACATAAATACAGTACGCATGTATGCGGTTCATGCAAATATGTATGTGTCTATGCAGTTCCATGCAAATATGCATGTATGTGGTTCAATGCAAATACGTATGTATGTATGTATGCAGTTCAATGCAAATATGCATGTATGTATGCGTTTCAATGCAAATACACAGGTATGCATGCCATAATGATCTATTGTGCTGCACCTGCTCAACTGCACCTGGCCCCATACTAGTTTTGCAGTACTAGCCAAGTACATATGCATCTAATGCAGCCTGAATGCAGCCTCTATGACGCTTCAGTGCAGCCTAAATGTAAGCTCCTGCAGATCAAATGCATGCTACTCTAGAGACACAACTCCTTACAGTGCACTGATACCTGTACAGAGGTGTATCGACAAACAGTTGTACAAGCCCCCCACGATGAGGCAGCAACTATATAAGTATGTCTTTATGCAAATTCTGCACTAATGCAGTATATATCATGTCCTGTCTGGTCACGCAGCTTTCCCTAGGAAGTACTTACGCCTCATTATCCAGCCATAGCCTGCTCCATGTCTCTAGAAGCCTTGCTGATCCTTCAGTCCATATGTGATTTCACACATAAAAAATGGTCGCCCTTCTACTTCCTGCCTCCACTGCACAAGAGTAGGCTATACAAAGCTACCCTGCGCCCTCTAGTGGCTCTAGGAAAAACTACAGCCCAATACTCCGGAGATACAGAGAAAGCTGGACCTAGTCAGACCAAACAGCATACTGCCCTCAGTGGCCACCGGGTGAATGACCAGACAGTCAGATTTTTATTTTTTTTAAAGAGATACTGCAAATGCAAACTTTCCATTCTTGCCACAAGACTCTGAATCATAACAGGAGTCCAACCTTCACTCGTCATGGTGAACTGCAGCAGGTTGGATCATTCCTGCGAAACAGCATAGGTGTACGTCGGTCTCTTTTAAAGCTATAGCAGGCATGCGTGAGCCGCCGGAGGCCACGATGTCCACAGAGAGCCAGAGCGGGGATCTGTCAATGTAAACAAACAGATCCCTGTTCTGACACTCCCAGTCAGTCCCCTCCCCCCACAATTAGAAACACCTCCCAGGGAACATATTTAACCCCTTAAGGGACCCCTAGTGTCAACCCCTTCCCTGCCAGTTTCTTTATACAGTAATCAGTGCATTTTTATAGCACTGATTGCTGTATAAATGTCACTGGTCCCAAAAAAGTGTCTAAAGTGTCCGAACTGTCCGTCGCAATTTCGCAGTCCTGCTAAAAATAACTGATCACCGCAATTACTAATAAAAAAAAATTAATAATAAAAATGCCAATAATCTAACCTCTATTTTTTAGATGCTATAACTTTTGCGCAAACCAATCAATATATGTTTATTGTGATTTTTTACCAAAAATATATAGAAGAATACATATTGGCCAAAACTGATAAAGAAATTTTTTTTTTTAAAATTTTTGGGATATTTATTATTGCAAAAAGTAAAAAATATTGTTTTTTTTTTCAAAATTGACGGCTTTTTTTGTTTATAGCGCAAAAATTTAAAAATGCAGAGGTGATCAAATACCACCAAAAGTCTTTCTAACCTAAAGCAACATGACAAATTTCCCGGGTGACAATTGGGAAACCCTCACGGAGGGATATTTAAAAGACTTTGGAGATAAGGAATCTATAGATTCAGAAATCTCTTTAGTCTTCTGCAGACTTTCTAAAACTCTGGAGAAAAAATCCTTTTCAGATCCTTTCAAGACTACATCAAAGAAGACATCAATCCCATGGGATTGCGAGTCCAGATCTTCCCTACCCTTGAGGGTCTGGACTCGGAATTCAAAGACAAATGGGAAAAGGCATTACGTGAATGCTCACGGAGCCTAATGGAAATTTTAATAGATGAATATAGAAAAAGATCCAACAGCCTGGATGCAGATATAGTAAACTTATGTAACAAACTTCAACAACTTAAAAGCCAGAGACCCATTACAAACAAGAAAGACAGATTGAAAACACATCTAGAAGCATTTAATAAAGACATACTCATGAAGAAAGGGCAGAAATTTATTCGGGATAGAAATGCCTTCAAGGATGGCAAAGCGTATAAATGGACCCAAAATAGATCAAATTATAATAAAAATAATTATCATCAGGGACAACAATCTACTTCCCTACAAATAACTTCTAACTTGCCCCAACCTCCCTCCCAAGCCACTCACAAATTGAAAACAGGACAGAGCACAAAACATATGCATCACGGTGACCCCATTGAAGCACAACAAGTGAAAAAACTAACCCTGGATATCCCTAAGAAAACAAATCCCTCCACATCAACACACGAGTCAACCTCAAAAACCTCCAATACACAAGCTAATACTCACACTTTAACAAGGGAGCTTATCCCTCAACCCAACACCTCAACCACTAATTCATTGGACACCATCTCTAATGACCCTTCTTTTTTAGAGAAGATCCTCATGGGTGTTCAACCCACACAATCCAATTTAAACACATACACACGGATAGCACTTTAACTGCCACCCAAACCACCAATGAACAAAATGCAACTGAATTAAACATAATCAATCTTTCTTCGTACAAACTGTCCCAAGATGAAATAGCGATCCTCAAAAAAGGCCTACATTTCTGCCCAAACCAAGACATAGACAAGTTCGAAATATACAAAGATCTCCAGCTTTTTATTCGAAAACTGATTTTAAAAAAACTTTACCACAAACAAGAAGGGCAGACGGACTTCACCCCACAAGAGAATCAGGCACTAGACCAGCTGGTCTCTCTCCTTGAAGAGAATGACCAAGTCAATCTTATTGACAATATTAATCTTTCTCAAATTTTGGAATCAATCGAAACATCAGATGGGCCCCCCCAAGATAAATAAATCCGCACTAAAGAAAAAAACAGACTTCTGTCCAGCTCCAAGCACACACCCAAATGCTTCAGCCTTTCTTAAACTAATTAATAAAGAACTAGATAAATTGAAAGTTCGCACAACGTCTCCAAACAATCTAACAAAAAGGGAAACTACAGCATTAAAAAACTATCGAGCAACAATCAAATCACCATTAAGGCTGAGGATAAAGGTGGGAATATTGTTGTGCTTGATAACATCCAGTATGTTGACATGTGCAACAGAATATTAAGTGATCCGGAATGGTACCGTCAGATTCCAGCAAATATGGTTAAGAAATATAATGATGATTTCTATATGTTAATCGACCCTGCCTATTCTAATTCCACGATTACTAAACAACTGTGGGAGTTCATTAGAAACAATTTTCCCCACACCCCGGTGTTTTATGCACTGCCAAAAAACCACAAAGATACAAAAAACCCACCAGGAAGACCGATTATCTCGGGCATAGGGGCGGTAAGCGAAAATGCTAGTAAACTAGTGGACGAAGTCTTGAAACCGTTCGTTCTAGCCCTACCATCTTTTGTGAAAGACACACTCCACTTTTTACAAATCATTGAAAAACTTAGGATCCCTACAGATGCATTGCTGGTCACGATAGATGTCGAATCTCTATATAGCTCGATCCCCCATGATAAAGGCCTGGCAGCCATTAAACACATCTTGCAAAATGCTAAAAATATAGACCCAAGCTATGGGGAATTCATCATTTTATTACTGGAATTCATTTGGACTCATAACGTATTCACGTTCAATGGCTCCCACTACCTCCAGGTGCAGGGGGTTGCGATGGGGACATGCTGTGCCCCATCGTATGCCAACCTGTACCTGGGGGAGTTGGAAACCATGTTCCTTGGTGATGAGGCTCTATCGATGTACACGGACCACATTCTTGGGTGGTACTGGTACATCGATGATAGATTCATCATCTGGGACGGACCAGCTGATCTACTCCAGCAATGCCTCTTGAGGATGAATCGCAATGACTTTACTTTAAACTTCACCATGTCTTTCGACACACAATGTGTCACTTTTTTAGATGTAGAAGCATACAGAGGGGAGCGATTTTGAGCAGGCTATATAGGAAACCCACTGCAAGTAATGCTATCCTACATGCTTCCAGCTTCACCCTAAACCCCTTATGGATTCTATCCCTTTCAGCCAGTATCAGTATCTTAGAATAAGACGAAACTGTTCGGACGATAATTTTTTTTAAATTGAAGCAAACAAACTACGTGAGCGACTGCTACAACGAGGCTACTCGCATGCGTCATTGAAACGATCGTTTAAAAAAGCCTCTTTAAGATCAAGGATGGCATTACTCTATTCAGAGAAATCCAAAAACCAAAATGATGCCAATACCATCAGAATCATCACAAAATATAACAACCAGCAAAAACATGTCAAAAACATCATATAAAAATACTGACACATGCTGCAAAGTGATCCAGCATTGGGACCATTTGTACCTCCCAAGCCCCACTTTACTTTCAAACGAGCTACATCTCTAAGGGATAGAATCACCACTAGTGATTATAAAGGGGAATCAAACAAATCTCATTGCAAATATAGAGGCACTTTCAAATGTGGAGCATGCAACTATTGTCAATACATGCTCACACAGAAAAATCCCACCCTCCCCAACGGTCAAACATTTTACCCTAAACATTTTGCCGACTGTAGAACCCATGGGGTGATATATATGCTTCTATGTGAATGCACATGCTTCTTTATTGGTAAAACAAAGGTGGAATTTTGGAGAAGAGCGTATAGGCATATAACATCTATGAAAACCTGCAACCCGATCTCCCCCTTGGGAGACATACCACACTAGTACACAATGGAAAGTTCCCAAAAATAAGATTTCTCATCCTGGACCGAGTGCATCCGAGTCCCAGAGGGGTGGACTAGAACAGGAGCCTATTACAGCTGGAATCAAGATGAATATATAGATTAAAGGCCACTCAACCTCCGGGCTTGAATAAAACAATATGATTTAAGCCATTTCTTGAGGGTTTTTCCTCAGGGGGTAGGGAACAATAATATTGAGAGTCGTCTTCTCTCTTGCTTTGGTCTCCCCTCTAAACTCTGGGATTCGGATGCGAGCGATCCAGTTATATCGATCTATCCTTAGCTTCTGAGACTGGAACAAATAGGAAAATAATGATTTTCTACTAATTACTACCATCCTAGTGTATTACTAGCATTACACTATCCTATTACTGTATTTGTATACAGCATGATAAACAACGAATATGACATGCTATGTTTAATTTATGTATCTCTCGGGTATGCATGTGCACATAAAAGCACAGATCACTATATATATATATATATATATATATATTTATACACGGATGTGTTACTGCATTTTTTGGCATTATAAGAATATACTTCGCTTGATACGTTATATAAGTGAAAGCTGCCTAAGTATTTTTATTTATTATTTATTTATTATTTTTTGCGATATACCTATGCCATACTAATTCTATGATATGGACTCTCTCTGCCCATTTGCACTCCTTGATATCGAATAGGAAAATGTTGTTCAACACTGCTTCTCAAAAAATGTTCTGTTGATCCTGCCATTAACCTCCCCTCTCTGCCTATCTTATAATAATTAGTCCGAAGACCGGGACTCTCTGTCTATCTACATTCTTGATATGTATCCAATAGGAAAATGTTTTTTTACTGTTTTCTATGCAAGAAACTCTGTTGATCCTGCCATTAACTTTTCCTTTCGATGTATATGATGATTTGGACCCTATACAACTTTTTGATATGTTGAAGCATGTATTTTCTAAATTTAATGAAAGTCCCAACATGTCATTCATACCTGTGAGACCTTGCCTGTTACCAGTGCTCTCTTGCTCCCAGAATATCACAAAATCATTACACTTGTACTCTCATGCCTTAGTGGATGTTTTTATAACATCACACTATTACATTTACTTGATGCTCACCCGGCACAAAAAGCCGCCCGGGTTACACAACCTACGGCGGCGCTATGTGAGGCTACAGTCTATATCCACCTTAGACTGGCCTCCATGTTGCGACTCTGGCGGACATGCGCAGTCCGCCAGGGAAGCTCTCTGTGTCGGTGGGTGGAGTGGGCGTGTTAACGTCCCAACGTATGGCCTCGCGCATGCGCGCCACGGACGGGACGGCGCTCACTCCTCCCAGGGGGCAATACATGGCTCGTACCTGCCTCCTCTCCCTCCCACTCAAATCAGCTGTTGTAATCAGATATCAACAGCTGATTGGGGGAAAGAGGCTTCTTAAACCAGCTGATTCTCATGCCGGACATCCTCCACACGCTGTGGGATGTTACTGGCCTGAACAGCTACTTGATCCGATTTATTCTCATGTCATGTAAGTCAAATTACTTTTATTCACTAACTATGATACTAATCTAAGCTGGCCAACTTTACCTCTGTTTATTGTGGCTATAACTGGGACTTCTCTTGCTTGAGTTCACACTAGACTGATAGTTATATGCTCCCTATGTATTACAATGAATTCCCAACTAAAAAACTCATTAGTTCTATTTGGAGGCTATACAACCACAATAATTCCTGTACACTTCTCTATTCATGTAGCACTTGGAAAAACTAATTCTTGAATTTGTATCTTTATAAATGAACAATCATTACTTATTGGCTATGCAATTTCTACCCTAAATCTGCTAATCACATCTATATTTGGCTCTGTCTGGGACCTCCTTGTTGACTCCCAGTTAACTTGATAGATTAACCGCATACAGGATTAACTATATGATGACTATTATACTTTAGACCAAGCCTCACTATATATACTGTACATGTGACAGGTGTGTCTCTGTCAAGCAAATCGAGTCCCATCTGGCCACTTAATATTACAGTATCTATATTATTCCTTTTAAGCAACCCTTTAGCGTAAGGACACAACAATTTAAAATAATATTTGCAAATCTAAATAGACAACTAATTGAATACCCTATCTTATTTACTACCTCTCTAGCTATCAATATATATACATCTATGAATATCAACCTTTGAGCCACCTTCAGGTATGAACTTAATTTTGCAAACCAACTTCCTTACTATATTAAAATAGGACCTTCTACTATATACTTATGTCATCACATTTCTTGCAGGATTTGCCTCTCGGCCTCAGTGGAGCCACAAGAATTTAGTTTACGCCCACAATTCTCTGGCTTTTCTTTTCTTTTTGAGGAGAACAACATATATATACTCTTGGTGGAGTAAAACCCACTTCTACCTGTTCACATCATCTCCAACACATAGATGTTTGTTCATACTAGAATCAAGAGCATACTGGGCAGACAGACTTTGTCACTGTCGCTGTTTTTAATCACAAACTTTATGGAATGTCAAGTCAGCCAATACAGTGTTTAATGTAAGTGTATCAGATATGAAAATTACATTATGAAATGTTTTATTGATGGATACTCAGATATTGACTATTATCTTTTCAACATATTTTCTTTAACACAGAACTATTTAAAGCGTACACTACCCCCGAGGAAGGAGTTTAATTGACTCCGAAACGCGTCGGGTGAAAAAGTACTGCTTCAAAACTCTGTATATACACTATTGTAATACTGATGGATCTACATTCCTAACAATAGATGTTACAGTTGTTATATTTTACTATGTTCATTTAATAAATTATATTTGTACTAAGTATACCTCTTTTATGATTGCTACATGTGCCTGAAAAGTCCACCACTAGGGGACCCTCTTTGTTGCTATGTATAAATAATTTTGGATGTGGCACAAATTCACAGTCAGATGCTGATCTACAATATACATTATAATACCACCAAAAGAAAGCTCTATTTGTGGGAAAATAAGGACATCAGTTTTGTTTGGGTACAGCGTCGCACGACCACGCAATTGTCAGGTAAAGCGACGCAGTGCCGTATTGAAAAAATGGCCTGGTCATTAAGGGGGGAAATCTTCCGGGGCTGAAGTGGTTAATCTGGGGTCCGCTCCCCTGGACCTGTATAGCACCCTGCTGGAAAGCACCTTGGTCAGAACAAACACTGCACAGGGTTTCATTACGCAGGGTCCAGCGCCATAAGGCTGCATTACAAGCAAACCTAGAAGATTCTTCTCTCCTATCCAACGAGGCTCGGGTACTATCCATTTTGGATGATAGCTTTTTAGAATGGATCTGATTGAAGTCCATGATTCTCGGCAGAACCGTTCCAGACCTCCAAGTATGCTCCAGTAGCACATGTATCACATAAGTGACCACCACCTTACAGACACTGACAAAATAACTGAGATACTTCCTGTATAAGAGGGGTTATATAGGGGAGGACTTCCTGTTTGATTGATCTACCAGTGTTCATTCACCTATAGGATAGTTAAGTTTATAGCCTGCTCTGTGTCCTGTGATGTACAATAAAGAAATAATAACAGTTTGTTTAAAAAGGGAGTAAAGCTCAAAATCCTTATAATACCTTTTATTTTCTTACACGCAAATGCATTGGGAACACTGCACAGTCCATTCCAAATCAAAAATGAAGACAAATGTTTCACATTTGTTATTGCTTTAGGCCCCTTTCACATGGGGCTGTCCGTTTTTACTACTCCGCTTGCTCAGCGGGGATCGCTCCGTTGATCCCCGCTGAGCCAGCGGATGACAAGTCCGTCTCTGCACTCTGTGAAGGAACGGACCTGTCAGAGAGTCCGCTATCCCCTAGGGGGGGTATCGGATGATTACGGACTGTCTGTCCGTTTTCATTCGATCCAATAGATGGATGGAAAATAGGACATCCATCCGTCTGGATTTTGCGGAGCGGATCGGGGCAGATCGGATGTCAGTGGACATGTCACTGCTGACATCCGACGCTCCATAGAGCTGTATGCTCTATGTGACCGTTCAGAAAGTCATTGCCATTTTGGGCTATTGTTCGATCCATTCGAATGGTAGCTTTCTGTTTTCTTCCACGTCTTTCTGGTTTTGGTTGCCATTTGAAAGCATTTGGGATCATTTTAGCTGCGCAGCCTATCCATTTCTACGCTGCTTTATATGTTTTCCCCTCCAATCAACTTTATAATCAAACTTTTAATCACTTTTTACGCTGTTCTTCTGAGCAATGTCTGGAACAACCCATTTTACTTAGATTTTCAGAGAGAACTGCACTATATCCAACATGTACAACATTTGCTGCCTTTGTCGTTAAATAAGGGCCACCTGTTTGACACCTGTTTTTTTCACAGACTGAATGATGACCTCACTAATTGAACTCCACACTGCTATTATTTTGAACATGCCCCTTTCAATCAATAATTCAATTACACAGAATCAGCAACATACATGTCATGGCTGTTGGGTCTGTTGGTTTTCTATTACTTTACTACACCTAAGAGTAAATTATTTGCTATGTAGAAATATAATTTATACAAAAAACAGCGATTGATCTGGTTAGTGATGTTGGACTGCTATTATTTTGAACACAACTGTATATATTTATATATTTTATGGTTTTGCTTTTCATTTTTTTGTTTCTAATGTAATTTACTGTTTTTCACTGTTCATTTTTGCACATTGGTATTGCTATATGCATAATATTCAACAGACTAGGCAGCGCCTAAATTAGTATGATCTGTTTTGGCTTCTGCTTTGAAAGTACCTGGAAATTGCCTAATCTCCTACCTACCTTTATGAGTACTGGAATGTACAGTGCTTTGAAAAAGTATTCACACCCCTTGAAATTTTCCACATTTTGTCATGTTACAACCAAAACCTAAATGTATTTTATTGGGATTTTATGTGATAGACCAACACAAAGTGGCACATAATTGTAAAGTGGAAGGAAAATGATAAATTGTATTTTTTACAAATAAATATCTGAAAAGTGTTGTGTACATTTGTATTCAGCCCCCCTTAGTCAATACTTTGTAGAACTGCCTTTCACTGCAATTACAGCTTCAAGTCTTTTGGGGTATATCTCTACCAGCTTTGCACATCTAGAGAGTGACATTTTTGACCATTCTTTGCAAAACAGCTCAAGCTCTGTCAGATTGGATAGAGAGCTTCTGTGAACAGCAATTTTCAAGTCTTGCCACAGATCCTCAATTGGAATCAAGCCTGGACTTTGACTGGGCTATTCTAACACATGAATATGCGTTAATCTAAATCATTCCATTGTAGCTCTGGCTGTATGTTTAGGGTCGTTGTCCTGCTGGAAGGTTAACCTCTTCCCCAGTCTCAAGTCTTTTGCAGACTCCAACAGGTTTTCTTCCGAGATTGCCCTGTATTTGGCTCCATCCATCTTCCCATCAACTCTAACCAGCTTCCCTGTCCCTGCTGAAGAAAAGCATCCCCACAACATTATGCTGCCACCACCATGTTTCACAGTGAGGATGGTGTGTTCAGGATGATGTGCAGTTAGTTTTCTGCCACACATAGCATTTTGCTTTTAGGCCAAAAAGTAAAATTTTGGTCTCAGAGCACCTTTTTCCCCATGTTTGATGTGTCCCCCACATGGCTTCTCACAAACTGCAAACGGGACTTCTTATGGCTTCCTTTGAACAATGGCTTTCTTCTTGCCACTCTTTGATAAAAGCCAGATTTGTAGAGTCTTCAACTAATAGTTGTCCTATGGACAGATTCTCCCATGTGAGCTGGATCTCTGCAGCTCCTCCAGAGTTACCATGGGCCTCTTGCCTGCTTCTCTGATTAATGCTTTCCTTGCCTGGCCTGTCAGTTTAGGTGGATAGCCATGTCTTGGTAAGTTTGTAGTTGTGCTATACTCTTTCCATATTCGGATGATGGATTCAACAGTGCTCTGTGAGATGTTCAAAGCTTGGGATATTTTTTCATAACCTGACCATGCTTTAAACTTCTCCACAACTTTATCCCTGACCTGTCTGGTGTGTTCCTTGACCTTTATGATGCTGTTTGTTTACTGAGGTTCTCTAACAAACCTCTGAGGGCTTTACAGAACAGCTGTATTTATACTGGGCTTAAATTACAGACAGCTGGACTCTATTTACTAATTAGGTAACGTCTAAAGGCAATTGGTTTCACTAGCTTTTAGTCAGGGGTTTCAGAGTAAAGGCAGCTGAATACAAATGCACGCCACACTTTTCAGATTTTTTTTTGTAAAAAAAATTGAAAATCATTTATCATTTTCCTTCCACTTCATAATGATGTGCCCCTTTGTGTTGGTTCATCACATAAAATCCCAATAAAATACATTTACGTTTTTGGTTGTAACATGACAAAATGTGAAAAATTGTAAGGGGTATGAATACTTTTTCAGTTCACTAAATGTATGTGTGGAGCCATGCAATTTCTCCACTAATGCAGAGGTGTGCTTTTTCTTTCCCCCATTGAATTTATTGACAAGGTGAGAAAAAGGATAGAGATTGGAGTGGGACTTTGAGTGAGTAATTAACTAGTTCTTTACCAAAAAGGTAGATTAAGTTTAATTTAAATTTCATATCATAGCACCAAAGTAATAGTCCATAGTGTCAACCTTATAGCAATACTCAATAATATACAGAATAGCGTAATCACCAGATTTACATAATGTTCATAAGAAAGTTTAATATAATTGGCCACTGGACATAATGGTACAATTCATACAAGATAAGTCAAAATGGTAAACATGATTAGTACAATTCATGCAAGGCAATATACATAGGAGAATATAACAAAAATGTTGGTTATTTAGAAGTTTGGGCATCCATTAGATGTTAACTCAACACATTTTCATGCATTGTGGTGTTTCAGTAATCATGGCTGCTGATCTCCCTTGGTCCGAGGTTCACCCATTCTGGGGTTGTTCTCTGCCTCAACCCCCGTTGAGACTATCTGCAACCCAGACCACCAACCAATCCCACCCCAGGGAGCTTTGATCAACCTTGGTTTTTTGTGAGTACTATTGAAGCTATATGCTTCCTTTTACTTACCTCTTACCTGTGTAGACGGCCTCCCAGACTAACAGACCCTTATTGTTTCAACCTTTTTCAGTATATATCCATGCATCTGACTCCTGACGACTGGTTTAAAACCATGAAACGTGTTCAGTTAACATCTAATGGATGCCCCAACTTCTAAATAACCAAAATTGTTTGTTATATTCTCCTATGTATATTGCCTTGTATGAATTGTACTAATCGTGTTTACCGTTTTGACTTATCTTGTATGAATTGTACCATTATGTCCAGTGACCAATTATATTAAACTTTTTTATGAATATTATGTAAATCTGGTGATTACGCTATTCTGTATATTATTGAGTATTGCTATAAGGTTGACACTATGGACTATTACTTTGATGCTATGACATGAAATTTAAATTAAACTTAATCTACCTTTTTGGTAAAGAACTAGTTAATTACTCTTTGACATGCCTCACTCAAAGTCCCACTCCAATCTCTATCTTTTTTCTCACACAAGAGGGATGGAGGCATGCCATTGCCATACCTAGGTTGGGACAGGTCACAACTCCCTTAATTGACAAGGTGACTCTCCCTGCTTATATTGATCCAGTCATCCACCTTAACAAACAAACCATCAAATAAGTTGATGAAATTTTAACCTGAAAAGAATTTACTGATTTGCACTTAGACTCTGTTCTACCGTATCTGTTTGAGTTGCCTGGTAATACTGTTATTCACATTTTGGCAATGACTCAGATTTATGTGTCTTACACAGTAAATAAGAACACTCATTCTCCAGAATAGATTCACTTTCCCTGGAGTTTTTGGAAATAATGTTCAACGCTTAACATTTCAGCTTTACTGATCTTTAACAAGCCACCAAGCTCACTTCTTGCATAGGCCTTATGTCCATTCAAATGCATAGAGCACTCCATTCCTGAGAGCATTCAAGTTACTCTCCCTTTAAGGGTGAATGCCTTTTCTTGCTCTCTCATTGACCAATTTATTTGTGATTCTTCTAGTGCTTGGATCATGCATACTTCTCACCACAGAAGATCTTTACATTTGACCTCATACATCCTCTGCTTCTACAGTTCCTCTTAGATATACACAGTCCTTTTCTTATTCAGGTGACATATCTCAAAGTCACAGATTTTTGGTGTCTCTTGTTCAACCCTCTGCATAAAACCTCTCCTCCATTTCCCTGTTAGTTATTGGATTAATTTTAGTTGTATCCTAACAGTTTAGAAAGTCAGGTTTCCATTGTAGCTTGCTTTCTAAATAGATTCTATAGCTTTAACATCTATATGCAGTATATAACCTGTTTATGGCATTTTTGTACTTCAACAGAAATCAGTTAACAATACAGTATTTCATATTTCTGACCTTGTCATAGAAAACGAGGTAATCTCTAGTACCTTCTATTCTTTCTTCACCTTTGTGGAATTACATATAGTAAATATGTTTTTTGTTTTTTTTTTGCTGAAACAATCAGTCTACTTCCCCCCTTTTAGTTGCCTGCACCAGGGTGCTAAAATTTTACCTTCTTGGGTTTATTACAATCCCATCCAATTGCCCTCTTAAAGGGACTTAAGACCTTAAACCCTTCTTAACAGAATTGATAATGTTTATACTGATCTGAAAATGTGTTTATTGAAAATAGGGAATCCTTATTCTGAGGTCGTGTTCTTCTCACAAGAAAACATCCTTTATAATAGCTCCTTTACCTTCCTGAAGGTCATTTAATAACAAGGTCTTTTCATCAGTAGGGTCACATAATTTTTCCTTATTCTCCTAGCAAATTCCTATTCTGAACCATATTATAAAAATATATTTTTTACTTGATCAGAACAGGATTCTTATGCCTCTATCACATTCCCAACCTAATTGGACTGTGAATAGTATGGATCTTTCTAACCCTTCCGCTAATTTTTGTTCACTTTTTTGGTGTTACATTTTAAATATACTCCTGTCTACTGTGGGTTTTATTTATGACTCAACTTTTCCTTTTTAGATTGTGGGTTGTATTCTTCTTTTCCTTTCTAGTCTGACTTCGGTATATACCTGCTTCTTTTAGAAATTTTTTTTCCTGTCTGAAATTATCCCTCCCAATATAACCTGCCATGTCCTGAAACTGCCCTACTAAAGCTCACTAATGACCAACTAACTGTTAAAACCAATGGCCAGTGCTCCAAACTCATACTCTTAGACCTTTATGCTGCCTTTAAAACAGCTGAGCACCCACTCATCCTCAATAAACTACACTCCCTTGGCCTCCGTGACTCTGCTCTTTCCTGGTTCTCCTCTTACCTATCTCAGTGCACTTTCAGTGTCACATACAGCACCATCTCTTCCACTTCTCTTCCTATTTCTGTTGAGGTACCCCAAGGCTTCATCCTTGGGCTTCTTCAATTCTCGCTCTATATCTCTTCTGTGAGACAGTTGATTACCTCCCATGACTTTCAATACCACCTCTATGACGACGACACCCAGATCTGTCTCTTCTCTCCTTAACTCACCCCCTCGAACTCCTCACATATCACATATTTACTGAGTGACATATCAGTATGGATGTCACACCACTTTCTCAAACTCAATCTTTCAAAAAGTGAGCTTGTAATATTTATCCCCACCTACCGTGACTTTTTCATTGAGATCATGCCAGGGTGCTGGGTGTAATTCTAGAGACTCTGACCTCTCCTTCAGCCCTCACACCCAATCACTGGCTAACTCTTGCCACCTTAACCTCCACAACATTTCCAGAATTCACCCTTCCTGACTAATGACACTACAAAACAATTTATTAATTCCTCGGTTATTTCCCACCTTGACTACTGCAACTCCCTCCTCATTGGTCTACCTTTACACAAGTGTTAAGGAAATGATAAATTCTGTATATAATTGTATTTTATTTATTAAGTATGCTTTGCCGATGTATTGCACACTCTCCTCATTGTGCACACGGGACTAATAATGTTTTCATTACATGTTGCATTCTTTCGAGTCCTGATTAGAATTTGGCCTGCTTATGTTACGCCCCTTGTTACCATAAAAGTACAATTGTAATATTAATGTGATAGCTACATAATCATGTGTATAAAAAACTTCAATTGCGTCAAATAAACAGAACAGTTATTTGGAAAGATGCTGAGTGTATAATTTGTGTCTTTTCCCTACTGCAGTAATTATTAATTTGGAACCACTAACAATATGAGTATAGAAGTTGCCTATCTGTAAAATTTCCAGAACAGTTGGCGAGCTTTGCCTAGGATAGGATTTACAGTTGACCCTGAGAATCTGAGAGGAGCTTGAGACGAACTGGAAATTTCTGATAATCAGCCAACTAAGGTAAGCCCTTTGCTTACATTTGAGTTATCAGACTTCCTTGGTCGGTGGGGCATTTTCAGGACAAAGGGTACCCATTTAACTCCCTTCAATCAAACTGTATTGATTGGTGGTTATGTGTTATGTCGTCACTGTCTACTGTGAATTGGAGTGTTATAGATAAGAAAGGGAAGAATACTGCTGTTAACAGGTTATATGAAGTACACATCTGCTGTAATAGTAGTTTATAGACACATGTAGAGAAGAGAAAAAAGACTGGCCAGTCATCATGGGCATTTAGTTAAGTAAAGGGTAAGAAGAGTAAGAGAACCTCAAAAACTCCCAGTACAAGAGGAGCACTAGAAAATATATCAATATGAGCCCCTAGATAAATGGTTAAAGTGGACAGGGATCCACAATGGATAACAGGGTTACCAAGTCCACAGAGACTGATGCCGCGTACACACGGTCGGACTTTTCAGCTACAAAAGTCCAACGGACGCTGACGGACTAAAGCTGGCTGGTAATCCGATCGTGTGTGGGCTTCTTCGGACTTTCAACGTACTTTTTTAGCCTCAAATCCGACGTACTTTAGATTTGAAACATGCTTCAAATCTTTACGTCGTAACTACGACGGACCCCGAAATCCGCTCGTCTGTGTGCTAGTCCGATGGACAAAAAGCCACGCTAGGGCAGCTATTGGCTACTGGCTATCAACTTCCTTATTTTAGTCCGGTGTACGTCATCACGTACGAATCCGTTGGACTTTTGTGTGGTCGTGTGTAGGCAAGTCCGTTCGTTAGAAAGTCTGCAACAATTCCGCCGCAAGTCCGCCGAAAGTCCGCCGAAAGTCTGTCGGACCGGCTGTCGGACTTTTGTAGATGAAAAGTCCGACCGTGTGTACGCGGCATAAGAATCATGCAGATTAAACAGCTAGAGAAACAGCTATCTATTTGAGAAGGATGGATGAAGAGTGACAGACAAATCAACACTAGACATAAAGGGAAATTTTGAGGTTAAGTTGTGGGATGAATTTATGGTCAGGCAGTAAAACTAGTAAATTCTAAAACATGATAAAAAGCCAAAACAGAGAAATTGGAGTATAAGAACATAATTTTTGGCCCTAACCCAAACAGAAAATTTTATATGTGGTCGGAGATAGAAGCAATATGGCTGCCCATCCTGCCCATCCGATCATAGAAGCTAGAGTAAGTTAACTATTACAATACATGGGATGCAAGGAATATTTAGAGAACAAAATAAGAAAAGCAGAATTTAGGGGGGTAAAACTAACTTAAGCGGAGACATTTTCAAGAGTTAAAAGAAAGTGAGAGAACGATATGCATGTGTTGTGTAGAAATAGGAAAAATGTAAGCGATTTTAGAGAGATAATTGTGTATGTGTCTGAATAGTTGTGCTAGTGCTCTTAGTTCTACATCTTTTGTGTGTCCTGTTAGCTCTGTGCAGATGTGACCCCCTCCCTTTTCTCTTTCTTATGAAAGAATGTGCTGTGATGAGACATCGGTGATAACTGGCAAGGTCACCTAGGATAATATTACTAACAATATGTGCCCGATTAATTAATCTGATAAACAAAGTAATCACAGTTATTTTGAATCTGTTTTCCAAATATGGTAGAATGAAAGTTACATTTAAAATGGCACAATATCCTTTAATAGTGGAAACAGTGCATTTAAAAAAGCAAATAGGGTAAAACGTCCTCCTTTAAGGAGATACACTATATTGCCAAAAGTATTGGGGCACCTGCCTTTACATGCACATGAACTTTAATGGCATCCCAGCCTTAGTCCATAGGATTCAATATTGAGTTGACCCACCTTTTGCAGCTATACCAGCTTCAACTCTTTAGGTAAGGCTGTACACAAGGTTTAGGAGTGTATCTATGGAAATGTTTGACCATTCGTCCAGAAGCGCATTTGTGAGATCAGGCACTAATGTTGGATGAGAAAAAAAAGTGCATTTAAAAAAGCAAATGAGGTAAAATGTCCTCCTTTAAGGAGATACACTATATTGCCAAAAGTATTGGGGCACCTGCCTTTACACGCACATGAACTTTAATGGCATCCCAGCCTTAGTCTGTAGGATTCAATATTGAGTTGGCCCACCCTTTGCAGCTATACCAGCTTCAACTCTTCAGGTAAGGCTGTACACAAGGTTTAGGAGTTTGTCTATGGAAATGTTTGACCATTCGTCCAGAAGCGCATTTGTGAGATCAGGCACTAATATTGGATGAGAAAAAACGAAAAAAAACTGGTATGGTTCAGGAGGGGGAGCACTAACTCATCCCCTCCCTTTCCTGGCTTGCCAGGCTGCATGCTCAGATAAGGGTCTGGTATGGATATTGGGGGGACCCCACGCAGTTTTTTTTAAAATTTTGGTGTGGAGTTCCCCTTAAAATCTATACCAGACCCAAATGGCCTGGTATGGATTTTGGGGGGACCCGCACCATTTTTTTTCTTAATTCTGTCATAGGGTTCCCCTTAACCACTTCAGTACACAGCATTATATACTATGCACTGCACTTTATACCCTGCACTGTATTATAAATACTACACTGACTGCACTATATATTCTCCACTGTATTATATATATACTCTGCAATGTATTATATATACTGTACTGATGGCACTAAATACTCTGCACTGCATTATATACACTACACTGACTGCACTATATACTCTGAACTGTATTATATATACTACACTGACTGCACTTAATACTCTGAACTGTATTATATATACTACACTGACTACACTATATACTCTGAACTGTATTATATATACTACACGGACTGCACTATATATTCTGAACTGTATTATATATACTACACAGACTGCACTATATACTCTGAACTATATTATATATACTACACGGACTGCATTATATACTCTGAACTGTATTATATATACTACATGGACTGCACTATATACTCTGAACTGTATTAAATATACGTCAATAGGCTAAAACTGCGCTAATGTGTGAATAAGTAAATAAAACGAAGACGACAAAAACAGTAGCTTAATGTGGTATACACACAAAAATATAGTAAAGGAGAAGCCGCGCTGATAAAGTCCTAAATTGTATTAGTGCATCCTTGATTGCATATCATGACAATATGTGTCCATAATCATAATGATAAGGTAGATCTTAATCGCAATGCCACCACAGTGATTTACATCAAAAAGTGTGCCACCACCTTAAAGAATTCCTGCTTATCAGATAGCAAGCAAACAAGGCAAGCCCAGCCAAGGCCTTTACTTGCACCGAAGATTCTATGAAGGATCAACAGAGTGGATGGCTGCAATGTCTCTCACACACTGCCAGAGCTGTAGATTCCGTGACCATCTCATTCCGGAAAAACCCAAACAGAAAGACCGGCCATAGCGTAATATTGTCTAACTCGTTTTATTAAAAATAGATTATTGCACTTACATTAGTAGTTTTAAAATGTGTATGAACTAAAACGTAGCTGGCCAGCTCACAACAGGCACCCATCCTCCTAGTACAGACAGCATGGTGACGTCAACACACACCCTCCTCCAGATGCGTTTCAGCATGCGTGACATAGTCAATGGGGAACGGGCAGCTTGTTGACTCACCACCTTATAAAGCAAAACCACACCTCGTTCTGGGTGTTTGGCCACAAAAACGCCATTGTGGTTATGGGCAACCCTAACCTAACAACAAGCGAGGTGCCCAAACACTATTCAAAATAAGATTAATTATTAGACATAAAAATAATAATAAATATTAAATTTGAATTTAAAGGACAAAATATAAGAAAAAATATATGAAAAAATATAAAAAAGGTAATAAATTAACAGCTAAACGCCTCCACTAGAATCTTGATCAAAATAGAGCTGCTGGGTGAACGTGATCTAATGAAAGACACTAATTCATCCAAAGTGCTAGATATACACCTCGCCAGTAAATAACCCATTAAACCCCAGTATGGAATCCAAATCAGGGAAAATAACACACTTTAGGGTGTCCCTGGTTAGTAAATAATAATTATATCAAGACTAAATCAAAATAGCCTAAACCCCTAGTGGGTGACAATTAGGTGTCACTACCCAAAATAATTCTAAACAGTGTGAATAAATCATAATATTGCAATAAGTGATTAGGACCAGTAACCCCCCAAAACTATCATGAATAAAGATAAACTCTAATGGATTAAATACCTATATAGAAACCAAATCAGGGAAGTAACACACCCTTAGGCGTCCCTGACTTAAAAATGGTTAATATGAAAAAATATATGAAAAATTGTATATTATACATATTTTTCTAAATAACCAGAAAACCTTAAATGGGAGACATTTAAAAAACTAACTAAACCCAAATTGATTATCAATTAAATAGGGAATGTAATTAAAAAATAATAATTAAATTAATAATTAAATGGATGACCCCCACACCTCATATACAGTGAGGACAGAAAGTATTCAGAACCCCTTCAATTTTTCATTCTTTGTTATATTGCAGCCATTTGCTAAAATCATTTAAGTTCATTTTTTTCCTCATTAATGTACACACAGCACCCCATATTGACAGAAAAACACAGACTTGTTGACATTTTTGCAGATTTATTACAAAAGAAAAATTGAAATATCACATGGTCCTAAGTATTCAGACCCTTTGCTGTGACACTTATATATTTAACTCAGGTGCTGTCCATTTCTTCTGAACATCCTTGAGTTGGTTCTACACCTTCATTTGAGTCCAGCTATGTTTGAATATACTGATTGGACTTGATTAGGAAAGCCACACACCTGTCTATATAAGACCTTACAGCTCACAGTGCATGTCAGAGCAAATGAGAATCATGAGGTCAAAGGAACTGCCTGAAGAGCTCAGAGACAGAATTGTGGCAAGGCACAGATCTGGCCAAGGTTACAAAAAAATTATGCTGCACTTAAGGTTCCTAAGAGCACAGTGGCCTCCATAATCCTTAAATGGAAGATGTTTGGGACGATCAGAACCCTTCCTAGAGCTGGCCGTCCAGCCAAACTAAGCTATTGGGGGAGAAAAGCCTTGAAGAGAGAGGTAAAGAAGAACCCAAAGATCTCTGTGGCTGAGCTCCAGAAATGCAGTCGGGAGATGGGAGACAGTTGTAAAAAGTCAACCATCACTGCAGCCCTCCACCAGTCGTGGCTTTATGGCAGAGTGGCCCAACGGAAGCCTCTCCTCAGTGCAAGACACGTGAGAGCCAGCATGGAGTTTGCTAAAAAAACACCTGAAGGACTCCAAGATGGTGAGAAATAAGATTCTCTGGTATGATGAGACCAAGATAGAACTTTTTGGCCTTGATTCTAAGCGGTATGTGTGGAGAAAACCAGGCACTGCTCATCACCTGTCCAATACAGTCCCAACAGTGAAGCATGGTGGTGGCAGCATCATGCTGTGGGGGTGTTTTTTAGCTGCAGGGACAAGACGACTGGTTGCAATCAAGGGAAAGATGAATGCGGCCAAGTACAGGGATATCCTGGACGAAAACCTTCTCCAGAGTGCTCAGGACCTCACACTGGGCCGAAGGTTTACCTTCCAACAAGACAATGATCCTAAGCACACAGCTAAAATAACGAAGGAGTGGCTTTACAACAACTCCATGACTGTTCCTGAATGGCCCAGCCAGAACCCTGACTTAAACCCAATTGAGAATCTCTGGAGAGACCTAAAAATGACTGTCCACCAACATTTACCATCCAACCTGACAGAACTGGAGAGGATCTGCAAGGGTGAATGGCAGAGGATCCCCAAATCCAGGTGTGAAAAACTTTTTGCATCTTTCTCAAAAAGACTCATGGCTGTATTAGATCAAAAGGGTGCTTCTACTAAATACTGAGCAAAGGGTCTGAATACTTAAGACCATGTGATATTTCAGTTTTGCTTTTTTTAATAAATCTGCAAAAATGTCAACAATTCTGTGTTTTTCTGTCAATATGGAGTGCTGTGTGTACATTAATGAGGAAAAAAATGAACTTAAATGATTTTAGCAAATGGCTGCAATATAACAAAGAATGAAAAATTTAAGGGGATCTGAATACTTTCCGTCCCCACTGTAGGTGAAAAATTATATTATCAATAAAATAACAAAACATGAATATACTAAATTAATAAAATTATATTTTTGGCCTGTACACGTAACTAAGATTGAGTTTACACCAATAATAATCATGAATTATCTATAAAAGCATTCAAGACAACATCTATATTCAACCGATAGGGGGCATAAGTCTTTTACCTATGGATGCAGGACATCTCTAGTTTAGATATTTCCCTCACTAATGAACTGCCCCTATAGGGCTATACTTATAAATGCCCAAAAAAATGGTCTTGGAAGGGTCTTTATTATGTGCAAGTAGATAATGCTTGGACACCAAATGGTTCTTAAATCCAATTTTGATATTGGTAATGTGTTCGTTGAGATGAACCTGTAGGGGGCATTTGGTCCTCCTTATATATTGGAGACCACATGGTCACTGCAATAAGTGTACCCGCACTGTAGAGCAAGTAATAAACAGTTAAATCGTGTGTTACATCTGTGTACTTGTAGAAATAAAATTAATGGTTCTTCTATGGGTACAGCCACCTAGAGAACACAACCTACACCACTTACATTGGTAAAAACCTGTTAACTGATTGAAAAAAACAATTCTGTTAGTGGGGGGGTTGAAGATGTTAGGGGCCACTCTATTTCTCAATGATGGAGTATCTTTAAACACACCTTCACCGCACAGCCTTCAACACTCTATCGTTGTTCACAATATGCCAGTGCCTGAAAACAATCTTTTTAATACTCCTATGTTGCATAGAGTAAGTAGTAACAAAGGGAACTACTGAGGAAAAAGATCCATCTGTATTTGGTGGTCTATCTTTAAGTAAATCCTCCCTATTCATAACTTCTACAGACTCCAAAGTACTAGTCAAGGACTCTCTAGTATAGCCCTTCTCCATAAATCTGCATGTTAGGATCTTAGCCTGTGCAAGGAATTCATCATGATCAGAACAGTTCCTTCTGAGCCTCATGAATTGGCTTTTGGAACCGACTTGAGCCAGGGACTTTAGTGGCAACTGTCCACAGGAATATAAGAGTGCCTGTCAGTGGACTTAAAGAAAGTCTATGTAACCAATCTATCCCCTTTAACGGATATTCTGTACAATCACCATCCCAAAGGAGGAGGATGTCATCGATATACCCTGCCCACAAGACAAGTTGATGTCTCTCCTGGGCATAGATGACCTCCTACTCCCACTTGGCCATAAAAAGGTTAGCCAAGCTAAGGGCATATTTGGCCCCCATTGCAACCCCCCTATCTTGCCGAAAGAATTGGCTGTTGAACCAGAAGTAGAGGTGGGATGCTGCATATTCTAACAATTCCATTATATAGGACACCTGATGACCAATAAGTCCAGAGTCCCGGTCCAAAAAGCCTTTCACCGCTTCCAATCCTAAATCGTGTGGAATCACAGTGTATAAGAAGGTGACATCAGCTGTCACCAACCACACACCTTGTTTTAAAGTCACCTCAGAAAGCAAATTGATAACGTGCCGTGAGTCTTTGATAAATGAAGGCATTTTACGAACCAAAGGTTGCACATAAAAATCAATATATCTGCCCACCCGGGAGGTAACTGAATCTATGCCGCTAACAATTGGGTGTCCCGGGGGAAGATAGGATTCTTGTGAATCTTTGGTAAGTAATATATGGTAGGTATCCACGGCGCCTTAGGCACCAAAAACAGACTTTCTTTTTTATTTAGGATACCCACCTCAAGCCCCTATCAACTAACCTTTCCAGATCCTTCTAGTATTTGAGTTTAGGGTCAGAGGGAAGTGGAGTGTAGGTGTTGCAATCCTCTACTAACCTGTACATTTTGGTCATGTAATCCTCCCTGTCCAGGATTACAATCCCACCCCCATTATTAGCAGGCCTCACTATGAGATCCTTGTTATTACATAAGGAATCCAGGCCTTCTTGTAGTACCTTATTATTCCTAGCTTTTTTAACATCCCTTAATACCTTGAGCGATGGTGCCAAGGCTCCGGGGGAGTTAAACAGAGAAGTATTGGACAACAGGGAGTGAAGAAACTCAGGGGTCACCAATCTTTTGTCATTAATGGGGTTACTGGTCAAATATCTTTTAATGTTTAATTTTCTAACAAATTTGTGCACATCCATATACAGGCATACCCCACTTTTAAGCACAGTAAGTTTGAAATGTATCCAAAATCCTGGGTGGCACAAATTTGAGGCCTTTGTCTAAAACTACTTTTTCAGAAACCATTAACACTTTGGTACTAAGGTTGAATATTCCTTTCCCCACTACATTTTGGGTATTTTTTGTTGCTAGTATAAGCCTCCCCCCCCCCCCCGACTCCTCGCTCCTTTCTCCTGGCCTTTTTATGCCTTGATTTGGTTTGTAAAAACCCCAACTCCCCTGTCCACTGGGGACAGGGCGCCCCCAGTTGGAAGTGTTGCCATTGGGGGGTTGATATCATGGAGTACGGTTGGCACTCTCCATAGGTTGGTGATACTGGGAGCCACATTGATAATATTCACCCTCAGGCCCATTCTTATCTCTCAGGGGAAAGAATGTTATGTATGGGTACATTATATTCCCATTCCGATCCCTCCTCTTTGGTGACCTTGATAATAGGGGGATTCTTGGCAATATTCCCCATTAGGTCCCTGTCTCCACCAATCAGAGTAGCCTGTACAATCTGAGTCACGTGTACAGGCCAAAAAAACAATTTTATTAATTTAGTATATTCATTATTTTGTTATATTATTTATAATACAATTCTTCACCTATATGAGGTGTGGGGGGGGGGGGGGGGTCATCCATTTAATGATTAATTTAATTATTATTCTTTATTTACGTTCCCTATTTAATTGATTTATTTAAGGTTTTTTGGTTATTTAGAAAAATGTATGTATAATATAAAAAAATTTCAGATATTTTTTCATATTAACCATTTTTAAGTCAGGAACGCCTAAGGGTGTGTTAATTCCCAAATGTGTTTCTATATAGGTATTTAATCCACTATTATGCCCTGTACACACAATAGGATTTTCCAATGAAAAATGTGTGATAGGAAATTCCGACCGTGTGTAGGCTCCATTACACATTTTCCATAGGAATTTCCGACAGACAACGTTTGAGAGCTTGCTATAAAATTTCCCAACAACAAAATTCGTTGTCAGAAATTCTGATCGTGTGTACACAAATCCGACACACAAAGTGCCACGCATGCTCAGAATAAATTAAGAGATGAAAGCTATTGGCTACTGCCCCGTTTATAGTCCCGACGTATGTTTTTTACGTCACCGCGTTCAGAATGATCAGAATTTCCGACAACTTTGTGCGATCGTGATTTAATTCTTTATTTCTAACCAGGGACACCATAAGGTTTGTTATTTTCCCTGATTTGGATTCAATACTGGGGTTTAATGGTTTATTTACTGGTATTTACTAACACTTTTTTCCGTTAAGGGATATTAGGATGAATTAGTGTCTTTCATTAGGTAATTTTTCTGTTGACGGGTTTTAGGATGAATTAGAGTCTTTCATTAGGTCACGTTCACCCAGCGGCTCTATCTTGATCAAGATTCTAGTGGAAGTGTTTAACTGTTAAGTTATTACCCTTTTTATATTTTTTCATATATTTTTTCTTATATTTTCTCCTTTAGATTCATATTCATATTTGCTTTTATTATTTGTTCTATTTCTAATTATTAATCTTATTTTAAATAGTGTTTGGGCACCTCACTTGTTGTTAGGTGAGGGTTGTTCATAACTACAATGGCGTTTTGTGGCCAATCACCCGGGGCTCAGAACGAGGTGTGGTTTTGCTTTATAAGGTGATGAGTCAACACGATGCCCATTCCCCATTGACAATGTCACATATGACGAAACGCGCCTGGAGGAGGGTACGTGTTGACATCACCACGCTGTCTGTACTAGGAGGATGGGTGCCTGTTGTGAGACGGCTGGCTACATTTTAATCCATGTGCATTTTAAAACTACTAATGTAAGTGCAATAATCTATTTTTAATAAAACGAGTTAGACAATATTACACTATGGCCGGTCTTTCTTTTTTGGGTTTTTCCAGAATGAGATGGTCTCGGATTCTACAGTACTGGCAGTGTGTGAGTGACATTGCAGCCATCCACCCTGTTGATTGTTCATAGAATCTTCGGTGCAAGTAAAGGCCTTGGCTGGGCTATAGCCACATGCCTTGTTTGCTTGCTATCCGGTAAGCAGGAATTCTTTAAGGTGGCAGCACACTTTTTGATGTGAATCATTGTGGTGGCATTGCGCTTAAGATTTACCTTATCATTCTGATTATGGACACATATTGTCATGATATGTAATCAAGGATCCACTCATACAAATTGGGACTTTATCAGCGTGGCTTCTCCTTTACTGTATTAAATATACTACACGGACTGCACTATATACGCTGAACTGTATTATATATACTACACTGATTGCACTAAATACTCTGAACTGTATTATATATACTACACTGACTGCACTATATACTTTGACCTGTATTATATATACAGTACTACACTTACTGCACTATATACTTGGAACTGTATTAAATATACTACACTAACTGCACTATATACTCTGAACTGTATTATATATACTACACTGACCGCACTATGTACTCTGAACTATATTATATATACTACACTGACTGCACTATATACTCTGAACTATATTATATATACTACACTGACTGCACTATATATTTTGAATTGTAATATATATACTACACTGACTGCACTATATACTCTGAACTGTATTATATATACTACACTAACTGCACTATATACTCGGAACTGTATTATATATACTACACTGACTGCATGCTACACTAACTACCCTGCCCAATCTTCATTCATTCACTATATACGGGTGCGTGGCAAGCAGCAGCCTTATATAGTGTGGGGCGTGGAGTTAGCCCCTGAGTCATGATTGGCCAAAGGAACCCTGCCTTTGGCCAATCATGGCTCTCACAGCACATCGCGCTGTGATTGGCCAAAGCATACAGGTCAGGTGCATGCTTTAGTCAGTTAGCAGCTGTCAATGCACTGCAATCTTGCAGTGCATTATTGGGTGCTCCACAGCAAACGAAATTCCCCCCTTCATCCGCGGCGGATGATCTTCCCCTCTTCCGCCCCATATGTTCCTTTTTTCTATCAACAAACAAACACCCGATGTTCGAGACGAACTTATGTTCGACTCATATCAGGGCCATGCCTATTTCTGATATGATATGTTAGTTTTATTAAAGACATAGTGTGTCACACATAGATATATTTTAATTGGTTTAGATAACCTTTGGTTGTTAATTATAATACAGTTATTTAAAATAGGTGCACTAATCAATAATATTTGAGTGTAAAAAATACCAACAGTCCTCAAACCTGAATGAAGGTGTAAATACTAGTGAGAAAAATTCATATGAATAAAAAACTGTGTGTGAACAAAATAAAATATATATATGAAAAAAATAAAGTTCAATCCAAATATTGAATGAATGTCCAACTAGAAGACCCATATAAGAAAGGGATTGAAGTGACTTGGTGAATTGATAATTCAGTGTCCTTCAGATTTCAAATAACATAAATTATCCCATCGCCATATATATGCGCCTCTTACCAATGTGAGTGGATCTCAGAGATCTCAAACGCTGGATAACAATCCTTTAAGCTCTGGCAGGCTGGGCTGTAACAGCAGATCCAATCTTCCAGCAATCACAGGAACCTCCGTATCGATGGATATACTGACATCCAAAGGAGGAGCTCAAAGATAGGCTCAAAACATGTATGGGAAGAAGAGGGAAGCCTTGTAGTGCAGTAAGTTTCAAGGGATTTATTTAAAACAGCACACTACACACTTACATCAAGGCAACCAAAAATCAGCAGACAGAGCGGTGGTTTGCAGCAGCCAGTTCCAACATATAGACGTCTCACAATGGGCTCCACCCGTCGCGTTCCCCGTAATAGGCTTCAGCTGGGAAAGGAGACTCACTCAGCTAACAGCGTAAAATACATGTGAATGTGTATGGCACCGTAAGTCAAATTCATCTGTACATCCCTTTTGGTGACACCTTTATTAGACAAATTCATTTTTAAACATATTGCTCTTCTGAGTGAATGTTGTGGAGCCAAACCACCAGGAGAACAATTAGTGTTCAGCATTTATCCAAAATTGAAAAAATGTTAATAAAAAATTTTAACATATAAAAATAAATTATTTAAATTCAAAAATATATTAAAAATCGAGGCACAAAGATGAAATTAATTATTCTCATCCACCACTAGTCATATACATTGGGTATTTACAATTCATCACAAAACCTAATATACAAAGACATTGGTGGGTAAAATTTATACTGCATACATTCTAATATATCACAGTCCTGCGAGTAACTGATCACAATGAGTTATATATATAAAAAAAAAACATTATTTAAATGGGTAAAAATATATATATGCATAGAAACGTATTTCCATTGAAAAATATTATATGTTAAAAACCTAACACCAGCACAAATATTAGGTTAATAATTCAAATGGGAGGAAGTGGATTAACTATTATTGATGAAACAATTAATGTCTCATTTGAGATTCATTCCCAGTGGTCTGTAAGTAAACAGTAAATCAAATGGGTTTCACAACGGATATCGATTTTTTTCATATTGCTCCCCCCTCCAATGGGGGGTGAATTTCTGAACACCTATGATCTGTACCAGGGGTGGATCCCTATTGTGGCATTCACGAAAATGTTTGGACACGCTGTGCCCTTTAAAGCCTTTCTTTATATTGGTGAGATGTTCAGCTATCCTTACTTTGAGTGCCCAAGTGGTTTTACCAATAAATTGGAACCAACACGGGCACCTCAAGAGGTATATTACCCCTATAGTTTCACACATAATAAACTCCCTGATGGGATAGGTATGCTCAGCTGTCTGGGATGTAAAGGAGGCGGTCCTCATAATTTTAGATTCCCTACATACCTTACACCGTCGACACGGGTAAAATCCTTTTAAATTACCAAACATTTTAATTTTGGAGAATACGTCCATGGAAAAATGACATTTGGTTTATCAGGAAGGGATGACCCCAAAACAGTGTCTCCTTGTAATACCTTCCAATGTTTCAGCAGAATTTGGGATGCATGTCTGTAAAAATTACTTCATTTTCCCATAAAGCCATAAAAAGATTAGTGAGACTGGGGGCAAATTTAGCCCCCATTGCCACACCAGTCTGCTGCAGATAGTAATTACCTTGATAAAATAAATAATTGTGTTCCATAGCGAAACATAAAAGTTCCAAAATAAAATTTTGGTGGGATGTAGTTAGCCTATCATTTTTATCAAGAAAATGTTTTGCCGCTTGATAATTCTTCTGATAGGTATAGCAGTATACAGTGATGAAACATCAGCTGTTATTAGTATCATATCATCCTCTATATTTAATTCTGATGTCTCTCTTATAATCTGCATGGTATCTTTTAAGAAGGCTGGGGTCTTGTTAACCCAAGGTTGTAAAAACACGTCTATATATTTTCCAATCCTCAAGGTTGCTGAGTTAATTCCGCTAATTATGGGTCTTCCCGGTGGGTGACTTAGACTCTTGTGAACCTTCGGCAGGTAATATATAATAGGAATTCTGGGTGTAAGTGGCAGCAACAATTCCTTTTCTTTTTTATTATATAATTTAGATTCAAATCCTATTTTTATAATTTGATTTAAATGTTTTACATACATATTGGTGGGGTCTTTTTTTAAAATCCTATAAGTGACCCTATCTGCCAGGAGATTTTTCTTAATAGATGCAAACTTGAGACCTTTCCCTAAGGTTTTCTTTTCTATGTCAGTTAGTTCCATTCCACTGAGATTGAAAATGCCCTCATTATTTATCGCTTCCTTTTTTTGGGAACGTTTCCATTCCCCACCTCTGCATCCTCTGTTTGTTTTCTTTTCGTGGTCCCTGACTTTTGCCTAAAAATTTTTCTGATTATTTCTAAGTGAGGCCATTCCCGAACCCCCCCTTATTTTCATATATATACATATATTTTTGTTTACACAGTTTTTTATTCATATGAATTTTTCTCACTAGTATTTACCCCTTAATCAGGTTTGAGAACTTTATGTATTTTTTGCACTGTTTCATATATTATTGATTAGCGCACCTATATTCTATTTATTTATGCTTGTGTCAGAGGTTCGGACCATTTTGGTTGCAGCTTTTATTTATTGATTCATTTATTTGATAGTCACGATTTATATTTATATATTTAAAAGTCACAATTTATATTCAGTTTGCCCCACCCAGGTGGGAGGATAAGCGCAGGATTTTCCCATTTTTTTTGACAATTATATTACAGCTGCCATAATACTTAACAAAGCAAAGATGGATGGGATACACAGGAACTTTTTCTACAAAAATAAAATCTAAAGGTGTTATAATAACTTGATGTGTGGTCAGAGGCGTAAGTAAAACCTTCAGAGCCCCGGTGCAAGAAACCACGAAGGGCCCCTGACCTGTAGTAAGATGGAGGGGTATTGTGAAAGGATGGGGGTCAGTGTGGCAAGGCGGTATGACAAGGTATTTTGACAGGAGCGAGGCAGTGTGACACGTGGGGGACAGTGTGACAGGTAGGGGGCAGTGAGAAAGAAAAAAGGTACTTGGGAAGTATGACAGGAGGGGGCAGTGTGATAAGAGGATAGAATAAACCTAAAAAATGGGATTTTATGGGCAATTGAAAAATATATATAGAGAACTTCACACATATAAAAATGTAATTTATTGTAGAAAAATTGTATAAAAAAGTCTCATATTAATAATACAAAACATTGTAAGAATAGTACTATCAACATTGCACATTGTATAAATGATGTTATCAACACTGCACATTTGGCTGTTGGCCATGAGGGGGTAATCCCTATCTACTTGCTGTTCCCTTTAATCATTGATTGTGACAAGGAATACTGCAGAGGGGGAGATCCAATGCATTTCAAAAATACTGTTATGAATCTTCTTCAGGGAATAATACCACTTCTGAAAAAACAGCTTGAATTAGTAAAACATTGATACAAATTTATATAAGAGTATGCATCTAAATTATCATTAACATGCACTTACAAAATATGTGTATGTTTAGCAGAAGCACTCCTTCAAAAGATATGGATGCCATATATCGGCCATTGAAGGCCTACCTTAAGTGGATACCAGATGTCTACGTCCAAAAACTGCCAGATATAAGTTGCCCTGGATGGCACAAAGAAATGGGCACTGTGGGCTAAGGAAAAAGCAGAAAAATGATGATAAATTCCCAGGAAGAAAATGAGTCTCAATTCAAGGGGATACATGGTCAGCCTAAAGTGTTATTCCCCATAAGGCTGACCCAGTACCTAATAAAAAAATTGCTTACTTAAAATATCCTTTAGGTCAAACAAGCGTAGTCCAAGAGTCCCATGTTTAGATGTCAAAGTTGCCATGAAGCAAGATTCCCAAGGTCAGCAGTCAGGGAGGAGGAGACAGCGTGGCTCCACAAAGGCAACCACAAAGGAATTGTGCCGAGGGATGCCGATGGTGTCCCTGATATAATGCGCATGTGTGGAAGGAAGTGACGCGATACGCGTCATATCGCGCTGCCACGTCACTATCACTTCTGCTTCTGCGCAGTTTGGAATGGGGAATGCATGCGTAGAAGCGACGCAACACACGTCAGAGTGACGTGGCCACGTCACCTCTGCCTACACCAACATTCGGTTCCTTGGAAACAACATCCGGGGGTCGGAACAGCAACGTGGGTTAACAGAATTCCAGCGAAGCCCCATCAGAGAAAAAAACATCCATACTTTAGTGGAGAAAAGTGCCTCTGCCATTACAATTTATATGCAATATATAACAGTAGTATAGACTACCAAATCATATAGAAAAAATATCATTTGAAAAACCCAAAGAGATGAATCACCTTATGCAAAATACACAACCCACTGTCTGGGAAGTCCAAAAAAGGAAAAGTAAAAGGGAAAGAAAAACAGATCCCCAGAATCCATAAGTCACCGATCATTTTGACCAAATAACCTTGAATTATGATTGAACGCAAAACAGAATGGGAAAAAAGAGAACAGATTGTTTATTGTTATGATAATAAGGAGGCAGAGAGATATAGAGAGGTATATTTTACAGTTTATCATCATTAATCAGTTTTTCCAGAGAAGAAGCCATCCAAAAAAGGTCTAAAACTTTCACATTCATTGAGATCCGGGGGTGTTGTTGCCTTAAGAGATCTAATCCAGCGCATTTCTCGCTGGAGTAGTATCTTGTTCCAGTCACCTCCACGGGTCGGAATGTGCACTCTGTCCAAAACAGTAAAATTTACTTTTGGCATCCTATAATTATGCTCCTTGCCCACATGTCGGCCAAGTGGCAAATAGAGGTTACCAATACTCATACTATGCATGTGTTAAGCAACTCGTTGACATAATTCTTGTTTTGTTTTACCTACATAAAATACCCCACACTGACACTGCATAAGGTACACCACCCCTCGCGTTTTGCAATTAGCAAAATGTTTCACCTGAAAGGAATCACCGTTAGGCAAAAAAATTGTGTCCTTCTTCCAATTACCGGGCACTGAGAGCATGACCCACATGGAAAGGTTCCCAAGGTCTTACAGGGGTCTCCCCTTAAATGCCCTCTGTATTCACTTTGAACAAGATTTTCACCAATTGAGCCTGCCTTTTTTAATGTAATTTGTGGACTTTTGGTTACTAAACTCCCCAATGTGGGATCCTCGGTTAGAATTGGCCAGTATTTTGTGAGAATTTTCCTAATTTTCTCATGTTCATTTGAATATCATAGGATGATCCTGATTGTATTAGTCTCCTTAATACTACTCTTTTTACCCTTTTTATTCTTTTTGTTGAAAATAAGATAATGTCTTTCAATATTTTTAACGTGATTAAAAGCTTTTTTCAAGCTAGTTTTTGTATAGCCTCTAACTAAGAGTCTGGTAGTAAGAGCATTGGCCTCCAATTGGAAGTCAGTGTCTGTAGTACAATTACGTTTCATACGTAAGTATTGGCTGTGCTTCTGTAGTACGTTTTTTTATTGGCTTGTTGTAAATGACCTTCTATCTCATTTTTTTGGGAGAAAGGGCTTTTTCTCTTTCGGAATTGACAAGCTCGTCAGCTGAGAGCTGAGAGATGAGGCGGAAGATGATGAATTTGAGGGTGTGTCTGACAAACAATCCTTATTTTTGTTTTGATTCTCTTTTAGATACTTTTTTTCTTGATTCCATTTCTCATATTCCCCCAAATGATATTCCCCTGTGTGATAAGAGGGAAGCAGTGTGATGAGAGGGGGCAGTGTAACAAGGGAGCACTGTGAAAGGAGGGAGGCTGGGTAACAAGAGGGGGGCACTATGATGGGGTAGTGTGACAGGAGGGGGGGTATATTGGACAGAAGGGGGCAGTGTGACCAGGGGGCAGAATGATGGAGAGGCAGTGTTACAGGAGGGGGGCAGTATGACAGGGGGGTATTGTGACAAGGGGGCAGTGTTACAGGGGACAGTGTGACAGGTGGGGGGCAGTATGACAGGTGGGGGCAGTGTGACAAGGAAATAGTATGACATGGGCAGCGTGATAAAGGAGGGGCTGTGTGGCAGGTGGGGGGGCAGTGTGATAAGAGGGGGAAGTGTGACAGGTGGGGGGGTCAGTGTGGTAGGTGACAGGTGGGGGGCAGTGTAACAGGTGGGGGCAGTGTGACAGGTGAGGGGGCAGTGTGACAGGTAGGGGGCAGTGTGACAGGTGGGGGAGCAGTGTGACAGGTGGGGGGCAGTATGACAGGTGGGGGGCAGTGTGACAGGTGACAGATAGGGGCAGTGGGACAGGTGGGGGGGCTGTGTGACAGGTGGGCATTGTTACAGTAAGAAAGCATGCTTAGGTGCTGGGCTTACCTTACATGAGAAGCCTAGATGCAAGAAGCAGCAGTCCTTGTACATACTGCTTCCCTGTGATGTCCATGGGATGTCCCTCCGGCGAGCACAGTTCACTTCCCGAGTGTCAATGTATACAATGGAGAGGGGAGGGGCCTCTGATATGAGCAGGTATCGGCAAGCTTGTACAAGCAGAGTGACAAACTTGTGCACTGAATCTGGTGCCTGCCCGGGTCAGAGGCCCCTCCCCTCTCCACTGTATACACTGACCCTCGGGAAGGGAACTGTACTCGCCGCAGGGACATCCCGCGGACATCACAGAGCTGAGGATCGCCCCCTCCCGCACCCCTCCCCTGTAAAGTTAGCTGCCAGCCGGTGGTACAGGGGGAGGTGCCGGGTCTTGGCCCCACCGCACTGATGGAACGCCAGGGCCCAGTCGCAAGTGTGACTGTTGCGACCCTGGTAGTTCCGCCACTGTGTGCAGTCGATGATGTTAGAGTAATACATAAAATTAAAAAATAACAGACCCATTACGCCAAGACCACACACCCTCCTAGAGTAGATCTTCAGCCAGCTGTTTTATAGTTTTTGATTTGGCTGGTGATTTTTCTTTTCTTTCATATACAGATTGTTGATATTTTTCATTTTTATTTTTTTTAATTCAAAGCAGAATGTGTGGATTGTGAAATGATGTGTCCCATTTCCTTGTAAGTGCAGTGGTAAGCTCAAGAAAATCTTGGATTAAAGTCTTGTACATGTTGTTCGATTGTCGTACGACCGAGCGTCTGATTTTTGTCAAGCATACTAACTATCCGCAAATTGTCATTTGACAAACATGAACGTAGTGAAGTACTACGAGAGTATAAAGAAGAAGTTCATTTCTCGAGCGCCACCCTTTGCTCACCTTCTGCTAATTTTGTGTTAGTAGAAGTTTGGTGAGCGTTGATTTGCGATTTTCAGATCGTTCCTGATCGATTGTTCGTCAACCAGCCATGTTACAAAATAAGAGGAGAGAACATGCTATTATTATGTCGGTCAGTGGCAATACCAGCCACTTGAACCCCAACAACCACGCTGGTCTGGGGATTATCACCCTTACCCCCCTTACTAATTTCTATTATTTTGTGTATTTTTTTGGTAATGTTTTGTTTTGTTGTATTTTCATGTGTTTTTCTTCAAATGACAGTTTAAAAACAACACAATGGAAAATTAACAAGGGACACCAACATAGTTGTATCTTTGATCTTAAAAAACTCAGGGATATGGGTGTTGTGGTAACTTCCCCAAAAAATCAAACAACAACTATAATATTAATATTATTTATATCACTACAAAACAAATGCCTTTTTAAAATATGTGTGGCATAACTACATCAGTATCACCAGCAAAGCAGCTTCATTATTATGCCATCAAAGAAGATAAGAATGTGCGCTGCATTTTGACATTTCATCAATTGCAGCGTCACGAATGTTAATTCTAGATTACGAACGGAAGTTTACAAGACCAAACTCTTCCAACTCGTTCCTTGATTCCAATCATGCGTGTTTGTACTTTCGACTTTTGTGTGACATTTTCTGTATTGACCACCTGAAAATCAGACGTTGAGCTGTCCTTCGTCAAAAATGTACTAGTCCTCTCATCCAGCTTTTGTCTGACGAAAAAGTTAAATCGCTTGTCAAAAGCACCGTACTAACGATATGAAAATCGGCAGACCGCTAGTCGTATGAACTTCTACATCTGATTTTCCTATCGCGTGTATGGGCCTTTATGGACATCTCTGCATGACCGCATGGTATTATTATAATATATTATGTTGTGACAAAATAGGAAAAAAAATGTAAGATGGAAACTAAGGACTTGTGTTATCTTGCTAAAACTAACAGCAGAGCAAGCAAACAGAAATTATAATATTGCCAGGAAAAGGTCTTTTTGAAACATGCAAGCTGGACCCAGTAATGAAGGGTTCACCTAGCTATATCAGAGCAGTAGCTGTATGCAATGTGCTACTAGACAAAGTTACAGACATTATTTTGCTCAATTATTTAACTTTTAATGGTCCCACATTTCTGTGCAGCAAATATTGCAAACAGCCAAACTAATTGTTTAATGAAAGGTTCACAAAATATGAATTTGTATTGTTGTTTATGTACAAATCTAACAATAAAAAATGCATACATTTAAACCCAGCCTCATTATTGCCTGTAGTGGAGGAGGCTGGAAATAAAGAAAACCTACATGTTAAACTGATGACATAGGGATTAGCTGCTGTGAGCCTAGTGCAGAACGTACTCTTTGAAAACCCAGATATTTGAATTTTTCATAGATTTGATCCCGGTTCATTGCCGAAGATAGAAAGACCCATACTGAGTATGCAGTTATCACCCAGAAAGATGCTCTGTATTCAGAGTCATTGGGTCCTTTTTCCCTAGCTCAAGAAGCAGATCTCCATGCTTTAACAAAGTCTGTGAGATATCAAAGATTTTTATAGATAGTAAAGAATTAGAGAGCTTTTGGGGTGGTGCATGATTTTGGTTCAGGTAAACCAATCAAGCATGCTAAGTTATTTGATTGGCTGTCCTCGGCATTCCAGCTTCTTGCTGAGATAGCCATACTAACATTAAAACGCACACATAGTAGCAGACCAGGCCACTAAGGATGCTGTATTATAGCCCCGAACACTTGCTGGGTCTGTGCAACGCACAGATTCCACCCTAGATCTGGCCCAGAAGAGCTGCGATTAATTATTAAACTTCAAGGACCCCATAACACAGTGGCGGCTGGTGATTAAAATTTTTGGGGGGGGCACAAAAAATTTTGAAAAAAGATCATCAATTGCAGCCACTATGCCATCAAACTCTGCCACTGTGCCATCAAACGCTGCCACTGTGCCCTCAAATGCTGCCACTGTGCCATCAAACGCTGCCACTGTGCCCTCAAATGCTGCCACTGTCCCATTAATTGCAGCCACTGTGCCAAACACTGCCACTGTGCCCATTAAATGCTGCCACTGTGCCCATTGAACACTGTCACTGTGCCCATTAAACGCTGCCACTGTGCCATCAAACGCTGCCACTGTGCCATCAAACGCTGCCACTGTGCCATCAAATGCTGCCACTGTGCCCATCAAACGCTGACAGTGTGCCCATCAAATGCTGCCAGTGTGTCCATCATATGCTGCCAGTGTGCCCATCAAATGCTGCTTGTGTGCCCATCATATGCTGCCAGTGTGCCCATCAAATGCTGCCAGCATGGCCATCATATGCTGCCAGTGTGCCCATCAAATGCTGCCAGTGTACCCTTGAATGCCCCCAGTGTGACCCCCGCCCGCTCGCTGTCTGCCCGGCATTTACCATGTCTTGGTGGGGCAGCGGGTGACAGCAACGAGCGGGGTCCTTTGTGCGTCTCCTGCCGTCCTCATCTCCCATTCTCTCCTCCTGATAGGCGTCCAATAGCGGCGCCTGTCGTTTCAGCCAATCAGGTGACAGGTAACAGACCCGAGCACCTAATTGGCGGCGAGGCGATTTAGTGTTAGGAAAGCAAATATTCATTCGCTTTCCTAACACAGCTGAGTGACCTGTGAGCGCCCAGCATGGCGCTCGCAGGTCACCTTTTTTGACGCCTATTAGAGCCTATGTCACTAATCAGGTGCTTCAAAAACACCCCCCGCCGGGGGGTGGCAGTGGCGGCCATAGATAGATTCATGCAATGCATGAATCTATCTATTGGTGATAGAGGGGGTGGCAGGAGAGAGGGGGCAGTGCCTGTGCTCCCTTAATGCACGGGCCGCCACTGCCAGAACAAGAAGAACAAGTGGTCAATTTCTTATTAAAAAGGACATTGGAAAAGGTGATCTTTTATGTCTGCCAGCCACCCTTTTCCCTCCAGCTTGACACATGGACCATGTCATCAGTCAAAAGTAGTTATGGCTGCCTTAGTAAATGAGTATGGGATAACACCAGGGTTTACCACAGTTGTTTTTATAATATACCGCTTCTTGTTTTACCTGTAGAACAAGCGAATACCCCCACAGGTACAATGGACTTTAAAGGCAACTTGCACGACAATTAGAATTGTTTTTATAAAATTAAACTTACATGTGGATAGAATATTACTCAAATGTAAAAATGATTTTAACTTGTAAACAACAAGTGTCAAAAAGAGGCTCAGTCCTTAAGTGGTTAAATAAGGATGCTGAACCCCGGAGATCTGTGATCTCTTGCATATTATTCAGGTAGGTCTCCACTCCTCAAGAGGTTGTCTGCTCCGTATTACACCGTGTCACCAGGGAAAAGTGCTCGCTGTGCACCTTGTGTAGGTAATTCAGTAAACACAGAGGTCCATCCTGGGCACTCTGAGCTTCCAGTTTCACCTACACAGAGTGACGTGGTAAGCACCCTGAAAAAGCAGCAGATGGTAATGGAAGGAGGGCCCACAAGCTTCAAGCTCCGCCTCTGCTAAGAACTGTTTTTGAGTCACCTCCATCAGATCATCCCCTGCAGCTATTACCTCTTGTACCACCTCCCCCTCCCCCTCCCTTTAGATTGTAAGCTCCATGAGCAGGACCCTCTTATTCCTTCTGTATTGAACTGTAATTGTACTGTCCCCCTTTATATTGTAAAACCCTGCAAAAGCTGTTGGTGCTATATAAATCCTGTGTAATAATAATAATGTTAATGGTTGTAGACATGTTATCTAAGTTTCTGACTGTTATATAGACAGTTTCTTGTTTCTTGAAAGTATTTTGTCTGTCTTTTCTTTTTTTTACCGTAATTTAAGGCGTTAGTAGACTAGGCTTAGGACTTCACACTTTCAACCAACTCTTCGGTGGTATGCTTTTTGTTTTTCTGTTGGTTTTGAATGTATGGTTGTCCTTCATATTGTTGGATGCATTGGGCTTCTTCTGGAACCTGTCAGCATTTTCGACCAGATCTGGAACATCAGTTTGATTTTTCAAGTCTTCAATAACAATGTACAACTTCTGCAACTTGGTGATTGTTGTTCATCATGCTTTTTCCAGCATTGATGCTAATTGATTTCTACATCTGTTGTTTTTTTCTAGTGGTTTCTGGTCCTCAGTTGGACTGCTTTGGAGGCCCCACATGTCATAGACTTATCTACAATCTTTTGTCCCTCAATGGACAATAAAGTAATTCGATTTTTGTACTTACAATAAAATATTCCACGGAGGGACACAAACCAAGCCTCTCTGTTCTATTGACCGTTTTTACTGCTTGCTGTTGAAGGCGGTGTTATACGTAGGCTTGTTCAATGGTGTTTTTGTTTTGTTTGTGTCCAAACCTCCTGAATGTGGCAGTATAACCCGCAAGTCATAGATTATTCTATAATCCTGAAGAATAGTTTATGACATGTAGGTTATACTGCATGCTAATATCGTCCTGTTGCCCCTTTGTAAATAGGAAACCAAACAGTATGCCTAGTGGGATGGTCTGTTAGTGTCCAGGGGGTGAAGAGGGCAGGGAGAATGCTACTCTTTTACTTTAAGAAATGACAAAAATATAAGCAGACAAGTGGGGAAACTATGGCATCTGGCTAGCTGAACACACACAGGCAGATGCAAATCTCACATACAATCTGGTGTACTCTGATAATTGTGTGGTAGCTTGGATGATTTATCCATACCTCCTAGATTCCCCAAGCTATCCTCAGAGTCATACAATCCTACACAGCCTGATTTCCCACTAAAAACACATTAGATGCACATATCACTGCCTGGCAATGACTATGATAACTTCCACAGACTGGTACTATTCTGCATGCAATCCGATTAGCTGTTTTTTTCTTTGTCAGCCAACTGCTGCAATTACAGGGAACACGAGAGTGCAGCCACATCATGCAGTTTAGCAATGACATCCTAGTTTATAGGCACTGAAGATACAATACAACTACAATTAAAAGTCTCTTTAGATTTGTGTACTCTTTAGGGCAATCAAAAACCAACTTTAAAAATGTTATTTTGAACATTTCTAGGTGGGCATTGCAAAGACAGTTATAAAAAGTTAGAGTTTAGCTGTGAAGCAAAACAAATTTTATTCCATACAATCACAATTTTTTGGAAAAAAATAAAGGATGAGGTAGTGTAGCGTACATAGCTATTAAATGAGTAGCTATCGAATGAGTCAAGCCTCAAAACTGTGTGCTCTTGAAAAATGGTGAAAAATCATGGTACCAAAAATCATCCGTAGGAGAAGGTTTAAATGCCTTTGTGCAGTTCATCAGTTTAAAGTAAACTGTAAGGGCCCATTCACACTTGTGCGACTTTGAACATGACAAGTCGCAGCTTATTGTTTGCAGTGGCACCCATTCAGATCAGTGTGACTTGCAGCGAGTTGCAGCGATTTTTTGGTCCAGAGGATGTAAAGTCGGGTCAAAGCTTCACCAAAAGTCGTGCGACTTTGAAGAGGCGCTAATGTGAATTGAGCCTAAATGGGAGACCTAGAATTACTACTCTCACTCTGACGTTCATGGTCATATATATCATGTAGGAGGAAATCACTGTTTGCATACAAGTAAGCACCTTTTTTTTTTCAAATGTAACTTTATTGCTATCACAGGCCTCCTATGTGATAACACTGGGCAGTGATGTCTCCTCTTTGTGGGGACATCAGGGGTCTTTCAGACCCCAAATGTCTCCCCGGCCTCCCACTGCAGCTAAGCAAACACAGATCATGCTTGATTATGCTCTTTCCTGGCTACAGCAGCTGGGGAATGACAGCTCTGAAACCACAATTGCTGAGGGTTGAGCACTTCCACCTCCAAAAACAGCAGGGAAAATCAGAGTGAAGTGATTAAAAAAGTGAGACATACAAATATACAAACAAAGGGATAATCCTACAGAAATTATATTTCTCCTGATCCTGGCTTTGGATAAAAAAACATGGACCACACCCCCACATCGATGGGACCCCCAGATATAATCAAGATTTGATGGCAGATAGCTATTTTAATACCCCACAGATCAAAGTAGGTTACAACTCACTCAGACTATACAGTTGGATGGAAAGGGATGGCTGCTGCATATTACCTAATTGGCATAAGTATGACTTTTGTAATAGCAATCTTCAAAACCTATTAATATATCAGAAAGTGAGAATAATAGTTCTAGCTATCATTCTGCTAGTCTACATTCTGATACTCTATGCCTACCAGAACCATGAAAGGATCCAAACATAAATACTGATCCCATGTTTTATCATAAGAGTAGCATATGCGGGTCAAATAGCTCGCCTTTGGGCCACTAGTGTTTTATTGAAGATTTTATGTTTGTGAGCTGCATGGGAAGGGAGTTACATGTTTTTACTCTTTTTCAGATTTTTGTTTGAAGATTAAAATGGGAATTTCACACTAGTGCACTAATTTTGGGATGCAGGAATATTGGCTAGACTTTCCAGGGAGAACATACAGGTTCTATAAGCATCCCTGCTGTGCAGGTATACAGTACACATTTAGCTTTTGGCCTCTCTTGACACGGTATTGTTAGAACGTTAGGCATATGCTTAATTAGCTTGTAATGTATAAATAAACTAAATGATTATGACAACCAGCAAAAATATTATCCAAACCTATGGAGGAGTATTAGAATTTCGCCACAGGATGAAAGAAAACATTTTTCCTAGTGCAGCTGCTATCTATATAATGCAAAACCATGAAAAAATAAATCCATAATAATATATTTTTTTTTTTTTGTCTGGGGGGGGCATAAATAGTCTTGGGTCAGGAGCACCATGTTCTTGTCCTGCTGGGGAAGTTCCCCGCCTTATGGGACTGCTGCTATTTTGAGGCAGTTTTGCTGGAATCTGCTGAGGTGGGAGGCCTATTCCTAATTACCGTTGTTGCTAATTAAGCACTTTCACCTAAGGATCTGGTCTGGAGATCTCACTTAAGAGTGCCTGGTGTAAGCTGGAAGGGGTGTAGCTGTCCAGTGGCATAGTGATTATTAACCTCTCCCTCAATAAAGAATGTTTGGTGGAAGCTAGGAATTGAGCAGTTGTCCTGGGACATGAGATGTCTGGAGGAAACTTGGGGAAGTTCAGCTATCCTGGACAGACAGGGTGAGAATAGGCCTGAGCGCAAGAGCCTAGTGTCTGTGTGCTGTTCTACTTTTATGGTGTCAGTGGTAGCTTACTCTTTGAGACAGTTCTTACAAGGTCCAATTTCTGGCCTTCCCCTTTGTTTCTTGCTTAAAGATTGTTCAAAGGAGTCTCACCTAGTGAAGTGTGTCCTCCTGTTACAAATCAGCATTTTTGGAGTACCCCATACCACCCCAACCCCTAGACTGCTTATTGGACCAATAAGTGAATGGCCTGTTGCTTGGGTGATTGGTGGTCTCTGCATTGTTTGGGGAAGTACCAGTTAATACTAGCAGTTCCTACAAGAGTAGCGCTACAAATGCAATAGAAGTGTAGGAACCCTGCCTTGAACAGGAGTGTCCCTATTCCAAATTTGGTGTTGCAGCTAAGCTATAGTCAACCTGAACTTTGAGTTGTTATTGTTTCTGCTTTGTTTAACCACTAGGCGTCCGCGCTATAGCCGAAAGACGGCTACAGCGCGGACTCCAATTGCCGGGAGGGCGTCCCTGGACGTCCTCCTGTTTACTTCCGCATTGCGCGCTCCCGCGAGCGCGCATCGCGGAAGTTTTGTGCTGGCCGTGTCCCTCGGACACAGCCAGTCACAGATCACCGTAAACGGCCAATGACAGCGGCCGTTTACGGTGCGATCGGCGGTGCCAATGAGAGAGGATCTCATATGTAAACATATGAGATCCTCTCTCATCGCCGGCTCTCCCTCCTCACACAGAGACAGCGTGTGAGGAGGGAGAGCGAACCGCTGCGGCAGTGAGTGTAAAAAAAAAAAAAAAAAAGGAATAAAAAAGGTGTCCCGCTGTTAACAGTCCCTGCCATCTGCCCTGCTATCTGCCCTGTCATCTGCCCTGCTATCTGCCCTGTCATCTGCCCCTGTCATCTGCCCTGTCATCTGCCCCTGCCATCTGCCCCTGCCATCTGCCCCTGCCATCTGCCCCTGCCATCTGTGCCCACTGCCACGTATAAGTGCCATCTGTCATCAGTGCCACATAGTGCCATCTGTCATCAGTGCCACATAGTGCCATCTGTCATCAGTGCCATCTGTCATCAGTGCCACCTGTCAGTGTCACGTGCTATCTGTCATCAGTGTCACGTGTCATCAGTGCCACGTATTAGTGCCACCTGTCATCAGTGTCATCAGTGCCACGTATCAGTGCCACCTGTCATCAGTGTCATCAGTGCCACGTATTAGTGCCATCTGTCATCAGTGCCACGTATTAGTGCCATCTGTCATCAGTGCCACGTATTAGTGCCATCTGTGCCATGTATTAGTGCCATCTTTCATCAGTGCCACATATCAGTGCCATTTGTCATCAGCGCCACATGTCTTCAGTGCCACATATTAGTGCCATGTGTCATCAGTGCCACATATTAGTGCCATCTGTCAGTGCCACGTATTAGTGCCATCTGTCAGTGCCACGTATTAGTGCCATCTGTCATCAGTGCCATGTATTAGTGCCTTCTGTCATCAGTGCCACGTCAGTGCCACGTATCAGTGCCATCTGTCATCAGTGCCACATCAGTGCCACGTATCAGTGCCATTTGTCATCAGTGCCACGTCAGTGTCACGTGTCATTGTCCTGGTGCTCCAGGGCCTTCAAAAGTGTAATAGGTAGTCAACAAATTAGATGTGTAATTTATGCTCCTAGAACACCTGATGGTGCTCCATGCATGTTGGGCCTCTCTATGTGGCCAGGCTGTGAAAAAGTCCCACACATGTGGTATCGTAATACTCAGGAGGAGTAGCAGAATGTATTTTGGGGTTTCATTTGTGGTATATACATGCCATGTGAGAGAAATAACCTATTACAATGACAATTTTGTGGGGGGGGGAAATCTTCATTTTGCAAAGAATTGTGGGAAAAAATGACAACATCAAAAACCTCACCATGCATCTTACTAAATACCTTGGAATGTCTACTTTCAAAAAAGGGGTCATTTGGGGGGTATTTGTACTTTACTGACTTGTTCGGGTCACAAGAAATGAGATAGGCCGTCAGTGCATCAGATGTGATCAATTTTTATGATTTGCACCATAACTTGTAGACTCTCTAACTTTCAGAAAGACCAAATAATATCCACTAATTTGGGTTATTTTTACCAAAGATATGTAGCATTATAAATTGTGGCCAAAATTTATGAAGAAAAATTACTAATTTGAAAAATTTTATCACAGAAACTAAGAAAAATGCGTGTTTTTTTTTCAAAATTTGCGGTCTTTTTTCATTTATAGCGCAAAAAATAAAAAACCCAGAGGTGATCAAATACCACCAAAAGAAAGCTCTATTTGTATGAAAAAAAGGACAAAAAATTCATTTGGGTACAGTATTGCATGACTGAGTAATTGTCATTCAAAGTGTGAGAGCGCTGAAAGCTGAAAATTGGTCTGGTCACGAAGGGGGTTTAAGTGCCCAGTTGTCAAGTGGTTAAGATATTATTTGCTTCTTTCTGTTGCTGGGAGTGTCCCTAGTAGACAGAGCAAGAAGAAATAAATTTGGAGAGTAATAAATATTTATCTCTCTCTGGCAAATCACTAGGAGGTTTATTGACAGTGGGGCATGCTAGTAATGGTTAAAATATTTGGATTGACTTTGTTGTCAGGCCAATGTCTCCCTGGCATTCTGTCTGGGAAGGGTCTGTGCTAAAAGCGGGGCCTGAGCCTTGGTGTTGGAAGGCAACATGTTTTATTCCATAATGTAAGATGTTTTTGAATATGAAATCTGGTTACACCTAGCCTTGTCACTCTTGGAGGCAGCCTGGAATGCCATTCAGCAGGTTACCCATCAGGGCTATGTAACTGAAGAATGCATATCAGAACCTTCACCTGGAAGAAAAGGGTGACACATATCACCTAACAAGGGAGTATGGTATAAGAAAGCTTGGCTTCAAACTGGTGTAAAGATTGAAGTGCCTGATTACCATGATTGCAAACAAAAGCTTCAAAAATCAACTGCTGTTAAGATCACTGATTTCCTGAGTTACACCAACATCAAAGGAAGGATGACCTGGGTCAAATAGTGGTGATTCATGGACAAATGCTGCCCCTAGTGTTCACTACAGCATGCTTTCTAGAGGACAGACAGAAGAATAATATACTTCTGGGGTGATTAGGAAGGACTGCCTCTTATTTATTTTCATTTGTCAGAATGCTAGATGGGCTGGCATTGGGCGTTTGTGTGGGTGGTGTCTGAATGGACTTTAAAAGTGGTGACCAGATAGAGAGATTCTCTCTTGCCATTAAGCCCAGCTGAGGATAATGATTACAGAAGACGCCCTTAGGTAAAGTATCATCTATATTTGTTTGTTTTATTTGCTCTGAAGGCTATTTTTAGTTTTATTATGTTAGCATTTATGCTTTCTTTATAAAAAATGAGATCCTTGCTTATTTAAGCAGTGTATTTATTTTTACAGCTAATATTGTTGTTATATGATAATTGTTAACTTTGATAGACTAGCTAATTATAGGAATAGACAAGTTAATACATATTTATAATAAAAAGGGGAATCCAAAAAAACACCCAATATTTATTTCACTAGGCATAGGGAATTCATGCTGCCATGCTGGGAGGGAGCAAGAAGAAAGTAGCAACAAAAAGGCTACATGTATGGCTATGTGGAGCATCTTGGGAAGATACTTCACTGCTGAATCATGTCCTGAAGAGCTGATTGCAAGTTGTTGATGATGGACATTACAGGAAGTTCTGATTGTTCATCCTAGGAGATATTTTGCTATCTGGTTGTGTGTAACAGTCTACCCATAAAGATGGTCAGTCTTGGCTTAAAGGTCCATAGCCTGTATTGACTATTGCTAGAAGAGGACTATTTAGACAGGTTTTCATGTTCTTGGGTATATTGTGGCTTAACCCTGAGTTTATTGTGCCTTAATAAACTCTCTGAAAGTGGTGCCCAATCCCCTTCACCTACAAAGAGACAAGGATTTCACCCTGAGGTTTGAAATGCTAGCTCAGTGAATTACTTGGGGGTTCTCCTCATCTGCCCAGGAGTAAGGGAGTGCTTTAAAAGTCTACAAGATTAGACTTCATAGCAACACAAGACATGCCATTAAAATGGACAGTTTGTCCGCTCAATGCCAGTGCACTTGAAGGGGAGAAAAGTAGAAGACCTAAAAGAGAAGGCAAACTATTTCACTGGGGGCATGGCCTAGCTGGAGTCCAGGCTGAGGCTGCCATTCATCTCACTCCATGCAATGTGGAGCTAGGATGAGCTCCCTTTCACTGCCTGCACTCACAGCAATCTAATTGGACCTTACCTCTCTACCTGAGCGGCACCTAAATTTGGTCTTCTTGGGTCACAAACTATTTCCCTGTTACAGTATGTTAGCAGTTTTACAAATGTAGAGACCCGGATAGGGTGAACTGTAAGTAAGCAGAGCACTGCTTCCAGCAAAAATACACAAACTGTACAGGAAAAGCAAAAATATGAACTCAAGTACATGAATGTGTTACCATCATAAGGGTGGCTGTGTGCTGTAGCAGGCTTACAGCCTGTGCTGACTATGCTGAAGTCTAGTCTTTCATACAGGTGGACATAACATTAAAGCTGAAACAAACCTTTGTGATCTGGTCTCTTATGGTAACATTCAATGATCTTGAATGTACCCCATTCACGTTCATTGATTTTGAATGTACTAAGGCAACACAGCTTCGACACACACCTCGCAGAGCACCACAGTGAACAATAATGCTTTACTGTTCCTTGTGATGCACTGTGTCAGAAAAAAATAGGAATTTCTGTTTATTGGTCTGTTCCTGTGCATTGGCATCCCATTCAAAATGAATAATCTGCCTTAACTTACTGTGAATTGAGGTGTGTACATTAATACACAGGATTGGAAAAGTGTGAATGGGTCCTAAGACTCTGACAAATGCCCTCTGCACTTAAGCCAATCACAAGTACCATATGCCATTTTATGAACATATTGCAGAAATGCAGAGATGTTTGAGACATCACATGTCATGTCAGTGCTGCCATTTTGCATAAACCACTTAACATGGAGTAGCTTGTAGTAGTTAATAATGTTCAGATGGACTCCTTTTGTGATGTTGAAAATGTTTGCTGCTTCCCCAAACCACTTTTTCAATTCCAGTTACTGTGAAAAAAATACCCCAGCGTTTATATCCACACAGGTAGCACAGATCACAATCACCATGGAATGTTGTTCTGGTTTTGTGTCTTTTAGGCCACTTTTTAATAAAGAAGGAAGCAAAAAAACACTGTGGTATAATAATTTGCTTTACTGAACAATAATGCTGTACATACAAACTGCTTAGATGAGTAGGGAAACAATAAACGACATAGAAAGTATTACAGTATTACTACATATGCACATGCTACTTAACCTTCTTAGCAAATGAGTATGAATATTGGTCTGTATACATTTGGGATACACTAAAAGTCATTTAACCTTGGTTATAGTGTAGATTTAGTATCATCCCAAGGTTACATTTTTTCTTTCAGTCTTCCTGGTGTTATGGAGTCATCTCTCTTCTACCTAGGTGTCTTTACATACTCATCTTCACTTCTAGGAGTCCTCAAAACTACTGCCTCCTTTGTGTTCAGCATATGTCTGTTTTCAAGTTCTTTATTTCCTCCTTTTATTTTCTCACCCCCTGTTTTACTAGCCTCCGTAAACCAGTCAAACAAGTTAAAGTGGTTGTAAAGCCACTCTGTGTTATTCCTACAATCCCCTGTGTTACATTAAAATTATGTGCCCCAGTGTATGTGGTTTTTAAAAAATATGCTGCTTTATGTGCAGCTTTATACCTTATTTCATAGCACCGCTCAGCGCTCACGTGACTGGCCGTCACTCTCCTCTCCCAATTTGATAACTACAGCGGAAGGGGCTGAGAATCCTCCACTGACATCAGCCAAGAGGAGTGGAGGAGAGGAGGAGAGCGGTCTCGTGAGCACCGAGTAGTGCTATGAAATAAGGTATAATGAGGCATATTTTTTAAAACACACTTTCACTGAGGCACATAATTTAATGTAACACAGGGGATTGTAGGAATAACATACAGTTATTTTACCAGCAGGAGGGAAGGGGCTGGGAGCAGATCGGCACTGTTACTAGCTAGCAGGCAGAGAGGGAGGGGGAGAGAGGGAGAAAGGAGAGACATCAGGATGAGGGAGGCTTGTAAACTGACCACAGTGTCATGGTTCAGCATGATAAAAGTGATCAGTTTACAGAAGTGAGGGCAGCACCAAGAAGGATCAACTAAGTATTTTAAATAATACAAAGGGCCAAATTACACAGTACAAGCACTGTGCACTGTACACAGTACAAGCACGTTATTCATGCTTTAAAAATAACAGGACAATTTTTAAAAAAAATTTTTTAGGGTTACAACCATTTTAATTAATTTATTAGAATCAAGGATTCCCAGCTTGTGCTAGATGGTAGCTAAAATGTATTATTCCATATGTTCATGCTATAAAAAAAAAATCACTAAAATAGTCATAGCAACACAAATGTGTAGATCAGGGGTCTTTAAACTATGGCCCTCCAGTTGTTCAGGAACTACAATTCCCATCATGCCTAGTCATGTCTGTGAATGTCAGAGTTTTACAATGCCTCATGGGATGTGTAGTTCTGCAACAGCTGGAGGGCTGTAGTTTGAGGATCCCTGGTGTAGATGGTGATTGTCCAAGAATACATTGGAAGGTGTGAAACCACCCAGTTTTAGTTACATAATATATGATCTTGGTGTAATTCCTAGATTTACATAACTGAAGATGTGAATTCTTGTCAAATCAATGGGGTAGAGATATTAAAATTGCATTATAAAACAGACAATGTTAAAGGCTCCCATCCCTTTCCTGGGATGGTTGTTTCAGTATGAAGTATATGGCCTCTTTCACACATCTCTTGCGAACCACTTGTGTTTCCAAGTTGTGCACTTCACTGGCCTTGAAAGTACAGTATGTTCCATTTCTGTAAGATGTAGGAAGACAGCTGTCTTGACCTGTAGAATTTTCTATCCTATTGTAGCACCCTCCTAGGTAGGTGCTAGAAGAGAGTATATAGTTTTTGGCTTTTCTGCTTAACAGAGAAACAGCCAGGTAAATTTAGATGCTCTCTGCCTACCAGGGAGCAGGGATCCATTGGTAGGGTCTGCTCATGGTGCTCAGATGCTGCTCGTGTTGTCTGAATGTTTCACCCTGGTCCAATAGTGGGACATATTGGACAGTTGGAGCAAACCTGACAAATGAGCACAGGCATAGTTACAGCCCTGGTGATTGGCCAAGAAAAGTGCATCAGTGCAAGCTGAGTAATTCTATATATGCCAAGGGCACATGTACTTAGGGTCTTCAGCTGGAGAGCATGGTCCCAGAGGAAGGGGGCGGCTGCCCTTCCTCTGTAGAAGCTGCCATGCAGCCTTAGGTAGCTGACCAGAGGGCCTGAATCTGAGAATAGCTGCAACCCAGATGCCCTGCAGAGCTGACTGGAAGGGAGACACGCCAGCAAGGATCTGTTTCAGCCTACAGTGAGTACAGATCTGTGTCATGGGGCCTGTTCTGTGAGGGCCAGCCCTTCAGCTAGTAGAGTCAGTGGACAGGTGTCAATCAAAGGGGATGCTAATGAGTGGCCTGAAGATAAACAGTTCAATCAAATCTGCTGCCAGAGCAAGCAAAGGACTTAATCTTCCCATACAGGTGTTGTATGGTATAACAGAAAGTCTGTTACCACATTTAACCTGGTGAGGCAGAGTGAGAGTTGTCGTCACCCATAATTAGTTCCAGTTGAAGTATCCCACTATTCCCTTCTCCTATCCAAGTTCCAACAATAAATACAAAAAAAAACAAAAAACGCTGGATTAATTACTGGGAACAAATGGATAAGAGTACAGGTGGTTGTGTGAAAACCCCTAGTAACTGGCTGCAGAATAAAAAGGGTAAAAGCCCAGGGAAGTCTACACGCAGCAACCCCTACGGGGGCAGTGCTACACTATGCTGGGTCATTTGTCTGCTAAGAAGTTGTTTTCTCCCCCCAATGTACAATTATTTGTCTTCCTTACCACCTGCACTGCATTTACCAAATTATTTTGCTTGTGTTTGAATGTTGGGTCTTTTGAATTAACAACTTTCTGTCTGAATCTTTTAGGGCTTGAAGGACACAGGGATGCAATGTTTGTTAAAGATCATATGTGTTCTGCTTCCCCCTCTGCTTTATGGTCCTGTTTTTTTCACTTGACCTTGTGGATGTTTTAAGGAAAGCCCAGTCTGGGTAGCCACAAACTTTCAAAGCACTGCTAAAATCTGTGTTCTTTGTCTTTAGACTCCGTGCTTGTTGTTGCCATCTCTGCCTGTTGTTGCAGAGTGCTAAGAACCCCTGGATTGTGTTTCAGTCGGACATATAACACACAGTCCCAAAGTATTAATTTGTACTTAAATCTTCCTGTATAAGCTCGATGACCCATGTATCATCCACATACCTGAACCCATTATTTGGTGTTTTTCCCAAAAAGAGTTCAAGACAGTCTTCTCTACCTCCTCCATATACTGGTCAGCTGCAATGGAAAATACTGACGACCCCACAGCACAGTCATGTTTCTGTCTGAAGAAGTTATCCATGTACTTGAAGTAGGTGGTGTTGAGACAAAGGTTCAGCAATCAACAAACTGGGAGTCTTATCATGTTTCAGTAGTTTCCTTATAGTCTCAATAGCCTTTGCAGTTGGTATACAAGTGAAAATGGATTGACATCTTAGGACATCATTGTCTCCTCAGGCTCTAACTTTAGTCCACATACAGTATCTCACAAAAGTAAGTACACCCCTCACATTTTTTGTAAATATTTTATTATATCTTTTAATGTGACAACACTCACTGTAGAAATGACACTTTGCTACAATGTAAAGTAGTGAGTGTACAGCTTGCATAACAGTGTAAATTTGCTGTCCCCTCAAAACAACTCAACACACAGCCATTAATGTCTAAACCACTGGCAACAAAAGTGAGTACACCCCTAAGTCAAATGTCTAAATTGGACCCAAAGTGTCAATATTTTTTGTGGCCACCATTATTTTCCAGCACTGCTTTAACCCTCTTGGGCATAGAGTTCACCAGAGCTTCACAGGTTGCCACTGGAGTCCTCTTCCACTCCTCCATGATGACATCACAGAGCTGGTGGATGTTAGAGACCTTGCGCTTCTCCACCTTCCGTCTGAGGATGCCCCACAGATGCTCAATGGGGTTTAGATCTAGAGACACGCTTGGCCAGTCTATCACCTTTACCCTCAGCTTCTTTAGCAAGGCAGTGGTCATCTTGGAGGTGTGTTTGTGGTCATTATCATGTTGGAATACTGCCCTGCAGCCCAGTCTCCGAAGGGAGGGGATCATGCTCTGTTTCAGTATGTCACAGTACATGTTGGCATTCGTGGTTCCCTCAATGAACTGTAGCTCCCCAGTGCTGGCAGCACTCATGCAGCCCAAGACCATGACGCTAATACCACCATGCTTGACTTTAGGAAAGACACACTTGTCTTTGTACTCCTCACCTGGTTGCCATCACACATGCTTGACACCATCTGAACCAAACAAGTTTATCTTGGTCTCATCAGACCACATGACATGGTTCCAGTAATCCATGTCCTTAGTCTGCTTGTCTTCAGCAAACTGTTTGGGGGCTTTTTTGTGCATCATCTTTAGAAGAGGCTTTCTTTCAGGAGGACAGCCATGCAGACCAATTTGATGCAGTGTGCGGCGTATGGTCTGAGCACTGACAGCCTGACCCCCCCACCCCTTCAACCTCTGCAGCAACGCTGGCAGCACTCATACATCTATTTCCCAAAGACAACCTCAGGATATGACGCTGAGCATGTGCACTGAACTTCTTTGGTCGACCATGGGGAAGCCTGTTCTGAGTGGAACCTGTCCTGTTAAACCGCTGTATGGTCTTGGCCACCGTGCTACAACTTAATATATGTGACAGAGTTGATGTTGGTGACAATCAGTCTTAGAGGGGCACCTACCATTGTGTATCTTAGTAAGTCCATACAGGTATGGTACAGCTTCCCTGAGATAGAAACGGTGGTACAAGAGCCAATGAATGGAATGTAACTTTCCTAGCTTTTGTAAACAGTCTATCCTTTTTTTCCTGTAACACCTAGTGGAGTCCCTCCTTAGTGGCTGGAAAAGTATAATTATGCAGTGTATTTATTAATGTGCATTAAACCTATATAGGGTGCCTTTAGGGCTGAACTCCAGGCAGATATAAACAGATACACATTAATGCAGGTCTGGATTATCAATACATCTTTAAATATATTTTCATTACATGCATTTTACCTAGTGTCAGCTTCCCATACTACAGAGCTCAAACTAGGAGAGGAAGAAGCAGCACAAGGAGCCAAACAGGTATCCACCTTGTGATAAAAAGGAATATGTTGATAGAAGGTCAGAGCAGAGTGACAGAGAGATACATTGCATCCGCAAAGTATTCACAGCGCTTCACTTTTTCCACATTTTGTTATGTTATAGCCTTATTCATAAATGGATTAAGTTAATTATTTTCCTCACAATTCCACAAACAATACCCCATAATGACAATGTGTGTGAAAGAAGTTTTATTATAAATAAAAAAAAAAAACATGTACATAAGTATTCACAGCCTTTGCTCAATACTTTGTTGAAGCACCTTTGGCACCTCAAGTCTTTTTGAGTATGATGCTACAAGCTTGGCACACCTATTTTTGGGCAGCTTCTCCCATTCTTGTTTGCAGGACCTCTCAGGCTCCATCAGGTTGGATGGGGAGCATCGGTGCACAGCCATTTTCAGATCTCTTCAGAGATGTTCAATCGGGTTCAAGTCTGGCTCTGGCTGGGCCACACAAGGACATTCACAGAGTTGTTATCTTGGTTGTGTGCTTAGGGTCGTTGTCCTGTTGGAAGATGAACCTTCACCCCAGCCTGAGGTCCAGAGTGCTCTTCGGCAGGTTTTCATCAAGGATGTCGCAGTACATTGCTGCATTCATCTTTCCCTCAATCCTGACCAGTCTCCCAGTTCCTGCCCCTGAAAAACATCCCCACGGCATGATGCTCCCACAGCCATGCTTCACTATTGTGATGGTATTGGCCAGGTGATGAGCGGTGCCCGGTTTCCTCCAAACATGACGCTTGCCATTCAGGCCAAAGAGTACAATCTTTGCTTTATCAGACCAGAGAGTTTTGTTTCTCATGTTCTGAAAGTTTTTCAGGTGCCTTTTGGCAAACACTTAAGGTGGGCTGTCATGTGCCTTTTACTGAGGAGTGGCTTCCGCCTGACCACTCTACCATACAGGCCTGATTGATGGAGTGCTGCGGAGATGGCTGTTCTTCTGGGAGGTTTTCCTCTCTCCACAGAGAAATGCTGGAGCTCTGTCAGAATGACCATGGGGTTCTTGGTCACCTCCCTGACTAAGGCCCTTCTCCCCCAATTGCTCGGTTTGGCCGGTCAGCCCACTCTGGGAAGAGTCCTGGTGGTTCAAAACGTCTTCCATTTACAGATGATGGAGGCCACTGTGCTCATTGGGACCTTAACCGCTTGCCGACTGCCTCACATACATTTACGTCAGCAAAAGGGCTCGTACAGGCAAAATCACATTCCTGTACGTTCCCCTTTAAGAGGCGGCCAGCGGGTGCGCGCGGGCGCCTGGCGGCGCGCGCCCACGGCAAGCTCCGTGAGTCGGGTCGCGGGTCCCGCGAACTCAATCGCCGCGGGCATACCCGCGATCGCCTCACGGAGAGGACAAACGGGGAGATGCCGTTGTAAACAGCAACTCCCTGTTCTGCCTAGTGACAGTGTCACTCGATCTCTGCTCCCTGTCATCGGAGCAGAGATCAGTGACGTCACACTTACAGCCCATCCCCCTGACAGTTAGTAATCACTCCCTAGTACTGATTTAACCCCTCCCCGTCCCCTAGTGGTTAACCCCTTCACTGCCAGTGTCATTTATACAGGAATCAATGCATTTTTATAGCACTGATTGCTGTATAAATGACAATGGTCCCAAAAATGTGTCAAAAATGTCCGATGTGTCCGCCATAATGTCGCAGTCACAATAAAAATCGCTGATCACCGCCATTTAAAAAAAAAAATTTTTAATAAAAATGGCAAAAAACTATCCCCTATTTTGTAAACGCTATAACTTTTGCGCAAACCGATCAATAATTGCTTATTGCGATTTTTTTTACCAAAAATATGTAGAAGAATACGTATCGGCCTAAACTGAGGTAAAAAATAGTTTTTTTATATATTTTTGGGGGATATTTATTATAGCAAAAAGTAAAAAATAATGCGTTTTTTTCAAAATTGTCGCTCTATTTTTGTTTATAGCGCAAAAAATAAAAACCACAGAGGTGATCAAATACCACCAAAAGAAAGCTCTATTTGTGGGAAAACGTCGCACGACCGTGCAATTGTCAGTTAAAGCAACGCAGTGCCGAATCGCAAAAAGTGCTCTGGTCAGGAAGGGGGTAAATTCTTCCGGGGCTGAAGTGGTTAAATACTGCAGAAATTTTTCTGTACCCTTCCCCAGATCTGTGCCTCGATACAATCCTGACAGGTGTCTGTCTTTCCAAATTATGTCTAATCAGCTGTGGACTCTAATCAAATTGTAGAAACATCTCAAGGATGATCAGTGGGATTAGGATGCACCTGAGCTAAACGTTTAGTGTCATGGCAAAGGCTGTGAAAACGTATGTACATAACAAAATGTGGAAAAAGTAAAGCGCTGTGAAATCTTTCCGGATGCACTGTAAGCTCTTCAGTCTGCTGCTTCCCTTTTTATTATCCAATTAACATGTTGAGGTGAGGCAAGACCTCTAAGGTTTCCAATACATTCATTTTTTTTTTTTCAACCAATGAGAATGGGGGAATCCGCCCACTGCACTATTGTGTTTTGATGGTGGGGAGCCTTCCCTGCTGTCAGAATACGGTGATCAGTATTTCCGGCTATAGTTGGCGGCACTGACCGGATGGGGAAAACCCAACAGGCTGGTTGTACAAAAGGCGATCGGTAGATTAACTTCTGTACAAGCAGGGTGCCCATACATGATTTGACATTCAGCTGGTCACTGCTGAACTGGCCGACTTTTAATTCCTGTATAGCCAGCTAAAGTGTTAGGCTGGTCATACATTATATATATATTTCTTATTCAATTTCCTTTAGATTTACCTTCAACTATGTAGTGTAAGGGTCTGCCTGATTGCATACAAATTGAAAGTGTTTAGGTTTGACCTCATATTATAAGGTTTTTGGTAAATCTAAAGCAAAATTGTACAAGAAAATTGTATAATGGTTGGCCAGAGAAAAATGTGGTATGTGGCAGAGCTGTGTATATCTGTGACAGAAATACAAATCCTTTGTGGGGGGAAAACAGTTTCCATATACAGTTGTGTTCAAAAGTTTGCATACCCTGGCAGAAATTGTGAAATTTTGGCATTAATATTGAAAATATGACTGATCATGCCAAACACTGTCTTTTATTTAAGGAGAGCAATCACATGAAGCCATTTATTATATCATTTTTTGATACTTTTTAAATCATAATGATAACAGAAATCATCCAAATGGCCCTAATAAAAAGTTGACATACCCTGGAATGTTTGGCCTTGGTACAGACACCGAAGGTGGCACACACAGGTTAAAATGGCAATTAAAGGTTAATTTCCGACATTTGTGGCTTTTTAAATCACAATTAGTGTCTGTGTATAAATAGTCAATGAGTTTGTTAGCTCTCACATGGATGCACTAAGCAGGTTAGACACTGAGCCATGAGGACGTAGAAACAGTCAAAAGACCTGCGTAACAAGGTAATGAAACTTTACAAAGATGAAAAAGGATATAAGATATCCAAAGCCTTGAATATGCCAGTCAGTACTGTTTAATCACTTATTAAGAAGTAGAAAATTCAGGCAGCTGATGTAGTCGGACGTGCACTCGGTTCTCTCCGCAGCTTCTCCTTACTTTTATCCTGATGACACATCGCACAGCCTCGCAAAACAGACAGACCGGCTCCCGATCATCCCCCTCAGCAGTTCCCTGCAATCGGAGTCAAGATTGCGGTACGATGTCAGCCGTAAAAAGACAAAATTTGTCCGGGATCGCGGACAGCATGGCCCAAAATGGCGCTCAAGCCCCCCGCTCAGCCAACGATCTTCATAGAGAAGCCGCAGAGAAGCTGTTCTCTAAATCCCTTCTAATTGACCAGGCAGCAGCACCGAGGACACCAGAGGGTTAGTCCGGTGGGAGCTCCGAAGCGGATGACACAGTGCCCCTGAATGATGCGGGTGGATTCGGCTTCACATGGGAAGCAGTGAGTACTCCAGAGGGAGGATGTACTAGGCCTCATGCACCTACCAACCCTGATGCTGACACAGAGCCCTCACTTAGAGATATTTTTACGGCCATAACTTCATGCAATGCTTCTCTGACAAACCTCACAACTGAGATAAAAGGGGTAAAAGCTGTAATCTCCTTTTTAAGACAAGATACACAAAAATTAAGGGAAAGAGCTTCAGCATTAGAGGGCCGAATCAGCTCCATAGAGGATGACATGGCGCCCATGCAGCGAGATCTCACTTACAACAACCATCTTCTAACACAGTACTCCTCTCGCTTAGAGGAATTAGAGAATAGAATGAGACGTAATAATATCAGAATGATTGGGCTACCAGAAAGGATTGAAGGAAAGAACCCAGTGGAATTCATTGAAAAATGGCTGGAGTCTGCTTTTGGAAGAGATGTGTTTACTCCTGTGTTCTCTGTGGAACGTGCACACAGAGTACCTGCAAGGCCCCTGCCACCTGGAGCCCCGCCAAGACCCTTCCTATTCAAACTTCCTCACTATAAGGACAGAGACGAAATCTTGTATAATGCCAGGATCAAACCTGAAGCTTTAAAAATAGATAATACCAAAGTATCCTTCTTTCCAGATTATTCTGCTGAATTACAGAAGCAACGCACTAAGTTTCTTGATGTCAAACGTAGACTCAGATCACTTGACCTGAAATATGCCATGCTATATCCTGCTCACCTTAGAGTGGAAGCACTGGGCTCAGTGCATTTCTTTGATCAACTATCTGCGGCTACACACTGGCTTATAGAGAGGAACAATCCATTCGAGAAGCTTGCAATCGACACTCCAATCCTCATGCTGGATGAAGTATTGTTTTCAGAGGCTTTTTTCTGTTTCTTTTCTTTTCATCTTAATTTTTTATACTATATATGCTAAGGCGGAGAAGGCCATTGATGCCAGGATCTGTAATTCCTTCCCGCACACTTGTTCATGCTGTTGAGAAGTTGTAAAGACACTATGTGCACTTCCACTGTTGCCCCCGAGAAGGTCCTTTTCAGACCTACTGTTGCCCCTTGGCAGCACAGTTTGGTCATGTTGGCCTATTTACTTTTGTTATTTTTCCTCAGTGACTACTCCACCTCGGATTCTATATCAGTACTATTTTTGCAACTCGGTGCTATACCCACTACACACATGTCTATTTTGCTCCATTTCTTAGAATTATGTCATGGGTTGGGTCTATCAACACTTAATTGTAATTTTTTCACAGGTCAATCGGGACAATGGTTTCATATACACTGCTTAAATACGTATATACCTGATTATTTTGTATTACTCATCGAGCACACTCTTGATAATACCTTTATGCTAAATCTATGTCTAAAGTAACCAGAATTTTGTCCTGGAATGTCTGGGGATTGAATAGTCCAGTCAAGCGGTCGGCTGTGCTTCGCACGATCAAACGAATTGACGCAGATGTAATTTGCTTGCAGGAGACTCATTTCCCCTCGACTTCAACTCCTCAATTTGCTATGCGGCAATTCAGGCATCAATACCATGCCGCGTACTCGGTATACTCGGGGGGGTGAGTTTCCTGGTAAAAAAAGGTGTTCAATTTTCCGCTGCAGAAGTGAAAGTTGACCCAGATGGTAGATATGTTTTTCTCTCTTGCTCCCTGTATGGCACTAAATGTATAATGGCGGGTCTGTACATTCCGCCTCCATTCTCAGCCAGTGTACTCAAAAATTTAGCAGAATTCATGTCTCGCTTCCCGGGGATATCGGTCTTGGTCGTTGGAGACTTTAACAATTATATTGATTATGATAAGGACAAGCTACATATCCGGGGGGGAGACGTGCCACAGAGGCGTCAGGGTATCACCCTTTTTGCTTGCCTCCTCTTAGAGATGGGTCTTACTGATCTCTGGAGAATGCGCAGTCGGGAGGCTAGGGTGTATTCATGTCAATCTGCTTCGGTGGGGGGATCGTCTAGAATTGACATGGGACTTGGAAATGACATCCTGCTTCCACTGGTAGAATCATCACAATACCACACGAGACAGGTGTCAGACCACTCTCCATTTTCAATAGACCTAAGGATGGGAGCAGTTAAAAGTAATACTATGTGGAAACTTAACCCCTTCTGGTTAGCGCTTTTTGCCGGATCCGGAACCAATATCAGAGTCACTTATCCAGTTTTTCAGACATAATATTGATTCCACAACTATTGGAGTGGTTTGGGAAACGGCAAAGGCATACCTAAGAGGACAGTTTATACATGCGATTTCTAAGATCAAAACCTCTACTAAAAAATGGGAACAATCAGTATTGAAGGAATCCCATAGGTCGGAAGTAAACTATATAGCTAACCCCACAGACGACACAAAAAGATCATGGACGGCGGCCCAATCCATGCTTAGGGACTTATATTTACAGCTGGCAGAAGACAAAAGATTCTTTTTATAACAAGGCCACTTTGAAGAAGGCGAAGGTACGGGCCATATGTTAGCAATGCTAGCCAAATCACAGCAGTCTTCTTCTCTCATAGGGGCTATAACTGACCAATTGGGTGTGACACGCTACACCACCAAATCCATCATAGATGTATTTAAATTATTTTTCCAAGATGTATACTCCTCAAAGGTACAACCTTCACAGGACGATCTTTGCTCCTTTTTAGACAAACATCCCATTCCATGTCTATCTGACTCAGATTCGGCCCTGCTCAGTGCCCCTTTGACAGAGGAGGAATTGTTGGAAGCCTTAGCTCACATACAAAATAATAGAGCACCTGGGGTGGATGGACTCCCTGCAGAAGTGTATAAAAGGTACGTGTTACAACTCATCCCAATACTTTTAAAAGTTTATAACCAAGCTTTTATAACAGGATCTCTCCCCGCATCTATGAATGAGGCCATCATAATAGTACTTTGAAACCTGGTAAAGATGCTCTATCTCCGGATTCATACAGGCCCATATCCCTACTTACATTTGATGTGAAGCTGTTGGCCAGGGTTCTGGCCAATAGGTTGGCTAAATGTATCCAGACGATCGTACATAGAGATCAGTCTGGTTTTATACCTACAAGATCTACCTCTCAAAACCTACGTAGACTATTTCTGAACTTACAAATTCCCACAGATAACCCTGGTAATAGGGCCATCTTCTCTTTGGACGCCGCTAAAGCGTTTGATAGTGTGGAATGGCCCTATTTATGGGAAGTATTGTCTAAATTTGGGGTCGGTACACCTTTTCTAAAATGGGTTCAACTATTATATAGTCTCCCGACAGTGAGAATGCGTAATAATGGGGATTTGTTAGCCCCTTTCAGGTTGCATAGAGGCACACGGCAGGGGTGTCCATTGTCACCCCTGCTGTTTGCCCTCGCACTGGAACCCCTGGCCATACATATTAGGGCTTCCCAAGATATTACGGGATTCCGACGCGGACCTCAACAGGATGTTATATCTTTGTACGCAGACGACACACTGATCTACTTAGGTGATACTGACAGTTCTCTGGAAAATGTTATGGCTCTGATAGCTGACTTTGGAAAGCTGTCAGGTTTTAGCATTAATTGGAACAAATCAGTACTTATGCCCTTAGACCCTTTGATGGAACCATTGCCTGACTGTGCTAAAGAAATAATAGTAGTTGAGGAATTTCTATACCTAGGCATACAAGTAACGCATGACCCTAATAAATATCTTGAACTAAATCTAACCCCCTTGCTTAAAAAATTTAGACTGAAATGTTTGTCATGGAAAAAACTACCCCTTACGGTTACAGGAAGAGTTAACTTAACCAAAATGATATTGGCCCCTCAACTTCTTTACATATTTCACAACTCCCTGATATGGACAACACATAAATGGTTTTCTCAAATAGACTCTCAGTTTAGAGATTTAATATGGGGCAATAAACCTGCACGTATTAGTCTGAACTCCCTACAATTACCTAAAGATCAAGGTGGCATGGCGGTACCACATGCCAGATACTATTTTATAGGCTCACAGATACAACATCTGTGTAATTGGGGGGGAATAGACTCTGCAGATCCAATTAGGTCCTTGTTCCAAAGGACTCTAATGTTTCTGCCCTATCCTACTTGGATGCAGGTCTTGCACACCTGTCAGGATAGCTTCCCTCAATAAAATTACTAAACACCTTATGGAAATATATCAGGAGTCATTTCAAAATTCGGGGGATATGTTCCTTCACTCTTTTATGGAGGAACACTTACTTTAAGCAACTCTCCAAACTTGTGGATTTTCAAGCATGGGAAGATGTAGGTATTTACTATATATCACAATTGTATACTAGATCTATCCTCAAATCCTTCTCAGAGGTCAGGGACCAGTTCTCCCTTCATAATAATCAATTCTATAAGTATCTCCAATTGAGACATGCAATACAATGTGAGGGTAGAATATCATATCTGGCCCAATCATCACATCCTTTATTGACGGATGTCTTACTGACAGATGAGAGGAGAGGCATAATATCCAGAGTATACAACAGGTTGCTTAATCTCACACACAAGTACGTTACCCTGTAGACGAGGTAGGGAAAGGGATTTGGGACCTATTGATGGAGAGTTGTGGGATATGTGTATGGCATCTGCACCTTTGGTATCAGTATCTGCTTCACAAAGATTATCTCATTTATATATACTGCATAGGGTATACAGAAAGCCAACTAGACTACATAAATGGGGAATAAGAGAAACACCATTATGCCCAAAGCGATGTGGACAACATGGTGATCTATTACATATGTTGTGGAAGTGCCCAAAGCTCTTCAGGTATTGGCAGTAGGTCCTCACCACTATTGCTAATGTGTACCAGTTCCCATTGCCACAAGACCCGGTTGTGTGCCTGCTTGGTGCCTTGGAGATTCCCTCTCTCTCACCGAGCGGCCACATTGCTGTACCACGTCTGTTGTTCATAGCACGCAAAGCCATTGCGAGGCTTTGGATAACCCTGAGAATACCATCGGGGAGGCAATGGGTGGAACATGTGAATAGATTGCTTATACTTGAGAAGCTTACTTATCAACACCGTAATGTTCTGAAAAAATTTTATACAATGTGGCAACCATGGCTGGATACTCCAGGCTTAGGCCCAACCCAGTTGGTGATGGACAGACTTTTACAAATGTGAGTCTGGGAATAGGGGATCCTGTATGGATTATAGATGGGTACAATGCATAAACAAGAAGGGATCTGGGTGGGGTACCGAGGTGGAGATGTCATATGATACTATTTAAACATACAACTTGTTACAATAAGTTTATTCCCCCATGGGGTACAGTTATGCCTCGTTTCCACCGAGCGGATCGGTTCGGGTTGGATCGGTTTGGACGGCCTAGAATGGTCCGGCCTATTCAGGCGAGCGTTTCCACTGCAAATCGGACCGACAGGGGCCATACGTGGGTTTAGAAAAAATGCCGTCATGGCTTCACACGTCCACCAATCAGTGTAATGTATCGTAGCTCTGCCCTAACTGAACCGTTCCATTTTCTATGGCCCCACATCTGAAGCAGGACCCTGAATGGAACGGTTTGGTTCGGTTGTATGGGCCGCTTTCATAATGGAAACACCCAAAATAGCGTACCGTACCGAACCGATCCGCTCAGTGGAAACGAGGCATTAGTCATTTTCCTACTGGTCTTGATCTGTTAATTTACAGACTTGTTGATTGGATATACTTGGAAACATGTTCTAGAGTTCATTTAAGTTAATGACATAAAATAACTATCTATATACTTATAAAGGTATATGCTGTCTTACTTCTGTGAAAGTAATTCGTGATTGAGTATGTCTGTAATTGAATCTGTAATCATTAATCTGCACATTCTCTAACTGTATGTATATTTACTGATCTTGCTCAAATAAACTATTTTCTGATTTTAAAAAGAAGTAGTAAAATAAGGGGCTCTTTTGATACCAAGCCAAAGTCAGATAAACCAAGAGAGATTGCAGCCATAACTCGTGAAAGAATTGCTCAGGATAAAAAGAAAAACCCACAGGTAACCGCAGGAGAAATACAGGCTGCTCTCCAAAAAGATGGTGTGGTTGTTTTTAAGGAGCACAATTCAATGATACTGGAACAAAAAAGAGCTGCATGGTTGAGCTGCCAGAAGGAAGCCTTTACTGCACCAATGCCACAAAAAAGCCAATGAGGCATGTCAAGGTGTTGTTGGGCATATTGTAACCAGGCTTTTTTGTGGAACTTGTACAGTAAAGACTTCTTTAACTTGACCATGCAGCTCTTTTTTGTTCAAGTATCGTTGTATTGTGCTCCTTAAAAACAACCACACCATCTTTTTCCAGAGCAGCCTGTATTTCTCCTGAGGGGTTCTTTTTTGTATCCCGAACAGTTCCTGTGGCAGTTGTGGCTGAAATCTTTCTTGAGCTACCTGACTTTGGCTCGGTATCAGATCCCCAAATTTTCCACTTTTTATTAAGTGGTTGAACAGTACTGACTGGCAAACTTAAGGCTTTGGATATCTTTTTATATGCTTTTCCATCTTTGTAAAGTTTCATTACCTTGTTACGCAGGTCTTTTGACTGTTCTTTTCTACCTCCTCGTGGCTCAGTATCTAACCTGCTTAGGCCCAGTTCACACTGATGCGTTGCGAATTTAGCGGGATTTTGACCCGATTGCGTTGCAAATCTTCTTTGTGAATTCATTATGTGTTTGTTGCAAATTTACTGCGATTCTACTGGAATTAGTTGTAATTTTGGGAGGTGACTACGATTTCATGTCTGGCCAATGGAATCCAGTGTTTATGCTGACGTAAAAAAAAAAAATGCTTTATTTACTTCCTGTTCTCTTTCTGGTTTTTGTGGAGTGTGTGGAGAGTGTGTAGAGAGGAGCGTAGGATAATGTACCATTCATTGTCTTTGGTTATGGTAGCAGTAGTTACTGCTACTGATGCAGTCATTATAAAAAAGAAGAATGCCAGGCTGAGGAGGAGGAGGATGATGATGCTGTCAACCAGAAGATACTGGGTACACCCTGTAATTGCAAATGGGGAGGAGACAGGACAGTTCAAGATGATCTACAACAATCTACGTCAACATAACGAAAAAATTTTCAACTACACTCGTATGTCAGTTGACAGGTGAGCAATTATGTAAAAGTTATACGTTTTCTCCCCATTCCTCCATACCTGCCTTACCCTAGATTCCCCCCCCCCCCTCCATCCCTCACCCTACATCACTCCTCCCTCCATCCCTAACCTTAACCGTAAATGGTATCCGAACATCCCTCCCACCACAATATCCCTCATCTCGCTATTCCTCCCCCCCACTATACATCACCCATCTATCCCTCACCCCCACTTTGCCTTACCCCCTTCATCCCTCACCCTCCATAACCCAATACATCCTTCTGCTCTGTATCCAACCTCCATCCCTCTCCCCACTTACCCCCCTTATCCCAATTTTCCCCCCTTTCACCCCACTTCCTTATCTGATACCTCTTCCCTTATCTTACCTCTTCTCTGTATATATTTAAATTTCAGTTTGGACAAAATGCTTCGACTAATCTACAGCAGTGTGGAGCATCAGAACACCACTTTCCGAAATAGTGTGGAGCCAGCTGAGTGATTACTTGTCACCTTAAGGTAACATATTTAATAAAAAGCCAGATAGCCAGCAAAAGCGTATGCTTTTTTATTTGTTGTGGCAGCTGATCCACTCTTGGCCTCACATATTTGATGTAGGTGTTGCGTAGACTACGCCACCTCGTCTTTACTTAACTTAGAGCAAAAACTGAAAAAAAGTAAGCACACAATTAATTATCCTTCTCCTTCCTTATTCCAATTCTTTTGCCAGTTTACAATGCGAATTCAAGCTGGGCAAATCGACCGTGAGTTCTATTGTGCATACAACCTGTGCAGCTATCTGGCTAGTTTTAAAGGACTTGGTGATGAAGAAGCTGACTAGGGGAGACTGGGCTAAAATTGCCAACGTTTTTTGGGAGCGGTGCAATTTCCCAAATTGTGTGGGTGCAATTGATGGAAAGCACATCAGAATAATCAGCCCAATTCGTAGTGGCTCAAAGTATTTTAACTATAAAAAATATTTTTCATTTGTCCTAATGGCAGTGGCTGATGCCAATTATTCCTTTACCTATGTGGATATGGGATCATATGGAAGTAGCTCTGACTCCAGCATCTTCTCGCATTCTTCTTTTGGCAAGATGCTTCGAGAAAACTCACTGAACCTTACTGATAATCTCCCACTTCCTGGAACAAATCTACCTCTGGAGCCTTATGTCTTTGTTGGAGATGAGGCATTCCCATTTCTACGGCCAAATGCAAACAGGGGACTGTCCACTGCAAAGAGGGTATTCAATTACACACTGTCAAGGGCAAGACGTGTAGTGGAGAGTGCTTTTGGCATACTTGCCAATAAGTGGCGTTTCCTGCACTCACCTATCAGCCTTAGTATGGAGCATGCCATTGGTGCAGTGCAAGCAGCATGTGCACTGCACAATTTTGTTCGTGCTCAAGATGGGTACCTATTTGAGGACTCTTTGATGCATGACCTCAAAGATCCAACATGGATCAGAACCCGTGGCAACTACAGTGGGGAAAATGTGCGCCAGGACTTCACAGAGTACTTTATGTCAACAAATGGGCAGCTATCGTAGCAGCTCGATGCAATAGGTTAAAATGCTGTACTCTGCTTCACATATTTGCATGGTTTCAATTTTCATTGGTAAAAATAAAAAATTGAATTTGATACTGTTCATGTGTCATTATTTTACAGGGTGTGTTGTGTAAATATCGATCTTCCTATACCATATCCTCACTACAGATAACCTTAACCCTTTCTGTAACCCTAACCGTAAAATGAAGCCCAACCCTGACATCTCCAATCAGTGCCTCAACAGACAAATACACATTGATAAGCAATATACTTACAATTTGGTTTATAGGTTCCAGGAGGTAACCTGTACCGGTCATGGTACATGAGATGGATGATTTGCACCATAGTAAGCAATAGAAGCAATGCAGACAGATATCACACCATAGTTATATTCCAAAAAAAAATGTATTTCTTTAATTTGTAATCTTCATGTAATTACATACTTTTTGAAACATTTTTGGGAAACAATCAACTTTCAAACATTGTTAAGAACCACATAAGGAGGAGATAATACTCTGTCTCCTTCTTCCCTTTCTCTCACCCTTCATGCTTTCTCCCCCTCACTCGATCTCTTCTGTCAGGGTACTCACCAGCGCCGAGATGCTGAGAGCGGCTCCCCTTGCAGCTGAGTGCGCTATACCCCTGGAGGTGGCACAGAGGGTATCGGGCACAGAGAGGCACGGGTCGCCAGGCACTAGTAGGAGCCTGCGTGTTGAACTTCTGTCTGGTAGTAGTCCGTGCAGGGTACACCCCGACAGTGATCAGCAGAGGAATCAGACTGGGGCTCCAACACCTTGGTCCTGAAGTAGATAACTGGAACAAAGTATGTAGAGAAGCCAGAGGGTCAAACACAGTAAGCCGGTAGGAAGGAAGTCCGTTTAAACAAGCCAAGGTCATACACAGGAATCAATCAATAGGAGAGTCCAAGACAGGCCGGGGGTCAAACACTGGAGCAGGCAGTAGCGAAGTCTTTAAAGAGAAGCCGGGGGTCAAACACTGGAGCAGACTGAAGAGGAATCCGTTAAGCAAGCCGAGGTCAAGGTGCAGGAGAAGTTCAAGGGTGGTCAAGGCAATCCGGGTCACAACAGGCAGGAGTCAATAGCAGAACAAGGAACAGGAACACAGAAGCTGAAATGACAAACCAGCAATAAGCCAGAGAGCTGGGCTGCCTTTTATAGGACCGCCAGGGGAACTCACGTGTGCGGCTAAGATGCGTACGTGCGTACGTGCTTACGCCGTTTCGCCATCCGCTAAATCGTCTATGTGTGCCGTTACGCCGTGACGCGGTCCGCTGAATCGCATACCCGCATGAGCCTATTAGCCATTCTGCCACGCAGGCGTACAGGGAAATGCCGGTACTGGCAAACAAAGTTTCTGTTATTCCTCTGACATCTTCCTTCAAGTCAAACTTAGTATGACCCTCTAACTTTCTCTGACCCTCTCACTTCCTCTGACCCTCTCACTTTCTCTGACCCTCTCACTTTCTCTGACCCTCTCACTTTCTCTGACCCTCTCACTTTCTCTGACCCTCTCACTTTCTCTGACCCTCTCACTTTCTCAGACCCTCTAACTTCCTCAGACCCTCTCACTTCCTCAGACCCTCTCACTTTCATAGACCCTCTCACTTTCTCTGACCTTCCTACTTCCTCTGACTCTCCTACTTCCTATCTGCTTCTATACCCTTTATGGACATACTAGACATTTTCACTTTCTTGTCCAAAAAGAAGCACCTAAACCTCCACCTCACTCTCATCTCTCTTCCTCCTCCTTTTGTACATGTATCCCACTGCATAATGCACATGGACCTGAAAAGTTGGTATGGACCAAAAAAGTTTTACATTACGTAAACGGATGCAATATGGTTAACAACATGAAAGAGGCTGTGCTGTTTAACAAGTAGGCATCTATAAATTCAAAAAAATAGTAACACTCTGTTTCTCAGGCGTTGCTAGCCTCAAAGGTATAATCGCACCACAGCCCTTTACATTTTGGTCAGAGGTGGGATACATGACCTTACATTGATGGTCAGTGGGATTGGTTGTCAGTGGAATAAATGCCCTTACATTGGTGGTCGGTGGGATTGCTGGTCAGTAGGATGCATGCTCTTACATTTTGGTCAGAGGTGGGATACATGACCTGACATTGATGGTCAGTGGGATTGGTTGTCAGTGGGATAAATACACCTACTTTAGTGGTCAGTGGGATTGCTGGTCAGTAGGATGCATGCCCTTACATTTTGGTCAGAGGTGGGATACAAGCCCTGACATTGGAGGTCAGAGGTGGGATGCAAATTCACTAAAAAATACAAAACATAACGTAAACAAATCCAATATGGATTGACAACATGAAAGTGGCAGTGCCATTCAACAGGTAGGCATCTATAAAATAAAAAAAGTAGTAACACGCTATTTATCAGGCGTTGCTAGCCTCAAAGGTACAGGCAGGGATATCACTCTATGCAGTGGTTCACTCGGGGGCCCATATTGTGCATTTGCTGGAGGCACAATTGAATTAACTTCAAGTGATTGATTTCTATATGGATAAGGACTTGAAATGATTGGTTTGAGCTGTTCCATAGGTCTTGACACAGGTGGATAGTGCTTTGCATGGATGGCATTTGATTGTAGAGCTGTGGTACTCTGCTTTGTTGTGGGAAATGGTGAGGAATTGAGTCGCGTGGTCTCAATTCCTATGCTCTTGTCATATCCGGGGTTCTAGTTGGAGGGCTCATTAAGGAGGCAATTGGTGAAGGAATGGATATGGGATTCTTGATCTGGGGGTCTCATATATGCTTGAGTGGTCAGAAAAACTAGAAGGATAAGGGTTTGGTGCAGGGTTTGAAGCAGAAGAAATGGGAGTAATTATTTGAGTACTAGTACTCTCGTGCGTTGGCTCTGAAACATGGCGTGGCATAGTGAAGGAATGTATGCAATGTTGCACTGCAATCCTCATGTTGAAGTAATGGTCTGGCAAGACCTCTTTGAGATAAAGGCACCAAACTTAGGGCAAACATAGTATGAGGGCATCGCTGGACATCGATTTGTTCAGTGATCCCTGACACTATGTGGAGTAATTTATTTGTCTTGTCTGGGTCTTTCACCTGTTCTGCTGCCCTGCTGCTTCGCTTCCTGCGTGAGGTAGATGTTTGCCTTTGTCTTCTGTTAGAAGGTGTAGAAATGTCAGTATCCTCATTATCTTGCTCATTATCTTGCTCCTGAGTAGATGATTCATGTACCTCGATTGCATCACCCTCTACCTCCATAGATGATGAATCCTCTATGTTTGTGCAAGCAAATGATACTCCCTCATCTACGTCAATAATAGCAGCATGCTCCTCTCCCTCTTCCTCCTCCTCTTCCCAACTTGCTTCTGTGCTGAAATACAAAAGTTGATACTTGAAATTCTAACTAAAGATGATAGCGGTAGAAGCGAAGGTTAGGGGTAGGACAGGTAAATTAGAGAGGGATGGTAGAGAGAGGTATTCTTGTATGTAAACTTACTTCTCTAATTCTAGAACTGGCTTGAGAAAATCCATGTATCTGGCAAAGGCATAGGGACGCTTTGGGGCGGCACCAGACCCACTTTGTGCTTCACGCTCCAGTCTCTGGTGTCTTTGAAGTGTATCCTTAAGGCTTCGCCACCTAGTATGTATGAGCTCTGTAATCAAATAAAACATAAACAATTAATTGGTGGTGAATGGGAACAATGCTCATTAAACAGCTGGTCAGTGGGATTTGTAGTCAGTGGGATGCATGCCCTTACATTGGTCATCAGTGGGATACATGCCCTTACCTTGTTGGTCAGTGGGATACATGCCCTTACATTGGTGGTCAGCGGGATGCATGCCCTTACATTGGTGGTCAGTGGGATACATGGCCTTACATTGGTGGTCAGAGGGATTGGTGGTCAGTGGGATGCATACCCTTATATGGGTGGTCAGTGGGATGCATGCCCTTACATTGGTGGTCAGCGGGATGCATGCCCTTACATTGGTGGTCAGTGGGATGCATGCCCTTACATTGGTGGTCAGAGGGATTGGTGGTCAGTGGGATGCATACCCTTACATGGGTGGTCAGCGGGTTGCATGCCCTTACATTGGTGGCCAGTGGGATACATGCCCTTACATTGGTGGTCAGTGGGATACATGGCCTTACATTGGTGGTTAGAGGGATTGGTGGTCAGTGGGATGCATGGCCTTACATTGGTGGTCAGTGGGATACATGCCCTTACATTGGTGGTCAGCGGGATGCATGCCCTTACATTGGTGGTCAGTGGGATGCATGCCCTTACATTGGTGGTCAGAGGGATTGGTGGTCAGTGGGATGCATACCCTTACATGGGTGGTCAGCGGGTTGCATGCCCTTACATTGGTGGTCAGTGGAATACATGCCCTTACATTGGTGGTCAGTGGGATACATGGCCTTACATTGGTGGTCAGAGGAATTGGTGGTTAGTGGGATGCATGGGTGGTCAGCGGGATGCATGCCCTTACATTGGTGGTCAGTGGGTTACATGCCCTTACATTGGTGGTCAGCGGGATGCATGCCCTTACATTGGTGGTCAGTGGGTTACATGCCCTTACATTGGTGGTCAGCGGGATGCATGCCCTTACATTGGTGGTCAGTGGGATGCATGCCCTTACATTGGTGGTCAGAGGGATTGGTGGTCAGTGGGATGAATAAATATGTACTTACGTTTATGTTTGCGAACTTGTGGTATGAAGGCTTTCCAGTCTGAATACAAAGTTTTACAAATTTCTTCCCAGCCTCTGCCCTTCTGGGCATTATTTTTATATTCAGGTATACGGCTGTCCCATATATATGGCCTGTCATGGACAAGTCTGATGAGCTCCTCATTGTCTATGCTGTTCCGATGCCTGAGGGCCATCTTATCTGTTTGCATATGGACATGAGACAGGAAACAGGAAGTGAGGGGGCAGTACTGGGAGGAGGAGCTAGAGGTGACGAATTTGCACATATGTGAACCATCAATGGGATTCAAGAATGATTTACATTGATGTCTATAGAGACTAAATTCACACACAACACAGTAAACTCGCACAAGACCCTTTTTTATCGCATCACATTCGTAGAGGAATCGCAATGCATGTATGTGAACGACCGTCATTGAAAACAATGACTTTAGGGATGACATGCGAATTTAAAGTGTTTTTGATGCATCACATTCGTTATGAACTCGCATCAGTGTGAACCGGGCCTTAGTGCATCCATGTGAGAGCTAACAAACTCATTGGCTATTTATACACAGACACTAATTGTGATTTAAAAAAGCCACAAATGTGGGAAATTAACCTTTAATTGCCATTTTAACCCATGTGTGGCACTGTCTGTGTCTGTACCAAGGCCAAACATTCCAGGGTACGTAAACTTTTTATCAGGGCCATTTGGGTGATTTCTGTTATCATTATGATTTAAAAAGGTTCCAAAAAACTATGTGATAATAAATTACTTCATGTGATTGCTATCCTTAAATAATAGACAATTTTTTGGCATGATCAGTCATATTTTTAATATTAATGACAAAATTTCACAATTTCTGACAGGGTATGCAAACTTTTGAGCACAACAGTATGTATTTCACTTGTGTGTTTTGTTTTAAATTCAGCTTTAAAAATAAACTGAAAAACATTCTCTAGTTTATGGCCCTTTTAAGTCTGTCCATACAATAAAAGAGAATTGAAAGGAAAGATAAAAAATCAAAATAGACTTATGTCAATACCAATTATGGTACCTCTGCAGGTGCTATCTAACATTACTGCACAGACTATCTTTCCTTTTTACAAAGCAGAAGCTCAAGTACCATAGCGCACTTTTTGTGGAAAATTCCTTAAACTTTGCCACTTGTGTTTATTTGCATCCAGCATTATAAAATTTTAAATAAATCTTTCAAACAGATCTGATAACATTATTGTTTCTCTTTTTTTTCCCCCCTTTAACACAGGTATATCTCAAGAATGCTCTTTAAAATCTGGCACACAATGAATTATAGTCGTCTGGGGCTAAGATGTAATTACTTTTCCCACCTTCTATGTAATGTGGTTGTGCAAATATTGCTTTTCAGTTGCTTGTTATTTCAGCAGGTGACTGATGACAGTTCCGCAAAGCTAAAGCTCATAAATCTTTGATCCCTCACGTTTATCCCCAAACAGCAACTGAAACACACAGTCTGGTCTGTCTACAGCTGAACTGCTGAAAGTATACGGCTAATATGTCATGCCACTGACATTCAGCTTTGTTTATGGTACATGACTAAGACATTTTATGTGGAGTATCCTCATAATCCACATTTGTTCAAATAAAACCAATTATAAGTAGCACCCTGATGTTTAGGCATGGTTGCTATTAAATTTATTTGCCAAGTGATAGTTTCCTTGGCCAATTGATATGAGGTCAATTGATTTCACCCTAATTCTGAAATTGCTGCACTTCTCTCTTCTGTCACTAGATGGCCGGGTATCTGGTGGAATTAGATAAGACAAGGTCATTGCAAGGACAGATTAGGAATGAATGGGGTGTCTCAGCCAACGGGCAGGGATTTTCTTGGGTCCCTTGGCCTGCTGGGAGAGCCTATTTATTTGGGTGGAGTCAGGTGATCTGAGTTCTGTGCCACCTGGATGGCTGTCTGATTGGACTTGTGTCGTATTGCCCCAGGCTGCTAGGCCAGAAAAGTAAGGCCTATCCCGATAAATCTGGCTGTTAGGCTGTCTGAGGGCCTATCCAGAAGCAAGAGAGCAGCATAGGGTTGGGACTGCGGCTTGGAGTCCAACCAAAAGTAACAGTTCTGCCGGCTGGAGAACCTGTTATGGTCGGAGGTAGAGGGGAAGCTGTCGCCACTAAGGGGCCATCCACCTTATTACCGGGGACCACTGTGAGTAACTGAAGCAAGTACCAGAGCAGTATTCTCACCTACCGGGGACAGTAAAGAATCGGGAAACTTCAGCAAATGTCAAGCCAGGGGGGCAGGCCAGTGGGGTGACGCTTGAAGAGTATCTGTGAGTGCCAAGCTAGGGACCCAGCAGGGACGTGGGGGTGACACTTGAGGAAAATACTGAGTAAGAAGATTGAAAGAGCTCAGGGGATCCAGTGACAGTGGATCAGTAAGTCTAAGTGATAGACTGGAAGCTCAGTTGAGTGAAGATCTACAATAGGAGATTGTAGAAGAAGTTCATTACAAACTTTGTTAGAAACTGTTTCAAGATTGTTGCCAAAGGAGACAGCGGTCCTCCTACTCATGCAGACGTGGTGTCTGTCTGGATGCCTTTCCCTGCATGGCTGTCTGCCTATAAAAGTCTTGGAGTCTGCCAATTAACATTGCATCTATTTAAAGCAGTGCTCCACCCGGAAAATATTTTTAGATTTTCACAGTCCTCTATTAATAATAAAAAACATTTGGATAGAAATTTTTTTTTTTTACTTTAAAGTGCCCTGTTGCTAGGTGGTGGCTCCTAATCTGCCACTTCCGGCTCCGTGGCGCTCCGCATCACTTCCTCAGTCGCCTGTGTTCCTGGGAAATGTGAGTCATCATTTTCCAGGAGTCAGTGGGCAGGAGTGTGTCAAAAAATCAAGTCATTTCCTGACAGGAAATAACGCGATTTAAGGTGGATCACAGCGCCATTTTTAAAAAGGGAACAACGCCTATCTTGGTTGCCATCACAACCGCGCGGGCACTTCCGACGACACCGCACCATTGTGATGGCACAACAAAAATGGAATATGTAAGTGGAACTCTGCTTTAAGGGTGTCCTTACCCCAACCCTCTCTCTCACAGTTCTGAGACAATAAATCTCTTTGCATTCCAGAAGTGTCTGGCGCCCATCAATCTACACTGCATTACACCCACCATGCCTTGTAACCCACTCTACACAGAAGGATGACAGTGGTCCCTTACCCTGGAGGTCCCCATTAGGCCTCAGGGGCCCCGGGACTTGGCTACATATATAAGCAGGTTATCTTATAGTGGTATGAAACCCAAAGCAAACATTTATCATATTCAGTGGTGTATTCAGGTTTTGTGCTGCCCTAGGCCTGACTAAACTCGCGCACCCCCTAATTTAAATATGACCCACCCCTTCCTGTCAAGGCCACACCCCTTTCTGTTTAAGACCTGCCCTGTCATCTTCATGAGAGGAGAACAAAGGGACACCGTGGGAAGAGGACAGAGGGACACCGTGGGAAGAGGACAGAGGGACGCCGCGGGAGGAGGCAGAGAGGGACGCCGCGGGAGGAGGACAGAGAGGGATGCCGTGGGAGGAGGACAGAAAGGCACACCGCGGGAGGAGGAAAGAGAGGGACGCCATGGGAAAAGGACAGAAGGATGCCATGGGAGGAGAACAGAGAGGGACGCTACAGGAGGAGGACAGAGAGGGTCGCGCCATCTTTTAATTTGGGGGAAGAGGGGGGTAAGTGGATATGTGCTGGGGTGCTTTGGGGGGGAGAGGATATGTGCTAGTGGGGGAGGGGAATCAGACCCTCCCATTAGCATATATCCTCTCCCCTCCCAAAACACCCGCAGCACATATCCCCTTACCACCCTCCCATCACTCATTCGTCTATGTGTTGGGACTGTACTGGGCAAGGCTGCCCAATGTATATGGTGTGAATGGGTACTAACGGCATACCCATGCCATTCCTTCAGAGTAATGTGTCATGGCCATGACTCCCACACGCATGTACGGGAGTGATGTCATCGTGGCTCTGCAATTTAGGCTGCCGGAGCCCGCAAACCAGGAAGGAAAACCGGGTGAAGATGTAAGCCCTATGAGCAGTGACAGCAAGCCTCTGGAGGGCTTCGTTCTAAGGTAAGTATTTCATAATGTGCTAGTATGCAATGCACACTAGCGGTTAAATGCAGCAGTTTACTACCGCTTTAAGTGTCTGTTCCACTTGCTGAGGTCACAGTGATGGGGCCCTTGGGTAAGGGAACTCCCAGTGCAAAACAGTGGCATCAACTGTATGCAAATATGTGTCAGTTCAGTCTTAATTCCAACCGCCATGCTGCCACAGATGGGTACATTTAGTGGGAAGGACTTAAAGTGAAAGCACTCCAATTAAAATCTGTGTTTAGTATTCACAAATTAAAGATGATTAGTAACTAAAGGCAAATTCTCTTTCTATCTATCATAACTGCACCTATATTATTTTAAAATAATTTGTTACATTTTTGTTCTGGAGCCTACAACACATTGCAACCACAATCATTGGGTACAATGCACAGACACTTATAGACTCTTCTCCAGCCCCAGGTCCATACTGAGGCGCTTTCCGACCCTTCAAGAGGTTAATTCCCAGGAGGTGGAGGTGGCCATTTCGATCATGTTATTGGTAGGGATGGGCCGAACGGACCTGGTTCCAGAACTTCCGAACACCGCGAACGTTCGGACCCGAATAACGAACCCCATTAAAGTCAATGGGACCCGAACATCAAATATCAAAAGTGTCAATTTTAAAGGGTTAAATGAAAGTAATTGGGCATGGTTATAGGAGTCCGGGTCCTGCCCTGGGGGACATGGATCAATAAAAAAAAAAGTTTGTGAAAAACGTCATTTTTAAATGAGCAGTGATTTTTTGATTTTTAAAGTGGAAGACTAAAAATGAAAAATTCCTTCCAATATAGTGCCAGGGGAGTCTAACCTTAAAGTGGCAGATCTGTACCATGTCTAGAATCTGCTGCAGCAATAATTGAATTTAGAAAGCCAAAAAAAATGTCATTTTTCCTGCAAGCTGCCTTTATTTTGCTCAGCAACAGCTGGGGAGCCAGTGTGTATGATGAGGCCACAATGTAGTGTACTGGGAACAAGGTTAGAGATTTTTTGGATACATTCTGGTGTCACTTTGACTTTAGATAGAAGTAACGGGTGCGTTAAAATTAGTCTTTGGGTGTCGGTGGCGCCTTCCCACAGTAACCCTATAGAGATAATCTTGATGAAAGCAAGAATTTGCCTTGCTGTAAAAAATTGCAATGATATGCACCTGTCAAACAGGTGCAGAAAAATTGGTCTTTGGGTGTCATTGGTGGCTGTGGGGAGTGGGCCGGGAGACAACAGCTGCAAAATGTGATGGAATAGGGTGGCTGCTCTCTACTCTTTCTTGATGCCGACCTCCTTGGGGTTGTGCCGTCTCACCTTCAGTTTCCTTCTCTGCTCTATCTCGCACCCAAGTCGCATCAGTGACCCCCTCATCATCATCTCCATCTCCTCCATCTTCATCAATACCACTGGAGACAACTTGGCAATACGCTGTGGCTTGGGGAACATGAATGCAAATTTGTCTACCAGTCTTCCTCCCTCTCTCTAGGCTCATGTTCCTGTCATCCTCAACCTCAGAACCAGCATCTGAATCCAGTAATGGCTGGGCATCATCAAGGGGCAAGTGGCTGATGCTGTGGTCAAATAACTCAGCTGACTCCTCTATGGCTGATGTTGGGGCTATGGCAGGAGTAGATGTGGACAAGGAGGCAGGTTTATCCATTCTGGCAACTGCAGGGGACTGCACACTTGTCTCTGCTTGTGTGACAGAGGATGAGGAGGATGAGGAAGGTTTAGTAAGCCAGTCCACCACCTCCTCTGCATGCTGTGGCTGGATAGAACGGACAAACTCACTAAACAGAGGAAATGATGCCCTGCCTGAGGACTGACCACCACGTCCACCTTTGCCTGTGAACACATTTGTTGCTGACCCCCTTACAGTGCCAAGGGAACATCTGCCTCTCCTTGCTGTTCTCCCGGACATTATTGGGAGGGAGGGGGCGGTGCTTATAAGCAAATGTAAAGGAGAAGTTGAAATCTATACGTAGATGCACTTTAATCAATGTAAAGAGGTGTTTGGTGCCCTTTAATTTGAGTACTCACACTACACAGACTCACTCCATGGATACAATATAAAATACTGCAATATAATGCGTCAAACGTACAGTGATGCACAGAACTATATGGCGTTAAGCTGGCAGTAACCCACACAGAAGTAAATGGCGTTAAACTGGCAGTAACGCACAAAACTATATGGCATTAAACTTGTAGTAACGCACACAGAACTATATGGCGTTAAACTGGCAGTAACGCACGCAAAACGATATGGCGTTAAACTGGCAGTAACGCACGCAAAACGATATGGCGTTAAACTGGCAGTAACGCAATCAAATAGACGTGTTCAACTGTAACTACACTGAACTGTCCCTACTCTAGCTATATACTAATGTCAAGATTACTGACACTGTCTCACCACACTACAATGAAACTATCTGACCTGTCCCTACTCTAGCTGCACACTATGAAAAGCTAAATGATGGTCCTCCTCACTATACTCACACTATCCCTAGACTGACACTAAACTAATATTCTACACTGACAATTGAAGCAAAATAGCACAGTATAGCACACTAACTAATAGCACTGAACAGAGCCCTGTTCTATCTCTCTCCACACCAAAATCACACTGAAAATTCCATTGAAAGAATACTTTTATACTGTGGGGCGGGAATGAGCCATGATTGCATAAAGTGCTCTGTGCCCTGATTGGCTGAAGCTTTCACTGCTTCAGCCAATCAGGGCTTGCAATGCACTGTTCAAAGCCACAATGCATTGTGGTCGGTTCGGGGGGGCGAACAAGCGGTCGAAAGTTCGACTCAAACTTATGCTCGGTCCGAACCGTTCGCCCATCCCTAATGTACAGTAATGCACTTTAAAGCAAAGACCCAGTGTGAATGGGCCCCGAATGATATATCTAGGCCTATTCTTCACCAGTATTTTCAGGTCCTGCTCCATCTTGGTTCAGACTGGCCAACTGTATTATATGTAATATTTATGGAGTAATGGTATTCTGACCTAAGTGCATGATTTTACATTTTTTAATACAAAAATGAATTTGCTATTTAACTATGTTGCCATTTTGTCAAGATGCTTCTATAATTAGTTGCTATCCTGCTGATTTTTGATAACTGTCTCATTAGTTTTATGTCATTAGCATAAACAGCAGTATTGCTTTCTATTTCATCCCCCAGATCATTAATAAATAGATTTAAAATAATTAACAGAAGAAGTGATACATATTTTTTGTATTCCACTATTTGTTTTCTATTTACTGTATTTTAAAGACAAAAAGTAATATGATAGCTTAGTAGATTAAAATATCAACTGTAAGAGAATGCTACTTCTCCCATTTATTAATCTTTGAAGTTATATTATTGGGACAATAGTGAGGATATCTACAAATAAAGTTGTTGTTTTTGTTAAAAACAACCCTACAAAAGTGAACTAAAATGTTTTAAAGTTTACGTGCATGCAATAATTTAATCACACCAGCTCTCACAATTATATACCCAGGACCGGTGCTTGACTATTGCGTTCCCTAGGCATGACTAACAACCCCTTTCAACTGCCCGCCCGGGCTGCAGGGGGGGTGTTAGTCTTGCCTAGGGCGTGGGTACCTACAGCCGGGTGCTGCTTGTCAGAGGCTAAGCAGACTCACAGGGGCAGAGTGATCACACAGACAACTCCTGTACAGCCCAGAGATCACAGAGCAGCAGGGAAGTCAGCGGCCGTGGCTGGGCCCCCTAGGCAGCAGTGAGCCCTAGGTGGCTGCCTAGTTTACCTAGCGGCAGCGCCGGCCCTGTATATACCACCTTATTAACCAGGTTTTTACATTTTACTTATGGACCTTTGCATTCGCCAAAACATCTTTTCTCTTTCAATGGTTATTGATTGTTGTTTATATAACATACAAAATGGTTGTACAATGTACAACGCATAAAGAGGTAAGGTGACTCACAAGGCATACAAGTGCATACAAAATTTGAAATACAGGGAGCATGTCTAATATTGTATCGAAAAACTATAAAGGTTAAAAGAGTATAGAAGTGAGACAGCAAGGTCCAAAATTCTCCCTCGTACTACCAAAAACTAGAAATTAGAGTGTTCTGAACTCGAATTTGGACGAATTTCCGTAAATTCGGACGTGTCCAAATTTTCTGAATTAAAATAGTACCAAGTTTAAACAAATCTGAAATAAAAAAGAAAAAAATACGGATGAAATTCAAATAGTTTTTGAATCATTTTAGAATATTTTACGAATTTGAATAGTTTTCAAATTCTAATTCGAAAAGCTTTTGAATAGTTTTCCAATTTCCAAAGAGAATGAAATAGAATAGAAAATAAAGGAATAGAATAGAAAAAAATAGAATAGAAAAGAAAATAATAGGAAATAAAAGAATAGAGTAAAACAGAACAAAATAGAATAGAAAATAAAAGAACAGAATAGACTAGAATATAATATAAAAAAAAAAAGAATAGAATAACATAGAAAGAATATAACCATCTTCTGATAGTTCGAAAACTATTCTAATTTATGCAAATAACAAATCGAAACAAAACTAAACAAAACAAATTTTTTCGTTCTGCACATGCCTAGTTAGCAAACCAAAGTAACACATATATATTTTTTTGACACTATTATTGGGGCTATGTGAAAACCAGTGTTAATTTTGTCAACTAAAACGTTTTCGTCAAAATTTTTATTAGTGGCATTTTTACAGTGACAAAAAAGATATGAAAAGTACAGTACATTTTCGTTCCACTAACGAACCAAAACAAAACAAAAATGTGAGGCAGGGACGTTTACCCTTGTGAACGAACTTCCAGTTTCCATGGAGCTCTGCCTGCTTCCGCTCCCAGCATTTAAGCGACTGTGTGCAGCCAGCATTACAGGCCTCCAAGTCCTCATACCGTGACAACTGCCAGAGACCAGTTCAGCACTGTGCATTACAGGCCTCCTGAGTCCCGACGAGAGTCTAACTCCCGAGTAGGGAGTGGAAGAGCACCCACTGTGAGTGTGTACATTACAATTAGGCTCCTCTCAAACCATCAAACCACCAGGCTCCTCTCCAACCTGTGTGTGCATTACAGGCCTCCTCTGACCACTGGCAAGCAGGGCACTGTGCATTACAGGCCATCTCTCAGACCCGAGACACTCATCTAGCACTCTGCAGCATTACAGGCCTCCTCTGACCACCGGCATCCAGGGCACTGTGCATTACAGGCCATCCCTCAGAGTGACCACTGTCTAGAGCACTGTGTGTACATTACAGGCCTCCTCTGACCACCGTCATCCAGAGCACTGTGCATTACAGGCCATCCAAGTCAGACTTGAGACCTCCATCCAGGACTGGGTGCAGCATTACAGGCCTCCTCTGACCACCATCCAGATCACTGTGCAACATTACAGGCCTCCCCAGACCACCATCCAGAGCACTTGGCAGCATTACAGGCCTCCTCAGACCACCGCACCATCCAGAGCACTGTGCAGCATTACAGGCCTCCTCAGACTACTGTGCAGCATTACAGGCCTCCTCAGACCACCGCACCATCCAGAGCACTGTGCAGCATTACAGGCCTCCTCAGTCCACCGTCCAGAGCATTGTGCAGCATTACAGGCCTCCTCAGACCACCGTCCAGAGCACTGTGCAGCATTACAGGCCTCCTCAGACCACTGTCCAGAGCACTGTGGAGCATTACAGGCCTCCTCAGACCACCGTCCAGAGCACTGTGGAGCATTACAGGCCTCCTCAGACCCCTGTTCATCATTACAGGCCTGTTTTATTCCCCAGGTATTTCTATTCCTAACATAAGAAGCATACCTAATATTTGTGGGTTGTGCTTATTGCGATAGGAAGAATCAATATTTTCAACCATAGTTTTAATTGTCAATATAAATTCAAAGGAAAAATGCGCAGGCTACAACAACAAATGCCATTAATATGTAAAACTGTAACAACCACCACTTTTTGTCAACTCCTCTCTCATTGACAAATTTGACAATAGAGGTAAATATCACACTAATGAAAAAGAAAAATAGATCAGTAACTGTCAAAAAGGGCAGCCTTATGTCAGGGTCCTGCCCCTAGTAGTCTTTTTAGTGTGATATTTATCTCTATTGTCATTGTGAATGCTGAGAGAGTGAGGAGTTGATAAAAAGTGGTGACTATTATAATCCACCCACTAATGGCATTATTGTAGACTACCAGTGACAGTGCCTGTGCTGTATGCTTGTGGCTGCTGAAATGTTTTGCTGTTTTCTAAAAAACCTCGAAAACTCTTTGCGTGATGATGCCACCATGCAGTGCACATTAACATCAACTTTAACAGTTCAAGAAACTGAACAGAACTTCTGTTCAGTTTCTTGAACTGTTATAGGGCGTACACACGGTCGGACTTTGTTCGGACATTCCGACAACAAAATCCTAGGATTTTTTCCGACGGATGTTGGCTCAAACTTGTCTTGCATACACACGGTCACACATAGTGGTCGGAAAATCCGATCGTTCTAAACGCGGTGACGTAAAACACGTACGTCAGGACTATAAACGGGGCAGTGGCCAATAGCTTTCATCTCTTTATTTATTCTGAGCATGCGTGGCACTTTGTCCGTCGGATTTGTGTACACACGATCGGAATTTCCGACAACGGATTTTGTTGTCCGAAAATTTTATATCCTGCTCTCAAACTTTGTGTGTCGGAAAATCCGATGGAAAATGTGTGATGGTGCCTACACACGGTCGGAATTTCCGACAACAAGGTCCTATCACACATTTTCCGTTGGAAAATCCGACCGTGTGTACGGGGCATTAAAGTTCATGTAATTTTGTACTGCATGGTGGCATCATCATGCAAAGAGTTTTTGGGTTTTTTATTTTATTTTATTTTAACATTACACTTCTGTCAAAAAAAGCAATATTCTTGTAACAAAACTTGATTTTGCTTAAATAAAGACGTTATATAACAACTAATAATAACATATTCAATTTTTCACTCCAGGAGTATATAATAAGTTTGGAAGTTGTAGAGAAATGCATTACAATTTAATTAAACCCATTAGATTTTAGACGACTAAAATTTGTTTTAGTCGACTAAAATGATTTTAGCCGACTGAAATGTACTGGAGATTTTAGTCGACTAAATATGACTAAAAGTAAAACAATTGCAGATGACTAAAATGGTACTAAAACTAAAATGAATTTTAGTCAAAAGACTAAAGCCCCGCACACACGATCGGACTTTCCGATGGGAAATGTTGGATGTGAGCTTGTTAGCGGTAAGTCCAACCGTGTGTATGCTCCTTCGGACAATTGTTGTCGGACTTTCCACCAACAAATGTTGGCTAGCATGTTCTCAAATTTTCCGCCAACAAATGTGTGTTGTCGGACTTTCTGGTCATGTATACACAAGTCCGTCGGACAAAAGTCCAAAGTACAAACACGCCTGCTTGGAAGCAGAAGCGATCAGTCTTGTAAATAAGCATTTGTAATGGAGAATGGAGAATTAACATTCGTGACGTGGCAAATTATGAAATCTCCAAATGCAGCACACAATTCCCTTATTCTTTAATGGGATAATAATGAAGCTGCTTTGCTGGTGATACTGATGGAGTTATTGCAAACAAATTTTAAAAGGCTTTTTTTTTCTAGTGATATCAAGAATAATATTATTATGTTTTGTTTTTTTTTTTAATTTGTGCAAGTTACCACAACACCATTATCCCCTAGTTTTTAAGAACAAAGATACAGCTATGTTGGTGTCCCTTGTCTGCCTAAACTCAAACTATAATTTGAAGTAAAGCACATCGCCAAGTATTATTCTACACATTTTTTTTATTGTGCATTAAAAAAATTAAATAAAAAAAGATTAGACATGCTATCTGCCAATAGAACTTAACCAAAAAGTGCATTCTATGCATCCAAAAATATAGAAAATTTACCAAATCAAATCATTATTCAACCAAAAAAATAATGTCAAAGCAATAACTCCAAGCCCAATAATAAATAACACGTTATCTCCTCCGATTCCGCAACATGTCTGGTTGACGAACGGCCGTTCAAAAACAAACTGAAAAGCACGAAATGAAAAGCGCTAAATGAAAAACGCAAAAAGAAAAGCACGAATCAACACTCACCAAACTTCTGCTAACACAAAATTAGCAGAAGGAGCCAAAAGGGTGGCGCTAAAGAGCTGAAAAACTATGTAGTACGTCTAGTACGTCACTACGTTCGTAATTGTTGGCCAACATTTGGGTGAGCGTGTGTATGCAAGACAAGTTTGAGCCAACACCCTTTGGACAAAATGCCACGGTTTTGTTGGCGGAAAGTCCGATCATGTGTACGAGGCATTAGACTAAAACTAAATCATATTTCCTCAAAGTTACAGCTTTGAAAATGTGGAATAGACTCCCTCCCGAGGTGGTTCTATTTAGCTCAGTAGATTGCTTTAAAAAAAGCCCTGGATTCTTTCCTAAATGTACATAATATAATTGGGTTCTAACCCTTATAGGTAAAGTTGATCCAGAGAAAATCCTGGAAGGATCAGGAAGGATTTTTTCCCCTGCTGTAGCAAATTGAATCATGCTTTGCTGGGGTTTTTCGCCTTCCTCTGGATCAACTGTAGGTATAGGATTGTGTATATGGGATTGTATTTTTTTTTTGGTTGAACTAGATGGATTTGTGTCTTTTTTTAACCTGACTAATTATGTAACAATGAAATTTGTTGCCAAAATTACACTGGTGGAAACATATCTCACATCTCATAATTTTGACATTTTCAAAATGTTTCAGGACCATTGCTAAATATAGATATCAGCACAACTGACTATGTCAGGCTATAAAACACAAAATGTTACCATGTGAAATGGGGTATTTATAGTGGAACTTCACCCTTCCAAATATTTGGTACCTTTGGCGGTCTGCTGTAATCAGATCAGATTTTTCAGTAATCACACGACCAAGAGTCCAGTGCTGACCTCCTTTCTATCATCAATACCCTCATATAGGTCCTGTCCCATATCCATCTTTCTTCCTTATGTCACAAAGAGCTGGCTGTCCCTCTCTGCTTCTTCAGAAACACCGCCAATCGACAATGCATTGCCAAATCCCATGCATGCACAGAGGGAGATCCGGCGCCATGACTGCTTACTTACTGTTTTATGAATGGAGGACAGTAATGCGTCCTGGAATATTGACAGTATGTATCTCATTACTTTTCCTCCACTTATAGAATAGTATGTAAACAGTCACGGCACTAGATCTCTCTCTCTCTCTACGCATGCACAAGAGCTGCACCAGCTACTGTTTTTCTGATTGGGAAGGATTTCTCCCATGTAGCCTCCTGGGATATGTGATTCAGTGTCCCAGGAAGCCACAGGAAGAGAATGAAAATTCATTTTTTGCTTGGGCAAGAATGAAGTGTCGGAAAAAAACACAAAAAGAGGTAAATTAAAATAAATATTTAAAGAAGTATCAGCTTTTGTTATTTGGGTAGGGTGAGGATTATAAGGCTGAAAACTTTCATTTTAGAGTATAGAAGGTCCAGTTTCAGTTGCATGATGATGCTGGTAAGTTAAAGAGACCCTGTTGTCAGGCTAATCATTTCTAAAAAAAACTATCTAATCTATAATCTACTCATAGGATTACTGTATATGTGCATTTGTAGTCAGAGTCTTGGAAATGCGATAACCTTAACTACCAAGACCTGAGGTATGCCTTGGCCTAGCTGGTCAGTATGCATAAAAGAGGGCATACTCTGAATGAATATATATGAAATGTGCAAGATGTAAATGAAATAATGAAAGTATGGGGAAACGGGAAGATGGGAACCAGGAAACGAGCCGACGAAGGATCCCGACAGAGGAGGAGGGATAGATACCCCCCAGACTCCTCCTACAAGAACAGGCTAGCCTCCTGCCAGTCTTCTAACTTAATGTATTTTAAACAAAATACTTACCTGAAAAAACATACCTTGTGTAGATATCCACTGTTGCTGGGTGCCACCATCTTGGATGAGATGTGTGCAGTCCCAGCATACTCAGAGCTGTCACTCAGTTGACACTCTCTTGTCCATCACTCTTCCGTTTTCAGCTGGTGGCTTCATTAAAGATTATGTAGGGAGGTGTAGGGTGGGATGTGGGCCCAGACAGATAGTAATTAGACACTCCCATAAGAGGAGCACAGAGAAGGGGGGGGGGGGTGCTGGGAATTTACTTTGTGAAGTAATCAGATTTGCTAGCACGTTTAGAGGCACATTGCAAGTGAAAAAAATGTTAATATCAAAGAAAAACACTGCAAGTAAGCATGTAAAATTATAGATTTTTTGGGCTTTACTTGAATTTTTTAAAGTGGTGATAGGGTCTCTTTACGCATGCCCCTATTGTCTCCCATCCAAACTTGCAAAAAAAGTTAATTGAAACCTCTAAACCTAAATTTACAAAAAGTTTACAATCTGCCCAGAGCACTACAGTGAAGCTTACTTGTGATCCACTCTGTCATTACCAATTACACCCCCAGATAATTACTGTAGTTCCATGAAAAAAAAACATTTTAGGTTTGCTGAAACATTAAAAATTTGGATAATGTGGATTGGATACTGGGAAGAAAGATATTCAAAGTAATTAAGAAACTATACTGCTAGGCAGGAAACATCACATAGTCTTAAACAAGAACAAAGAAGGTGATTTATTAAATACCTGTAGTTTACCAGACCTTGTGAAATTCACCTTGTTTACCTGGTTTACAACATTTATTTTAGACCGGTTGCTTACACTGGAGGAGTCATTATTCTGCACAGCGGGGGGTTGATATTTCTTGAAGGACCTCCTGTAAAGTGTGCTGAGGGGGAATGCCAAATATGTGGTTTCTTTCCAGACACTGGAGCTTCTAAGGTAGACAACAAAGCTAAGGAACTACTCAAATATAACAGAAATATTTAAAACAATACATTAGGGACCTGATAAAAAAAAAGTACCTTAAAAAAAAACTGCAGGGAAAATACAATACAATAAAGTATCATTAAACCCAAACACAAAAATATAATATATTACACCTTACCAATCCTTAAATGTGGTAGTTTCATTAGGTCACCTTTTTAGGGTTTTTTCCCTTTATTTTTACCTGCTGGTCTAGCCTGTAATACACTCTCTGTGTTAAACCGGCCATAGATGGTGCGATTTACTTTCCACGTTTAACAACAGGTTGCAGGAAAGAAAATCACTCAATTCCCCCAACAATACAGTCAGTGTTTATGGGTGAATCCCTCTTGCGGAGCCATTGTGTTCTCTTGGTGGGGGGAGGGGCATAAAGTGATTATTGCTAAAGGCTATAGTCTCTGGCAATAATCGCATGAAAAATCCGACAGGCTGGTTGTACCCAAGTTGATTGATCTACTAGGGTGCAATCAGCCTACCCATACATGGTTCGAACCATCTATGGCCAGCTTTTGGGTGTCTCCACTATACTAGAGTAGTAAAGGAGACACATTTGAATAGGAGCATTGTCAGTCTGGGGAGAGGGCAGTCTGACAAAGCGGTCAGTTACAGCAACATACCTTTTAGCATAAGGGTTTTACATAAATGAATAAAGCTGACCATTGTAAGCACCTCTGTTAGTGTTAAATGGTATGTCTCAACCCTCTAACTTCCACTTTTGCTGGATAGCTTGGTCTGTTAAAGAAAGTTGAATTAAAACTTACCAGGTAAAAATAAAGGAAAAAAGCCAAAATAGAAAGGATTTAGCCATCACATCTGATGATTGGTAAGCTGCAATATCATGCATTTTTGCTTTGAACAAAAGATTGGTGCTCTTATTGTGGGCATAACATTTCAAGGTGACCTCTGTTTTTGTTTATTTTGCTGTAATTGCATGCTTTGCCATTTTAACCACTTGCTTACTGGGCACTTAAACCCCCTTCCTGCCCAGACCAATTTTCAGCTTTCAGCGCTGTCAGCGCTCTTTGAATGACAATTGCGCGGTCATGCTACACTGTACTCAGATGAAATTTTTACCTTTTTTTCACACAGATAGAGCTTTCTTTTGGTGATATTTAGTTGCTGCTGGGTTTTTTATTTTTTGCTTAATAAAACAAAAAATTTAGAAAAAAAAATGTATAGTTTGTTATAAAATTTTGAAAACAGGTAATTTTTCTCCTTCACTGATGTGCACTGATGAGGCTGCACTGATGGGCACTGATAGGCGGCACTGATAAGGCGGCACTAATGGGCACTGATAGGTGGCACTGATAAGCACTGAGGAGGCAGCACTGATAGGTGGCACTGAGAGGTGGCACTGATGGGTGGCACCGAAGAGCACTGATAAGGGGCACTGATAGGTGGCACTGATGGGTACTGATGATTACTGATGGGTGGCACTAATGGGCACTGGTAGGCACTGGTAGGTGACATTGATATGCAGCACTGATCTGTGGCACTGATTATGAGACACTGATGGGCATTGATTGGCAGCACTGGTGGGCACTGGTAGGTGGAACTGTGGGCACTGGTAGGTGGCACTGGTGGGTACTGATAGGTGGCACAGTGCTCACTGGCAGCTGACACTGGTGGGCACAGAAAATGCAGCTGCGGCTTTCTGTATGAGGAACCGATGTTCCTCTGACAGAAGCCGGTGATTGGCTTTTTTTTCCCTCACGCTGATAGCGTAAGAAAAAAAAATACCGATTACCGAGCTTCTGTTTACATCACGTGATCAGCTGTCATTGGCTGACAGCTGATCACGTGGTAAGGGACTGGGATTAACCCCTTACCGGATCTGTGATCAGCTGAGTCTCATAGACTCGGTGATCACAGAACGGCCGCGCGCGACCAGCAGGGACGTGCAGACAGCGCTTGCTCAGGAGTAGGGATGAGCCGAACACCCCCCGGTTCGGTTCTCACCAGAACCTGCGAACGGACCGAAAATTCGCATGAACGTTAGAACCCCATTGCTGTCTATGGGACTCGAACGTTCGAAATCAAAAGTGCTCATTTTAAAGGCTAATTTGCATGGTATTGTCCTAAAAAGGGTTTGGGAACCCGGGTCCTGCCCCAGGGGACATGTATCAATGCAAACTTTTAAAAACGGCCGTTTTTTCGGGAGCAGTGATTTTAGTGATGCTTAAAGTAAAAAAAAAATGAAATATTCCTTTAAATATCGTACCTGGGGGGTGTCTATAGTATGCCTGTAAAGTGGCGCGTGTTTCCCGTGCTTAGAACAGTCCCTGCACAAAATGTCATTTTTAAAGGAAAAAAAGTCATTTAAAACTGCTTGCGGGTTTAATGTAATGTCGGGTCCTGGCAATATGGATGAAAATCAGTGAGACAAACGGCATGGGTACCCCCCAGTCCATTACCAGGCCCTTTGGGTCTTGTTTGGATATTAAGGGGAACCCTGCACCCAAATTAAAAATAGGAAAGGTGTGGGGCCACCAGACCCTATATACTCTGAACAGCAGTATATAGGCAGTGCAAACAAGACAGGGACTGTAGGTTTGTTGTTAAGTAGAATCTGTTTGTAATTTTGAATGGGTACATTTTTAACGTGTTTAGCTCCAGCCAAAAAATCTTTTTTAAGCTTTTTGGAAAACATAGGGAAGGGTTATCACCCCTGTGACATTTGTTTTGCTGTCTGTGCTCCTCTTCAGAAGATTTCACCTCACTTTTTGTCCCAATGACAAATGTTTTTTGAAAATTTGGGTTTTTTTGTGAAACAAGGATTGGTGATAAAGCATCAGTGGAAAGGAGAAGTGTTTTTCCCATATTAACTCTTACAGGAGAGAATTTCCCTTCCTAAGGGTAGATTTCATCTCACTTCCTGTTGTCTCCTTCCGTTTGCAAGTAGGAGTCGTTTGTAAGTTAGATGTTTGAAAGTAGGGGCCTGCCCTATATACTCAGCAGAAATTTGGGCCTTAGGTGTTGTTGTGGCCACAACACTGTAAGCCATCACAGGGCCCTGCTGTGAAATATTAGATCAAGAATTGTAATTACATGCCCCTGTTGAACAGGAGCAGAAAAATTGGGCCTTTGGTGGTGGTGCCACAACACTGTAATTCCTCACTCGCTCTTGGTGGGCACAGAAATGGGCCCTGAGGTGAAATATTAGATCAAGAATTGTAATTACATGCCCCTGTTGAACAAGGGCAGAAAAATTGGGCCTTTGGTGGTGGTGGTGGTGCTGGTGCCACAACACTGTAAGTCCTCACTCGCTCTAGGTGGGCACAGAAATAGGCCCTGCTGTGAAATATTAGATCAAGAATTGTAACTACATGCCCCTGTTGAACAGGGGCTGAAAAATTGGGCCTTTGGTGGTGGTGGTGGTGCTGGTCCCACAACACTGTAAGTCCTCACTCGCTCTTGCTGGGCACAGAAACGGGCCCTGCTGTGAAATATTAGATCAAGAATTGTAATTACATGCCCCTGTTGAACAGGGGCTGAAAAATTGGGCCTTAGGCACTGGTGCCACAACACTGCAACCCCTCACAGATACTCTAGTTGGAACTCTAGTTGGAACGCAGGAACGAGCCCTGCTGCAATTTATTGCATCAAAAATTGTAATTATATGCCCCTGTTAAACAGGGACTGAAAAATTAGGCCTTAGGCACTGGTGCTGGTGCCACAACACTGCAACCTCTCACAGATACTCTAGTTGGAACGCAGGAACGAGCCCTGCTGCAAAGTATTGCATCAAAAATTGTAATTACACGCCCCTGTTAAACAGGGGCTGAAAAATTGGGCCTTAGGCACTGGTGACGGCGCCCAGAACCAAAAATGTTCTTACAAGCTACCAGCGTGATCATTGAGGAGGAAGAGGATAATTAATCAGGATAGTCACTCAGCATCAGCATAAGCACTCTGAGATTTTAAAAAAAAATTATTCGGTTACATCAGCATCAGGTGCTTGGTAGCTGGTGGTGATCCAAGACTGATTCATTTTTATGAAGGTCAGTCGATCGACCAAGTCGGTGGACAGACGCACCCTGTGATCGGTTACAAAGCCTCCAGCAGCACTGATTGTGCGTTCCGAAAGAACGCTGGATGCAGGACAGGCCAGTAGCTCAATTGCATACTGTGCAAGCTCTGGCCAGTGATCCATCCTCAAGACCCAGTAACCCAGAGGATTTTCGGTGGGAAAGGTGTCCAAGTCAGATCTTGCCCATAGGTATTCCTGCACCATGTAAAACAGACGCTGGCGATGGTTGCTGGAACCGATCATACCTTGGGGCTGCGGACTAAAAAATTGTCTGAACGCATCGGTCAGACGGCCACCTTCTCCGCCACTCCTTCTTTGACTGACCGAAGCCTAAGCAACATGTTGTCCAGAAACAGGAGTTTGTAACCTCCCAGTCTCTGGGAACACATTATACAAACCTTTCTGCAAGGCCTCCCGAAGATGTTTCATCCTCTGCTCCCTCTGCGACAGCAAGATAAGGTCCACAACCTTACCCTTGTAACGTGGATCAAGGAGGGTTGCCAGCCAGTATTGGTCCTTCTCCTTGATACCACGAATATGAGGATCCTTACGCAGGCTTTGCAGGATCAGGGAGGCCATGCAGCATAGGTTTGCTGAGGCATTCGGTCCGGAGTCCTCTGGGTCACTATGCACACAGACTTTCCTGGCCTGCCTCAGGACATCCTGTAATCCCGGGTACCTGCCCAAGAACCGCTGCACCACCAAGTTAGGGACGTGAGCCAAACAGGGCACATGGGTCATTTGTCCCTGTCGGAGGGCAGAGAGGAGGTGCCATTGTCGCAAACCACCATTCCTGCCTTAAGTTGGCGTGGCGTCAACCACCTCTGAACCTGCCCCTGCAGAGCTGACAGAACCTCTGCCCCAGTGTGGCTCCTGTCCCCCAAGCACACCAGCTCAAGCACCGCATGGCATCTTTTGGCCTGCGAACATGCGTAGCCCCTTGAACACCTACAGAGCACCGCTGGTTCCGAGGACAAAGCACAGGAAGAGGCCATGGAGGAAGAAGAAGAGGAGGGGGTGGAGAAGAGAGGTGTGTCACATTGGCATTTTGGAGGCGTGGTGGCGGAACAACCTCCAACACTACTGCACCTTGTCCTGCACCCTTCCCAGCTGCCAGCAGAGTCACCCAATGCGCCATGAAGCTTAGGTAACGTCCCTGTCCAGGCCTGCTGGACCATGAGTCAGCGGTAATATGCACCTTACCGCTGACCGCCCTGTCCAGTGAGGCATGAACATTGCCTTCTACATGCCAGTAGAGAGCTGGAATCGCCTTCCATGAGAAAAAGTGGCGATTGGGTACCTGCCACCGAGGAACCGCACATTCCACAAACTCACGGAAGGGGGCAGAGTCTACCAACTGAAAAGGCAGCAGTTGAAGTGCTAGCAATTTTGCCAAGCTAGCATTCAACCGCTCGGCATGTGGATGGCTGGGAGCAAACTTCTTTCGGCGGTGCAGCAGCTGGGGCAGGGAAATTTGCCTGGTACAATCTGACGTCGGTGTACCGAAAGCAGATTGCCCACAAGTACTTGGCTGTGACACACCTAATTCTACACCTTCATTCCTCTCAGTGCAGGTCTCAGAGAGGACTGAAGGTATAGTGGGGTTGGAGATCTCAGCTGATGAGGAGCAAGGAGAGGTCCTCTTTGTTATTTGGTGTGGGTCTTTTAGATACGCTTGCCAACGAACTGCATGGCAGGTCAACATATGTATGGTCAAGCATGTGGTCCCCAAGCGGGAGATGTTTTGGCTACGCGAGATACGCTTAAGACATATGTTGCAAATAGCAGCGGTGCGATCTGATGCACTCGTCTCAAAAAAGGCCCACACCAAAGAACTTTTTGAATAATGCACAGAGACTGCAGCGCCCTGCACATGTGGAGCTTTGGGGTGTGATGCAGTCAGTGTGCTGCCCTTAGGCTGGCCCCTGGAGGGCATCCTGCCTCGTGGGTGATGTGCCACCTCCTCCTCCTCTCTCCTATCAGGCACCCACGTTGAGTCCGTGACCTCATCATTCCCTCCCTCCTCATCACTGGAGCAAACCTGGCAGTATGCTGCAGCAGGGGGAGCATGACTGCCAAATTGCTGTCCTTCTTGGGCACCCCCTCTGTCTGTGCTCACGTTACTGCCTTCATCTAGCTCAGTATCATCATCAGAGCCTTCCAAACGCTGGGCATCCTCCTGGAGCATGTACCCAACACTGTGGTCAAACAGTTCGAGGGACTCCTCAGGAGGACATGGTGGGGCTAGGGAAGGAGTCACTGATGACATTGAGCTGAGGGAAGAGGCCGCGTTGGCAGCTGCTTTGCCAGACAAAGTACCCTGAGCATGGATGAGAGAGGATGAGGAGGATGAGGACGGCTTGGTCATCCACTCGACCAAGTCTTCCGCATGTTGCGGCTCAACACGGCCAGCTGCCGAAAAAAGGCCAATCGTGTCCCACGGCCACGTGCTGATGAGGATGCACCGTCTCCACGACCAGCACTGTTGCCTCTAGACACAGAGCCTGCTTGCCCTCTTTTATTGGCTTGTGACTGTCTGCCTCTCCTTGTTGGCCTTCCAGACATACTAATGGCCTGTAGCTGCACTAAGCTGGGATATATATATATATATATATATATATATATATATATACTGATACTGTAGCTAGCAAAATCAACTGCCTGCCTGTAGTATGAGAACACCACCAACCTCCTACAGGTAGCTTTAGCTGAACACTGTGCAGAGCTTGCAAAAAACTAACTTGTAGCTTATTTAGCTGCCTGTGGTAGTGATAGGATCAGGAAAACACCACCAGCCTTCTACAGGTAGCTTTGGGTGAACACTGTGCAGAGCTTGCAAAAAAATAACTTGCAGCTTATTTAGCTGCCTGCAGTAGTGATAGGATCAGGAAAACACCACCAACCTTCTACAGGTAGCTTTAGCTGGACACTGTGCAGAGCTCGCAAAAAAATAACTTGTAGGTTTAGCTGAACACTGTGAGGAGGACGCACTACACTAACTTGTAGTTTTAGCTGAACACTGTGAGCAGGATGCACTACACTAACTTGTAGCTTTAGCTGAACACTGTGCAGAGGTCTCACTACACTAACTTGTAGCTTTAGCTGAACACTGTGCAGAGGTCTCACTACACTAACATGTAGTTTTAGCTGAACACTGTGAGCAGGATGCACTACACTAACTTGTAGGTTTAGCTGAACACTGTGAGGAGGATGCACTACACTAACTTGTAGCTTTAGCTGAACACTGTGCAGAGGTCGCACTACACTAACTTGTAGTTTTAGCTGAACACTGTGAGCATGACGCACTTCACTAACTTGTAGCTTTAGCTGAACACTGTGCAGAGGTCTCACTACACTAACTTGTAGTTTTAGCTGAACACTGTGAGCAGGACGCACTACACTAACTTGTAGCTTTTGCTGAACACTGTGCAGAGGTCTCACTACACTAACTTGTAGTTTCAGCTGAACACTGTGAGCAGGACGCACTACACTAACTTGTAGCTTTAGCTGAACACTGTGCAGAGGTCTCACTACACTAACTTGTAGTTTTAGCTGAACACTGTGAGCAGGACGCACTACACTAACTTGTAGCTTTAGCTGAACACTGTGAGGAGGACGCACTACACTAACTTGTAGTTTTAGCTGAACACTGTGAGCAGGACGCACTACACTAACTTGTAGCTTTAGCTGAACACTGTGCAGAGGTCTCACTACACTAACTTGTAGCTTTAGCTGAACACTGTGCAGAGGTCTCACTACACTAACTTGTAGTTTTAGCTGAACACTGTGAGCAGGATGCACTACACTAACTTGTAGGTTTAGCTGAACACTGTGAGGAGGACGCACTACACTAACTTGTAGCTTTAGCTGAACACTGTGCAGAGGTCGCACTACACTAACTTGTAGTTTTAGCTGAACACTGTGAGCAGGACGCACTTCACTAACTTGTAGCTTTAGCTGAACACTGTGCAGAGGTCTCACTACACTAACTTGTAGTTTTAGCTGAACACTGTGAGCAGGATGCACTACACTAACTTGTAGGTTTAGCTGAACACTGTGAGGAGGACGCACTACACTAACTTGTAGCTTTAGCTGAACACTGTGCAGAGGTCGCACTACACTAACTTGTAGTTTTAGCTGAACACTGTGAGCAGGACGCACTTCACTAACTTGTAGCTTTAGCTGAACACTGTGCAGAGGTCTCACTACACTAACTTGTAGTTTTAGCTGAACACTGTGAGCAGGACGCACTACACTAACTTGTAGCTTTATCTGAACACTGTGCAGAGGTCTCACTACACTAACTTGTAGTTTTAGCTGAACACTGTGAACAGGACGCACTACACTAACTTGTAGCTTTAGCTGAACACTGTGCAGAGGTCTCACTACACTAACTTGTAGTTTTAGCTGAACACTGTGAGCAGGACGCACTACACTAACTTGTAGCTTTAGCTGAACACTGTACAGAGGTCTCACTACACTAACTTGTAGTTTTAGCTGAACACTGTGAGCAGGATGCACTACACTAACTTGTAGCTTTAGCTGAACACTGTGCAGAGGTCTCATTACACTAACTTGTAGTTTTAGCTGGACACTGTGAGCATGACACACTTCACTAACTTGTAGCTTTAGCTAAACACTGTGCAGAGGTCTCACTGCACTAACTTGTAGTTTTAGCTGAACACTGTGAGCAGGACGCACTACACTAACTTGTAGCTTTAGCTGAACACTGTGCAGAGGTCGCACTACACTAACTTGTAGTTTTAGCTGAACACTGTGAGCAGGACGCACTACACTAACTTGTAGCTTTAGCTGAACACTGTACAGAGGTCTCACTACACTAATTTGTAGTTTTAGCTGAACACTGTGAGCAGGATGCACTACACTAACTTGTAGCTTTAGCTGAACACTGTGCAGAGGTCTCATTACACTAACTTGTAGTTTTAGCTGAACACTGTGAGCATGACACACTTCACTAACTTGTAGCTTTAGCTAAACACTGTGCAGAGGTCTCACTGCACTAACTTGTAGTTTTAGCTGAACACTGTGAGCAGGACGCACTACACTAACTTGTAGCTTTAGCTGAACACTGTGCAGAGGTCGCACTACACTAACTTGTAGTTTTAGCTGAACACTGTGAGCAGGACGCACTACACTAACTTGTAGCTTTTGCTGAACACTGTGCAGAGGTCTCACTACACTAACTTGTAGTTTCAGCTGAACACTGTGAGCAGGACGCACTACACTAACTTGTAGCTTTAGCTGAACACTGTGCAGAGGTCTCACTACACTAACTTGTAGTTTTAGCTGAACACTGTGAGCAGGACGCACTACACTAACTTGTAGCTTTAGCTGAACACTGTGCAGAGGTCTCACTACACTAACTTGTAGTTTTAGCTGAACACTGTGAGCAGGACGCACTACACTAACTTGTAGCTTTAGCTGAACACTGTGCAGAGGTCTCACTTCACTAACTTGTAGTTGTAGCTGAACACTGTGAGCAGGACGCACTACACTAACTTGTAGCTTTAGCTGAACACTGTGCAGAGGTCTCACTACACTAACTTGTAGTTTTAGCTGAACACTGTGAGCAGGACGCACTACACTAACTTGTAGCTTTAGCTGAACACTGTACAGAGGTCTCACTACACTAACTTGTAGTTTTAGCTGAACACTGTGAGCAGGACGCACTACACTAACTTGTAGCTTTAGCTGAACACTGTACAGAGGTCTCACTACACTAACTTGTAGTTTTAGCTGAACACTGTGAGCAGGATGCACTACACTAACTTGTAGCTTTAGCTGAACACTGTGCAGAGGTCTCATTACACTAACTTGTAGTTTTAGCTGAACACTGTGAGCATGACACACTTCACTAACTTGTAGCTTTAGCTAAACACTGTGCAGAGGTCTCACTGCACTAACTTGTAGTTTTAGCTGAACACTGTGAGCAGGACGCACTACACTAACTTGTAGCTTTAGCTGAACACTGTGCAGAGGTCGCACTACACTAACTTGTAGTTTTAGCTGAACACTGTGAGCAGGACGCACTACACTAACTTGTAGCTTTTGCTGAACACTGTGCAGAGGTCTCACTACACTAACTTGTAGTTTCAGCTGAACACTGTGAGCAGGACGCACTACACTAACTTGTAGCTTTAGCTGAACACTGTGCAGAGGTCTCACTACACTAACTTGTAGTTTTAGCTGAACACTGTGAGCAGGACGCACTACACTAACTTGTAGCTTTAGCTGAACACTGTGCAGAGGTCTCACTACACTAACTTGTAGTTTTAGCTGAACACTGTGAGCAGGACGCACTACACTAACTTGTAGCTTTAGCTGAACACTGTGCAGAGGTCTCACTTCACTAACTTGTAGTTGTAGCTGAACACTGTGAGCAGGACGCACTACACTAACTTGTAGCTTTAGCTGAACACTGTGCAGAGGTCTCACTACACTAACTTGTAGTTTTAGCTGAACACTGTGAGCAGGACGCACTACACTAACTTGTAGCTTTAGCTAAACACTGTACAGAGGTCTCACTACACTAACTTGTAGTTTTAGCTGAACACTGTGAGCAGGACGCACTACACTAACTTGTAGCTTTAGCTGAACACTGTACAGAGGTCTCACTACACTAACTTGTAGTTTTAGCTGAACACTGTGAGCAGGATGCACTACACTAACTTGTAGCTTTAGCTGAACACTGTGCAGAGGTCTCATTACACTAACTTGTAGTTTTAGCTGAACACTGTGAGCATGACACACTTCACTAACTTGTAGCTTTAGCTAAACACTGTGCAGAGGTCTCACTGCACTAACTTGTAGTTTTAGCTGAACACTGTGAGCAGGACGCACTACACTAACTTGTAGCTTTAGCTGAACACTGTGCAGAGGTCGCACTACACTAACTTGTAGTTTTAGCTGAACACTGTGAGCAGGACGCACTACACTAACTTGTAGCTTTTGCTGAACACTGTGCAGAGGTCTCACTACACTAACTTGTAGTTTCAGCTGAACACTGTGAGCAGGACGCACTACACTAACTTGTAGCTTTAGCTGAACACTGTGCAGAGGTTTCACTACACTAACTTGTAGTTTTAGCTGAACACTGTGAGCAGGACGCACTACACTAACTTGTAGCTTTAGCTGAACACTGTGCAGAGGTCTCACTACACTAACTTGTAGTTTTAGCTGAACACTGTGAGCAGGACGCACTACACTAACTTGTAGCTTTAGCTGAACACTGTGCAGAGGTCTCACTTCACTAACTTGTAGTTGTAGCTGAACACTGTGAGCAGGACGCACTACACTAACTTGTAGTTTTAGCTGAACACTGTGAGCAGGACGCACTACAATAACTTGTAGCTTTAGCTGAACACTGTGCAGAGGTCTCACTTCACTAACTTGTAGTTGTAGCTGAACACTGTGAGCAGGACGCACTACACTAACTTGTAGCTTTAGCTGAACACTATGCAGAGGTCTCACTACACTAACTTGTAGTTTTACCTGAACACTGTGAGCAGGACGCACTACACTAACTGTAAATAGTCTAGATGCCTGACTGTGGTACTAATAGGATCAAAAGAACACCAGCAATTTTCTTCAGGTAGCTGTAAATACTGTAACAAGACAAGCCTGCCTGTCAGTAGGAAGATAACAGGAACGGATCTAGCTAAACTGAATACAGTGTATATATATATATATATATGCAACACCTGGGATGCATATATATACACAATACACTGTAAGTGCAGCTAACTCACTGACTGTCCTGCCTAATCTAGCTAACTCAAATGAAATGACACTGTCACTGTCACTGTCTCTATCTCTCAGCACGCCGGAGCACACTACACAGGGCCGCCGTGCAGGTTTTCTAAACCCCCTGAGCCATAATTGGCCAAAGCCACCCTGGCTTTGGCCAATTACAGCTCTCTCTACCGACGGCGCTGTGATTGGCCAAGCATGCGGGTCATAGTGCATGCTTGGCCAATCATCAGCCAGCAATGCACTGCGATGCCGCAGTGAATTATGGGCCGTGAAGCGCCACACGAATTTGGCACGAACGGCCCATATCGTTCGCAATTCGGCGAACAATCAAACAGCCGAACACGAAGCTCATCCCTACTCAGGAGGACATCAATGGATGCCCTCCCGGCAATTAAGGCCCCGCTGTAGCCGTCTTTTGGCTATAGCGTGGGCGGCAATTGGTTAAAAAGAACGTCCCTGGAAACATGTGAAAGCAACTCCTCTACATCTATTTTCTGAGATCAGAAAATCAATTTCATGTACCCTAGAACTTCCATGTACTAAAACTGCTATGTGACATCATGTCTATATGCTTCCTGCATCATCAATCACATTCAAATTCTTTAACAGGTTTAAATGGGCGTGTTTGGTACTTCATCACAAACAATGGTTCTTATATCCTAAATTACTACAAAACAGTGAGGGTGAATTGGTACAATGTCTGAGTAAAGTCCTGCGCATTTAGGCAATTGGTCGATTTTCTAAAGGCAAATAGGCTGTTCACTTTGAAAGGAACTTTGGCCCAGAGCTTACTAAATTCAGTGAAATTTCAGTTTGCAAAAAATACCCATTCAAGGAAAATTAAAAACAGTACTGTTGCTTGCACATGACTGGATGATGGAAGTCATCAGTGCTTCACCTCATTCACTAAGCTCTGGGGAAAATTCCCTAGCAAAATACAGAAGTTTCAATTAGAACAAATTATAGCATTTTTCACTTTCATTGGTAAAGAGCAAAACCTCTTTTTTTGCTCCTCTAAAAATTGCATCCTCAAATGGAAGCATTTATTTATTTGTTGGTTTAAAAATAACAAACATGTCATACTTACCTGCTCTGTGCAATTAATTTGCACAGAGTAGCCCCAATCCTCCTCTTCCCAAGTCCCTCATTGGTGCTCCTGGCCCCTTTCTCCTGCCTAGTGGCTGTGATTGACAGTAGCCGGAGACAATGTCTACCGCTGCTGTCTCAGCCAATGAGGTGGGGGAGACCCAGGAGAGCCGAGGCTCTCGTGCACATTGCTGGATCGGTATCGGGTTTAGGTAAGTTTTGGGGGGGTGGGGGCTGCATGAATAGAATGCAGAAGGTAAAAAACCTTGAGCATTTACAACCACATTGGATTTTTTTTATAACAAAATGTAAAAAATAAAATTTTTTTTAAAAAAATTTCGGTCTTTTTCTGTTTTTAGCGCAAAAAATAAAAACCGCAGAGATGATCAAATACCATCAAAAGAAAGCTCTATTTGTGGGAAAAAAAGACGCAAATTTTGTTTGGGTACAGCATTGCATGACCGCGTAATTAGCAGTTAAAGCGACGCAGTGCCAAATTGTAAAAAGTGCTCTGGTCAGGAAGGGGGTAAATCCTTCTGGGGCTGAAGTGGTTAAAACAAATTCAGAACTGCTATTGCAGCCACAAGCTTGCTTTAAATCTGTGATGCAGTGATGTGTAGTATATGTCACTGCCAGTGGAAGGGTTAATACCTTAGGTTGGTCACTACAATATATAGTTTAAGCTTCAAACATTTTGCATTAATCGACAGCTAACACAGTACAAGTCTTTGCTTAAAAATACAGAAAACAAGATATAGTTTCATATTTGTCTGTAAAATAATTATGGTCCAAAGGTACAGCAGCCTTCTTATTTCACACCCATTTAATGATGACTCATTTGCTTAGAAAAACGCACAATTTCTCACCTGACGTCACTCTTCAACATTCCTCAGATTGACTGGAAATAAATGTTAACAGTTTTTTGATAGCGCTGCCCTCATCAATCAGTGGAAAACAACCACGACAATTACAGAATTTTTATTTTTTGTACACTTATTACAGTCAACACAGACGTATCTACGTTGTACATGTGGTAAACAAGTCCATCATCCTGAATGATTGTAAAAAAAAAAGTAAACCCCTAACAATTACCCTTGCAATTTGGAATGGAAGAAATATGCTAGCTACCATGAAAACACTGCTGTCATCTCTGGTTCTGAATATGCTAGCTGCCCAACAGTCATGCTGGTCCTGTGACTTCAATACTGCGTCAACAGCAAAGACAAAGTGTGCAAATCAGGAGTTATGACTATCCTAATTTGCATGTTCATTCCAGGTCAGTAACCTCTATTGTATTTAGAGGTTTTAGCCTCAAAAGCCATTTTTAGAAACAGGTCAACAATGGTAGCTCCCATATTTGTCTATGGTTTACTTCAATTTTCATACCTTCAGGAACATGGTCTGGTTAACTAATACAAGACAGATCAGATAGCTTTTCATGCTGATAATAATTACTATTACGTACATTATTATTAGGAACAGATGGAGATGTCTCTCCATATACCTCACAGCAGATATCTTATCAACAATCCCATAGTTCAACAGGTTAAGCAGGTGTAAACTGCCAGACAGTAAGCAACTAAAAAGTGCCCTCTGACCCCTACAGCTTAGAGTTTGTGTTACACAATTTAGACGAATTTGATTAAAAGTGTGAAGTTTACTAAGACCATGACTATTTTACATTGCTTTGTGAACCTGGTGTGACAGTGCTAGGCTCTGCCACTGTGTGAGAATAGGCAAAAAAACACACAGAATTTGCAGTAAGGCAAAGCGTGAAGCTCCAGAGTGGGGAAGACTGGCTTATCAGCATTCTTTGGGTTTTCTAATCTCAGATCGGGGTCAGGAGCTTGAAGGCTTCAAAGTGTTTTGGGGGGGGTGATACCTTCAATCCCGTGGGGGCTGTTGGTCATAGGATAGAGCTATTGAGACAACAAGCTGCAGTATAGGCCTCTGCAGCTGCTGGGCCAAGAGCCTGGAGAAGATTGCCTGAGGATTGCATTTGCTGGAGGGCACTGCACTGAGGTCCTGGGTCAAGAGAAGGATCTAGTTAATCTCCCTCATGCAGGATCTACCTGTAGATGCTGGGTGGGTGATCACTCTCCCTTGCTGGGGATTGACAGTTGTGCAAGTTCTATAAGGAAACTAAGTGCCAGAAGTGCTTTTATGGACTGCTGTGATGGGGTCCTAGATATACTGGCCATTCCCTGATACCTCTAGAAAAGCTGCTTTTGAAAGATTAGAAAGAGGTTTGTCCTCCTAGTGTTGTTACTAATCATTTTGGAGTATCTTGTGACCCTAAACCCCTCTCCTGTTAAAGTTCTTCAGCAATAAACTCTGAAAAGACTTCCCCTAGACTGAGCCTTAATTGTCGGTGTGCATGAGACTGAGCTTATGCAACTGTCAGCCTCTGTACTATTTGGCAAAAGCTGGGCATATTCTCAACGGCCCCTCTGGGGGTAAGCGCTACACAGGTCTTTTCTCCTGCCACACAGAGCTGTGCTGTGTGAGAGAACTGTGTAAATATCAGGACTGAATGGATAGAAACACAAATCCTATGGCAGGTAAAATAGCTCTTACATACTGTGTATATTTCATCTACATATTTAACTGCTTACCCAAGTTCAACTTTAAGGAGAATACATTTTTGAATTATCTTTTCAAAATAGAAATTCAGCATTAATTTACATGTTTAATTTCGAAATGTAAGACTCTAAAGAACAACAGGACTTTAGGTAACACTTATTACACCTCAATGAAGATGTTGCACGTTGATGACAAAACACGTAGGGAGAGACTTCCGGGTGGAGTCATATCCTCTACTTGGGGCACACGGTGGCCATATTGGATGTGACACTTCCTGTTTTTTTAAGGGTTATTGATGTAGTTTATTGTAAGTACATCTCTTACATTTAATACATAGTAAAAGCGGTAATTCACTATGTGAGCTCTCCCTCCCGCTCCTTTATGCATTAGATGCTCATGTTCTGATATACTAACAGGCTTATAAGGTACATAAGTAACCCAGATGAATGAGTAACAAGAGAGCCCTGTACATCGAAGCCTGTGGTCTTAATGAGCACATTTGACTCACTTGGTAATAGAAGGGGTCTTATCCATCTGGTAAATCTAGTGTGTTATTGGCGCACCACAGGCCTGTTTGAGAAATCACAAGTGGCGCACACAATTTTGAAGCATACAACTTATATATTTTAGAGTGGCACAGATCACTATTTACAGTTTGGACATACTGCTTGATTGGACTTATATGTTGAATTACTGCATCATATATACTTTTATGCTTGGTGTTATATGCTGTTCTCAAAGAAATGTTTGCTCCAATAAGAATCCATTACTTTGGTTAGGGTCTTAAAGCAGAACTCCGGGTTTTTATAGTAGGTAGAAACTGGAACTTTTGTCTTTAAGGAAAACAATTCTTCTGAAGCATGAACATCCATGAACCTGGTGCTCTCTCAATACGCTTTGTACAGTGTTTTTAGTCTATTTTATCCTTACAGTACCTTTCAGTATCTTGTGTGTTGCCTGTAGTAGAATCATGTACAGAAGCCATTTTCCTTCTTACAAATGATGCCACTTCATCAGTCCCATTATTAATATCTGATCTTTAGCTACATGCTAACTGTAGTCTGTTCCTGTTTTAATGAACACCTTGCAGGCAAAGAAAACATAAAAGGATAATGTCTTCAAGTCCAGTGACAGTTTTCTTTTCCAGCTACTGCTGGAGAATTTCATACTGGCATGTGCATTTACCCATAGACAAGTCCATCAATGAAGAGGTTTGCTCATTCCTACCACTTTACAGCCAAAGTTCCATTATTCTTCATAACTAGCTGAACAGCCTTAGTTGGTCTTCTACGTGAAGACTCCCTGAGCGATTTGAGGTTTTATAAGATGTCAGTAAAACTCTTGGAGCCTTGTAAGACATCTATTTCCTCATCCATCTCTCCTTCTACTGCATCAACCCCTTTCTTTCCTTTTATCCCTTTCTTTTCCAAAACACTGAGTATGAAGGAAGTTTGGAAGTAGTAGTGGATAAACTTCGGCGGATGGAAGTCTTGTATGCAGCGATTTCTCTGTGGAAAAAGAAAGAGAATTAAAATATGCCAAATTACTATTTTTAAATTCTTCAATCAACAGAGTAAATAATGTCAGTCATGGTTGTATCTCCCACTCCATAAGAGTCTACAAGAAATTTGTTGTGTTTTACAATTCACTCTGATTAGTTATTGATAAGAGTCATTAGAAATACTTTGGAAATCTTTCTGTGTCAAGTAATTGTGTGTAGCATTGGTGTACAGCCACAGTGCAGGTTTTGTTTAGTTTATATCAGCAAAATTGAAGTCCTTGAAATCCTTTCTAAAGGAATTTAATTTCATATTTGTTTATGCATCTTATCTCTGCAATTTTTATAGAGCCAATTTGTGGCATTTTGCCATTCTACTGCTTGTAAACTGGGAAGGTACAGAAGGTAAAAGTTAAGCTTTAGGTGAGGCAGCATGGGTAAACAAAAGCAGGCGACTTCTTATGTAACTAGTCTTGCTAGTCACTTTGTAAAAATCTTATTGAAGGAATAGTCATCAAATTTATCAAAAACTAGTATAGAGCAGACAGAACAATAAAAAATGAGTGCTGTAGTAACTGTCTACGGTCTAGGTTGTATTGTCCTTTACCATCCACATTACTTTTTGCCTTATTAAACATAGCTAAATATAACTGTTAGTAAATTTGGAAAACAGCTTAGAACCAGCAGCATTCCCAAAGATGCAGCAGAACAAGGCAAAATGTAAAGTTCCTCGTCCTCTCACAGTAAGCCTTGTGATCTTTGGAGGTTTTCCTGGTGTCCGAGAATATTTCTCTTACTGTAAAACATATCACACCCTCTCTAGAATTGACATGATCCTGGTTTGTCTGGAAGTTCTTCATCCATGCAGGAGATCAGATATTTACCAAAGCAACCACGGACCACTCCTAAATTATGCTGACTATTGTGGTGGGCACTACAGATGAATATCAACTATAGCGTATGAGTCCTTTATGGTTATCCGATTCACAAATAAATAGTCAATGTTTAGGTGATATCTAAGGATATTGACAACTGAATAGCTCTGTACCAACGGTTCCTATTAGATGGGACCCTTTCAAGGCCACAGTGCATGGCTCTTTTGCTAAGGGGTCAGTGTGTTCCAGAAGCTTTCAAAACTTTAAATGACTTAAGTGGAATCTAAATCTGTGCAGAATTTAAATATACAAACTTCCCATCTCCTCAAACTTTTCAGATGTGGAAATACAGCTCCAGGAAGTATGACCTGATCTTACAGTGACAAACTAAAAAAACTTCTGTACTAAAGTAAGACTGCATCAATTTCGGGACAAGCATAATAAACTGATCACATTATAGATACATTTGTTTTCCTTCAAAAATACTCATATAAGAAGCCCATTATACCCCCGTAAAACAAGATGACTTCCCAACAGCAAAAAATACCCCATGATGCCTCATGTATCCTCAGTGGATTGCCACCGCAATAGCAACTTTTCCCTGCAACAAAACTCTGGATCTGGATAGACCCCCAATAAAGTGGTACTAACAATTCAGGGAACGTCTAATTCCTCACGTTTTAACAATGTTCAATCATGCCTTCAAGAAGAGATGTATTCCTCCATTACTAACTGAAGCACTCATTGTTTCTATAAGGTTATTCCGTTACACACCTTTCCCTTTTTAACATTTGCCTTATTAACTCTGACAAAATTTTTTTAGCTCTAGTCCTGTGAGTGAATAAGGTAGTAGCGGATATCATAAAATCTAATCATAAATCTGAGGAGTCTTTTCAGCAGTTAAAGCACTTTACATGCTACTGCTACACACATCCTTATTGGGCTCCATGGTCATAATGGCTTTGTATACCTACAGAGTCTTCAACTTAGAAGAATGGCCATACATGCAGAAAGTCCTGGCTAAATTTGATTTCAAAGGACTTCTTTTTTCCAATAGGTTAAACCCCTATATCATAATCCCAAAGCCTTTCTGAAAAGATTTCGAAACATTTATGTGGACGATATGGTAATTTATTTGGCTGACCCCCCCAATGATAATTTGATAGAATGTTATTCCTAATAGAAGGTTTTTCTGGTTTTTATGTAAATCGAAGGAACTCTATATATCTTTTGTATAGACCTCTCTGCTCTACCTCTATTTAGAGACTCATGTCCACTCAAGAAAGTAATACACTGTATTATCTAGGTATAGTCATCCAAAATCCACTAAACTACTAGATTATCAAATATTCCTAATCCATTGATAATTAAATATTGTACCCAAACATGATCAACACTTTCTTTGAGCCTTATGGGACATGTAAATATATTTAAAATGATATTTTATATTTATATATATAAAATGATATTGCCCAACCTGCAAACAAACTACTTTGCGTCCCAATTTGTGCATGTGTGACGTTCTTCTAAAAACGCTGCGCACAACTACTGAAGCTGCACTTTTGTGCAATTATATGCACAGGAAACACCTTGCCACCGTCACAAGCACAGGGTTATTAAAGTTATCACTCAAAATTCTAAACATATCCAGAATTCAATCATTGCATTCAGACACTGCACATTCTCTCAAAATCCCAACACCCCACTATGGCACAACCCACAGTTAACAGAGTCCTTTAAACTCCAACACATTAAGGTGTTAAATATCTCTACTACCCATACAACAATGTTTCTTTTAAATATTTTACAGACATTCAAAAAATTTATAATATATGTTTGTTTTAAGAAAGGACTGGATTTTTTCCTAAATTCACATAATATAACTGGATAGTGGATACTAATATTTATAGGTAAAGTTGATCCAGGGAATATCCAATTGCATCTTGGGGGATCAGGAAGAATTTTTTTTTTTTACTGGAGCAAATTGGATCATGTTTTAATTGGGGGGGGGTTGCCTTGCTCTGGATCATAGTGTATATGCATTTTTTTCTCTGTTGGTCGAACTGGATGGGCTTGGTTTAGACATCTGCAAATATGTCTAAATTACAAAGTCTGTTACTTAACCCAGTACACCAAAAAGTGATCTCAGCATACTATTCTTGTATTATATGCCACAACTAAATGACTTGCTCTAACCAAAGAGCAATGGCAAACCTCTCTTTCAAAGGGAGCCTGGATTGATATAATAAGGTCATAAGTTACTTCAGTTTTATCTTCTAAAGATAAACTGATTCAGCCAAAATATTTCCATTTTGTATAGTACACACCTTTAAAATTATTCAGAATGGGCAAATTGGATAGATTCTTCTGTTTGGTCTGGGAATGCCTTCCGGGCTGCAATTACTTATTTTAATGCTGACCTTTTTTCTTACCAAAATTTTGCAATCCAATATGGTCTTTATCGTGATGCTTTGTAAACTTTTAAATGCACAATGGTACAAAATCACTTCTGTGGCTCCTTTTTATCTATGCAAAGAAAATCAAAGTCCTAAACTAGAAGAGCTCTGAGTGCCTGAAAAAGATTATTGACCAAGTGCTTCCTTTTTATAAATTACCTGATGCAGCAAGAGGATGTCCACAAAAAAGTAAAAGACACACAAAACGCCATAGCCCTGATTCTGGTTGAAGCAGTATATCTGCCTTAATCAGAATCACCCATGCATATGTAGCAGGATGCATGTTTAACTACTAAAAGAGCAGGGTGGCTCTATTGCATGAAATTACATACCTGTACTTAATTTCATGCAATAGACAAGTAGGATGCGCTGATTGGCCAGAGGGGGAGCCAATCAGCGGGTCCGGCGGACGTGATGTCCACCGGGACCCGCCGATCATTCCCCAGAGAGGCAGAATGGCGAACTGCCTATGTAAACAAGGCAGATCGCTGTTCTGACAGGGGAGAACACAGTGATCTATGTACCTGGTAAGCAGGAACACAGATCTCTGTATTCACCCAGTCAGTCCATCCTCCACACAGTTAGAAAGCACCTCCTAGGGACACACTTAACCCTTTGATCACCCCTGGTGTTTACCCCTTCCCTGCCAGTGTCATTAGTACAATAACAGAGCATATTTTTAGCACTGATCACTGTAATAATGTCACTGGTTCCCAAGAAAGTGTCAAAAGTGTCAGTTGGGTATCCGATTTGTCTGCCGCAATGTTGCAGTCATGCTAAAAATAGCTGATCGCCGCCATTACTAGTAAAAATTAAAATTAAATAAATAAAAATGCCATTAAAAATATCCCATAGTTTGTAGACGTGATAACTTTTGCACAAACTAATGAATACACGCTTATTGGGACTTTTTTTTTTACCAAAAATATGTAGCAGAATACAGATTGGCCTAAATTGATGAAGAAATTTGATTTTTTACATTTTTTTATTGGATATGTTTTATAGCAGAAAGTAAAAAATATTGTTTTGTTTTTTTTTTTCAAATTTTTCACTAGTTTTTTGTTTATAGTGCAAAAAATAAAAACTCCAGAGGTGATTAAATACCACCAATAGAAAGCTCTATTTGTGGGAAAGAAAAAACATCAATTTTATTTGGGTACAGCATCCCACGACCATGCAATTGTCAGGTTACATGGTATTATGAAAAAACAAAACAGAACAAACAATCTGCATGAGGTGCTATTAATGTAAGTACTTGCAATATACTTTTTGTTCATTTCCTTTTCTGGAATGTAAAAATATGCCCTATTTTTGTGCTGTTTTTTTTTTATTTTATGTACTGCATAAATACAGGACATCTGTTGTTTCTTGTTTCTGTGTCAAAACTAATAAATCATACCTTAAAAAAAAAAATACATCTTTTATGTGACAGTAAAGTTTCAATTAGACCGGAGAAGTTGTTTGCTTCTATTAGAGTGCCAAAAGACATTTTAAAGCTGTGAGTATGTGTGATAAGAGTTTATTAGAGGATTTCTGCGAGATGGCACTGGCAGGCACTAAACATAGAAAGCATATTTTATAAACTAATGGAATACTGAACAGATCTCTGAAAAGGGGTTAATAAGAGAATGTGACCAATATAAGTGTGTAAGAGCCAAATTAGCTCCTACATCTCCTACATGAATGATCTGCCCAGGGGCACTTGGCATGAAACACTTCTAGAGTGTGATACTAGTAAAATATTTTTTGTACTGATTCTCTTTGTAGATAACTCTCCATATCAGCTGTAAAAAGGTTATGGGAACATTTTCTCCATCCCACTTTCTCATGAAGTGGGCAGATCATATAGATTTTGCAAGTCTGCAAATGATTCCTGAAGCTGAAACTCAAATACGTTGGCCACCTAATGCGAAGAGAGGACTCATTGGAAAAGACCCTGATGCTGGGAAACATGGAAGGAAAAAAGGAGAAGAAGACGACAGAAAATAAGAAGGATAGATAGCAGTATCGAAACAATGAACATGAAGTTAAGCAAGCTCCGGGAGGTAGTGGAGGACAGAAAAGCCTGGCGTGCTATGGTCTATGAGGTCACGAAGAGTCGGACATGACTAAATGACTGAACAACAACAAATGATTCCTAACATCTGAGAAAGTTTAAACACTAGTTCTTCAGGGATCAATTATTTAAAAAGAAAAGCCACCCAAGATCACTGGTATAAAAAGGAACAAGGGCATGAATAAATGAGGGGTAGTACGCTGTTATTTCTCACAGTATCCCATGTATATTGTGAAAAACATGAATTGCATGCAATCGTGGCTATCAGCACTACCTGAACTACTCACAGCAAGTAATACATATAAAGGGGACAACACATAGCTTTTTAATTTTGGTCCAGCAGCTAATTGAGCAGAGTGCAGACCATGAGGGTAAATAGGTTCTCTGGTAGTATTTGCTGAAATGTGATGAGGCCAGCACACTTGCAATTAACAGTTACTACAGTTATTTTTAGAGTGTAAGCTCTATCAAGCAGGGCCCTCTAATTCCCCCTGTATTGAATTGTATTGTAACTGTACTATTTGCCCTAACGTTGTAAATCGCTGTGCAAACTGCTGGTGCAATATAAATCTTATATAATAATAATAATTTTACATACAATATAATACAACATTATAATTGTCATTTTATTTCCTACTCTCCTATGCAGTTAGTTGCTACACTTTGAAATGATTACCTCATATCACATCATTGCAAAGTACATCATGTGCTTTTTACCCTTTCTTTTTACTACAGGAATATATTTATGCCTTCTGAATGTTGTATTAACATATGCATTTTCTTTCATGGCGAAACATACATTTATGTTGTTAATAAGGGTGCATCTTACCTCAGTAAAAGCAAAAGAGGGACTTGAGATCTCTTTGTGATTTGTAAGTTATTTAGTGGTAATTTTCCTTCTTTGCCTTTTTGTGTTTTGGCAACTGTGTTCCTAAAAAAAACACAACAGAATCTTTATTGGTAAGTGTTTTATTTTCTAGTAAAGAGGTTCATGAAAAGCAAATAACTTTCTTTTCAAAGGTGCTGTCAGCTGTTATTGCCATTACTGTATAATATTGGCTTGTATCTAGTAGCGCAACAGCTGTGGCAGATGTGGCTGAAATAGGAGCAGCAGCCATGTGCTAGAATGGCACTGCCATTCGATCAGGTAAATAGTAGAGTACCAGTATTTGCTGGTGAATTAGTCAATCCATGCCTACATTTTTTTTTCCTGTGACCTCTATTGCTATCTGGACTTCTTGGCACCAGAGCGAAAAAAATGCACTAACAGTATCAGAAGCCCGGAGACCCTCTAACTATTTGTCTCTCATATGTCTGTATGATGGGTTATAGGCCCAATCATCTAGTTACTCACTTAGTGTCATAGAGTTAGCAATAAAATGATGTCAAAATGGTGTATTTCTTTGTGGCATAGCAGTGACTGGGTTAAACACAAGGATGGTTGTATTGTTTTATTACATGTTTTATTGAAGCAATACAAGGCAGCTAGCATTTGGTCACTTTTCATTGGTACCACCCATGCCCTAGGCTATAGACAGATTCTTAGTAACAATAAAAAGATATCCAGGATAATAGAAGATAACGCTAGACAATATATTGCAGTGAAATTGTGGGTAATGACAAAGTTGATCAAACTTTTGGAGACCTCTTCTTGTATGTTCTCTAATACAATGGCCAACATAGTCAAGGGCCCCTGTGCAAGAAGAATTTTGATAGATAGACAGATAGACAGAGAGATAGATAGATAGATAGATAGATAGATAGATAGATAGATAGATAGATAGATAGATAGATAGATAGATAGATAGATAGATAGATAGATAGATAGATAGATAGATAGATAGATAGATAGATAGATAGATACCCTTGTGCAGCTGAAGAATCGGCACAAACTGCATCTCCATCCCTGTTTTCATCTAAACTTTTTGAATCCTTTTTAAAAAAAAAACCTTAGACGTATGAATGAAAGTCCATGGCACAATTTTTTACAATTCTTGGTTTATAAGTGCAGACACAAAAATTGTACTGTAAATGGTCTACAGGTAGGAAACACTCAGCTAAATCTAATTAGAAAGATACTTATACCCTTAGGCAGTAATATGGGGTATTAAAATTGTTCTAGGATAGAAAACAATCAGTACAAATTAAGTAAAATAACTAAACAAATAATATGCTAATAACATTAAAATATATTTGAAAAATAATAGAGAAGAAAAAATCTCAACTAGATGAGAAGTAATGGTAATGCTTGCCATATAGACCATCCTGATATTCTTACAACAGCAGCAATATATACCAGCTGATTAAGTTCTTAAAAGTATATGTATAGCCAACTATACTTTTTGTATAAAGTATGAAATGATTAATACCCCTATGTTTTATCTTTTGTTACCAGAACAAAAGGCAAGGGTGAATCTTTCAATGTGGACACTGCTAGTGACTACTTTGATGAAGGCTTCTTAGCCGAAACACGTCAGCGCAGCCTGTACCTGTGTACCCATGTAACCAAATAAAGGACATTTATTCAAGAGCATCCGAGTCGCCAGCCATTTTCTGATTCAAGTACTGCTAGTGACTACTGTCTAGGAGGAGAATTCTCCTCACTTTGTATAAATTTCCTCTCACTTTCTCTTGTATCTCTGGGACCGGATATGAAGGAAAATCTCCACCAAGGTACACTAACAGCAAACATAAAATTGACAGAGGTTTTAACTCTTCCCTACACTTTCAAAAACAAAAAAAAATGTGGATATTTCTACATTACAATCAATATAATTTTGCATATTTAATACCTGGTATTTAAATGCTTTATTGTGGGGGTCTTAGTTTTAGTGGGTAAGGGACAACCTTATCTAATCATGTTGCTTACAGTGTAACCAATTTGAAAACTGCAGTCATTACTGTTGCTAAAATTTTCTGAGTTCTAGTATAAAGTTTATCACAGGCAGGTAGGGGCTAAGGTGCCTGTTATGTAACTGTTTGGTGACATAGTAACACAGGTAGAAAGGATTTATGGTACAATTAGAACATTTCTTTCATTTAACATTAACAGATCGTTAAACAGATACTGTGTTCATCTGGATTTTTATTCCAGGGCCAGGCTGTAAACAACTCACCTCTGCCAATATATATACAGGATATATGTGGTTCTTCAACATAATCATAGTCTGCTACCCAACCAATAGCATGTTCTCTGTACACCTGTCATTTGATATATAAAATGCATGTCTGCACTTACCATGATTCATTATAACAGAAGCTGTCACAGATCCTGTCCTTTATATCCTCACACGCGCATCTTGCTAATGCTTTTCTCTTACATCTTCTAGGATTTCCTAAGCCGTATGGGATTGTTTGCCTATTATAACATAAAGCAGGAATGATTATTATATAGGATCTGAAAAACTGAAATATAGCACTTAGGTAAATTATTATCCATTTTTCGTAGACATCTCAGGGTTTATGGACAAACATGGCAACCAAGCAAAGTTAGCTATTTAAGAGAATGTAGGTCTATTTTGACTTTTTTTCTTTTTTTTGGGCATAGGGCTTCTAAATAATGATCATACCCTTGGGAAGTTGTGTTAATCTAACATGCCTTGTTTAGGCCTTACAGAGGGTGGTAAGTTGGTTAGAGGTTGTAATAAGTTACTGCAAGGAATCTAGTGCGGGGATTTTGAAACAGAGAAGAAACAGGAAATGTACTGTGTGCACTCATGCCTTCCGATTATTACCTATCATTCTAACTCTTAGATTGTCATTCACACCATTAAATTCTGCATAACCATTTGTCCAGCAAATCTGCATGTACATTCATTCAATATGAATTGAGTGAAAACAAATGTTCTTTAGGTTATTTTCTCTTCTGAATGAATGTTGTTTTATTATGGGCAGTAGTAAAATATCACATTATGGCCTTTAGATGGAGCTGAGGATCATTGGAAGTTCATACATTTTTGTAACACATCCAATGTAACATTTCTAGAGAATGCTAGAGGGAATTAACAAATAGATGTTACTTGCTAAATCCTGATAGCATTTTCTAGAATTGTTACATTGTATCTGTTGTTACAAAGACAAATGCATTTTATGTGCTTCTCAGTTCCATCCAGTAGCTATAAGGTGGTATTTTTTTTTTTTACAATTTTTGTATAAATAGACCCCTCGTGAAATCGCTAAAAGTAAGTCTTAACACATGCCAACTCTAAAATTTAACCCAAAACGTAAAAATTAGCCCTTAACCACTACCTTAACCAAAAGCTTAAAATTATTTCACAGTTCCTAGCGTTACTCTTAGATGTGCAGGTAAAATCTACCAAATAGAGACATAAATAGTAATGAAACCGGACAGAATCCAAGACAAACCAACTCACAATCCATATCTTGACTGCATCAAAATGCCTGGAACGTATACTTCCCCACCCTCACAAAAGGATCTCTTCAGTCTTATTAGGGAAATTCAATCAATGGAGCATCAATTGCCAAACTACACTATACCCTGGAAATGTATGATACTATATGGGAATCATGGCACCTCAATAAGAAAAACCTTCATTTCTCATATTAAAGTGATTGTAAACGATCACCTTGTAAAATAACCCATTCAGTTTAAAAGAGAAATGAAAGGCAAAACATTTGTGTAAAAATTTAAAAAAACATTATAAATACTTTCCCCCCTTTTTTTAAGTGATCACATTCCCTCTGTTCTCAGCTGCATAAAAGTTGGGGGAGGAGAAGCAGCAGTACACTGAACTTCCCAGTAAAAGGCTGTGTCAGGACAAGTGTGATCATTGGAGGAGAGCACAGCTAGAGATCTGACCCCTACTTAGTGTGGTCAGTTTTAATAGGAAAACAGAGGGGCTGTCAGGAACACCAGGGATTTCACACAAAAGAAGCAATACAAACAGAACAGGATAATTTTTCATACATGTACATAGTACAGCAAGCACATATCAGGAATATGAAATGTTGGGTTTACATATTCTTTAGGTACTTCTAGTAATTTAAACACTCTATGCATCTAAATATGTACATATAGATATATCTGTAGTCCTTTCATCTTTTTATCCCTTAATGTTTCCTTTTACCTTCCACACCTCTCCTGCCCTTACCTAGCCCTTGTTCTTATCAAAATGCCTGATGTACTGTAAATCCACAGAGATAATATGTATATGAGCTATCTTTATATAAACACTCAGAACATAAGCTCATGGAAACGTACTTCCTTCTATAGTTTTAACCACTTTACACATATAGCTTTTCCCTTAAATGGGTACTTAAAGCTTTGTTTCAAAATCCCTACCCTCCAACCTGTTTTTCCCCTTCTTTCTTTCCTTAGGTTGATTTCACACTGATGCAGTGCCATTTTCCTGCACCGTGGGTGCAGCGCAGTGTACCCAAAGATTTTGTGCCAGTTACCTGTGTTTTGCCATAGACTTTTATTGCATCGGGCAGTTTTGGTGCATTTTCTGAAAGGGCACCAAAAGTTCTGCATGCAGCAATTATGGTCCACCTTCAGAAAATGCACCAAAACTGACCGATGCAATAGAAGTCTATGACAAAGTGCAAGTAACTCACATGAAAACAGCAGGTACACTGTACTGCACCAGCGGTGTGGAAAAACCACACTGCATCAGTGTAAAAGTGCCCTTAAGCTGCCGAATGGAATTTTATTCCATCCTTGTCCACCATGTTAAATATGTTTTCATCTTTCTGTTACTCTGTTATCTACTCCTCTCGGCTCACATCTCGCACTGCAGCTGCACTGATGGGATCCTTTTGCTTCTTTTCCCTTCCTCCAGTCTTAGCTCTGCTGGTACAAAGCTAAATTCAGGTACTTACACTGTTTGCATTAAAGCTTAAGTTTACTGATTTTTTTTTGCAGTGATAATACTTATAAAATGAATGTGCTGGTAGCTGTTATGTTCATTGAAATCCTCAGTCCCCTGCTTCCCCTATCCCCTGGATACCTCCGCAGCTGTGATCTTTCAGCACTGCAGGAGTTAATATAAGCGGTTGGATCTGTGATAGGCACTCATCAAAAGTACTGTTTATGCCCGCTTTTCAGCCCCCTCTGCTCTATTTATAAAAGCTGTACTATTGCTTCCCACAAGGAAAAACCTTGATGAATGAAGGGGCCAGACCCTTCAATCACCTGCCAGTCCTGCATTACTAGAGTGCTTTTCTTATTATGTATATGTGATGAACAATGCTTTAACCCCTTCCCACCTGCTATATAGCACATCATAACCAGAAAGCGTCGTTTATCGGCTTTTCCTCTATTCGCGCTGACACATCGCGGGTAGAGGAGAAACAATCAGCTGCTCTCCTGGCAGGGGGGTCTGCACTGATAATTAGCGCATTCATTATCAGTGCAGGCCCACCAGGGATCCCTGCTAGAGCCCACCAGGGATTCCCGTCCGTGCCCCCCAGGGATGCCAACCCGTGACCACCAGGGATGCCAATCAGTGCCCATTAGAGTTGCCAATCAGTGCCCATCATTAATGCCTGTCAGTATCTCCTCATCAGTGCTGCCGACCAGTGCCATCTATCAGTGCCCATCATTGCCGCCCATCAGTGCTGCCTATGAGTGCCCATCAGTGCCACCTATAAGTGCCCATCAGTGCTGCATATCAGTGCCACCTTATCAGTGCCCGTCAGCGCAGCCTCAACAGTGCCTGTCACTGAAGGAGAAAACTTAGCCAAATAAAGGATTTTACCAAGGAGTTATCAAGTTGCTGGCCTAATTTTTGCTTTAAACATTCTCAGGTGGATAATTTTCCCTGTAATGTAAACCACAGGCACAAGGGAGATTCATCTGCAATGAAAATGTGGTAAATATCTCCTTTATTTGCACTGGGGCTCTGTTTAACCACTTCAATACAGGGCACCTATACCCCCTTCCTGCCCAGGCCAACTTTCAGCTTTCAGCGCTGTCGCATTTTAAATGACAATTGCGCGGTCATGCAACACTGTACCCAAACAAAATTTGTATATTTTTTTCCCCACAAATAGAGCTCTCTTTTGGTGGTATTTGATCACAAATAAAAAAAACAGTTGTGATCAAATACCACCAAAAGAAAGCTCTGTTTGTGGGAAAAAAATGACACAAATTTTGTTTGGGTACAGTGTTGGATGACCGCGCAATTGTCATTTAAAATGCAACAGCGCTGAAAATTGGCTTGGGCAGGAAGGAGGTATAAGTGCCCTGTATTGAAGTGGTTAAACAGAGCCCCAGTGCAAATAAAGGAGACATTTACCACATTTTGACTGCAGATGAATCTCTCTTGTGCCTGTGTTTTACATTACAGGGAAAATTAACCACCTGAGAAAGTTTAAAGTAAAAATAAAGCCAGAAACTTGATAACTCCTTGATAATATTCTTTATTTGTCTACATCATATACATAGGATCAGTGCTGACATGTTTCGGCTATTACAGCCTTACTCATAGCTATGAGTAAGGCTGTAATAGCCAAAACATGTCAGCATTGATCTTGTGTATATGATGTAGCCAAATAAAGGATATTACCAAGGAGTTATCAAGCTCCCAGCCTAATTTTTGCTTTGGATATTTGAACGGGGGAGTGGGGATCCCCCAGTCTGAGCACCGAATCTCAGCAAGTATTTTTCAATTGTGCGGTTGAGCTTGGGTATCTTCTGCTTGTACCTGTGAATGTTTGGTGAATGGCACAACCCATTTCATTATATATATATAAATGACCCAATGTGTGTTACCTGTTGGTACACCAAGACAATAACCGTAATAAAAAGGAGTTATACAGCCATATAGAAGTATATTAACATTATTCTCTATTGTTTTATGTGCTTGTTCTGTTGCAAAATCCTGCTAACCTTTACACTGCCTGCAGGTATCTAGTGAAACAGATAAGTGTATTAGTTATATTATATGATCCGTTGAATGGTTACCTCCAGGCAGTTACCAAAAGTGTCCCTCCCTTGTAATTGTTGCAGAGATTGGGGTGAGTTTTTGACCAAGCTTTGCTGTTTAACTGAAGTGGAGAAGATGAGGTCAGGGGCCAGGCTATCATGTCTAGAATGGATGTCTGAACTGGATTACAAGAGTGGCTTAAGGCAGTGGTCATCAACCCTGTCCTCAGGGCCCACTAACAGGCCAGGTTTGCAAGATAACTGAAATACATCACAGGTGATATCATTTGCTGCTCAGTGATTGCAGTATTCTAGTCTGCATCTCCCCAAGGTAAAACATAAAACCTGGCCTGTTAGTGGGCCCTGAGGACAGGGTTGATTACCACTGGCTTAAGGGGACACTTTCACTTATTTAGCTGGCACTAAAATCCCCAGTGTTTGCTGGTATTGAATACCAGCGGGAGCTGTAATGTGCCTAGCGATTGATTGCTAAGAGCCAGCACTGTCACATGAGAGGAGGTCACATGCTATCCATAATCTGGAAATTGAAAGTAATGTTGCTGGTTGCAACAAAGGGAGGAATGGTTGGAGAGCAATAGCAAGGTGATCAAATGAACAACTTTGTGAAACATCACAGCTTCTTAACCTACTGAATGTGGTCTTTGGGGAGTACCGCTCAGTATATATATGTGAATGAATGTCAACCATTTAGAAGCCAACTGTGGCTGTTTTGTGGTTTTAAAACTTTTGTATTTATTTTAAATTTTGCATTAAAGTTGTAAATTTTAAATGAGTTATGTTCTTTTTGGTTTGGTTGCCTTTGAAGTCCAATAGAGGTACAAAACAACAAATATAGTCTAATCAGGGATGATGGCAACTTCTTTCCAAACCAGAGTGGACAATATTAACAGACACTGTCACTTTACCCTGAATAGAACAGGACTGCAAACTTGTTGGCACATAAGATAGGTCACATATTTATTTTAAGAGTGTACTACTTTCTTGGAGCTTAGCAGCTTTCTACAACTGTAACCAGGCCCGTCATGACAGGACAGGCAAAACAAGCAATTGCTTGGGGCCCCGAGCTGGCCTGGGGCCCCAGCCGTGCCGCCGGCCACCGCTTCCTATAAGCTGCAGCCTGTAGCATGGCCGAGCTCCTCTTCCTTCCTCCTGCAGTCTGCGCAGTACAGGAGATTCAGTTTCCTGTCCTCGGCCGGACTGACAGGAAGTGCACACACTGAGTGCTCACTTCCTTTCAGTCCAGCCGGCAACAGAAAACTGAATCTCCTGCCGCGTGGTACGCGGTAGGGAGAGGGGTTAAAAAGAACACGGGGGGGGGAGTAGTAAGGGGGGAGGCAGTCATCAAGACCTATTTAGTAATAAAAATATGGTAGCTTGTTGACCATAATAAAAACAATTACCATAGCTTTCTTTCCATTTTCTTCTTTCTTTACCATCCCATTTCCATCTTATTGCTTCTTTTTTGAATCAATGGTACAGTGGTGTTTTTTTGCAAATGTTCAATTGTTGAAAATGTTCAAATTTTATGCACATTATATGCAACAGCAGTATTTGCACTTTAAACATTTTTTATTTATATAAAGTGTTGGTGAACTTAAACTGTATCTCTATGCATTCCTGTAGGCTTTGCGTGCGTGCGTGCGGTGGGGCCTAAATGTCCATTTTGCTTGTGGCCCCCAAATTCCTTCCTGACTGTAACCTGGACTTTACCCAGGTCCCTGATGGCAGTAATAAAATAAGAAACATGAACCAAATGCTATGAAGAGTCTGAAAAACGTTACTTACCCTCCAGTGTTGACCCAAATAATATCTAGGTGACAAAAATATACACACTCTTTATCCATCCAGTTGTTACAGGAGCATCTCTTAATTCGTGAGTGAAAACTTGGAGGTACAGAAGAATTCGCCTCTATGTGAGAAAGGGCACCTTCAAAAAAAATTTTTTTTTTAATTACTATATCTGTAGGCAATTCTTTTATTACATGTCTCTCTAGAGTTTATTGTAAATAATTCAGAAAAGCTTTAGAAAGAAAAACAATAAAAGGGTAATTTTGAACTATATTGGAAAACAGGTATGTAAAACATTGTTATCACATTGTTTCTGATTGAAACTCCCTGTATGAATAGAGGAGACACACGTTTGATTCCTTCGGCTGTGCACTTGAAATTTTGTACATGCCATCAGAGTTAAACCATTACAGGATAGCAATATCAACAACCAATTGGCCACACAGGGATATCATAGCCCCCAACGGTCCCTCACCTTGAGGGACTGTTGCCCTTTTGAGAGTTTAGTTGTCCCTCTTTTTGATCTGATACGTACATCTCTTTACAAAATGTACTATTCTACTACAAATAGTGGTATGTTGCACTAAACATTTTATCAACCTATATATAGCTGCATTTGCCATTTTTAAAAAAGCAATATGTATAAAGAAAAATATGAGGTAAAAAAAGCACTAATGTGGTTTAGCCAGTCATTTTCTGCATATTAGATCTTTGTGGTTCATGTAACTGGGCCATGACAGGGACATGTCCTTTGCCTACATATTGTGTACTAGAAGATGTCCCTCTTTATCGTTTTAGAAAGTTGTGAGGTATAAGATATGATTACAATAAGCAATCATGCTTAACCCAGTGGAAGCAATCTGAATTATTTAATTCATGTGGTAAACCACTGTCAGCATTCACTTTCTTGCATAAGGCAAGCAATAGTAAACCTCAGTCTAACACAATGTCGGGGCCCATTGATGATGTAATCCTAGGATATGACATCCAAACACTTCTCACAGCAGCCTTTGCAACTGGAAACCAATTTATAACAGAAGTCACACCTTTGCAGGATAGTGGATACAGCTTAGCCCCATCCAAATGCTCCCGCCATTGCTGGAGAAAGCACGACACATTTCTAAACACATTTGTGTTTTTCGATGGCACGAAAATATGTCCTACTCTAAATTATAATGTATTGTACAAATTAAACAGTATTACTTGCCACAAGTGAAATATGTACAAAGCCTGGGACTGTCCCTTACAGGGACAAATGGCAGTTATTAGAGAAAGTGAAACTGGTGTCACTGTCATCTTCTTACAATACAACTACAGATAACTGCCCTATCGTATGGGGGAAATATTGCTTAATGTAATAATGTTATGGTGTATCTATAGCATAAACCAGAAAAAAAACCTTCCTGAATATGATGTACCTTAACTTAAGCACATCCTTTTTCATTGCATGAGACAACTGTCAAAAGTTCAAAAAATACACAGCACTATACAAATAGATTTTTCTGATATGCAGGACTGAGCATATACTGTATATACAGCAACTCGTCATAATTGTTATTCAACTCACTGCCCTGCACCTTGCCCCAGTGTATTCAATGTTCCTAACATGTACAACCTGCAATGTTCAATTCAACTCAGTGTTCCCATAATGTACCGTTAACAAGCATTCCAATTTTATTTTCAAGCCAGTACAGCACTAAACCCGTCTAGCTGCCAGCATGAATTATATACAGCGCTGCTATATAGCGTTAAGCCCTTCACAGTATAAAAGAGTCACTGGACTACTGGACATGGAGTACAAAACTGTATAACAAAGTTTTCTGCAACACTAATTGCATGTATTTGCTGCACTTCTACACATATGAGTGTTGTTGTAGCTTTTTAAGTAAAAGCCAACTAACACACATAAATGTTGCCTACAGTTCCTGCTGTTTCTCATTAGAAATGTAGAAACTTGAGTGATGGCAGAAAAAGAGCAAGTGGCCCACCAAGTCAGCCTCATTTTTTTTTTTTTTAGTCTGAATATATATAGCTCTATGTTCATGTCAAGCATATTTGAATCCACTTACTGTTGACTGACTCACTATCTCTGCTTCAAGTCTATTCCAAGCATCAACTACTCTTTCAATAAAATAATACTTTCTAAGATTAGTTTTGAACTTTTCTCCTGCTAGTTTGAAGTCATATCCCTATGTTCTTGATCTTAGCTTCATATTGAAAATACTGCCTAAACCTGCCTAAACCTTGTTAACACCCTTAATGTAATTCAAGGTTTCAATCATGTCCCCCCCTTTCCCTTCCTTCCTGAAGACTTTTTCTTGTTCTGTATACCTATCTCAGCTGTGCAATTCAGCTGTGCATGCCGGTTATCAATAATGTAACAATTCATTAAACTGGGAAAAATATTCCCTAACATTGTACCTGCAAATCTTCACTCAATAGAGCACACTATTTAAGCTTGTATATGTAAAATATGTAGCAGTATGCATTGTAGCTCTTGTAAAATCATCTGCAGTGTATTAATATAGTAAGCAGCTCACGCCGGGCTCTGAGCAAGAAAAAGACAATATGACTCACCCACTGCTGCTAGCACCAATGGCAGTAAACCAGCCCCCAGCATTCTGCACATTGGACAGGTGATAAATGCACAGTAGGTGACCTGCTGGAATACCGAGGCATAAATACTCTCTAGCACTTCCACGCCTTCCATTGTAGTCCAGGTGAGCAAAGAGGCAGCTCTCAGCACCACCCATAGCCTGCCCCTTTCTACTGAAATCAATGTTATTAGAGCTGAGATTATTCATTGGACGGTGACGAATAAAAGGAGACAATTTTTTTGTAGTGGAATGAATTAGCACCTGCATTACCTTAAAAGGGCACTCACTTAAAATTCCTTGCTTCATTTAGTACAGTACGAGGAACTATTTTTACTGTATACAGAGTATTTACCGGGCTTGTGTTTCAACACAAACACAAGGATCTCACTATTTTCAAACCTTAGATTCTTCTCTAGATGATCTCATTGCCTACTCCAATAATGTAATGCACATCCCTTGTGAAACCTCAAGCAAATGCAATGTAAGGATTGTCATGCTTAAAGACTTGTATGGTCATCAGACTTTGAACATCTTTTCCATCAAGTCCCTAGGACTTTTATGCCCTGTACACACAGTCGGATTTTCCGATGGAAAAAGTGCGATCGGATTGTGTTGTCGGAAATTCCGATCGTGTTTAGGCTCCATCTGACTTTTTCCCACTGAATTTCCGACACACAAAGTTTGAGAGCAGGCTATAAAATTTTCCGACAACAAAATCCGATCGGTTAAATTCCGATCGTGTGTACACAAATCCGACGCACAAAGTGCCACGCACGTTTAGAATAAATTAAGAGATGAAAGATATTGGCTACTGCCCCATTTATAGTCCTGACGTACGTGTTTTACGTCACCGCGTTCAGAACGATCAGATTTTCTGACAACTTTGTGCGACCGTGTGTATGCAAGACAAGTTTGAGCCAACATCCGTCAGAAAAAATCCATGGATTTTGTTGCCGGAATGTCCGATCAATGTCCGATCGTGTGTACAGGGTATTAGGTTGGCAAACAAAATGTTTCATGCAACGACGATTAATGGTCAGTATTTTTCATCCTGCTGGCAATTCAGTTTGTTAGATTTATGCCAGTTTATCAGGTACTTTATTATCACTTCTGTACATGATGGAAATGACTAGCCATGCAATTTAGCAAAAGTATTATCATATTGGACAAAAAATAATTGTTAAGTCTGTGGCCAGCCATACACTTTTGTATGTTACTGTGAATGCATATATGAACTTATTATAAAATTGGCAGAAATGAATACAGCCTGGTAAAGAGACTTTATTGCTATTCAATCCTGCCAAATTACAGTTATCTAATGACAACGGTCTAATGTCTGTAAATAATTGTACAATTATGGGTCCGGAGAGCAAAGGTGAAGGGGACAGGAAGCAGAACTACCCCACTCAACCGGCCTTCCCTGTAGTTCTAGGCAACCAAACTAGGCAGCACCTACACTGCCAAGTTTGCTGATAAAACTGACCACCCTTTATTTTTATTTATACAATGGAAAGAAAAAGGTATGTGAATGCCTTGGAATGAACTGGTTTTCTGCAGTAATTTGTCATTAAATGTGATCTGATCCTCATCTAAATCTGGGTACACACAGGAAAAAATATTTCATTCAACCCAGCGAGCTGAACGCAAAAAAAAAAAACGCACAGATCACCATACTGCCACATCCAATATTAGTGCAGTGATCTCCACACTGAGCTATTGTGTTCTGAAAGGGGGACTGCCCGCCCGACAGAACATTGTGATCAGAACTTGCTGGCATTGGCTGAGAGCACTGATCAGATGCTGGTTTTCCAGCATGCTGTCGACAGAAACCGGTCATGAGACCGGCTTCTGTCGGATGAGGAAAGTCGGACAGTTTCTGCTGAACCAAGCTGATTTTCAGCTTGTGTGTGCTCAGCTCACCCAGTCACAACAATAAACAAGCATAATGTGCTTAAGCTGATAACACACAAACAATTCTAATTTCTCATTATGTCTTTATTGAACACACCCATTAAATATTCACAGTGTTGGAGGAAAGTAAGTAGGAACCTTGGAGTTACAAGCTGATGGAACCTCCTTAAGCAGCAATAACTTCAAGCAAGTGCTCTGGATCAGACCTGCACAACATTCAGGATGAATTTTTGACTGTCCTCTTTACAAAACTGCTTCAACTCAGGCACATTTGTAGGATGTCTGGTGTGAACAGCTATGTTGAAGTAATTCCACGGCATCTCTATGGGGTTAAGGTCTGGGCTCTATCTTGGCCACTCCAAAAGGTGCATTTCCTGTTTTGAAACCAGTCTGTGGTGGATTTACTTTGAAGCTTAGGGTCATTGCCCTGCTGCATCACCCAACTTCCACTAAGCTTCAGCTAGAGGACAGCCACCCTGACACTATCCTGTAGGATAGTTTGGTAAACTTGGGAATTCATTTTCCTCTTGAAGATGGCAAGTGGCCCAGACCCTGGGGCAGCAAAGCAAGCCCAAACCATGATGTTCCCTCCACTATGCTTCACCGTTGGGATGACGTGTTGATGTTGGTAAGCTGTGCCCTTTTTGCACCATACATAGTACTGAATATTCCTCCTGAACAATTCAACTTTTGATTCATCAGTCTAGAAAACATTTTCCCAGTAGCATCATGGTTTCCTAAGGTGCTCTTTGGCACACAGCAATGTGTTTTTGGAGAGCAGCGGCTTCCTGTATGGTGTTTTGGTATAGACACCCTGCCTGTTCAAACACTTACAAATAGTAGACTCATGAACAGGGATGCTTGCCAGTTCCAGTGGTGTCTTCAAACCTTTAGCTGTTACTTGTAGATTCTTCTTTACCTCATTGAGGATTCTGCTTTGTGCCTTGGGAGTCATCTTGGCTAAACACCCACTCCGAGGAAGAGTAGGCACAGTACTAAATTGTCTCCTTTTATAACGGTCAATCAAGGGATGCCTAAACACTTTGAGATTGCTTTATATCCCTTTCCACTCTTATGCATATCAGCTACTCTTGATTGTATTCTAGGAAAAGCAAAAACAGAGGGCGCACCAGCCTTGCACATTACCAATATATTTTATTGAAGAAATAAAACAGATGTGTATTCACAAACAGCATATGATATTGAGATCATCAATATCCACAATCTTCTGCATCGTCTGTCAACTGCAAGTCCGAAGTTATGCTGGGTAAACACTAACAAAAAATTGGGCAAACAATTGTCTGGTTTTCCGCAATGTTTTACAGCAAGTCAAACCCGAGGATGGTACTAATTGTATGAAAATTCTCAAACGACAAAGTCTTTTTTTTATTTATAATGTTGTAGCATAGATTATTGTTGTTTAATGTTTCTGATCATCATATGCAACTTTCGCACCTAATTTGTCTTGTATGAAAACAGTATACATTAAACGAAAATTGTTAGTTCTGTTCACATGCAAGAAGAATTTTGGAGTGTGTCCCCTTGGATATTTTCATTTGAAAAGTGTGAATCGGATGTTGAATGTTGTGTACACACAACAATAAAATATTTATAAGACTTCATGCACACTGGACGTTATATAATTTCTAAGTTTTTCAGCATTTTTGCAATATCGGTTTTTAGCGTTTTTTTATAGTTTTTAAGCGTTAGCTTTTAAAAGGTAATGTGCAAGGTTGGCACGCCCTCTGTTTTTGCTTTTCCTAGTATGCCTTTTGGAGTTACCCAGTCCTGAGGGGGCTGCAAATCCTTGCCAACTTAGAGTTTCTGAAGATCAAAGGTTCTTCACTGCTGGAACATATAATGTATCTTATGTCTTCAGAGAGCTCGTTTTTGTGAGGCATGGTTCAAATCAGCTGATCTGCAGATCAGCATTTTTATGAACAGCAGTCTTACAATTTTTCAGCCCAGGTTCCCACTGCTGCCAGTTAGAAATCATGCGAGAGGGGGACAGGTATGCTAAACTTTGCATTACATTCTCGCTATTCTATGCCAGGAGGGAGGTAACGATACACTGGAAGTCGACTGAACCCCCCACACTGAAATCCTGGCAAAAGGCGGTTGATTCAGTACTACCCCTGTACAAGCTCACCTACGAGAACAGGCAGTGCACAGCTAAATTTGACAAGGTGTGGGCTGCGTGGGTGGATGCAAGTGGGTGAGGGGCCAGAGAGGAGGGGGACCAAGTGATGGATTCCCCCCTCTCCGGAGGGGGTTACCCAACCCCCTCCCGCTGGGTGACACCCAACCATACCAAACAAACTATTTAAATACACGGGCTAGGTAACTGATGTCCTTCCCCACCCCCCCGGGGAAGAGAGATCCAGTGCCCTAATGGTATTGTGGACCGGAGCTACATGGGAATTTACTTGGAAATTATCACAGGTTGAGAAATGGCAGAAACTATGATTTTATGGATTGGTAGGTTGCTAAAAATGGATTTTCAAACTTATGTAACTAAGCAATATGTGATTTTCGGAAGCTGACTGTATTGTAATACTGATTTGTTCAATAAAAACTTTTCTGTTAAAAAACAGAAATCGTGCGAGATTTCAAACCTGCAATGCAGTCCAACAATGGGGGCGATTTGATAGACATCTGTCCGAGTTCATGCACAGATGTCTATTCAATTTGCCCGCGAAGTCACCAAAAATAGTACAGGAACTACTTTTGGGAATTGGTGCGGTGCCGCAAAGTTGGCGTTGCACCGATTCGGCCGGTGCCAATGGTGGCAATAGCCGCCGATTTGGCATGCAATTTGACATGTCAAATCGCATGCCAAATCGGCCCAATGTGAACATGAGCTCAGTGTCTTTTATCAATCAAAGTAGCTCTAAACAACACCTCAAAACTAATTTCATTAATCCAGGTCTGCAAACTACTGACTCCAATTAGCTTTCATTAAAGTAATTAGTCGGTGGTTCACTTTTTTTTTCCTCCAGCACTTTGAATGTTACGTGGCTGTGTTCAATAAAGGCACAAATAAGGCCTCATGTACACTGCTGCTGGTAAATGGACATTTAGGAGCAGTTGGGCGTTTTTTTTTTTCAGCTGCCCTGAACTCTCCTCTATGTTATCTTATCAGTACATGTACACAGGGTCGTTTATAGTCCTTTCTAGGCAGTTGAGTTTAGAAGCATTTTTTGGAAAGCAAAAAATGCATTTAGAGGCATTTGAACCGCCAAACGCCTGTAACAGCTTGTAGGTGTGTGTAAAAAGCGGTAACTCGCGTTTAGCTGCATTTCGTTTACAGGCTTTTTTTATTTTTGACTATCTGGGGGTGAAAAAACGCTTCTAAAACGCAAACGCGGCTAAACGCAGCATGTAAACATGGAAAAACTGACGTATTTAACCGTTGGTTACTATTTGTCAAGTTAAATCGTTAAGGAGAGGTTGTAAAACGTCCCATGTACATTAACCACTTCAGCCCCGGAAGGATTTGCCCCCTTCCTGACCAGGCAATTTTTTGTGATACGGCACTGCGTCGCTTTAACTGGCAATTGCGCGGTCGTGCGACATTGTACCCAAACAAAATTGACGTCCTTTTTTCCCCACAAATAGAGCTTTTCTTTTGGTGGTATTTGATCACCTCTGCGGTTTTTATTTTTTGCGCTATAAACAAAAAAAGAGCGACAATTTTGAAAAGAAAAACACAATATTTTGTACTTTTTGCTATAATAAATATCCCCCAAAAAATATATATATGAAAAAATGTCTTCATTAGTTTAGGCCGATATGTATTCTGCTACATATTTTTGGTTAAAAAAAAAAAATCGCAATAAGCGTATATTGATTGGTTTGCACAAAAGTTATGGCATCTACAAAATAGGGGATAGTTTTACATAATTTTTATTATTTTCTTTTTTTTTTACTAGTAATGGCGGCGATCTGCGATTTTTATCAGGACTGCGACATTGCGGCGGACAAATTGGACACTTTTGATACTTCTTTGGGACCATTGACATTTATACAGCGATCAGAGCTAAAAATAGCCACTGATTACTGTATAAGTGTGATTAGCAGGGAAGGGGTTAACACTAGGGAACGATCAAGGGGTTACCTGTGTCCCCATGTGTTTCTAACTGTGGGGGGATGGGAATGACTGGGGGAGGAGACATATTGTTGTTCCTACCTAGTAGGAACACACAATCTGTCTCTAGTCCCCTGACAAAACCAGGATTTGTGTAATTACACACACACAGATCCCCGTTCTCGTTCTGTCAAGAGTGATTGCGGGTGCCCAGCGGACATTGCACCCGCTGGACACGCACATCAGCTCTGGGGACACGCTGTGGGCTCACGTGCCTGCTATAGCGTCTTAAAGAGCCGACGTACAGCTACGGCGATTTGCGAAGCCGTGCCAACCTGTCGCAGTATAACTGCGGCGGCTGGTCAGCAAGCGGTTAAGCCTAATTAGAATTATTTGTATGTTATCAGCTTAAGCGCACTGTGTTTGTAAATTGTTGTGACTTAGATGAGGATCAGATCACATTTTATGGCAAATCACTTCAGAAAACCAGTTCATTTCAAGGGATTCACATATGTTTTTTTGCTACTGTATTGCATTATCATTTTCCATCAAGTATAGTACCAAAACAAAACCGCTAGTTAAAACTGACAAAACATTTAGATTATCCACTCACTTAACTAGAGCTAGACACAAAGCAGACTACCATAGATTAGCCAAATACAGTGCATACACTATATTGTCAATAGTATTGGGACACCTGCCTTCACCCCAAACACATGAACTTTAATGGCATCCCATTCTTCGTCCATAGGGTTCAATATTGAGTTGGCCCACCCTTTGCAGCTATAACAGCTTCAACTCTTCTGGGAAAGCTGTCCACAAGGTTTAGGAGTGTATCTATGGGAATGTTTGACCATTCATACAGAAGGGTATTTGTGAGGTCAGGCACTGCTGTTAGACAAGAAGACCTGGCTCGCAGTCTCCGCTCTAATTCATCCCAAAGGTGTTCTATTGGGTTGAGGTCAAGACTCAGGCCAGTCAAGTTCCTTCACCCGAAACTTGCTTATTCATGTCTTTATGGACCTTGCTTTGTGCACTGGTCCAAATCATCTGGTGGAGGGGGAATTATGATGTGGGTTGGCCGCTTAGTTCCAGTGAAGGGAACTTTTAAGGCATCAGCATACAAAGACATTTTGGACAATTTCCTGCTCCCAACTTTGTGGGAACAGTTTAGGGATGGACCCTCCCGGTTCCAACATGACCGCGCCCCAGTGCACAAAGCAAGGTCCATAAAGACAAGGATGAGCGAGTTTAGGGTGGAAGAACTTGACTGGCTTGCTTAGAGTCCTGACCACAATCCGATAGAACACCTTTGGGATGATTTAGAATCCGCTTCTGGAAAAATGGTCAAACATTCCCATAGACACACGCCTAAACCTTGTGGACAGCCTTCCCAGAAGAGTTGAAGCTGATATAGCTGCAAAGGGTGGGCTAACGCAACGGACCAAGACTGGGATGCCATTAAAGTTCATGTGCGTGTAAGGCTACTTTCACACCGGGTCGGGCACCGGCGGTAAAGCGGCGCTATATTTAGCGCCACTTTACCGTCATTTTAGTGGCGCTATTCGGCAAAAAAAGGGTTAAAACAGCCCGCTGCAGCAGCGCTTTGCCGACGGGTTTGCAGCGCTGCCCCATTGTTTTCAATGGGAAGGGGTGCTTTAGGAGCGGTGAATACACTACTCCTATAGAGCTGCAAAGATGCGGCTTGCAGGACTTTTTTGACCATCCTGCAAGCGCATCGCTGCAGTGTGAAAACCCTCTGGGCTTTCACATTGGAAAGAATTGAGTGGCTCTTTCAGGGCGCTTTGTAGTCGCTATTTTTAGCACTTTAGCGTCTGTAAAGCGCCTCAGTGTGAAAGTAGCCTTAAGGCGGATGTCCCAAAACTTTTGACAATATAGTGTAGAAAGTGCGTGTTTGCAATTGCGCATGAGCACGGGGAATGGGGGCTTTAAAAGGGTTTTCAATTTTATTTTGTTAGTTATTTTATTACATTTTTTACACTGTATCTTTATATTTTTTTCATCTCTTTTATTGCTATCAGAAGGGATGAACAGCATCCCTTCTAATAGCATGAGCCATTACAGGTCCTCTTCATTGGGAGATCTGAGGTCTCTTATATCCCATGTCTCTCCTCTGGCCTCCAAAGCATCTGATTTTTGCCCATTCCTCCCTGCAAAACTGCTCCAGCTCCTTCAAGTTGGATGGTTTGCACTTGTGAACAGCAATCTTTATGTCCGACCACAGATTTTCTATTGAATTGAGGTCTGGGCTTTGACTAGGGCATTCCAACACATTTACATGTTACAGAATACACTGCCTTGCAAAAGTATTCACCCCCCTTGGCTTTTTACCTATTTTGTTACATTACAGCCTTTAGTTAAATGTTTTTTTAATCTGAATTATATGTGATGGATCAGAACACAATAGCCTACATTGGTGAAGTAAAATTAGAAAAATATATACATAAAACTATTTTTCAGAAATAAAAAACTGATAATTGGCATGTGCGTATGTATTCATCCCCTTTGTTATGAAGCCCATAAAAAGCTCTGGTGCAACCAATTACCGTCAGAAGTCACATAATTAGTGAAATGATGTCCACCTATGTTTAATCTAAGTGTCACATGATCTGTCATTACATATACACACCTTTTTGAAAGGCCCCAGAGGCCGCAACACCTAAGTAAGAGGCACCACTAACCAAACACTGCCATGAAGACCAAGGAACTCTCCAAACAAGTAAAGGACACTGTTGTTGAGAAGTACAAGTCAGGTTTAGGTTATAAAAAAAATCTAAATCTTTGATGATCCCTAGGAGCACCACTTTAAAATCTATCATAACCAAATGGAAAGAGCATGGCACAACAGCAAACCTGCCAAGAGATGGCAGCGTACCAAAACTCATGGACCAGGCAAGGAGGGCATTAATCAGAGAGGCAGCACAGAGACCTAAGGTAACCCTGGGGGAGCTGCAGAGTTCCACAGCAGAGACTGGAGCATCTGTACATAGGACAACAATAAGCCGTACACTCCATAGAGTTGGGCTTTATGGCAGAGTGGCTCACGTTTTGAGTTTACGAAAAAGGCACATGGGAGATTCCCAAAATGTATGAAGGAAGGTGCTCTAGTCTGGTGAGACTAAAATTGAACTTTTTGGCCATCAAAGAAAACACTGTCTGGCGCAAACCCAACACATCACATCACCCAAAGAACACCCTCCCCACAGTGAAACATGGTGGTGGCAGCATCATGTTGTGGGGATGTTTTTCAGCAGTCGTGACTGGGAAACTGTCTTCCTGCTGCTCCCTGTCAGCTGCTGAGCCACCTGCCAGCTCAAACCAGTCTTGTAACCTGAGGACGGGAGGCGGGAGCTGAGCGGAGCAATATTATATCCCTCCACCAGGAAAGGCGGTGCACAGCGGCAGCCGGGACTATATGGCAGCAGATCAACGTGGGACTATGGCGCTATGTAGACATGCGTCCCCGAAAGTAAAGAAAATGTCCCTCCACTACACTCACCTCCTGGGCCCCTCTGTTAACCTGATGAGGCCCAGGAAAATGTAATTACATCCCCCCAAGTAAAAGTGAGGGAAACATTTAGAAAGTCCTATTTTTTTTAACGTGCAAAAATGAACTGTAATGCTGCCCGGGCCCCCTTGTGGAGCTGATGGAGCTGGGCCTGGGACAACAGGGCTGGTTATACTGCCCTATCAGTGGCCCTGAGCACATGGCAGAAGAGTTAGTATAATGCCAAGGATGTTGACTGTAGTGGATAAAGCATACAAAATGAAATACATGTATTTTCAGAGTTTAACATTTTCTTCATATACAAGTATAGCACAAAAGCAATACAAAAAAAAGATGTAACACTAATATACCTGAGGAAACAAAGTTAAACTTGTATACAGATAAGTACAGCATACAGTATCCAGATTTCAAAGCATAGTTAACCTCAAAAAGTGCAATCAGTTTGGTGATACAACCTTACATTATGCTGCTAGTTATTCATATAGACATAGTCAGAGGGGTATGCCTGAAATTTAAAGAAAAGGTGGTTGTTCAAAATTATTTTTTTAATTAGGGGTAATATGGGTGTTAGTTTAAACACAGAAGAGTTTAAATCTGCAAGATTTTCTATTCATCTTAAATCTGGATAGATGTATTTGTCACTTTCCTAAGATGTACTCATTCTTTCCCCAAAATATGCAGTCTAAGCAGACTGTGGACTAAACTGTACAGTTACTAATATGGAAACTTCCTCTTTATGTAAAAAGTTAACAGGTAATCTCTCATCTCGATCTCTTTGGAAACAAGTGCTCTTCGTGTTTAATACTACTTTACATGCGTGATTTTATCTATCGTGATACTGTATATGACAATTTTTTCCAGTATTGCTGTTCTGTAATGTACAGTTGTTGGGTCCTCATGCTGTAAATCCCTTTATAGATTGTAGCTTCTTTGTTATTTTGTTCAATTTCACTAAAATTGTTCTCCGATGCAAGGAACAGATTCCCATATATAATGCTGGTTCTGTTCACGACAAACACATGGCCATGCATTTTGCTGTATTTAGTAAAGCGGCAGATTTCATAGACAAATATAGAAAATAGAAAAATATAGAAAATATGTGTTATACAGTGGTTGCTATTTACACCAATGTGTTACGCCTCTGGGCGTAATTGTAACTCCCCGCCTTGCAATGCGTCATTGGAAATGTAGTTCCACAACAGCTGGTGGGTCCCAGGGTGCCTACCCCTGCAGTAGAGTGTAAAAGTCCTGTATGCTGCTGTCAGAAACCATGAATCAGACCGAAACAGAAGTACAGTTAAATCACACTTGTTTAATAATAAAAGTAAATAGAACAAACGTAGTCAAAACATAGCCAAAGTTGGTAACCTGAACGGCTAGTCAGACAAGCCAGAAAGTCAGGAAGCCAGGGAACAGCGTATTGGAACAGCAAGCAGGATCTGGAGCCAGAAGGAATGTCAGCCAAGCAAGTCTTTAACAGGAACGCAGGAGATAATCTCAGAGATGTTGACCAAGGCTAAGGCAGAGATCATCTGGGCTGGATGGCTTAAGTGGTCAGTACTGACAAGCAGGATATCATCAACAGGTGAGTCACTGTGGAGAGATAGGAGCTGGCAATTAGCTGACAGTTGAAGGGCCAGCTCAGAGAAGGAAGGGCTGAGCCCAGCCCTGACAGCTGCAATAAGTTACCTTGTAACTCAAGTAAACTGAAAGAAAGCTTCAATGCATATGAACACATACTGTAGTACCGCATACATTTTTAGTGTGATTCCACCATTAGTTTTCTCACACAAATGTGTCATTGTATGTATGCTACATGCAGACCATCAGAAGTTCCCAATTACTTTCCAGCTCCCAGTTCCACTCACAGTAATTAGTAGACTTTCTGTTCAACAACAGTGGCCACACATGGATCGAAACTCGGCTGGTCCCAGCTGAACAGGCCAAATTTCAATCCATGTAAAATCCATGTGCCCCTGCACGACATCGTTTGTGATTAAAAGCGTAGGGCAGAGCAACGCATTGATGTCACCATCTCCCTCGTGTCCTGCAGGATGGGCTTGTTTGGTTGTGTGTCGGCTGACACACCAAACTTAAGGCAGTTTTTACTATTTACTGTTGTAAGTGCAACTTTTTTACTACCTCAATAAATATACTAAGGATTTTATGCTATGTGGAGCTTCTTGTTTTTCTGGTAAAATCTACTACCTTTTCCTCACTGAGTGGCATATGGTATGCGGATGAGATCTGAGATGTGGAGAAAAGCCCAGGCTGGGTTTTAAGCCAAATGCGCAGACCAACCCTCTGTAATATGGGTTCAACAGGAGCTGGTAAGCAGTAGCTTTTGGTGGAGGCACAGCAACACAAGGTGATGGATGGTGGACATTGTGACTAAAGAAGTTTCCAGTTTGTCACAAACACATGTGGATGTACCTATGGATCTTATATGTTTTTTAACTTCATATTTTTGAATATCTAGCGCAATCCTTTTTTGTTTTATTCAAACCATGTATGTCTTTTACTGTTTGAGCTTGTATGCACCAATCACATTTTTTGCTATGCCTTTAATGTTGTATATTCAACTTTAGCTCTTATTGCAGAAGCTGACTAAGTGACAAGTGTTAGTCAAGTAACATGCTATGTAGAAATGATAAAAGTCATTTTTTGTTCTCTATGCAGACATCTCAGCTTTAGATTACTCATTTTGACTTTGTACCATCACCTAGCAAAGAAATGGAAGTGTGGTCCTTTTGAAATACAATGCCATCAAATAGCTTTTTTACTTTAAGTTGAACTCCAGGTACAAAAACATGAATTTAAATACTGTATATTCCACATTAGTCATGGATAAAAAGCAACTTTGCAAACCCAGAGATTACCTTGGAAAAATATTAGTGACATTATCACTGTTCTGTACATAGTCTGTGCAAAGAGCAGAGCTGTGAGAGGGATCCAGGATCTCCATTCACTACAAGCTGCCTGCAGAAAACTACAGGAGGGGACAGATACCAGACCAGACAAATGTTCATGCCAGATGTCCCATGCCAACTCTAAGACTGATAACTGAGCAATCACATGACCACTAATCAATCAGTCACTGTCTGCCTGAAGCGGAGAACAGGTATTGTCAGTCACCACTCTCTACTATGCTCCTTCAGTGCTCACTCAAGCTCCAGGTTATCCCCCTTTCACACTGGGGCAGGGGCGGCATAACGCTGCTATTTTAAGCGGCGCTTTACCGTCGGTATTCGGCCGTTAGCGGGGGGGCGGTTTTACCCCCCCCGCTAGCGGCAAAGAAAGGGTTAGAAAACCACTGCAAAGCGCCTCTGCAGAGGCGCTTTGCCGGCGGTATAGCCGCGCTGTCCCATTGATTTCAATGGGCAGGAGCAGTGAAGGAGCGGTATACACTCCGCTCCTTCACTGCTCCGAAGATGCTGCTAGCAGGACTTTTTTTTCGGTCCTGCTAGCGCACCGCTCCAGTGTGAAAGCCCTCAGGGCTTTCACACTGGGATCAAAACAGCGGCACTTTCAGGTCAGTTTGCAGGTACTATTATTAGCGCAATAGCGCCTGCAAACCGCCCCAGTGTGAAAGGGCCCTAAGGGAGGGTGTGGCTGGCTTTGTCTTTCTGTCATATGCTAAAGGCAAAGACAGCTGTCAATGAGGCAGTCTGTTGGATCCTGACAATATTGTTGGGATCCTTCCTGTATTTGGTGCAGCTCTGCTTTATCAACTGATAGCAGGCAATAGCCCGCTAACACCTGACTCTGGGCCAAACAAGACCATTAGTAAATCTACCCCTGTGACCAAAAAGAGAAGTATAGCCAGAAAGTTTAACCATACTTCTCTTTTAAAAAAAGATTTTTTTTTATATAGCCAGGAACAACAAGAACATTTGCAAATATAACCTCTGTTATCTTCTAAATGAGCTCCCCATAAGCAAGGTCAGACAGACCAATTAACAATATAACCATTAAGTCAAAGGGATATTTAGACAAAAGTTTGGCAGCATTCAAAAATGTTCAAAGTACAGACAGAAGTTTAGCAAGGAGCCAAATAATATTTATACCTCTAATAACGCAAGTAGAAAGATAATAAGCTCAATAAGAGATCACAGAAGTAGGCATATTTAAAAGGACAAGATGTATGAATAAAATTTGAAAAAGCCCACTATATGTTTGTTGTGTGTTCAAACTCACATAGCATACCTAAAACTAATTTTGAAAAAGAATCTCATACCTTTCTTAGATGTTTGGAGCAGACCTCGGCAGACAGCAAGCTACTCTGAACAATTTGAAAGAGGGGAACACTGAGTCTCCTCCCATTAACATGCAGTGCAGGAGCCCAGTTTCAAGATCTTTCACCCTTTGTTAGGTCATAAAGTGTTCAAAACTAGTTTACAACGGATAATGAGATCTGCCAGCACAGTACAGATATGGTTAATTATGGCCAACATTAACTCCCCAGCCCCCTCTGCATGTTTCAGCTTTGGATTTTTCAAAAAAGAGCAAGTAAAATATGAACATTTTTTTCTTAAGCTATGCTATGTGAAATAGAGCATGTGCCAAATATAAAGTAGGTGTTATCCCAATTTGTGACAAGGGTAAGAACAAAAAAGCAGCCCTAGACACATCATATACTGTATGTAATATCTGGATATTTTAAGAGGCCAAAACAGCAGAAAATAAGAACTCTAACTCCTTCTAACACTGCACTGTTGGCTCCCTTTCCAGATAATGTAGAGCTGTCCAAATGCTGAAATCTTGAGAAGCAGATTGATTAAAGAGGATCTGTCGCTTTTGAAACATTGTAGATATTAATTTTGATGAGAGATAAATAGTTTTATAATATAATCTCTAAACAAATACTCATTCCAAAGAAATAGGCCCAACTGTACACCATGAGTTGGGCCTACAGTTTCCATTTTAAGGTACCTTAGGCTTAATTCACAAAGCTAACACACCACCATAAGTATCCTTTTTTTTTTTAAAGCGACAGTTGTGTTCAGTTACATGAAATGAAATTTGAAAATTACAGTCACATGGCTGGAAAAAGAGGACCTTAGGCTGGTTTCCAAGGTTTGTGAATCGAGCATCTTGTATAGATACCTCTGGTCTACAGCAGTCTCCCACCTAAGTGCCTTAAAGTGGAACTAAAGTCTCCATTTCGAAAACTGCAATAAGGCAGGTTTTATATTGCAGAAGAGACATGAAACTCCTCTTCTGCAATAAAATAAACCTGCCTGGTCATAGTCTTCTTTAGAAAGTGCACTGAGCTGACCAAGCACAACTCGGTTTACATTCCGGCACAGATCCTGCGTGCAAGGATGACTGAACTCCTGAGCATTAGGAGTTACATCATCCCACACCAGCCAATGTAGGTGGCTGCAGCCTGGCACCTGGAAAAACCTTGGTAGAAGATGCATGGAACTTCAGACCGTTGAAGGAGAGGCAAGTATTGAGGACTTTAGATGTGCTTTAATTACTGCTAGCAAAGTCATCTACTGTCTACTACAAATCATAAGTTACTGCTCAGCCAATCCACTCCTCCAGCATTGGATAAGGTCATGGAGTGGAAGAGGGAATGAAGGAGTTTGCACGGAGGAAAGTTAGAAGCAGCAATGTCCTTAAACAGACACTGTAGGCCCAGCTTTCAGCCAATAACAATGGTCCTTTCAGAGAAAAAGTCATATTTGGCCAATACAGTATAGCAAAAAATTTGCTAATTGATATCAAACAAATTGATGAAGCAGATATTTCAAAAATTTACAAATTTGACAAAAGTGAGGCTACCCTTCACAAACTGCACTTTTAGGCATGATATGATGTTGATAAGTACATTCATATTTTCTAAACCTCATAGCACCTGAGCGTGGAGTGCAGGAGGCTTTCTTTAACCACCTCAGCCCCAGGAGGATTTGTCCTCCTAAATGACCAGGCCATTTTTTGCGATACGGCACTGCGTTGCTTTAACTGACAATTGCGTGGTCATGTGATGTTGTACCCAAACAAAATTGACATCCCTTTTTCCCCACAAATAGAGCTTTCTTTTAGTGGTATTTGCTCATCTCTGCAGTTTTTGTTTTTTTGGCTATAAACAAAAAAAGAATGACAATTTTGAAAAAAAAAAATATTTTTTTTTACTTTTTGCTTTAATAAATATCCAAAAAAATTAAAAAAAATATTTTTTTTTCATCAGTTTAGGCCAATATGTATTCTTCTACATATTTTTGGTACAAAAAAAAACTGCAGTAAGCTTATATTGATTGGTTTGCACAAAAGTTATAGCGTTTACAAAATAGGGAATAGATTTATGGCATTTTTATGGCATTTTTATTTTTTGTTACTAGTAATGGTGGCGATCTGTGATTTTTGGCGGGACTGCAACATTTCGGCGGACAGATCGGACACTTTTGACACTATTTTTGGACCATTGATATTTATACAGCGATCGGTGCTATAAAAATGCACTGATTACTGTATAAATGTAACTGGCAGGGAAGGGGTTAACACTAGGGGGCAATCAAGGGGTTAAGTGTGTTCCCTAAGTGTGTTTCTAACTGTGAGGGGATGGGACTGACTAGAGGAGGAGACAGATCGCTGTTCCTACTTAGTAGGAACACGCATTCTGTCTCTCCTCCCCTGTCAGAACAGGGATCCAGTTCTGGCTCTCATGCCCGCGATCGTGGATGGCGCATCGGGTCCCCCTACCATGCAGCAGGCTTACTATGGCTCTTAAAAGAGCCGCCGTATGTGTACGACGATTTGCGCAACGGTGCCACTCTGCCATGAGCCGGTCGGCAAATGGTTAAGATGTAGCTTATAAACATTATCTTCAACCCTCCTCATCTCATAGAATTTATTGCAACGGGTCCATGGCATATCCTCATGACCTAAATAAGTCTACATCAGATTCATAGTTATATAATACTGCCAAATTAAAATCAGAAACATACAGTATGTCATTTGAGATGTGGTATAAACATGTCCACTGATAAGGAAGTGCATAGAGCACTTTGTATGAAAAAGTAAGAACACCTAATGGAAACTGTTTCCAACATAGTGGAATAAGCAAACGATTCTTCATTCATACAGTGCCTACATAGATATGTGATATACTTGAAATAAAACATAAGTAAAAATTTCCTTTTCAGTGTATTTAAAATATCAATAAATGTGATGTGCACTGTTGAAAAAGTAAGCACACCTTTGTCCTCAGAAACTGGTATTGTAGGTGTTTTTAATAATTGTCCACAGGTCTCTGACATCGACTCAGTGATTTTTTTTTCACCACTCCTTCATGTAAAATTCCTTCAGTGATAAGATGTTTGTGGTTTCCTTGCATGAACTGCTGATTTAAGTCCTCCTACAACATGTCAATGAATCTCAAGTCAGAGCTTTGACTGGGGCAAATTTATAACCCTCCACATCTTCTTTTGAGTCATTCCTTGATACATTTGCTAGTGTGCTTTGAATGATCATCATGTCGAAAGACCCATTTCCGGATAAGTTGCAACTATAGGACAGATGGCTTTATATTTTCATCACACCCACTCTGGTACTATGCAGAATGGATAGTTGACTTTATGACTACAAGTTGCCAGTGCCGTGTAGCACCAAAACAACTGGAAACTATAACATTTCCACAACCATGCTTCACAATTGATATGAGGGTCTTCTCCTGAAAACCTGTCTTTTGTTTGTGATGAAATGTCTACATGTCTACTGTTACTGTAGCCAAACTCTATCTTTGATTCATCAGTCTATAGCACAATGTTCCAGAAGGCCTGGTCTTTGCCTATATGTTTAATGGCAAACTGTAGTCTTCCTCTAAAATTCTTTTTGGACAGCAAAAGCTTTTTCCTTGCACTCCTCTCATACCCTTTATAATTGTAGATGCATGTACTTTGACACTAACTGTTGCATGAATTGCCTGCAGATTCCATGATAATATTTTGAGGTTCTTGGAGATATCTTTTAACATCAAGGGGTCAGTCCTTGGGCTTAATTTGCCAAGTAGACCAGTGCTGGACAAATACGAATTTCATTGTTATTTGAAATCTAAACTACTAGCAAAATAATTTTCCTTACAGGTACAATTATTGATTTCAAATAATCTTGCAATCTTTTAAAATCCCTTACCAGACTCATAGGCATCCCCAACTTTCTTTTTGGGTGTCTTAGAGGGCCCTTTTGATCCTGGCACGATGACACCATACATGTCAATACCAAGAAGAACACCAGACCCCACATATATGAGTTTTACATTATTCATTTTCCATTTTTCCATTTGCATACCCCCTAATAATATTCTAATCTCTGGCACTTAATCTGGAACACCTGGTTCTATCTCATGGATTTGAAGGGTTTGTAGGGGTGTACTCACGTTTTACATGTGACAAACCTGCATTTTTCCTTTCATGCAAATGAATATACCATGTAAATGTAATATGTTATTTGTTTGTATATCACCTCTTCATGTAGGCACTGCTTGAATTAAGATTTAATGTTTTCCTGTTCAAATATGTTTAAAAAGTCATTCATTTCCATGGGGTGCGCTTACTGTTTCACATGACCATAGTTGTGCCATGTCCTAAATGACATGTTTGTTCTGAAATATGCTGAGTTTGAATTGACAATATTACATAACCATGTCTCTGATGGAGAATCTATGACTGCTTGCTGCTTGCCATTCAGTCTTTGAATTATCACTCTCCTAGATATTAAATCAACAGATCTTGGCATCATGGTTTGGTTTTGTAATTTTTGCTACAGCAAGAACATAATTTTGCAAGCTTCATCAAGTATCTTAGTTTGAAGAATATGTGTGCTTTTTTGGTATATTACCTTTCAACACTTTGCATCAGCAAGTTGTAACAATTTTCTCTAAAATTAGTGTAGTCTGAAGATGAAAAAATGCCAAATATGGATCAACACATGTTTAATTACCTCTTGAAAGGAAGTTTTGAAATCTATATATAAAGTATCTTTCTGCTGGAGAAATGCATATTGTCTAAAAGTCCCTTAAACAACCTGTGTATTACAAATAGAGACCTGGGCTTGGCAATTGTGATATGATGGTTTTGTCTGGTAGTTTCATAACTACTAAAATCAAAATTTTTTATTAGTTTTTTCTAAATTTCTACCCAAAAATAGTGTAAAATATCAATATCAATATTAAACTATCAATTTTGCTGAATGTAATATGCAGCTGTTTTTTTTTAAATTTCTGTGTTTTTTAAACTGTGTTTGTCTGGAGTTAAACTTTCATTTCAAAGGGACGTATTTAACATTTTTACCTGAAAAAACACCCTTCACTGTTATATACAGCACTTCTTTTCCCTTTTCATTCATTTTTATTAAAGGTATTTCTAACAAAAACATGAAACATCTTAACATAGCAGGTTATTATCTCTTGTTTTTACATTGCCATATGCAATAGGAAATAAATGTTTCTATGGAGGAATGTTGAGTTTCTAAAAAACATTGACAAAATTCAAACTTGTTATAAGTTCTATACATTTAGCCGTCCTAAAAGCAGACTAAACCTGCTGTTGGATCCATTGTAGATAAGCAGCACAGTTCTGGTGCCTTTGCTTGCAGATTTCTGACAGCCTGTTGAGAGGCCCGTAGTACACCCCAAGGCAATAAACGAGGGGCCGGCATGACGGGGGTTAATGGGGCTTGGAGACTGGGAGTATGGTGAGATAGAGGGGGGATGTCAAGGTTTTTGTTAGGGCTTTGCAGAATGGGTAGGAGTTATGGGTGGAGCTCTGGGGGGAAGTGAGCTGGGAAGGAAAGTGGGGATGGTGTTTCAGTGGCAGGGAAAGAGCCGGGGAAACCCTCCCACCCTCCTGCCCTAATTTTTGTGGGAATTTGTTGTGTTGTTTGGGGACTTGAGAGTCCTTGGGAGCATGTGTTGCACTTGGGGGAGTGCAAGGTCCTTTTAGGTCATATGGCACTTAAAAATTATGGTGTAGGGACCCGTCTGAGGTACAGCTCCCAGTTGGTATGGGTACCTCCTAGTTGTCTTCGAGTCGGTGGTTTTGCGATTGGAGGCCTGAGAAGTGACTAGCAGGTACGGTTCTGGTTCTTATGCCTATTGGGACCTTGGGCTCCATTATCTTTAATAAAGCTGTATGTTATGTTTTGAAAGGTTATTGACATGTTAATTATTGGTCTTTATATTTGGTTAATAAAATGGCTGCTATGGCCAATTTACTCCAGTTATGTGTGGCGTGGTCATTAAATGAAAGAGGTGGGGTTATTGGTATAGCAGGTAACAAGCCATGGTTAATACCATAGTCATGTCTTTCAATAAGACCATCTGAATCAGATAGGCTTTTTACTGAAGACTTCACACAGGACACAGTTGGCAGATACATAAAATGGAGTTCCATCTCTAGCAGGCACCATGCCACAATAATGTTACTGTAAGGAGCAAAAGCCTTAGTGCAGAGTGCAGTAAGCTATAGCAACAAATCAACATGAATCCTGATTGGCTGCAAAAGACAATATACCCCATTTGCTACTGAAGCCCCGAGAAGAATTTGACATTTCTCGGTATAGAATAAACATAAACACCCCCCATCCCACAACTCAGAACTTGATTTGATACCTAAGTGACCTATTACTATATCCAAGTGCTCTTATGTTGGGGCATTAGGGTTTGTGCTTAGCTATAAAAATAAGCAGTGGGATGGTAAGGAAGTGCAATAAAGGTGAGAGCCTGTTACAAAATCAAAAGAAAAGAGAGTGAACACCTGGTGAATGCTAGCCTAATGCAGCAATACTTTATTTTAGAGCAATAAAATATTTACTGTAAAAAATCTCATAACTGCAAAGCAACCATCCGTTAAATAATTATCTTTGTCAAAGAGTGCAAGCACAAAAATCCCAGTAGTTCTAGCTAGAAATTCTTTACATAGGTAGATAGTTATATAGTTAGTTTGTTTGAAAAAAAAAATACACAAGTCCATCCAGTTCAACCCACAGATTAAAAAAAACACACACGAATGTAGAATATTCCTTAGTCAATGACATTTAGAACCAAGTTAATGTTCACACATATAGAGTATAAACAACTATACTAACAGTTTATAAAATGAATCATAGCTCATGGAGCAAATTATTAACTTTCCCCAGGATGGAATTATTCAGATAGCTATATTTTTACATATAGGACTTCCCTCGCCCGACACTTCAATTACTCACTGTTTAAGATGGTGAATAGGATAAATGAGGATGCCTAAGCACTTAACAATATATCTAAATCCAATAGTCATACACAAGGACCAAGCTTATTTACAAAATTGTCTGAAATGTTATCTCATTGCATAGACCAGCTACAGATAGATTATAGCTTCAATCCTCCTCTTTTTAAAGAGGAATAAGGGGGGGAGAGTTCTCAGCATTGCATATTTTCTGATTGCAGTGTGTCAGACATGTCATAGAGCTATTTTGGGTGAGCATGTGCTGCTGGGTGGTGGGGTGGGGGATTAAAGTGTATGACAAAACACGGGTTCACTTTATAAGTGATACACTGTGTACTGTTACTGTATTGCAGATTTCTATTTTATCACAAGATGGTGGTGTTTAGCATCTCTGCTCTTTATAGTCCCAATACAGAAGTACAGAGACTGCTGGGATTTGTGTGTTGAAAGCAGAATTTTTCAGTGGAACTGAAACTAAACTACAATGTCCAGAGGCAATCACCAGGAGGTGGGAGTAGACATAAGCAAAAACTTGGGAACATGGAAGGGACTTGATGAGAGACTTGGATGGTGTAAGGAGGTATGTGTGGGACCCGTGTGGAGCCACGTAGGCCTAGACTGGGAAGCCATAACTGACATTGAGAAGCCGGGTATCCCATGAAAGGCAGACTAGAGGAGACCTGTTTGCTGCAGGATTACAAAAGTTATTATTATCGTCATTACAGCTGCATCTTCAAAGAACAAGATGTCCCCCCCAGTCAGACGCTCATCGTTTTGTTCTACATTACACAAGGACCAGGTGAGAGGCTTCCTGACCCACATAACGCTATTATTGTTGAAAACGTTTATTGTCATTCAAGTTCTAGGACACTCCTCAGCATAGGCCTTTGCAAATGGCACATGTGCCAGAGCCCTTTGAGTGCTGCAGTCTACCATTCCTAACCGTCTCAGAACACTGCCAGCAGGTTACCTGACTGAATTAACCCCTCAACTCCCTGCTAGGCAGAATTCTGTAGCTACTTTAACCTAAGTCCAAGACATTTAAGGAGGGAGTTTGCAACCTTTTCTTCCCCCCTCCTCAATGTGACTCTTGTCTTCAATTCCAAATCTTAAAGTGAACCTTTCCCATCTACTCACAACATATTAAGGAGAACTCTATAAATCACTTTGCCGCCAAGAAAGGAACTATCCTGTTTCTTCACATCTTAAAGGGACCACACCTTTCACTGAATGCCAACTTAAAGGCACCAACTAAGCCAGCAGAAAAAAAACAATCTAAAAGTCTATTTGTGTGAAGGAGATTTGACAAATGTCCTAGTGCTTAAATCTAGACCCTTTTGACTGAGGACCTACAAGTGAGTAAGCCTTAGTTTCTTGTTACTCGTTTTCATCTAACTTGGGGAATATCTCCCAGTCTAAGGGCTATTGTTTATATTCTCAGTCCTACAAGGTGGATGGGCATGCCTGAAAGGGGTATTGTACTGTATTGCATTGTTTCTGTGCTGAAACACATTGTATATTGTTAACTCTTGTACATTGTTGAATTGCCTAATGATCACTTTATTGATCTCAATACAACTATTCATTTATTTTATAACAGTGCATGGGTGACAGCTGGGAGATTTCCTGGGCAAGGTATTCTGGTGGTGTCAGCAAGGGTGGAGCTCTGTCTAGGGCAGACTTTTTCAACCAGGGTGCCTTCAGGTGTCTTCAGAGGTGCCTTGGCAAAATGCCTAAAAAGCCAGTTGGCGGATCAAGCCTGTCTACTAATTATATAAAGCCACATGTTTTCATTGTGCCCCATTGCAACCTTCCAGCTGCCAGTGTCCTAAGAACCTTTGACATCATTGGTTGATAACGAGGATGTTGGGCACCTGCACAGCATACTTGTTTGCCCCTCCCCAGCCTCTCTTCATCAGCTTTGGGATCACATTAGCTGAGTGAGGGAGAGAAACTGAGGGAGAAGAGAAACATTGGAACACTAATCAGTACTACCCTGTTTCCCCGAAAATAAGACCTAGCGTGATTGTCAGTAATGGCTGCAATATAAGCCCTACCCCCCAAATAAGCGCTACCCTGTTTCCCTGAAAAAAAGCCCTACCCTGAAAATAAGACCTACAAGGACTTTAACTAGGCTTATTTGGGGAGTAAGGCTTATATTGCAGCCATCACCGACAATCACGCTAGGTCTTATATTCGGGGAAACAGGGTAGTGTGCAAAGGTGTGTTTGCTTAAGAATAACCTCCTCTAACATTGGGCATTCTATGTGTGTGGTTGTTGCTGCATTATGTAAAACTATTAATTTCATTTTTAAACTTTAGAATGGGGTACCTTGAGGTTGTGCGGAATTTTAAAGGGTGTCTTGACTAAAAAAAGGTTGAGAAACACTGGTCTAGGGCAGTGATGGCGAACCTTGGCACCCCAGATGTTTTGGAACTACATTTCCCATGATGTTTCACTACACTGCAAAGTCAATGAGCATCATGGGAAATGTAGTTCCAAAACATCTGGGGTGCCAAGGTTCGCCATCACTGGTTTAGGGCATCAGGAAGAACAGAGGACCCAAATAAACTAGTGACTCTTGCAGGGGTAGTGCTACATAAGCGTGCTCATTAGAATTAGGAACTGATCTATTTGTATCTCAAGAAGGAGAGTAATAAATTATTTTTGAGCAGAAGGGTATTGCCCACTGTAAATTAGCAAAATGTCATAGCTGCCAATTTAGTGCCCTCCTTCATAATCTTAAGTCCCTTTCACCCCTTTGCCTATTTCTGACATTTGTTGGTTACAAGTTAAAATCCGTATTTTTTGCTAGAAAAATACTTGGAACCCCAAAACATTATATATATAATTTTTAGCAGAGACCCTAGAGCATAAAATGGCAATTGTTGCAATATTTTATGTCACACGGTATTTGCTCAGTGGTCTTTCAAACACAATTTTTTGGGAAAAAATACACTTTCATTAATTAAAAAAAATGAAACAGTAAAGTTAGCCCAATTTTTTTGTATAATGTGAAAGATGATGTTATGCAGAGTAAATAGATACCTAACATGTCATGCTTTGAAATTGCGCACACTCGCGGAATGGCGACAAACTACGGTACCTAAAAATCTCCATAGGCGACGCTTGAAAAAAAATTAACGGTTACCAGGTTAGAGTTACAGAAGAGGTCTTTTGCTGGAATTGGTGCTCTCACTCTGATGATCATTGCGATACCTCACATGTGTGATTTGAACACCGTTTACATTTGGGGGCATTATTTTCTTTGCTGCGCAAAGAATTCTGATCACTTTTATTGCTGTCACAAGGAATGTAAACATCCCTTGTGATAGTATTAGGCAGTGACAGGTACTCTTTATGGAGAGATCGGGGGTCTAAAAGACCCCTGATCCCTCCTTTGTACTTAAAGGCAGCTCTGAATATTGTTTTTTAACCACTTCCTTACCGGGCCAATTTTGACATTTCTCTCTTCCTGTAAAAATCATAATTTTTTTGCTAGAAAATTACATAGAACCCCCAAACATTATATATGTTTTTTTTAGCAAAAAGCCTAGAGAATACAATGGCGGTTGTTACAACTTTTTATCTCACACGGTATTTGCGCAGGAATTTTTCGAACGCGTTTTTTTGGGTAAAAAAACTGTTTTGTGTTTAAAAAAAAAAAAAACAGTAAAGTTAGCCAAATGTTTTTGCATATTGTGAAAGATGAAGTTACGCCGAGTAAATAGATACCTAACATGTCCCGCTTCAAAATTGCACACGCTCGTAGAATGGCGCCAATGTTCGGTACTTAAAAATCCCCATAGGCGACGCTTGAAATTTTTTTACTGGTTACATGTTTTGAGTTACAGAGGAGGTCTAGTGACAAAATTATTGCTCTCGGTCCAACGTTCGCGGCGATACCTCACATGTATGGTTTGAACACCGTTTTCATATGTGGGCGGGACTTACGTATGCGTTCGCTTCTGCGTGCGAGCACACGGGGACAGCGGCGCTTTAAAAATATTTTTTTTTTTATTGATAATTATATATATATATATTTATTTTTTTTTTACTTTTTTGAATAAAAAATTTTTTTGATCACTTTTATTCCTATTACAAGGAATGTAAACATCCCTTGTAATAGGAATATAACATGACAGGTCCTCTTAATAGTGAGATATGGGGTCAATAAGACCCCATATCTCACCACTAGGCTGGGAAGCCTGAAATAAAAAAATAAAATAAAACGATCGCCGCTTCCTAGCCGAAGCGGCGCCGTTTTTTTGAATGGAGAGGCCGGGCGTGACGTCATAACATCGCGCCCGGCCTCCGATGATCATAGAGACTCCGGCAACCATCTGGTCCGCCGGAAATCTCTATGATCTACATCCGGCACCGGCGGATCCGCTCTCCGCCTCACCGATCGTAACGGTGAGTCGGAACAAGCACCGGAGGGCGGCGGGAGGGGGGGGACGTCCCCTCTCGCCTCCCATAGGAACGATCAAGCGGCGGAACGGCCGCTATGATCGTTCCTATGGTGTAGAGATTCGCCGGCTGAAACCGGCAATATCAGAATGATGTCTGTAACTACAGGCATCATTCAGATATACCCGCTCAAAGCCCAGGACGTCATATGACGCCCGTGGGCGGGAAGTGGTTAAAATCGGTGCCATTGACAGCCAAATAAACCGGAAGTGACGTTGTGACATCGTTTCCGGGATTTTACATTGAAGGCCCAATCAAAGCCGAATCCAGCTTAGTTCGGGTCTCAGCCTAGGCGGCGGACATGCTGGCTAGTGGCTTGGGTCTCCCGGGAGCGGCAGAAAGCGGTGGGAGGGGGGCACGTCCTCTCCTGCAGCTTTTAGCCGCATCGGTTGTTATCACTACAAAGCCAACCACTGGCTCTAAAAAACGGTACTGGGTGATGACTTTAACCCCTTCAAGCGTATGGTCGGCGCAGGGGGTTAAGAAACTCAAGTTTAGTTCTCAAGTTATTTTCATTAAAGTGGTTGTAAAGTCAGAAGTAGGTATGGGCGAACGGTTCGGCCTGAGTATAAGTTCGGGCCGAACTTTCGTTGTTTTAACGTTCAGAGAACAGCCAAAACAAACGGGACGTTCAACCGTTTGTTCGGCCCCCCCGCACCGACCACAATGCATTGTGGCGTTGAACAGTGTATTGCAAGCCCTGATTGGCTGAAGCAGAGAAAGCGTCAGCCAATCAGGGCACAGAGCACTGTCAGAGTCATGATTGGACACTGTCATCATGCCTTTATCCATTCATGGCTCATTCCCACCCCACAGTATAAAAGTATTCTTTCAATGGCAGCCATTTTCAGTGTGATTTTGGTGTGGAGAGAGATAGAACAGGGCTCTGTTCAGTGCTATTAGTTAGTGTGCTATTCTGTGCTATTTTGCTTCAATTGTCAGTGTAGAATATTAGTTTAGTGTCAGTCTAGGGATAGTGTGAGTGTAGTGAGGAGGACCATCATTTAGCTTTCCATAGTGTGCAGTTATAGTAGGGACAGCTCAGATAGTTTCAGTGTAGTGTAGTGAGACTGTGTCAGTAATCTTGACATTAGTATATAGCTAGAGTAGGGACAGTTCAGATAGCTTCAGTGTAGTGACGGTTAAACCCCGTATATTTTATTGCGTTACTGCCAGTTTAACACCATATCGTATTGCATGCGTTACTGCCAGTTTAATGCCATATAGTTTTGCGTGCGTTACTGCCAGTTTAACGCCATATTGTATTGCGTGCATTACTGCCAGTTTAACGCTATATCGTTTTGCGTGCGTTACTGCCAGTTTAACGCCATATCGTTTTGCGTGCGTTACTGCCAGTTTAACGCCATATCGTTTTGCGTGCGTTACTGCCAGTTTAACACCATATCGTTTTGCGTGCATTACTGTCTGTTTAATGCCATATAGCCTGCGAAAGGACCCAAGAATACGTGGCATAAAGGAGAAGGATGATTACTGGTTGGCAACCCTCCTTGACCACCGTTATAAGGGGACGGTCTTACTGGGTCATGAGAATAGATCACTGGCCAGAACTTGCCCAGTATGCTATTGAGTTGTTGGGCTGCCCTGCATCCAGTGTGCTTTCAGAATGGGCATTCAGTGCTGCAGGAGGTGTCGTTACTGATCATAGAACGCGTCTGTTCACAGACTCTGTGGACCGTTTGACTTTTATAAAAATGAATCAGTCCTGGATTACCAGCTATGAAGCCACTGATGTCGATGTCACTGATTAAGTCTTTTTGGGATGTGGAATCTCTGCAGGACTTCAAGGCTGCCTAGCTTTGAGGGTGTTCAATCATTTCATCTGTTCATGTTTTTGGTATAGGTTTCATGGGCACAATTAACACCCAAAGACCAATTTTCTGCACCTGTCTGACAGGTGCATATCATTAGTGAATATGTGTGAGTGCGCTGCCCCCTTTTTATATAACACCACCTGTGTTCCTTATCAACTACCAATGATCAATATTACATGTGCATATATTTAAACTTTAGACCAGTAAATCATATACATAACAAATAAAAGAGTCCTTCAGACATGTTGCAAAATCTTGTATCCTTCAAAGTGACTGGCGTGCTCCTATGTTACTTCAATATGTGACTGAGTGGGACCCTCCACCATTCAGATTGGCCACTCACCAGATATTCCACTAGGGGTACGCCTTTGGTTCATTCAGGGATAACCATTCCACACAGGTACCACTTCTCACCAGTGTACAACTTGTGTTCTAATACTCCTCATAGGAAAGCATAGAAACAGACGGCAATCATAGCGCAATATGTTTAAACCATTTATTTTAAAAAGATATCAAAGGTTAAAATCACTCACATTTGGAGGTGCCCTTTTGCCGGCACGAAGCTTTTCCAGCAGTTACGGACGAGTGTGTAATAGCATTGTTCGCCTGGTGTTATAAGCGGTCTCCACGCTTGGCTTGCACTCCAAGCCTCGTTTCCGTTTTTCGTCCGGTCACGTGGTGCATGAAAATCTCCCAGCAGCCTCTACGCGTTTCGCATCATCAAATGCGTCATCAGGAAGCATTTAGCGCACTCACACATATTCACTAATATTTTTACCCATCTAAGTGAAGGGTCGTTTTTGAGTGCAGCATACCTAATATTTGGTGCATAGTAGAAGGAATTAAAGTTTGGTTTTGCGCCGGTGACACGCACATAGATATTCAAGGTGCATATCATTGCAATTTTTTACAGCAAGGCAAATTCTTGCTTTCATCAAGAGTACCTCTATAGGGTTACGGTGGGAAGGCGCCACCGACACCCAAAGACCAATTTTCTGCACCTGTCTGACAGGTGCATATCATTGCAATTTTTTACAGCAAGGCAAATTCTTGCTTTCATCAAGAGTACCTCTATAGGGTTACGGTGGGAAGGCACCACCGGCAGCCAAAGACCAATTTTTCTGCACCTGTCTGACAGGTGCATATCATTGCAATTTTTTACAGCAAGGCAACTTCTTGCTTTCATCAAGAGTACCTCTATAGGGTTACGGTGGGAAGGCACCACCGGCAGCCAAAGACCAATTTTCTGCACCTGTCTGACAGGTGCATATCATTGCAATTTTTTACAGCAAGGCAAATTCTTGCTTTCATCAAGAGTACCTCTATAGGGTTACGGTGGGAAGGCACCACCGGCAGCCAAAGACCAATTTTCTGCACCTGTCTGACAGGTGCATATCATTGCAATTTTTTACAGCAAGGCAAATTCTTGCTTTCACCAAGAGTACCTCTATAGGGTTATGGTGGGAAGGCACCACCGGCAGCCAAAGACCAATTTTCTGCACCTGTCTGACAGGTGCATATCATTGCAATTTTTTACAGCAAGGCAAATTCTTGCTTACATCAAGAGTACCTCTATAGGGTTATGGTGGGAAGGCACCACCGACACCCAAAGACCAATTTTTCTGCACCTGTTTGACAGGTGCATATCACTGCAATTTTTTACAGCAAGGCAAATTCTTGCTTTCATCAAGATTATCTCTATAGGGTTACGGTGGGAAGGCGCCACTGACACCCAAAGACCAATTTTAACGCACCCGTTACTTCTATCCAAAGTCAAAGTGACACCAGAAAGTATCGAAAAAATCTCTAATCTTGTTCCCAGTGCACAACATTGTGGCCTCATCATACACACTGGCTCCCCAGCTGTTGCTGAGCAAAGTAAAGGCAGCTTGCAGAAAAAATGTCATTTTTTTGGCTTTATAAATTAAATTATTGCTGCAGAAGATTCTAGACATGGTACAGATCTGCCACTTTACAGTTACACTAAGGGGACCCCCCCTGGCACTATATTGGAAGGATTCTTTTCATTTTTAGGCTTTCACTTTAAAAATCCAAAAATCACTACTCATTTAAAAATGACGTTTTTCACAAACTTTTTTTTTTTATTGATCCATGTCCCCCAGGGCAGTACCTGGACCCCTATAACCATTGTATGCCTAATTACTTGCGTTTAAGCCTTCAAAATGGGCACTTTTGATATTTAACGTTCGGGTCCCATTGACTTTAATGGGGTTCGGTGTTCAGGCTCGAACGTTCGCGGTGTTCGGAAGTTCTGGTCCGAACCGAACAGGGGTCCGTTCGGCCCATCCCTAGTCAGAAGTTTTTTTATTTTAGTGCATTGTATGCATTAAGTTAAAAAGCCTTCTGTGTGCAGCAGTCGCCCCAGCACCCCCTAATACTTACCTGAGCCCCATCTCTCTCCAGCGATGTCTAAGAGTGCCTTAGCCATCTGGGACTCTCCTTGTAATTGGCTGAGACACAGCAACTGCGCCATTGGCTCCCACTGCTGTCTATTAAAGTCAGTTACCGAATCTGGAAAACGAGGGGGCGGGGCCGAACTGGGGCTCCATGTCTGAATGGACACAGGGAGCTGTGACTCAGCTCGGGTGCCCTCATAGCAAGCTGCTTGCTGTGGGGGGACTCGACAGGAGGAAGAGGCCAGGAGACCCAAAGAGGCACCCAAGCAGAGGAGGATCAGGGCTACTCTGTGCAAAGTCTCTGTTAAAAACATGTTTGTTATTTTTAGAGAAAAAAAAAATGAGACTTTACAATCACTTTAAGCTTATTTATTAAGTCAGCTAGTGCCACCTTGACCTAGGAATTTTGGGGGTTACAGTAGTAGACGAGCGGAGATATACAGTAGCACATCTATGGCCAAAATGTAAAATCGTATATTGATTTCCACATTGTTTTTCAATTATTTCTAGCCTACTCCTATTAATCTGAACAACCTTGAAGTTTGTACTATGTGAAGATCCCCACACATTTACCTCCATTAATTCATATTCCTTATGCCCTGTGAGTAGGCACTGCTGAGTCACAAAATTCACAGAGCCTACCTTCTGAACTACAGAGGTGCTGAGGGGAGGAGTTTTGGGAGGCGGAGTCGGTACAGGAATCACTGCTGGCAGGCAGCAGAGTACCATGAGATATGTAGTACTTAGAAATTGAAAGTAAACTGCAGAGGAGAAGCTTCAAGGCATGCAGATCAAGGACATTGTGGAAAGAGATGAAAGGAGATTTCTCAAAGCAAGCTCATATTAGATAAAGATAAATAATTATTGTTTTCTATTGCTATTACAAATCTGATGATTTAAAATTAAAGTGTATATTGTGGCCATAGATATCCTTTAAAGTAAGAGAATTTGTCTTATAATGTCTGGTGTGCTTACCTGATTTTTTGTCTAGTAGTACGCACATACAATACAATTGTACTCTGTGACAACACAACATAAACCAAACGTTGTTATGAGACATCTTTCTACAAAAATTCATTTGAAACAAATTTCAGACAGGTAATTAATCCCATTATATTTACTACTACTATATTACTATAATACTACTACATTTATTTTAGCATTCTCCTACTTCCAGCAGTGCAATTTAAGTTAAAGACTATTAAACATAAAAATACTGCACCATCTAGTGGTTGTAATGTAAAAGTATCCAACAATGGCTTCACAATTTTTAACAATAAAGCAGACAATTACAAGTTAAAGTCACATTGTATTCTAAGAAAACAATACATTGTATTCCATCCAGAATTAAGTACCAGTTAACACATATTATAAACTTTTATGACAACTATTTTTGTGTGCTACCTGCATCCATTTTAACTCAGTCAATAAATCCTATCTATGAACATGCATGGATACAAGTTCGTTCTTGGTTGGATAAAATTGCACTGTGTGCATTGCCTAGCTGGGCCTGTAACATATTTACAGGATTGTATCACTGTCAGTTTTATGGTATAGGCCAAGGTTTGAATAGCAATAGTTATTATTTTTACATCCAAACAATGCATACAAAAACAAGTAGTAGAGGCAGGTATGTATCTTGTCAATGAGAAACTACTCAGCATTCTTAAAGAATAATTACAGGTATAGATATTTTTAGTCCAGCATGTACAAATGTAACTATGCATATATCATACCTATGGGATCCCTCTAAAAGCCGGAAATCACTATAGTAAACACTGCTACTGCAGTGATCTCCACTTCTAAATCCTTTGCCTAGAGGCTGCCCTGCTGCACTCTGAGCACGGGAGGTTGGCCACTCAGGCACCAGCACTATTCAGAGATCACTTTGCATTTTCAAATGCAAAATGTTCTTTGATTGGACATGGTGGAGAGGCCTGGCATTTCTGTCGCACTCTCCACCTCATCATCAGAGAATGCTTTGAACTCATTAAAAAAAAATCAGTCGGATGTGGACCTGAGAGGACGTGTATTAGTGAGCTCCTGCCATCCTGACATTATCCTGGGCTCACCTTGTCTCCTGAGACCGGCTGTTTCCCCACATCGCTTACCGGGGATTCCCTGATCTCCAGCGCACCACCCGATGCCATCAAATTGACGCTCTATTGCTGCTAAAGCTGCGTAGACACGATCGGACTTCTCGACCGGACTTGTGTTATGTTTCAAATCTTTCCAACGGACTCAAGTCCGGTCGAAAATCCGTTCATCTGTATGCTAGTCCGACGGACAAAAAAGGACGCAAGGGCAGCTATTGGCTACTGGCTATGAACTTCCTTATGCTAGTCCCTTCGTACGTCATAACGTTCAAACCAACGGACTTTCGAACGGACTTTAGTCCATTCATGTGTGGGCAAGTCTGGTCGTTCGAAAGTCTGTCGTAACTCCGTCGAAAGTCCATTGAAAAGACAGTTGGACCTTTGATGCTGAAAAGTCCGCTCGTGTGTACGCGACATAAGCCGCGCAAGGGACAGGCAGCAGCTACGGCCCCAGACAACACTCCATGTGTCTACACCATCTTGCTAAGAAAGCTCTGGGCATTACTGGCAGACATGGAGGAAAACACAGCTGTGGAGGTTGCGGTAAACCCATCGCCACAGTCTCCTGCAACTGAAACCAACCTGATCCTGGAAGCATCTGAGAGCAGCAATATATCCCTGTTGGTACTATCAACTATCAATCATCACCTCGGTAGTTAACTTAATGGATGAGGTTTTAACTGATTCTGAATTATCTCTGTTGTCACGGGGTCTATCTTTTTCACCCACCTATCACTTTGATATTTTTAATACCACTTTGGACACCAACAGGTTTGTCAGGAACCTCCTATTGCGGAAACATTTTCAACAGGGAATTGATGAACAGATGGATGACCCACTGACATCAGAGATGGTAAGTGGATCTGACCAAAACCAATCAATTGTAGAACTAGATGTTTGCCCGCATGTTTCTTTTATGTTTCTGGATTTATCTGCATCATTAACTTTAGAACAGCTGCATTCAGAATCGCATATGGGCTCCTATGGAGTTTCATGCAGTACATCACAATATGGGGATACGTTTTTCTACCCTGTAATTGCAAGAAACTCTACTATAGACACTTTTCAGGCTGTAATAGAGGGGGAATTGATACAACTGAAACAACTTAGCTCAACATCTAGAAAGACTAACATCTCAAAGCAAGAGAAAGAGGCTCTACAGCAATTAAAAGACAATAAAGGGTTAGTGATAAAGGAAGCAGATAAGGGAGGAGCAGTGGTGGTGATGACTAGGGAACAATATAGATCTGAAGCCATCAGACAGCTCAGTGACGGAGACACATATCGACCCCTGTCTAACAACCCCACTACTGTTTTTCGATCAACTCTTTTAAAACATTTACAATTGGGCTTCAGTATGAAAGTTCTGTCATCCAAAACTGCTGAGTATCTCTATGTGGATAAACTTGTGGTGCCGGTCTTCCATCATCTCCCTAAAATTCATAAACTTGATCGTCCCATACAGGGATGACCAATCGTGGCTGGGATTGGCTCCTTATTTGAGCATTTGGGAGAATGGGTAGACCGGCACCTACAGCCTTTGGTACACTGATTGCCCGGTTACATCAGATACGAGCATAGTCCTATCCCATATCACATCTGTCAAATGGATATCCACCTATGTGCGGGCTACACTGGACATGAGGGCACTTTATTCGTCGATCCCCCACAGCGCTGGTGTTACGTACCTGGTGTTGAGCCTGACTTGGTAGGAGAAGACCTCTCTTATGACTCTGGTTCAGGGGCCACTGGAATGGAGACAGTGGTTCCATGAGCACAGCGGGGTAGGAGTGTCTGAGCAGGTTGTAGCGGCTGACGTGAAGCATGATGCGGATTCTCCAGGAAGGTAGAACTGCAGGAGATGGCTGGGATGGCAGCAGACCAGCGACAAGAGGACCCATGGTTGCCGGAGCAGCGGCTACAGGACCTGGGCAGAATACAGCACACTCGAAGCAAGGCAGAAGAATGGTCAGGCAGGCCGGATCAGTACTGGAAGGTAAGCAGGCAGGTGCAGCAAGCAGGAGCAAGGTCAGGATGCAGGCAGGGTTCGGCAACAGGGATCAGGCAGAAGTCCAAAAGTAGAGTCAAGCAGGCCGGGGTCGGGGCTGGAGAGGTCAGAGTGGTCAGACAGAAGCCGGGTTGATAATCACAGAAACAACAGCAGAAATCAGGAACTTGGGTACAGAGCTGCAGACGAACAGCGCCGCACAAGTGCAGCTGAGTTCCTCTTAAAGGGCCACTGGCGCCAAACGCCGCTAGCGCGAACGCGTGTGCACCTGTCGCGCGCGCACCCACACAAGTGCACACGATGCTCGGATTGACCGGTTCGTACCTCCTGTGCTGGTGGATCCCTGACAGCTGGATTGCAGGCCATCCAATATCATCTTCAACGCTACAGGAGTTTATTCTGTTAAGCGTTGAGCTTTTAATAAAGCATAATTATTATTTATTTGATGGCGTATATTATGTCCAGCGCTGTGGGGCGTCAATGGGTGCTAGATTCTCACCGTCCATGGCGAACCTCTTCATGGGTTGGTGGGAGGAAAAAAGTTTTGTTCTCTCCCAACAACCCTTTTGCTACGCAGATTGTTTGGTATGGTCGTTATACCGATGACCTCGTGATGGTGTGTGATGGTGACATTATGGGATTACATGAATTTTTGAAATTTCTGAATGATAATCAGTTAAATCTACATTTTTCAATTAAGCATGATGTTTCCAGTATCAACTTTTTAGACATCACCCTAAAGGGCGATCCAACTACAGGTGATGTTTCAACATGCACCTATAGGTAACCATGCTCTGGTAACACTACACTTTTTGCAGCCAGTTGTCATCCATCCCACACCATCAATGTGATCCCTTATGGGGAGTTTATTCTAAATGTAACTGTTCAACAAACTCAACCTTTGAACTAGAATGTAAGGTCATTCATCAGCGCTTATTGGACCAAGGTTATAACGAATCTGGTATATACCAAGGACTAGAAAGGGTTTTGATGATGGACAGAGAAATTACTGTCAGATAAGCCTAAAACTAAGAGAGAGCATAAAAATAAGAGCAAAAAAATAAGAGCAAACCTCATCAACCTTACAACTCTAGAAATAGAAAAACGGGTAAACCCATTACATTTGTAACCACATTTTCCCAAGAATATAATCAAATAGTCAGAATAATAAAAAAGAATCTGCCGATATTACATACAGACAAAGATTTGAATGGAATTCTGCAAGCAGGTTGCCTTTTTTCTAGCGGACATGCGCCCACACTGGGGACTGCACTATCACCTAGTCTATTTTCATATAAACAATGCCAACCCACCTGGCTCTCTTATCCTGGTAGTTACCCTTGTAATATAAAAACCTGTAGGTACTGTAAGGCGCCTTTCACATGGACGGCTATCCTGCCGCAGTTAAAAGCATGTTTTTTTTTGCTGTGAAATTTAGACTCCAGGCACTGCGATCAGCTGCATTTGCACAGTGCGATTAGCTGCGGTTTGCCATCTCCATGGCAACCCGACATGGTACCGACTCGCACTGTTTGGTATGAATCTTGAGGGGGAACTCCACGCCAAATTTTAAATAAAAGACCGGCGTGGGTTCCCCCCAGAGGCATACCAGGCCCTTAGGTCTGGTACGGATTTTAAGAGGAACCCCTGCGCCGAAAAAACGGCTTGGGGTCCCCCCAAAATCCATACCAGACCCTTATCCGAGCACGCAGCCCGGTAGGTCAGGAAAGGGGGTGGGGACGTGCGAGCCCCCCCCTCCTGAGCCGTACCAGGCCACATGCCCTCAACATTGGGGGGTGGGTGCTTTGGGGGAGGGGGCGCCCTGCGGCCCCCCCACCCCAAAGCACCTTGTCCCCATGTTGATGAGGACAAGGGCCTCTTCCCGACAACCCTGGCCATTGGTTTTCGGGGTCTGCGGGCGAGGGGCTTATCGGAATCCGGGAGCCCCCTTTAATAAGGGGGCCCCCAGATCCCGGCCCCCACCCTTTGTGAATGAGTATGGGGTATATCGTACCCCTACCCATTCACCTGGGGGATGAAGTGTCAATAAAAAACACACTACACAGGTTTTTAAAGTATCTTATTAGACTTCCCAGGGGGTCTTCTACCCACTTCGGGAGGTCTCCCCGGCGTCTTCTCCCAGTGTCCGGATCTTCTGCTGGCTCCACCGCTGTCTTCTCCCGCTGTTTTGCTAGCGGTGGCCCGGACCTCTGGATCATCTTCTTCCCTCTTCTCTTCTTCCGATGTTGACACGACAGTCTCTCCGGCTGGAATGGTCTCTGAGCTCTCCGCTCTGACTTATATAGGCGGTGACCCCACCCCCTTATGCTGTCACAGTCCCTGGGCATGCTGGGAGTGTGACGTTATAGGGGGCGTGGTCACCGGGTGATGTTGACCACGCCCCCTAAAACCTCACACTCCCAGCATGCCCAGGGACTGTGACGGCATAAGGGGGCGGGGTCACCGCCTATATAAGTCAGAGCGGAGAGCTCAGAGACCATTACAGCTGGAGAGACCGTCGTGTCAACATCGGAAGAAGAGAAGAAGGCAGAAGGCAGCAGTCTGGGCTCCTTCGCTGGCAAAAGAGCGGCAAAAGAGCAGAAGATAGCGGAGGAGCCCAGCAGAAGAGAGCGCGGAGAAGGACTGGAGAGACCCCCGAAGCCGGAAGAGGACCCCCGAAGCCGGAAGAGGACCCCCGGAGCTGTCTAATAAAATACTTTAAAAACCTGTGTAGTGTGTTTTTTTATTGACACTTCTTCCCCCAGGTGAATGGGTAGGGGTACCATGCACCCCATACTCATTCACATAGGGTGGGGGGCCGGGATCTGGGGGCCCCCTTAATAAAGGGGACTCCCGGATTCCGATAAGCCCCCCGCCCGCAGACCCCGACAACCAACGGCCGGGGTTGTCGGGAAGAGGCCCTTGTCCTCATCAACATGGGGACAAGGTGCTTTGGGGGAGGGGGGCCGCAGGGCCCCCCTCCCCCAAAGCACCCACCCCCCCATGTTGAGGGTATGCGGCCTGGTACAACTCAGGAGGGGAGGGAGCTCGCCCGTCCCCACCCCCCTTTCCTAACCTACCGGGCTGCGTGCTCGGATAAGAGTCTGGTATGGATTTTTTGGGGGCCCCCCCCTTTTTTCGGCATAGGGGTTCCTCTTAAAATCTGTACCAGAACTAAGGGCCTGGTATGCCCCTGGGGGGAACCCACACCGTTTTTTTATTTAAAATTGGCGTGGAGTTTCCCCTCAAGATTCATACCAAACAGTGCTGGGCATTGGCGGGAATCCGAGTCAGATCCCCGTGCTTGTCCCTCATCGGGAAAGAAAAAATGATTTTTCCTTTCCCAATGAGCAGCTCGGCGCTGTTATCCGCAGCTGACACAGTGCACTGTGATTACCTGCGGTTATGTGCGGATAGCTGCGCTAAATCGCTCCTGGACGCAGGCAATTCAATTTTTTCTACCCGCACAGAACCACATGTATCTAATTCGCAGCTAAACGCAGTGTTTGAATGGGGCCATAGGAAAGCATTGTGTGCTTTTAGCTGCGGTAGAAAATTAGATATTCCGCAGCTAAAAGCACCATTCTATCCGTCCGTGTGAAAGGGGCCTAACTTGTGTGATCTGGGTAAAACATTTGTTGCCACAGCTACAGATGAAAAGTTTACTATACAGCAATACATCAACTGTGGCACAAACTATGTAATTTACCGGATCACCTGTATTTCATGCAGCCTCCAATATGTAGGCTGTACCACAGGTCCTTTGAGAGCCCGTATAGGGGAACACTACTGTGACACAAATAATCCAAATGCTAGAAATATTTTGAATGCAACACGTCACTTTAGGGAATGTCACCAGGGCGATCTCTCCTCTTTCCGCTTTAGAGGAATAGAACGGTTGTTTCACTCGCCCAGAGGAGGTGATAGGGAGAGAAGGCTACTGGGGAGAGAAGCATGGTGAATTCTTAGATTAAAAACTAGATCGCCTCAGGGGTTAAACCTGAGGTGGGATCTGGACTTGCACTTACATTAAGCATGCCTCTCCCCAGAGCCTCCTCTCTCTTTTTCACCTCTGGTGTCTTTTTTCACATATCTGGATTATTATTTTTATTTTTGTATTTAATGTTTTTTTAATCTCATGGTGTGTTTTAATCATGTATATGTGCATAAGTGCATGCACGAGTGTGTGTACACATGTACTTATTACCACTATAAAGTGTGTGAGAAATAATGGCATACATATGGATCACCATATATGCAGTATAGCTGATTCCCTTTTTTGAATAATTGCCTGCAGTCAATGAAGACAATTAATGGGTGGAGCCAGTGATCCTTAGAGCTACTATTTATTTCAAAGTTTCATGTCTGTAATGTGGTTATGACTAAGGCCTTATAGGCTGAAATGCGTCAACTGTTCTCATTTGCGTTTTGTCACTGTGGCTTGACAATAAATACAATATATTTTAAGAGCAATCACCGGATTGCGGATCATCTTTTCCTCATTTCTCTACTCAGCCAGCAACTGTGGATCGAGCACCCGGGAGCTCTGTTTTCTATGTGATGTATGGGTAGTAGCAATGACTTTTTTGTTTATATCCCTGTTGGTGCACATTGACCACTTGGCAGAAGAGTGTGCTCTCATCCGTAATGACTTGGAGAAAATCAGGGGCCACCTCTCTGAATCTTAGGCCCAAGTTTCGACAGTGGAAGGCCATGATTGCCGAGTAGGGATGAGCCGAACACCCCCTGGTTCGGTTCGCACCAGAACCCGCGAACGGACCGCAAGTTCGCACGAACGTTAGAACCCCATTGACGTCTATGGGACTCGAACGTTCGAAATCAAAAGTGCTCATTTTAAAGGCTAATTTGCATGGTATTGTCCTAAAAAGGGTGTGGGGACCCGGGTCCTACCCCAGGGGACATGTATCAATGCAAAAAAAACTTTTAAAAACGGCCGTTTTTTCGGGAGCAGTGATTTTAATGATGCTTAAAGTAAAAAAAAAAAAGTGAAATATTCCTTTAAATATCGTACCTGGGGGGTGTCTATAGTATGCCTGTAAAGTGACGCGTGTTTCCCATGTTTAGAACAGTCCCTGCACCAAATGTCATTTTTAAAGGAAAAAATCTCATTTAAAACTGCTTGCGGGTTTAATGTCATGTCGGGTCATGGCAATATGGATGAAAATCAGTGAGACAAACGGCATGGGTACCCCCCAGTCCATTACCAGGCCCTTTGGGTCTTGTATGGATATTAAGGGGAACCCCGCACCCAAATTAAAATAAGGAAAGGTCCCTATATACTCTGAACAGCAGTATACAGGCGGTGCAAACAAGACAGGGACTGTAGGTTTGTTGTTAAGTAGAATCTGTTTGTAAGTTTGAACATTTTTAACGTGTTTAGCTCCAGCCAAAAAATCTTTTCTAAGCTTTTTGGAAAACATAGGGAAGGGTTATCACCCCTGTGACATTTGTTTTGCGTCTTTCCTCCTCTTCAGAAGATTTCACCTCACTTTTTTGTCCCAATGAAAAATGTTTTTTGAAAATTTGGGTTTTTTTGTGGAACAAGGATTGGAAAGCATCAGTGGAAAGGAGAAATTGTTTTCCCATATTAACTCTTACATGAGAGAATTTCCCTTCCTAGGGGTAGATTTCATCTCACTTCCTGTTGTCTCCTTCCGTTTGCAAGTAGGAGTCGTTTGTAAGTTAGATGTTTGAAAGTAGGGTCCTGCACTATATACTCAGCAGAAATTTGGGCCTTAGGTGTTGCTGTGGCCAAAACACTGTAAGCCCTCACAGGGCCCTGCTGTGAAATATTAGATCAAGAATTGTAATTACATGCCCCTGTTGAACAGGAGCTGAAAAATTAGGCCTTAGGCACTGGTGCTGGTGCCACAACACTGCAACCCCTCACAGACACTCTAGTTGGAACGCAGGAACGAGCCCTGCTGCAAAGTATTGCATCAAAAATTGTAATTACACGCCCCTGTTAGACAGGGGCAGAAAAATTGGGCCTTAGGCACTGGTGCTGGTGCCACAACACTGCAACCCCTCACAGACACTCTAGTTGGAATGCAGGAACGAGCCCTGCTGCAAAGTATTACATCAAAAATTGTAATTACACGCCCCTGTTAAACAGGGGCTGAAAAATTGTGCCTTAGGCACTGGTGGTGGCGCCCAGAACCAAAAATGTTCTTACAAGCTATCAGCGTGATGATTGAGGAGGAAGAGGATAATTACTCAGGGATAGTCACTCAGCATCAGCATAGGCAGTCTTTGAAGGGATCTGAAAAAAATTATTCAGTTACATCAGCATCAGGTGCTTGGTAGCTAGTGGTGATCCAAGACTGATTCATTTTTATGAAGGTCAGCCGATCGACCGAGTCAGTGGACAGATGCACCCTGTGATCGGTTACCACACCTCCAGCAGCACTGAATGTGCGTTCCGAAAGAACGCTGGATGCAGGACAGGCCAGTAGCTCAATTGCATACTGTGCAAGCTCTGGCCAGTGATCCATCCTCAAGACCCAGTAACCCAGAGGATTTTCGGTGGGAAAGGTGTCCAAGTCTGATCTTGCCCCTAGGTATTCCTGCACCATGTAAAACAGACGCTGGCGATGGTTGCTGGAACCGATCATACCTTGGGGCTGCGGACCAAAAAATTGTCTGAACGCATCGGTCAGACGGCCACCTTCTCCACCGCTCCTTCTTTGACTGACCGAAGCCTCAGCAACACGTTGTCCAGAAACAGGAGTTTGTAACCTCCCAGTCTCTGGGAACGCGTTGCACAGACCTTTCTGCAAGGCCTCCCGAAGATGTTTCATCCTCTGCTCCCTCTGCGATGGCAAGATAAGGTCCGCAACCTTACCCTTGTAACGTGGATCAAGGAGGGTTGCCAGCCAGTATTGGTCCTTCTCCTTGATACCACGAATACGAGGATCCTTACGCAGGCTTTGCAGGATCAGGGAGGCCATGCAGCGTAGGTTTGCTGAGGCATTCGGTCCGGAGTCCTCTGGGTCACTAAGGACAACAACGTCCGCAGCCACCTCCTCCCAGCCACGTACAAGTCCATGTGTTCCTTGGGACTGATCCCTTAAAGACTGCTGCTGATGCTGAGTGCCAGGCTCCACCTCCATACTGACACAATCTTCCTCCTCCTCCTCCTCCTCCTCCTCCTCGTCCTCTTCCTGTGTGATCGGCGGGCACGCAGGAACACTGTCTGGATAAAGGGGGCCTTGAGAGCTAAGAAAGTCCTCCTCTTCCTGCCTCTGTTCTGCCTCAAGTGCCCTGTCCATTATTCCACGCAGCGTGTGCTCCAACAGGTGGACAAGGGGGACAGTGTCACTGATGCATGCACTGTCAGTGCTCACCATCCTCGTGGCCTCCTCGAATGGTGACAGGACAGTGCATGCATCCCTGATCATGGCCCACTGGCATGGGGAAAAAAAACCAAGGTCCCCTGACCCTGTCCTGGTGCCATAGTCGCACAGGTACTCATTGATGGCCCTCTGCTGCGTGTGCAGCCGCTGCAGCATGGCCAATGTCGAGTTCCACCTGGTGGGCATGTCACAGATTAGGCGGTTCTTGGGCAGGTTAAACTCCTTTTGGAGGTCCGTCAGCCGAGCACTGGCATTATATGACCGGCAGAAATGCACACAGACTTTCCTGGCCTGCCTCAGGACATCCTGTAAGCCCGGGTACCTGCCCAAGAACCGCTGCACCACCAAGTTAAGGACGTGAGCCAAACAGGGCACATGGGTCAGTTGTCCCTGTCGGAGGGCAGAGAGGAGGTTGGTGCCATTGTCGCAAACCACCATTCCTGCCTTAAGTTGGCGTGGCGTCAACCACCTCTGAACCTGCCCCTGCAGAGCTGACAGAACCTCTGCCCCAGTGTGGCTCCTGTCCCCCAAGCACACCAGCTCAAGCACCGCATGGCATCTTTTGGCCTGCGTACTTGCGTAGCCCCTTGAACGCCTACGGAGCACCGCTGGTTCCGAGGAAGAGGCCATGGAGGAAGAAGAAGAGGAGGGGGTGGAGGAGAGAGGTGTGTCACAATCAGCATTTTGGAGGCGTGGTGGCGGAACAACCTCCAACACTACTGCACCTTGTCCTGCATCCTTCCCAGCTGCCAGCAGAGTCACCCAATGCGCCGTGAAACTTAAGTAACGTCCCTGTCCATGCCTGCTGGACCATGAGTCAGCGGTAATATGCACCTTACCGCTGACCGCCCTGTCCAGCGAGGCATGGACATTGCCTTCCACATGCCGGTAGAGAGCCGGAATCGCCTTCCGTGAGAAAAAGTGGCGTTTGGGTACCTGCCACTGAGGAACCGCACATTCCACAAACTCACGGAAGGGGGCAGAGTCTACCAACTGAAAAGGCAGCAGTTGAAGTGCTAGCAATTTTGCCAAGCTAGCATTCAACCGCTGGGCATGTGGATGGCTGGGAGCGAACTTCTTTCGGCGGTGCAGCAGCTGGGGCAGGGAAATTTGCCTGGTACAATCTGACGTCGGTGTACCAAAAGCAGATTGCCCACAAGTACTTGGCTGTGACACACCTAATTCTACACCTTCATTCCTCTCACTGCAGGTCTCAGAGAGGACTGAAGGTCTAGTGGGGTTGGAAATCTCAGCTGATGAGGAGCAAGGAGAGATCCTCTTTGTTCTTTGGTGTGGGTCTTTTAGATATGCTTGCCAACGAACTGCATGGCAGGTCAACATATGTCTGGTCAAGCATGTGGTACCCAAGCGGGAGATGTTTTGGCCACGCGAGATACGCTTGAGACATATGTTGCAAATAGCAGCGGTGCGATCTGATGCACTCGTCTCAAAAAAGGCCCACACCAAAGAACTTTTTGAATAACGCGCAGAGACTGCAGCGCCCTGCACATGTGGAGCTTTGGGGTGTGATGCAGTCAATGTGCTGCCCTTAGGCTGGCCCCTGGAGGGCATCCTGCCTCGTTGGTGATGTGCCGCCTCCTCCTCCTCCTCCTCTCTCCTATCAGGCACCCACGTTGAGTCAGTGACCTCATCATCCCCTCCCTCCTCATCACTGGAGCAAACCTGGCAGTATGCTGCAGCAGGGGGAGCATGACTGCCAGATTGCTGTCCTTCTTGGGCACCCCCTCTGTCCGTGCTCATGTTACTGCCTTCATCGAGCTCAGTATCATCATCAGAGCCTTTCAAACGCTGGGCATCCTCCTGGAGCATGTACCCAACACTGTGGTCAAACAGTTCGAGGGAATCCTCAGGAGGAAATGGTGGAGCTAGGGAAGGAGTCACTGATGACATTGAGCTGAGGGAAGAGGCCGCTGCTTTGCCAGACAAAGCACCCTGGGCATGGGTGAGAGAGGATGAGGAGGATGAGGACGGCTTGGTCATCCACTCGACCAAGTTTTCTGCATGTTGCGGCTCAACACGGCCAGCTGCCGAAAAAAAGGCCAAGCGTGTCCCATGGCCACGGGCTGATGAGGATGCACCGTCTCCACGACCAGCACTAGACACAGAGCCTGCTTGCCCTCTCTTATTGGCTTGTGACTGTCTGCCTCTCCTTCTTGGCCTTCCAGACATACTAATGGCCTGTAGCTGCACTAAGCTGGGATAGAACACCTGTAATTTTCTTCAGGTAGCTTTATATACTGTAACCAGACAAGCCTGCCTGTCAGTAGGAAGATAACAGGAACGGATCTAGCTGAACACTGTGAGCAGGACGCACTGCACTAAATGTAAATAGCAGGAACAGATCTAGCTGAACACTGTGAGCAGGACGCACTGCACTAAATGTAAATAGCAGGAACAGATCTAGCTGAACACTGTGAGCAGGACGCACTGCACTAAATGTAAATAGCAGGAACGGATCTAGCTGAACACTGTGAGCAGGACGCACTGACTGCACTAAATGTAAATAGCAGGAACGGATCTAGCTGAACACTGTGAGCAGGACGCACTGCACTAAATGTAAATAGCAGGAACGGATCTAGCTGAACACTGTGAGCAGGACGCACTGACGCACTGACTGCACTAAATGTAAATAGCAGGAACGGATCTAGCTGAACACTGTGAGCAGGACGCACTGACTGCACTAAATGTAAATAGCAGGAACGGATCTAGCTGAACACTGTGAGCAGGACGCACTGACTGCACTAAATGTAAATAGCAGGAACGGATCTAGCTGAACACTGTGAGCAGGACGCACTGACTGCACTAAATGTAAATAGCAGGAACGGATCTAGCTGAACACTGTGAGCAGGACGCACTGCACTAAATGTAAATAGCAGGAACAGATCTAGCTGAACACTGTGAGCAGGACGCACTGCACTAAATGTAAATAGCAGGAACGGATCTAGCTGAACACTATGAGCAGGACGCACTGCACTAAATGTAAATAGCAGGAACAGATCTAGCTGAACACTGTGAGCAGGACGCACTGCACTAAATGTAAATAGCAGGAACAGATCTAGCTGAACACTGTGAGCAGGACGCACTGCACTAAATGTAAATAGCAGGAACAGATCTAGCTGAACACTGTGAGCAGGACGCACTGCACTAAATGTAAATAGCAGGAACAGATCTAGCTGAACACTGTGAGCAGGACGCACTGCACTAAATGTAAATAGCAGGAACAGATCTAGCTGAACACTGTGAGCAGAACGCACTGCACTAAATGTAAATAGCAGGAACGGATCTAGCTGAACACTGTGAGCAGGACGCACTGACTGCACTAAATGTAAATAGCAGGAACAGATCTAGCTGAACACTGTGAGCAGGACGCACTGACTGCACTAAATGTAAATAGCAGGAACGGATCTAGCTGAACACTGTGAGCAGGACGCACTGACTGCACTAAATGTAAATAGCAGGAACGGATCTAGCTGAACACTGTGAGCAGGACGCACTGCACTAAATGTAAATAGCAGGAACAGATCTAGCTGAACACTGTGAGCAGGACGCACTGCACTAAATGTAAATAGCAGGAACGGATCTAGCTGAACACTGTGAGCAGGACGCACTGCACTAAATGTAAATAGCAGGAACGGATCTAGCTGAACACTGTGAGCAGGACGCACTGCACTAAATGTAAATAGCAGGAACAGATCTAGCTGAACACTGTGAGCAGGACGCACTGCACTAAATGTAAATAGCAGGAACAGATCTAGCTGAACACTGTGAGCAGGACGCACTGCACTAAATGTAAATAGCAGGAACGGATCTAGCTGAACACTGTGAGCAGGACGCACTGACTGCACTAAATGTAAATAGCAGGAACAGATCTAGCTGAACACTGTGAGCAGGACGCACTGACTACACTAAATGTAAATAGCAGGAACGGATCTAGCTGAACACTGTGAGCAGGACGCACTGACTGCACTAAATGTAAATAGCAGGAACGGATCTAGCTGAACACTGTGAGCAGGACGCACTGACTGCACTAAATGTAAATAGCAGGAACGGATCTAGCTGAACACTGTGAGCAGGACGCACTGCACTAAATGTAAATAGCAGGAACAGATCTAGCTGAACACTGTGAGCAGGGCGCACTGCACTAAATGTAAATAGCAGGAACAGATCTAGCTGAACACTGTGAGCAGGACGCACTGCACTAAATGTAAATAGCAGGAACAGATCTAGCTGAACACTGTGAGCAGGACGCACTGCACTAAATGTAAATAGCAGGAACGGATCTAGCTGAACACTGTGAGCAGGACGCACTGACTGCACTAAATGTAAATAGCAGGAACGGATCTAGCTGAACACTGTGAGCAGGACGCACTGCACTAAATGTAAATAGCAGGAACAGATCTAGCCTAATCTAGCTAACTCAAATCAAATGACACTGTCTGTCTCTCTCTCTATCAGCACACCGGAACACACTACACAGGGCCGCCGTGCAGGCGGCCTTATATAGTGTGGGGCGTGTACTAAATCCCCTGAGCCATAATTGGCCAAAGCCACCCTGGCTTTGGCCAATTACAGCTCTCTCTACTGACGGCGCTGTGATTGGCCAAGCATGCGGGTCATAGTGCATGCTTGGCCAATCATCAGCCAGCAATGCACTGCGATGCCGCAGTGAATTATGGGCCGTGACGCGCCACACGAATTTGGCGCGAACGGCCCATAACGTTCGCAATTCGACGGACGGTCGAACAGCCGATGTTCGAGTCGAACATGGGTTCGACTCGAACACGAAGCTCATCCCTATTGCCGAGCTACAACAAATGGTAAAACGGTAATATAGATTTCTATTTGATTCATGGACTTGAAATTGTTATCGCAGAATGTAAGGGGGCTCAATGACAAGTTCAAGAAGGTGCTAATGTTCAAATACCTGAACCATCACAGACCCCATATTTTGTTTTTACAAGGAACCCACCTGGTAGGCAATAAGATTTTGGCATTATGCAGATCATGGGTTCAACAAGCCTCCCACACTAATTATTGTGGATATGCCAGGGGTGTAGCTGTCCTTTTGAACAAATCCCTAGCGTATAACCCATTACATCTCATTACTGATCCACTAGGAAGATATAATATTCTGATATTAGGGATAAATGCTGTGGTATTTTCCTTTGTCAATATATATGTACCTTCTCCATTTAAACAGCAGCTCCTCTACACCATATATGATAAATTGGCACCTCTGACTTTCTCCCGGCTATATATAGCTGGGGACTTTAACTCTGTCATGGATGTACAGTTTGACTCCTCCAATCCTTCCAAAATACACAATCCAAATTTATGCCAGTGGGCTCAAGCCTTGGACTATACTGAGATTTGGCACAGGAAATATCCAGGAATCAGGGCCTACTCCTGTTTTCTTCTACACATAAACCAGGTTCCAGGATTGATCTAGCCTTTGGTAATGCACCGGCATTAACTGCGGTCAAAAGTGTACCCTATTTTCCCTCTGGCCTCTGTGACCATGCTCCACTGGAACTGTGTATCACCTTGAAGGATGCTAGGTGTTCCAATGGTTGGCATTTAGCGCCTAAATGAGTACAAGACCTGAAGGTAGGAGAATTAATTTCCCCCAAAATAACTCAATATTGGGAAACTGATGAAGGTTCAACCTCACAGCCTATGGTATAGGATGCTTTTAAGGCATATATTCACGGAGAGTATATATCTACCATCAAGGCAGCTAGATCTGATTTGTCCTCACAGATACAACAACTAGAGGAATGTGAGGTGAAGGCAGCTGAAACCTGACTGCATACATCTTCGAGCTACTTGTGCAAACGAGACGAGACGTGACTTGTCTCTACATATGGCTTCTGCAATGCATTTAGACCTGTGCCCTGTGGTTGGCAGGGTGTTTGAGTGGGGGGACAAAAATGGTCTGTGTCAATGTAACTGAAAAAATATCCATACCTGAAATTCATCATTAAAGGGTTTGTAAAACCTCATTTTTTTTTTTTTTTTTAACATAACAAACATGTCATACTTGCCTCCACTGTGCAGTTCGTTTGGCACAGAGTGGCCCCGATCCGCCTCTTCTGGGGTCCCACGGCGGTGCTGGTGGCTCCTCCCTGCATCGAGCGCCCACGTTGGAGAAGGCTTTCCCAAGGTGGACACCCGTGTGGGGGGCTCTCCCGAGTCCTGCTTCTGTGTCCATTCACACGACCCCCGCGTCATTGGATTTGATTGACAGCATCAGAACCCAATGGCTGCGCTGCTATCAATCTATCCAATCAGGACACGAGAGACCAGCTAGAGCTGGTGTGCTCGTTCCCAGCCGGAGAAAGATTGGGGTCATCTTTTTGGTTCATTGTGATGGGTAACATGTGTTATGTTGCACATTAATGTTGCTTTAAGGCAGCCCACTCTTTTAAATGGGATGGCAATGCACAAAAACAAACTGATAAACAGACATGCATATTTCTTTCCAACAAAGTACACTAAAATGCATGTTAGTGCACAGTGTAACACTACCACATGTTGAGGTGCGCTCTTATGCATGTGTGGTGGAGATGCATTGCCTTAACCATTTCAAGTCTGGACACTTTTATTGCCTTCCAGTCCATTACTAAGATAAAAAAACCTCCTGCCTTTGGAACCACTTTAAATTGGTTCAAGCTGTACCAATAAAATTATGCAAAATATCAATACCTAAACTTCACCCGTAAGCCAGATTTTATGGTCACTACAATGACACATTTTAAAGTTTTAGTCACCAAAGTGCTGAATAGTAGATGAAGGATATTTTTAGAGCAGGTATACAGGAATTCTTGAAGCAGGGCCAAATCTAGGGGGTTGCTGGGGTGGGCTACGCTCTTTCCCTAAATTTCATCTGTGCCTCCTAAGATCAGTGACTCCTATATCAGGAGGTGGAGGGGCTGGGGGCAGTACAGTTTCAGTGATCTAGAGTAAGCATCATTCCTTTCCATGGTGCAGAAGGGGCAGACCAGGATGCATGGCATAGTTTGTCTTTATGGTATGGCAGGCTGGCCTACCCGCACTGTGGAAATGGATAATGTCGATCCAGAGTCCTGCTTCCACCCAGACCTGCTCCACCTCCCAACCCTGCTATGATGCTGCAGCCACAGTGAGGATTTGAAGGTAGGGCTTTGTGGCTGACTCTGAAGTGGAGGACTCTAATTTGATGGGGAGACTCTGAAGTGGTGGGGTAATCTAGTGTGAAAGGGGGGGGGGGACACTGGTGTGATAGGGAAGTCTGATGTAATGAGGGGATTCTGAGGGTAAGGGAGAGTCTGATGTGATGGGGACTCTAATGTAAAGTGGGAACTCCCCCATGTGGTACCAAGAAGAGGATGACATTGTCATTAAATTCAGTTGCCAGTGTCCTTCAGTCCAACAAATACAGTTCAGGACTGAGGTTCCTCATGATTTTGCATACTTTTAAAGGGCACAGGCACTTTTCGTTGCAGCTACATAGAGCTATAGAGAACTATCGTTTCTTATTCATTGCTGCACCACCTCTGCACTGCCCAGAAATAATGTCAGACGTTACTTTATGACTGGTGATACAGAAGCACACCGACTTAACAGAAAATACTGGTTGCCTGCATCTCACACAGCCAGTGTGAGGAGAACTAGAAAGACAGAAAAGACAGGGAGAGCTAATTGGAGAGGGTAAACCGAAGATGTTTTGACAGGACTTTTTTTAACCTCTACCGGGTTAGCCGCCCCCCCCCCCCCCCATATAAAAATTTTTGAAAAAATCTTATGCAAGTGAATCTGGCCACCCCAGTCTCTCCGTCTGATTTGGTGGGGGGATAAAAGGATGGGATCTCTGTGGAGGAGCTCTAGCTGAAGAATACTCCCCTTTTGCCTGAATGGAAAGAAATGGCCAAGACTCTGCTCCTGAGATGGCAGGCTGCATTCTCCAAGAGTGAATTTGATGTGGGGTGTGCAAAAAGTGCCCAATACCGGATCCATCTCTTCAAGTGCATAAGCCGTTCAGGGAAAGAGTTTGATGGATTCCTTTAGGGGACTTGGAGTATCTGCATGTTAGCTAACTATTTGGTCAATTTTTTGATAAGGGGGGGCTGATGACGGGTAACCACCCCCCAGCAAATAACTGTTAATATTGCTTCTTCTGTGAGAGATCTAACGCAAACAACGGTTGATCTAACCTGATCTGATAAACTGCATAAGATTTTTTCAAAAAATTTGTTATGGGGGGGCTAACCCGGCAGAGGTGAAATAACAGCCTCTAGATGCTTCCTATAGCCTGTAATGAGTGTCTGGATTCTGGATGAATGTATTTTGGACCATTCCTCCTTACAAAACATCTCCAGTTCAGTTAGGTTGGATGGTTGCCGAGCATGGACAGCCCGCTTCAAATCACCCCACAGATGTTCAATGATATTCAGGTCTGGGGACTGGGATGGCCATTCCAGAACATTGTACTTTTTCCTCTGCATAAATGCCCGAGCAGATTTTGAGCGGTGTTTTGGGTCGTTGTCTTGTTGAAATATCCAGCCCCAGTGTAGCTTCAACTTTGTGACTGATTCCTCAACATTATTCTCAAGAATCTGCTGATATTGAGTGGAATCCATGCGACCCTCAACTTCAACCAGATTCCCAGTACTGGTACTGGCCACCCAGACCCACAGCATGATGGAACCTCCACCAAATTTTACTGTGGGTAGCAAGTGTTTTGTTCCTTGTTATTAGGGCTGCAACTAACGATTATTTTCATAATCGATTAGTTGGCCGATTATTGTTTCGATTAATCTATTAATCGGTTATTAACCTTAAAAAAAAAAAAAAGTGTGGAGTATAATTTAGTCAATATGTAAAGTTTAAAAAAAAGGCAATTTTATTCTTAAGCACTTGCCAACCGCCGCATGTACATTTACGTCGGCAGAATGGCACGGCTAGGCAAATGGGCGTACAGGTACGTCCCTTTGAATTGGCCGCCGTGTGGTCACGTGCGCGCCGCCGGCAGTGCGCGCGCGACCCTGCCAGGAGCTCCGTGAGTCGGGTCGTGGGTCCCGCGGACTCGATCGCCACGGGGATACCCGCGATCGTCTCACGGAGCTGAAGAACGAGGAGATGCTAATGTAAACAAGCATCTCCCCGTTCCGCCTAGTGACACTGTCACTGATCATAGCTCCCTGTGATCGGGAGCTATGATCAGTGAAGTGCCGTTCGTAGCCCATCCCTCTACAGTTAGAAACACTCCCCAGGACACACTTAACCCCTTCATCGCCCCCTAGTGGTTAACCCCTTCACTGCCCATGTCATTTTTACAGTAATCTGTAAAAATTTTATAGCACTGATCTCTGTAAAAATGACAATGATCCCAAAAATGTGTCAAAATTGTCCAATGTGTCCGCCATAATGTCGCAGTCCCGATAAAAATCGCAGATCGCTGCCATTACTAATAAAAAAAAATATTAATAAAAATGCCATAAAAATGCCATAAAACTAACCCCTATTTTGTAGACACTATAACTTTTGCGCAAAACAATCAACAAACGCTTAGTGCGATTTTTGTTGTTGTAGAAGAATACATATCAGCCTAAACCGAGAAAAAAAATTGTTTTTTTTTATATTTTTGGGGGATATTTATTATGGCAAAAAAAAAAATGCGTTTTTTTCAAAATTGTTGCTCTATTTTTGTTTATAGCGCATTTTTGTTTATAGTGCTCTGGTCTTTGGCCAGCGAAATGGTCTGGGGCATAAGTGGTTAAAGAGGAGGTCCAGCTGAAAAAAAAAAAATTTAAAAGTCAGCAGCTACAAACACTGTAGAGCTGCTGACTTTTAATAAGCACACTTAGCACACGCTGTTGGCTGCCCGAGGCCGATCCGTCCACCGGATCGGGTCCCGGCGCCGCCATTAGAACTAAGGGGAACAGGCAGTGGAGCCTTGTGGCTTCACTGCCCGATTCCTGCTGCGCATGCGTGAGTCCCACGGCACTTTGTGAATGGCAGGCTGTGTTCTGGGACACACACAGTTCCCAGAACACAGCGCGCCACCTTCCCCAGAAGACAACGCGAGGAGAAGAATGAAGATCTCTGCCCAGTAGGTAGTGGCAAATTAAGACGATCTGCCTAGCAACAGCCATTTCTGGTAATTAAAAAAAATTATTTATTTTTCAATTTTTTTTTCAATTTTTAGGAGCATTTTTATGTTTTTTTTTTTTTTTTTTTTAGTTTGGACCTCCACTTTAAATATCTCTATGCAGTGGTAAATATAAATAAACACCTATATGGTTAGGAAGCAAAGTCTCTAATCCACTCTGAGAACAACAGACAGAAGAGATATACTGTATATACTACTAGAGGTTGAATCTGGTAAATATCATCAGACTCAGATCAAATTTTTTTATATAAAGAAAAAAAAAAAGTTAGACTGTTTTGCAGATTTTCAAACAGAACTGTAATATATTATATGCTGGCTATACAAAAACAATGTCTTCCTTCAAAAAAAAAATGTAATTTTAAGAATGTTAGTTCTATTTTTCTAATCATTAGTGGGGTCAAATCGATGTTAGTTTACAACCATAGTGACGGGAACACTTAGAAATAATAGAAAACTTCTTGGTCAAAAGAATTTTCAGACGACATTTTTTCATTCAGCGAATGTACAAAGATTTTTCGTACGAACATTATCGTCTGAAAATTGATCGGTGTGGCCAGCATGAGGCTCGGTACACACCTATGCAGTTTGCTTTTGATCCATTTTTACCGTGCTTTTTGCTGTACATTTTGATTTTTTGCGTGTGTGATTTTGCGGCGTTTTGCATTTTTTACATTTTTTTTGGCCAATTTGTTGTTGGACAGATTAAAAAACACAAATTGCTGCAAAAATACATTACATGCAATTCTGTAGCTTCTCCATTGAAGTCTATTGAACCAAAAAAGCATCGTTTTGCATTGAAAAAAGTCTCTGACCCTTTCCAAATACGCAGTAGCTGAAAAAAGCATAGCTGTGAATGTGTCTCAAAATGGTAGACATGTGCGCCGTCAATAAATTTGTTTTGTTTCGTTCCGTTCCATTTCATATTAAAATTAGTTCGTAATTCGTGTCCGAAATTCATTTCGGATTCGTACGAAATACGAATTTTCGTTAGGTTCGTAAACTTTTTCCGTAACAATAACGAAAGTTCGTTATGATAAATTTATCATTATGAGGGGCTCCCACCATCCCTGTGCTGTGCTGACTTCCTGGGTTTTTAACTTTTAGTTTCGTTAACTTTTCGTAACAATAACGAAAGTTTGTTATGATAAATTTATACGAAGTTCGTAAACGAAATTTCGTATTTAGTACAAAATTCGTATGCATAAAAATTTCGGATCCTTATGAATGTTGGAATTTTCGAAAATTCATACGAATTTCCGATTCATACGAAACTAATCGCACATGTCTAGTAAATGGACTGTAGTGCATTTCTGCAAAAATCACCAAAAAAACACATAGGTGTGAACCAAAAAAATAGCCCTTTATTGTACTATTTTTTGTACTAAAAGAGCAAATCGCTACTGTAAGGGGTTCATTTTTTTTACTGTGGAACAGTGAGAGTAATATTTACAGTAGCGATTTGCTCTTTTTGTACTATAAAAAGAACTCATTTTATTTTTTTTAACCCCATTATGTTACTGTACAACTGTACCCTTGTTGCATTTCAAGTTTATATGCATTGTTTATTGCTAACCTGCCTGCTACGTGTGTTCAATTCGGGTTAACTGTTAGTTACGCTATAATAGTCAATCAACAGATTAAGCATATTTATCACTAAACAGGTGTGTGCGTGTATTTATTGCCATATCCCACAGCCAGGTGAAAGGCATTTCTCACTTGAGCTGTAAATTGTGCTTGTAGTAATTTTATTCTACCAGGTGTACCAGGGGGGCTGAGGTTGTTCTTGGAGTCGAGGCGCAGAACCCAAAATGTAACCGGCGGCTCCGGCGGGGGTGGCGCTAGAGATACATTCAGGCTATACTGTCAATGTGAAAAAAAAAACCTTGCGCCAAGCAATAAAATTTATACTAATGCCTTGTGTATAAAGCTGCTCCCCAAAAAAACCTGTGAACCTGTCACTGTGCAAGTGAAACAACATTGAGTGGTAGGGGGCGCTTATATTATATTCTCTATATATTATACAACATAGAATAAAAGTGGATATCTGCATTAAAGTGCAATAATTCCTTGTATCAAAAAACACAAAGTAAAAATATACATAAAGTGCAATAAGAAAAAAAGACAAATATATTGGTAGTGAAAAAACATTAAACTATATTTTAAAAGTCCATATTTACAATGATGTGTCTGGATTAGTAGACCCACACCGAAAGCGAGAGGGAATTCCTTCACCATATACTGTATATTGAATCCACCCAATGTGCTCTGAATTGAAAGCTGCTCACCAGATGGATGTGACCTCTTTATTTAAAAAGATGGTCTAATGTGCTTTTGGGAAATCCTGGATTGGATACCCAGATGAGTCCTCTGTAATATGACCTCCTGGGGATAGCCTGCAGGGATTGTATATGGAGCCGATTACCGCTGGGCTCACGTCCAGAACCGGCGTGCATTCCACTCATGCATGGTAGAAAACCGGAAGCTGGGTCCCAGAAGTGACGTGACCGGAAGCGCCTTGACATACATTTCGTAATTGTTACATCATCAGGAAGCGTACTGATCACTGAGCTTGACTATGAAATGGCTAGGAAGTGGCTGTAAATGGTGGAGCATCAAATCTCCACCCTCCACATCCACGCTGCATAATGCACGGTGACCCATGCAAAAAAACCAGCCACTCTGCAAAATGTTCTTTTGGTTGTTTTTTTGCATGGGTCACCGTGTAATGTTATCATCAGAGAACCCCCTTACATCAAATGTTATCATTAGCGCACCCCCTTACATCAGATGTCACCATTAGAGCACCCCCTTACATCAGATGTTATCATTAGAGCACCCTCTTACATCAGATGTTATCATTAGAGCATCCCCTTACATTAAATGTTATCATTAGAGCACCCCCCTTAAATCAGATGTCACCATTAGAGCACCCCCTTACATCAGATGTTATCATTAGAGCACCCCCTTTCATCAGATGTCATCATTAGAGCACCCCCCTCCCCTACAGTTCACACTTCCTACTCTACTTCATTGAGAGATGACTGTGAGAGCTCCCGGCTACGTTTGGTCCAGACAGCCAGAAATTATCATTTTCTTCAGCAACAAAGAAGCAGTTTTAATTTTCACGGTTCTGTCACGTGAGAAGGAAATCCCCATCGCCTACAATAGGCTAGACACTTCAGAATGAGTCTCTGTGTAAACCACAAAACAAGATCATTACATGGGAGGTGGGCACATTACATAGGAGAAGGGCACATTACATGGGAGGCATGGGCATCCGCAGAACTTTTTTCAGGGGTGGCTTCATTTTAATGAAGTGGAGGGGCTTAGTCATTATCACATAAGGCTCAGGCATGCAAAAGCTTAATAGAAGGATCAAGCTGCCATTGTCTGCTCACAGCAGCAAAAAAAAGAGTCAGAGAGAGAGAGAGAGAGAGAGCGAGATGGGGGGGGTCAGAGAAAGAGAGGGTCAGAGAGAGAGAGACAGGGGGACAGAGAGAGAGAGAGACAGGGGGACAGAGAGAGAGAGAGAGACAGGGGGACAGAGAGAGAGACAGGGGACAGAGAGAGAGAGAGACAAGGGGACAGAGAGAGAGAGACAGGGGGACAGAGACAGGGGAACAGAGAGGAAGAGAGACGGGACAGAAAGAAAGAGACAGGGGGACAGAGAGAGAGAGAGAGGGGACAGAGAGAGAGTGACGGGGCAGAGAGAGAGAGACAGGGGGACAGAGAGAGAGAGAGAGAGAGAGAGACAGGGGGACAGAGAGAGAGAGAGACGGGGGCAGAGAGAGACAGGGGGTCAGAGAGAGAGAGAGACAGGGGGTCAGAGAGAGAGAGAGAGAGAGAGAGAGAGAGATGGGGATCAGAGAGAGACTGGGTCAGAGAGAGGCGGGGTCAGAGAGAAAGACATGTATAAAAATAATTTTTATCCCTGGGGTGGTCTATATAGTAGGCACTCCAGGAGTAAAATAGACAGCTACTTTTGGTCAGAAAGGGCTCTCTACACAGTTGTATAAAAAGTTTGTATCAAATTTTATTATGGTGATATTCACCTAAATCGTTAAAAAACAATTATGTTACTTTACATTAGAGTTGATAAATTCATATCCTCTAACAGTATATTATTCTAAGGAAATGATACCTTGAGTAAAACTACACTGGCACATTAACAATGTTGCAGATGACTGACATTTAGACGGACAATACTTTCTCAGAGAGAAAGACAGACTGGGGTCAAAGAGAGACACGGGTCAGAGAGAGAGAGAGGGGGGTCAAAGAGAGACAGGGGGGTCAGAGAGAGAGACGGGGAGGTCAGAGAGAGAGAGAGACGGGGGTCAGAGAGAGAGATGGGGGTGAGAGAGAGAGACGGGGAGGTCGGAGAGAGAGAGACAGGGGTGAGAGAGAGAGACACGGGGGTGGGAGAGAGAGAGAGAGAGGGGGGGCGAGAGAGATGGGGGTCAGAGAGAGAGACAGGGGGTCAGAGAGAGATACGGGGGTCAGAGAGATGGGGAGAGAGAGACGGGGAGAGAAAGACGGGGTCAGAGAGAGAGAGGGAGCCAGAGAGAGAGAGGGGGGGTCAGAGAGAGAGAGAGGGTCAGAGAGAGAGAGGGCGGTCAGAGAGAGAGAAAGGGGGGTTAGAGAGACAGGGAGAGAGAGACGGGGGACAGAAAGAGAGAGACAGGGGGTCAGAGAGAGAGAGAGATGGGGGTCAGAGAGAGAAAGGGGGTCATAGAGAGAGAGGGGGTCAGAGAGAGAGAAACTCAACTGCTTTGGCAATGCTAACATGTATGTGGTCCTGCCAAAAAAGCTTATTTGAATTTGAGAGAGAGAGAGAGAGGGAGTCATAGAGAGAGAGAGAGAGAGAGAGAGAGGGAGTCAGAGAGAGACAGCCTGCCTGAAGTGTAATAATTTACTCGCTGTAAAGTGGAGGGATAATAAGGTTTTTGTTCTGTCCTCCCTTCATGCAGGCACAGCGGTCCAAATTCTTACGGCGAATGGTGTTGTGGAGAAACCCCTCTGTGTCCACGAATATAACTTTAATATGGGAGGGGTGGACCTCAACGACCAGTTGTTGGCGCCATACCTAGTTGCCTGTAAGGCCAGAAGCTGGTATAAAAAAGTATCTGTATACTTATTTCAATTGGCTCTGCTGAATGCTTATGATTATACAAAGCTTAGGACAAGCTGGATCCTTCCTTAAATTCCAGGAAGAGATCACCACAGCCCTTCTTTTTCCAGACGGTGCAGTGGCCGAACTTCCCAATCCAAATGCAGTAAGCCAGCTGCATGGGAGGCATTTTCCGCATTTCCTCCTTGGTACCCCTACCCAAAGAAATCCCTAAAGAAGATGTTGTGTCTGTAGAAAGCGTGGGTTTAGGCGTGACACCCGCTTTTATTGTCCCTCCTGTCCTGACCAACCCGGTCTTTGCATTGGTGACTGTTTCAAACACTACCACACACTAGTGGAGTATTAGCATAGGGTACAGCACTACATAGTCCTAGGCACACTTACACAGGGTCTCAAAAGGTAAGATCACATCATCATCACATTTTGAGAGACCCTAATCTGCAACATTTACAGTTTACAGTTTATATAAAAGTGCAAAAAAAAAAATTATAAAGACAAAAATAGTTGTGGTTTTATTTTTCTTCTCTCTATTCTCTCTATTACGTTCGCTCTCTATTGTCTGCTCTATTGTTCGCTCTCTATTGTTCTCTCTTTTGTTACTGTATTTTTTTTTGTTTTGTAACCTTTTATTTTTACTATGTTTCATTGTATTTGCTTTGCAGGTATAACTGTTATACTGTAATGCTACTTTGTTTTAGTGTTAACCTTCATTTGCGGCACGGGTTTATTTATTCTGACAGCAACAGCGTCAGAACAACAGCGTTTGCTCTCACGATACGTAAAGCCGTGACTCCAGCGCTGAAGGAGACGATTTCACCACCACAGTTAAAAAAAAGAGCATATATGCTGAAGCATGGGGGCAGGGGCGGAGGAGCGATTTGCTCCTAACATTAGGGGCGGATTTCCCCCATGCTTCGGCATATATATTTTAGGCACAGATTGCATTAAAAAAATGATATATTTTTACTATGTTTTTTTGTATTTCCTTTGCAGGTATAGTATGTCTTACTGTTATACTGTAATGTTACTTTGATTTATTGTTAACCATCATTTGCTTAGCAGGTACGCCATTCAGTTGCAGCACTGATTTATTTATCTTGACAGCAACAGTGCTTGCTCTCACGATACGTAAATCAGCGACTCCAGCGCTGTAGGAGGTGATTTCACCACCACAGATAAAAAAAATGGTGCATGCATGCCCATCATTAGAAGTGGGTGGATGAAGGGCGGTATTCTAATGGTGGGCATACCCACCGATCAATCTTTTTTTCATGCAGCCAACAGGCTGCATGAAAAAAAAGATTACAATATATGCCCATCAAGGACCAGCAACGTACTGGTATGTTGCTGGACTTTGAGTGGTTATACCAGAATGATGCCTGCAGGTTTAGGTATCATCTTGGTATCATTCTTTTCAGCCAGGGGTCGGCTTTCGTGTAAAAGCAATCCCAGTGGCTAATTAGCTCCTAGACTGCTTTTACAAGCAGTGGGAGGGAACATCCCCCCTCCCACTGTCTTCCATGGTTTTCTCGGGCTCCCCTGTCCCAACAGGGAACCTGAGAATGCAGCCGGTGGTTCCGCCAGCTGACCATAGAGCTGATCAGAGACCAGAATGCCTCTAATCATCTCTACAGCAGAAGAAACTGGAAGCTACGAGCATTTCATGACTTAGGTTTCGCCGGATATAAACAGAGCCACTGGGAAATTAGGAAAACATTTTATCACACCAATCTTGGTGTGGTCAGATGCTTTGAGGGCAGAGGAGAGATCTAGGGTCCAATAGACCCCAATTTTTTCAAAAAAGAGTACCTGTCACTACCTATTGCTATTATAGGGGATATTTACTTTTCCTGAGATAACAATAAAAGATTAAAAAAAAAGGAACAGTTTAAAAATAAAATAAAAAAAGCAAAACTAAAAAAAATGAAAAAAGCACTCCCTGTAACCCCGTGCTCACGCGCAAAGGCGAGCGCAAGCATCGGTCTGGTGTCATATGTAAACAGCAATTGCACCATGCATGTGAGGTATTACCACGAAGGTCAGATCGAGGGCAGTAATTTTAGCAGTAGACCTCCTCTGTAAATCTAAAGAGGTAACCTGTAAAGGCTTTTAAAAATGTATGTAGTTTGTCGCCGTTGCACTTTTATGCGCAATTTTAAAGCATGTCATGTTTGGTATCCATTTACTCAGCATAAGATCGTCTTTTTTATTTCATCAAACATTTGGACAATATAGTGTGTTTTAGTGCATTACAATTAAGAAAGTGTGTTTTTCCCAAAAAAAAAATGCGTTTGAAAAATCCCTGCGCAAATACTGTGTGAAAAAAAAAATTGCAACATCCACCATTTTAATATGTAGGGCCTTTGATTTAAAAAAAATATGTAATGTTTGGGGGTTCAAAGTCATTTTCCTGCAAAAAAAAAAACATTTTCATGTAAACAAAAAGTGCCAGAAAGGGCTTTGTCTTCTAGTGGTTAGAAGAGTGTGTGATGTGTGGCATAAGCTTTTAAATGTTGTGCATAAAATGCCAGGACAGTTTAAACCCCCCAAATGACCCCATTTTGGAAAGTAGACACCCCAAGCTATTTGCTGGTAGGCAGGTTGAGTCCATGGAATATTTTATATTTTGCCACAAGCTGCGGGAAAACGACAATTTATTTCTTTTTGTACAAAGTTGTCACTAAAATATATAATGCTCAAACATGCCATGGGCATATGTGGAATTACACCCCAAAATACATTCTGCTGCTTCTCTTGACCTTCAGGCTTTCTTATGCCGCATACACACGATCGGATTTTCCGTCTGAAAAACCTTGGATGGTTTTTCCGACGGAATTCCGCTCAAGTTTGGCTTGCATACACACGGTCACACAAAAGTTCTCTGAACTTTTGACCGTCAAGAATGCGGTGACGTACAACACTATGACAAGCTGAAAAAATGAAGTTCAATGCTTTTGAGCATGCGTCAAATTGTTTCCGAGCATGCGTCAGAATTTTGCGCGTCGGAATTGCTACAAACGATCCGATTTTCCGATAGGAATTTTTTCCGTCAGAAAATTTGAGAACCAGCTCTCAAATTTTTGCTGGTGGAAATTCCGACAGGAAAAGTCTGATGGAGCCTACACACAGTCAGAATTTCCGACCAAAAGCTCACATCGGACTTTTCTTGTCAGAATTTCCATTCGTGTGTACGGGGCATAAGGGTGTAGAATGGTGATTTCACTTCCTCCCTACCTATTATGCGCCGTACACACGGTCGGATTTTCCGATGGAAAATGTCCGATCGGAGCGTGTTGTCGGAAATTCCGACCATGTGTGGGCTCCATCGGACATTTTACATCGGATTTTCCGACACACAAAGTTGGAGAGCAGGAGATAAGATTTTCCGACAACAAAATCCGTTGTCGGAAATTCCGATCGTGTGTACACAAATCCGACGGACAAAGTGCCACGCATGCTCAGAATAAATAAAGAGATGAAAGCTATTGGCCACTGCCCCGTTTATAGTCCCGACGTACGTGTTTTACGTCACCGCATTTAGAACGATCGGATTTTCCGACAACTTTGTGCGACCATGTGTAGACAAAACAAGTGTCGGAAAAAATCCTAGGATTTTGTTGGCGGAATGTCCGAACAAAGTCCGACTGTGTGTATGCCCTATTACAGTTTCGGAGGCCATGAAATGTCAAGACAGCACAACCCCCCCTCCCCCGCCCGCATGTGTGAGACTTTTTGGGAGCCTATCTGCGTACAGGACCCAGACAGAAAACCAATCACCACCTTCTTAGAGCTGGGTCATCCCACCCTAAGTCAGGTGCACAGCGGCGGAAATCAGAACAGTATTGTTCAGCGGTGTGTTTACCCTGACATAATCACCTAAGATTAGCTTCAGCTGAATGGGCACGGTCAGGATCACCATACAGTAAACCTAAGGCTTTGAAAAAGGCTTCAACTGACTCCCTGACTGGGTCATATGCGGGGAGACTAAACGCTCAAAACTGGGGTTCCCTTGTAACCATGTAATAATCAGGCTGACCTGCTGACCTTTCCATCAGAACATCCATTGGGTTACTGGGTCTTGAGGATGGACCACTGGCCAGAGCTTACTCAATATGCAATTGAGCTACTGGCCTGTCCTGCTTCCAGCGTTCTTTCTGAACGCACATTCAGTGCTGCTGGAGGCTTTGTAACTGACCACAGAGTGCCCTGTCCACAGACTCTGTCGATCGGCTCACATTCATAAAAATGAATCAGTCTTGGATCACCAGCTACCAAGCACCTGATGCTGATGTAACCAAATAATTTTTCTATGGATGTGGGATCCCTTGACGACTGCATATGCTGAGTGACTATCCTATTATGCTGAGTGACTATCCTATTCCACCTCAATTTTCATGATGATAGCTTATAAGAATATTTTCGGTTCAGGGCAACACCACCACTACCTAAGGCCCAATTTTTCTGCCCCTGTTTAACAGGGGTGTGTAATTACAATTTGTGATCAAATATTTAATAGCAGGGCTCGTTCCTGCGCTCAACAAGAGTATCTGTGAGGGGTTGCAGTGTTGTGGCACCACAATCACTGCCTAAGGCCCAATTTTTCTGCCCCTGTTTAACAGGGGTGCGTAATTACAATTTTTGATCTAATATTTCACATCAGGGCCTGTTTCTGTGCTCAACAAAAGTATTTGTGAGGCTTTACAGTGTTGTGCCACCACCACCACCACCTAAGGCCCAATTTTTCTGCCCCTGTTTAACAGGGGCGCGTAATTACAATTTTTGATCTAATATTTCACAGCAGGGCCTGTTCCTGCGCTCATTAAAAGTATTTGTGAGGCTTTACAATGTTGTGCCACCACCACCGCCTAAGGCCCAATTTTTCTGCCCCTGTTTAACAGGGGTGCATAATTACAATTTTTGATCTAATATTTCACAGCAGGGCCTGTTCCAGGGCTCAAAAAAAGTATCTATGAGGCTTTACAGTGTTGTGCCACCACCACCACCACTGCCTAAGGCCCAATTTTTTTCTGCCCCTGTTTAACAGAGGCGAGTAATTACAATTTTTGATCTAATATTTCACAGCAGGGCCCGTTCCTGCGCCCACCAAAATTAACTGTGAGGGCTTACAGTGTTGTGGCACCATCACCACCGCCTAAGGCCCAATTTTTCTGCCCCTGTTTAACAGGGGCATGTAATTACAATTCTTGATATAATATTTCACAGCAGGGCCTGTTCCAGCGCCCACCAAGAGTAACTGTGAGGGCTTACAGTGTTCTGGTACCACCAGCACCTAAGGCCCAATTTTCCGCAGAGTATATAGGGCAGGCCGTATAGTATATACAGGCGGTCCCCTATTTTCAAACATCCGACTTACAAACGACTCCTACTTACAAACGGAGGGAGACAACAGGAAGTGAGAGGAAATCTACCCCTAGGAAGGGAAATTCTCTCCTGTAAGAGTTAATATGAGAAAAAGGTGTCTCCCCACTGATGCTTTATCACCAATCCTTGTTTCCCTAATAACCCCAAATTTTCAAAATCCAATTGTCATTGGGACAGAAAGTGAGGTGAAATTTTCTGAACAGGGGCACAGACAGCAAAACAAATGTTACAGGGGTGATAACCCTGCCCTATATTATCCAAAAAGCTTAAAAGTAGATTTTTGGGCTGGAGCTACACTTACAAAATGTACCTGTTCCAAATTACAAACAGATTCAACTCAAGAACAAACCTACAGTCCCTGTTTTGTTTGTAACCCGGGGAACACCTGTATACTGCTGCTGTTCACAGTATATAGGGCCTGGGGGCCCCATGCCTTTTTTTTTTAATTTGAGTGCGGGGTTCACCTTAATATCCATACCAGACCCGAAGGGCCTGGTAATGGGCTGGGGGGGCAACATTACATTACATCCGCAAGCAGTTTTAAATGACTTTTTTTCCTTTAGAAATGTCATTTTGTGCAGGAACTGTTCTAAACACGGGAAAAATGTGCCACTTTACAGGCATACTATAGACACCCCCAGGCACAATATTTAAAGGAATATTACACTTTTATTGTTTCACTTTAAGCATTAACAAAATCACTGCTCCCCAAAAAAAGGACGTTTTTAAAACTTTTTTTTGCATTGATATATGTCCCCTGGGGCAGGACCTGGGTCCCCAAACACTTTTTATGACAATAACTTGCACATTAGCCTTTAAAATTAGCACTTTTTATTTTTCACGTTCAAGTCCCATAGACTTTAACGGTGTTTGCACAAATTTTTGGTCTGTTCGCATGTTCTGCCTCGAACCGGGGGGTGTTCGGCTCATCCCTAGTCACCAGTACAGTACAGTGTCATCATATAACTGGTGTGAGGAGATCAGGTGTCACCAGTACAGTACAGTGTCATCATATAACTGGTGTGAGGAGATCAGGTACATGAAGAACTTGTTGATCTGCTCCCAACTGCACAAGAAGCGGGTGGCCATCACTTTAATAGCAGAGCTTCTGGCTAATGCTATGAAGCTGAGCGATGAGGAGCACAGGTTTTTAATGGCCAAAATGATCGACCTGCTCGGTGAATATGACCCAACCATCTTGTTTTCTGCCCTGGACTGCATATAGCACTTGCTCCAACAAAGTCCAAAAGTGAACTTACTAAGGCTCTGACAAAGCAGATCAGTCCTCACCAGCCCTTTATCAACACCAAGCTGATGGACATGGCCTTGGCTGCAATTAATCTGTTCAAGAGGAGGTTCAAGAGTAAAGTGCTCAAGGAGCTCCTCAAAGTAGTTGTCAAGCATGTAGACAGCTTTGGCCACAAGATTCAGCTGAGTGCCATCAAGTTGGTTGACGCTGTTCAAAAATTCAAATCTTGTCTCTGCAGCTCTATAGCTGATGTGTTGTGGGAGCATATGACTCTTCTTCTACTGAAGGTCCACAGCCGCGACCATGATCTGTCGTCATGCTTCGTCACTGCCTTCCTCATCTCCTTAGATGGCACCCCGTGTCACTGCTATGTTGGAGAAGACAATAAAGGGCAGCTAAGACAAAGGAAGAGCGCATAGACTGCCTTTACAGCTTCCTTCAGAGGAACAATCTCCTAAAGTCAGAGCTCCTTTATTGCGTCAACATGATATCAATGACACCGATGCATTTCTTAGATATGTTCGCCAACTAAGAGACACAATCCCTTACTCTGACCTGTTAGCTACAGAACTGAGTGATCTCTACATGGATCTGCATAAGTCTAGCTTAGATAAACATACCGCGAGAAGGGCACAACCCGTAATCAATATCCTGAAAGAAAAGTGGCGCTGCCTGGGAACGCCCTGCCAGAAGGGCACCCAATCCAGGGATTACTGGTGGTAGGCGGGTGCCATGCCTAGCTGGGATTTTTAGCTTGTGCTGCCCCAGAACGCCTAAGAAGAGTTTGAAACGTCCAGTCTCTCCACCACTGGTGCCGTGCTCAACAGAGATCATGAGCACAACCCACAAAAAGAGTTTGGAGCTTCCAATCTCTCCACCACTGGCATCGTGCTCACCGGAGATCTGCACAATGCCCAAAAAAGTATTAGGAATGCCCAAACCTTTCATCACTGAGGTTTATCACCATGACACCTGAGGAGCTTGAGAAGGTCAAAGTCCTCCTAGAAGGACTGAAGACAGGCCAGGTTCCCCAGGACCACAAGGAGGTTATGTGTGTATACTGGGGGACAGACTGACCTAAGGGGGAGGGGGGATTGTACTGGAGGGGACAAACTGACTTAAGAGGGGTTGTACTGGGGGGGACAGATTGACCTGGGGAAGGATTATACTGGGGAACAGACTAATCTGGGGGAGGGGAAAGGATTATATTGGGGGACAGGCCGACATGGAGGGATTATACTGGGGGGGACAGCTTGACCTGGGGAGGATTATACTGGGGGCAGAATAACCTGAGGGAGGGAAGGATTTTACTGGGGGACAGACTGACCTTGGGAGGGGGGGTTTTACTGGAGGATGGACTGACCTGGTGGGATTATACTGGAGGATAGACTGACCTAGTGGGATTATACTGGGGGGACAGATTGGCCTGGGGGGAGGGGGAAGGATTATACTGGGGGTCAGACTGACCTAAGGGGGGGATTGTACTGGAGGGGACAGACTGACCTGAGAGGGATTGTACTGGGGGGCAGATTGACCTGGGGGGAGGATTAAACTGGAGGATAGACTGACCTTGTGGGATTGACCTGGGGAGAGGCGGAAGGAATATACTGGGGGACAGACTGACCTAAGGGGGAGGAGGGGGAATTGTACTGGAGGGGACAGACTGACCTGAGAGGGATTTCACTGTGGGGACAGATTGATCTGGGGGAGAGGGAAGGATTATACTGGTGGACAGACTGATCTAAGGGGGAGGGGCGATTGTACTGGGGAGGACAGACTGACCTGAAAGGGATTGACCTGGGGGGAGGATTATACTGGGGAACAGACTGACCTGGGGGAGAGTAAAGGATTATATAGGGGGACAGACTGACCTGGGGGGATTATACTGGGGAACAGATTGACCTGGTGGGGGGGAGTATTATACTGGGGAACAGTTTGACCAGTTTGACAGTTTGACCTGGGGGGATTATACTGGGGGGCAGAATGCCCTAAGGGAGGAAAGATTTTACTGGGGGACAGATTGACCTGGGGTGGATTGTACTGGGGGACAGACTGACCTTGTTTGATTTAACCATGCCCCCAAAGTCCTTCCCACCATTAACACAATTTGGCCACACCCACTGTTTACTGCTGCACGCTACACGCACCACATTACTCTTCTGGTTGCCGTGCCCAAAGGTGCCCCAGATCTTTTACAATCCTAGCAACACCCATGACTGTCAGAAACCATGAAATGAGACCGAGATAGAAGTAAAGTTAAATCACACTTGTTTAATAATAAAAGTAAAAAGAACAAACGTAGTCAAAACATAGCAAAAGTTCAGTAACCGGAACAGATAGTCAGCCAAGCCAGAAGTCAGGGATCAATGTAGATGAACAGTAAGCAGGATCTGGAGCCAGAAGGGATGTAAGCAAAGCCAGTCTTTAAACAGGAACGCAGGAGTTTCTTGTGATGTTGACCAAGGCGAAGGCAGAGATCCACTGGGCTGAACGGCTTAAGTAGGCAGGACTGACGAGAAGGATATCATCAACAGCTGAGTAACTGTGGAGAGATAGGAGCTGGCAATTAGCTGACAGCTGAGCGGCCAGCTCTGAGAAGGAAGGGCTGAGCCCAGCCCTGACAATGCCACAACGAAAACCACACCCAGTATTTACTGTGGCTCTTTACCAAGCAAGCAAAGGGGCCCATGTTATGATCTTGCGCACAGGCCCACTAATTTCATAAAACGCCCCTGCATTGTATTTGTACTTTGGCACTTGAAGCACTTTTCCCCTTTTTTATGTTGTTTTATTTGTGTTTTTGCACCTATACACTGCACTAGACATGTGCAACGGGGCAGCACAGTGGTGTAGTGGATAGCACTTTCACCTAGCAGTAAGAAGAGTCGCTGATGGGTACCTGCAGATTTAACATTATGCCCAATCTTTCGCTCCGAACCTACAATTCTCAGCGCCAACTCCATTTGAGAGCTTGATGTTAGAGGGTTCGGCACGCCTAGGCTTAATTTCAGACAAATACCGGGTGCTAAATTCCTACTGCTTTACCACCCAGGGTAAGCATACATATATCCTTCGCTGGGAGAGGGTATTGGGAGAGGACATCCCAGAAACGACGTGGCGGACGATTTGGTCTCAGGCAGCTGAGAGTTCCTTTTGTACACTTTACAAGGAGAACGCCTACAAAATTCTCTTTTTTTGGTATCTGACACCTGACGTTCTCCATGCCATTTACCCTTCCAGCTCGGATAGATGCTGGCGTTGTCAGGGAGACAGATGGACCTTGTACCACATTTACTGGACTTGCCCTAAGATAGTGCCTTTCTGGACGGAAACGCAGCTTTTACTGACTCGCCTTTTAGGTGTGCAGGTTCCCAGAACCCCGAAATCATTCCTCCTTGGAGTTTCTGTTTTACAGATACGTAAACATTCTAAAAAACTGCTCAGACATGTCCTGACAGCCGCGGGATGCCTTATTGCCCTTTATTGGAAACGTCGGGACCCGCCTACTCAAACGGGCCTATACACCAGAATAAAAGACATAGAGCTGATGGAAAAAATGACAGCTAGATTGCAAGATAGATTGGAAGCACATGATAAGGTCTGGGAAAAATGGCATAGAAGAGAAGACCCGCCCTGAGTCAGTGGCTGAGCCTCCCCCTCCCTTCCCTTCCCTTCCCATCTTATTCTCTCTTTCTTTTCTCTACTGTACTCTTTTCTCTTTTTTCTTTTTAGATTTTGCTAAGCTCCATGTTGTAACCTACTTGTTAGCTACTGAATGTTGCATGGAACTAGATATGAATCTTTTATATTTGGTTTATTATTTACTGATGTTTGATATCTGCCAGCTTTACTGCTGGGCTGTTAAAATTTGTACAACGCAGTCTCTTTATCTACATGCATATATGTTTAATAAAAAACGTTATTTGAAAAAAAAAAAGAAGGGTCGCTGGTTCGAATCCCAACCACGACACTACCTGCCTGGAGTTTGCATGTTCTCCCTATGCCTGCGTGGCTTTCCTCCGGGTACTCCGGTTTCCTTCCACAATCCAAAGACATGCTGGTAGGTTAATTGGATCCTGCCTAAATTGTCCCTAGTATGTATGAATGTGAGTTATGGACCTTAGAGTGTAAGCTCCTTGAGGGTAAGGACTGATGTGAATGTACAATGTATATGTAAAGTACTGTGTAAATTGACAGCGCTATATAAGTACCTAAAATAAATAAATAAAATGGTAAAATGTGTTTTGTTTTGGATATATTTGTTAAGTCACTAATTTTGTTTCATTGATTCGTTTCGAAATCCGTTAAGTTTTGTTTTGTTTATTCATTTTCTTACGAATTTCAAACTTTCGGAACAATTTAAATTCAGATTGGTCGATCATTTTTCGAATAAAGAATAGCTGGTTAAGGAACGGGCCGGGAAGCTGGTCATCACATCCTTAACAACCGATGACTCATCAGGTTTCCCCGCTAACAACTGAAATGTAAATAAAAGAATGCCAGCAATGAAAAATTCAGGGGAAAAAAACGGCATGGGGGGACCCTTACAACTATATATGGATTGGGGATGAAAGAGAGAGGGGATTGTGGATGAGAGAGGGGTGGTGGTGAGAGAGAGGGAGGATTGGGGATGAGAGAGAGAGGGGTGGGGGGTGAGAGAGAGGGAGGATTGGGGATGAGAGAGAGAGGGGAGATTGGGGATGAGAGAGAGAGGGGATTGGGGATGAGAGAGGGGTGGGGGTGAGAGAGAGGGAGGATTGGGGATGAAAGAGGGGTTGTGGATGAGAGAGGGGTGGGGGTGGGAGAGAGGGAGGATTGGGGATGAACTGATATGCCCCGTACACACGGTCGGATTTTCCAATGGAAATTCCGACCGTGTGTGGGCTCCATCGGACATTTTCCATCGGATTTTCCGACACACAAAGTTGGAGAGCAGGAGATAAAATTTTCCGACAACAAAATCCGTTGTCGGAAATTCCGATCGTGTGTACACAAATCCGACGGACAAAGTGCCACGCATGCTCAGAATAAATAAAGAGATGAAAGCTATTGGTCACTGCCCCGTTTATCGTCCCGACGTACGTGTTTTACGTCACCGCGTTTAGAACGATCGGATTTTCCGACAACTTTGTGCGACCGTGTGTAGACAAAACAAGTTTGAGCCAACATCCGTCGGATAAAATCCTAGGATTTTGTTGTCGGAATGTCCGAACAAAGTCCGACCGTGTGTACGCCCTATTAGAGAGTACAATTCGGTTGGTTGCAGGCTGTCTGGTAAGTTGAGCTGGGAATTTAAAAATAAGTAACTGTGATGAAAAACAAATGGTAGATAAAAAAAATCGTAAACGTAAAAAAAGTTACGCCCAAGCACATGAAATCCCCCCCCCCCCCCACATACACGCACATACAGTGCCTTGCAAAAGTATTCACCCCCCTTGGCTTTTTACTCATTTTGTTACATTACAGCCTTTAGTTCAATGTTTTTTTTTTAATTTGAATGATATGTGATGATCAGAACACAATAGTCTAAGTTGGTGAAGTAAAATTAGAAAAATATATACATAAAACAATTTTTCAGAAATAAAAAAACTGATAATTGGCATGTGCGTATATGTATTCACCCCCTTTGTTATGAAGCCCATAAAAAGCTCTGGTGCAACCAATTACCTTTAGAAGTCACATCATTAGTGAAATGATGTCCACCTGTGTGCAATCTAAGTGTCACATGATCTGTCATTACATATACACACCTTTTTGAAAGGCCCCAGAGGCTGCAACACCTAAGCAAGAGGCACCACTAACCAAACACTGCCATGAAGACCAAGGAGCTCTCCAAACAAGTAAGGGACAATGTTGTTGAGAATTACAAGTCAGGTTTAGGTTATAAAAAATATCCAAATCTTTGAAGATCCCTAGGAGCACCATCAAATCTATCATAACCAAATGGAAAGAACATGGCACAACAACAAACCTGCCAAGAGACGGCCACACACCAAAACTCACGGAGCGGGCAAGGAGGGCATTAATTAGAGAGGCAGCACAGAGACCTAAGGTAACCCTGGAGGAGCTGCAGAGTTCCACAGCAGAGACCGGAGCATCTGTACATAAGAGGACAATAAGCCGTACGCTCCATAGAGTTGGGCTTTATGGCAGAGTGGCCAGAAGAAAGCCATTACTTTCAGCAAAAAACAAAATGGCACGTTTTGAGTTTGCGAAAAAGCATGTGGGAGACTCCCAAAATGTATGGAGGAAGGTGCTCTGGTCTGATGAGACTAAAATTGAACTTTCTGGCCATCAAAGAAAACGCTGTGTCTGGCGCAAACCCAACACATCACATCACCCAAAGAACACCATCCTCACTGTGACCACATGGTGGTGGCAGCATCATGGCGTGGGGATGTTTTTCAGCAGTCGGGACTGGGAAACTGGTTAGAGTTGAGGGAAAGATGGATAGTGCTAACTACAGGGATATTCTTGAGCAAAACCTGTACCACTCTGTGTGTGATTTGAGGCTAGGACGGAGGTTCACCTTCCAGCAGGACAATGACCCCAAACACACTGCTAAAGAGCAACACTTGAGTGGTTTAAGGGGAAACATGTAAATGTGTTGGAATGGCCTAGTCAAAGCCCAGACCTCAATCCAATAGAAAATCTGTTGTCAGACTTAAAGATTGCTGTTCACAAGCGCAAACCATCCAACTTGAAGGAACAGTTTTGCAAGGAGGAATGGGCAAAAATCCCAGTGATAAGATGTGGCAAGCTCATAGAGACTTATCCAAAGCGACTTGGAGCTGTGATAAAAGGTGGCATTAGTACTGACTTTAGGGGGGTGAATAGTTATGCACATTGACTTTTTCTGTTATTTTGTCCTATTTATTGTTTGCTTCACAATAAAAGAAAAATCATCTTCAAAGTTGTGGGCATGTTCTGTAAATTAAATTATGCAAATCCTCAAACAATCCATGTTAATTCCAGGTTGTGAAGCAACAAAACACGAAAAATGCCAGGGGGGTAAATACTTTTACAAGGCACTGTATAACTGTGAACACACCAATCAAGACTCTGCCCATAGACTTGCGTCATTCATTCACACTAATCTGTGAATGAACAAACAGCAAGTCCCATCTTCCACCACGGTAGATTGCTGACAGTTCTCAAAGAACTGCAAGGGTGCCGATGAGCGTCCTCCTAGTTCATTGACACTTCCTCCGGCTTTCACACTGACAGCCCATACCGAGGTACGGGTGCGAATGTTGGAGGAAATGCTTGCCTAAGCCTTACATTGCACCCACGATCTACTGATACTCACTGATTGTAGGTGCGATGCTCTGCAGGCTCCTGTGAAGAAAAAATGGGAAAAAATACTAAATACACAACGCTAAAGTAAACTTAGCCTTTAACTTTCACTCCCACTGATCAGCAATGCAGGGGGGGGGGTTAACTTTTACTGCCACTGACCACCAGTTTGAGAAAGTTAGCAGTACTGACATTGGTGCTGGGGACTATTATTGTGTTCACTGACACCAATGTCTGGGCTCCCGCTCTATCGCCGTTCTTCCATACCAGTGGTGGTCAGCTACAAAATTTTAGTTGACCTTATGTGTGGCACCCCCTGACACTTCCAGAGGGCTGCACAATAACAGCACATTTTCCTGCACTGAGGAGCATTGCGTCGTTAGGCAGCCCATTTTAAATAAATAAAAATACAAAATAAAGTAGTAATAACCTTCAGCATTGGTGTCAGTGACAGTAACAATAACCCCCAGCATTAGTGTCAATGTCAGTAATAATACGCCCTAGGATTGCTGTCGGTGGCAGTAATAACCCCTGGCATTGGTGTCAGTGGTTGTAATACTAGCACCCAGCATTGGTGTCAGTGGCAGTAACAATAACCCCCAGCATTAGTGTCAGTAATAACCCCTGGCATTGGTGTCAGTGGCTGTAATAATAACCCCCAGCATTGGTGAGAGTGGCAGTAATAATAACCCCCAGCATTGGTGTCAGTGGCAGTAATAATAGCCCCCAGTATTGGTGTCAGTGGCAGTAACAATAACCCTCAGCATTAGTGTCAGTAATAACCCCTGGCATTGGTGTCAGTGGCTGTAATAATAACCCCCAGCATTGGTGACAGTGGCAGTAATAATAACCCCCAGCATTGGTGTCAGTGGCAGTAATAATAGCCCCCAGCATTGGTGTCAGTGGCAGTAATAATAGCCCCCAGCATTGGTGTCAGTGGCTGTAATAATAACACCTAGCATTGATGTCAGTGGTTGTAATAATAATGCCTAGCACTGGTGTCAATGGCTGTAAAAATAACACCCAGCATTGGTGTCAGTGGCTGTAATAATAACCCCCAGCATTGGTGTCAGTGGCTGTAATAATAATAACCCCCCAGCACTGGTGTCAGTGGCAGTAATAATAGCCCCCAGCATTGGTGTCAGTGGCTGTAATAATAACCCCTAGCATTGGTGTCAGTGGCAGTAATAATAACCCCCAGCATTGGTGTCAGTGACTGTAATAATAATAACCCCCCAGCATTGGTGTCACTGGCAGTAATAATAGCCCCCAGCATTGGTGTCAATGGCTGTAAAAGTAGCACCCAGCATTGGTGTCAGTGACTGTAATAATAACCCCCAGCATTGGTGTCAGTGGCTGGAATAATAACCCCCAGCATTGGTGACAGTGGCTGGAATAATAACCCCCTGCGATGGTGTCAGTGGCAGTAATAATAACCCCCAGCATGGTGTCAGTGGCAGTAATAATAACCCCCAGCATTGGTGTCAGTGGCAGTAATAATAACCCCAGCCATTTGTGTCAGTGGCATTAACATTAAGTCCCAGCAATGGTATCAGTGTCAGTAATAATAAACCCTGGCATTGGTGTCAGTGGCTGTAATAATAACCCCCATCCTTGCTGTCAGTGGCAGTAATAATAACCCCTAGCATTGGTGTCAGTAGCAGTAATAATAAACCCCAGCATTGCTGTCAGTGGCAGTAATAATAACGCCCAGCATTGGTGTCAGTAGCAGTAATAATAACCCCTAGCATTGGTGTCAGTAAATGTTATATAGCTGTGCTGAAATTGAAATAACTTGTATTTATGGGCCCCATGTTGGACCTCCATCCACTGAAGCATGCTGTATGTACGTAGGGATTGTGTAGAGGAGAGTAGGGACTGGCCAGAGAGGGATTACTTTGACGCAGTTGGCCAGCTTAAACGTGTATCGTTAGACATGTGAACCAAAAATTCCCATCTATGTAATGTGTGCTAGAGACATGTACAGGTGTGTGCATTCTGGAATATCAGGTAAACGTAATGCTGTATCCCCGTCTACAAACCGTGCTTCTGTGTTGTCACCGTGTCTCGCCAACCTCATAATAATAATAATAATAATAGTGTGCGACTGTGGGGGCTCTCTGGTCTCTCTCTCAATGTACAGGTCAGACTACATCTCCCAGCATGCTTAGCGGTGGCGCCATGTGTCTATGTGTTTCCCAGCTGGAGAGCTGGTGCATTGAAATATAACAGTGTCATCATATGACTGGTGTGAGGTGATCAGGGTGTCACCAGTACAGTACAGTGTCATCATATAACTGGTGTGAGGAGATCAGGTTGTCACCAGTACAATACAGTGTCATCATATGACTGGTGTGAGGTGATCAGGGTGTCACCAGTACAGTACAGTGTCATCATATGACTGGTGTGAGGAGATCAGGGTGTCACCAGTACAGTATAGTGTCATCAAAAAACTGGTGTGAGGAGATCATGGTGTCACCAGTACAGTACAGTGTCATCATATGACTGGTGTGAGGTGATCAGGGTGTCACCAGTACAGTACAGTGTCATCATATGACTGATGTGAGGGGATCAGGGTGTCACCAGTACAGTGTCATCATATGACTGGTGTGAGGAGATCAGGGTGTCACCAGTACAGTACAGTGTCTTTGTATAACTGGTGTGAGGTGATCAGGATGTCACCACCACAGTATAGCATCATCATATAACTACTGTGAGGTGTCACCAGTGCAGTACAATGTCATCAGATAACTGGTGTGAGGTGATCAGGGTGTCACCAGTACAGTACAATGTCATCATATAACTGGTGTGAGGTGATCAGGGTGTCACCAGTACAGTACAATGTCATCATATAACTGATGTGAGGTGATCAGGGTGTCACCATTACAGTACAATGTCATCATATAACTGGTGTGAGGTGATCAGGGTGTCACCAGTACAGTACAATGTCATCATATAACTGATGTGAGGTGATCAGGGTGTCACCAGTACAGTACAATGTCATCATATAACTTTTGTGAGGTGATCAGGGTGTCACCAGTAGGGATGAGCTTTCTGTTCGGGTCGAACATGAGTTCGACTCGAACATTGGCTGTTCGCACCTCTCCTGGGTTAGAACCCCCCCCCCCCCATCAAAATTTTTGAAAAAATCTTATGCAGTTTGTTAGATCTTTGTTAGATCAGGTTGGATCAACCGTTGTTTGCGTTAGATCTCACACAGTAGAAGCAATATTAACAGTTATTTGCTGGGGAGCTAACCCGTCATCAGCCCCCCCTTATCAAAAAATTGACCAAACAGTTAGCTATTTTGGAAGCTATTTGTTAGATTTGGTAAGATTAAGTGGTTTTAACGTTAGACCTGACATAATTAGAGACTTATTAAGTGATAAATGAGGGGGGCTGGCCCCCCTTATCTAATTTTCTGGTCAAAAATCATTCAGGCTAATAGATATTCGTGAGATCCGGTAAGATCAAGTGGTTTTAACATTAGATCTCACATCATTTCAGAGATATTCCACATCAAAAGAGAGATATTAGGTGGTACATTTGGACGGGTTAGCCACCCCTTATCAAATTTTCTGGCCAAAAATCATTCAGGCTTATAGATATTTGTTAGATCCGGTAAGATCAAGTGGTTTTAACGTTAGATCTCACATCATTTCAGAGATATTCCACATCAAAATAGAGATATTAGGTGGTACATATGGACGGGTTAGCCCCCCCACATGCAATTTTCTGGCCAAAAATCATTCAGGCTAATAGATATTCGTTAGATCCATAAGATCAAGTGGTTTTAACGTTAGATCTCACATCATTTCAGAGATATTCCACATCAAAATAGAGATATTAGGTGCTACATATGAACGTGTTAGCCCCCCCCCACATGCAATATTCTGGCCAAAAATCATTTAGGCTAATAGATATTCTTTAGATCTGGTAAGATGAAGTGGTTTTAACGTTAGATCTCACATCATTTCAGAGATATTCCACATCAAAATAAAGATATTAGGTGGTACATATGGACGGGTTAGCCCCCCAAATGCAATTTTCTGGCCAAAAATCATTCAGGCTAATAGATATTCATTAGATCCATAAGATCAAGTGGTTTTAACGTTAGATCTCACATCATTTCAGAGATATTCCACATCTAAATAGAGATATTGGGTGCTACATATGAACGTGTTAGCCCCCCACATGCAATTTTCTGGCCAAAAAGCATTCAGGCTAATAGATATTCGTTAGATCTGGTAAGATCAAGTAGTTTTAACATTAGATCTCACATCATTTCAGAGATATGCCACATCAAAATAAAGATATTAGGTGGTACATGTGGACGGGTTAGCCCACCCACATGCAATTTTCTGGCCAAAAATCATTCAGGCTTATACATATATTCATTAGATCTGGTAAGATCAAGTGGTTTATGTTAGATCTCACATCATTTCAGAAATATTCCACATCAAAATAGAGATATTAGGTGGTACATAAGGTAGGGTTAGCCTCCCCTACATGCAATTTTCTGAGCAAAAATCATTCAGGCTAATAGATATTCATTAGATCCGGTAAGATCAAGTGGTTTTAACTTTAGATCTCACATAATTTCAGAGATATTCCATAAAAAATAGAGATATTATGTGGTACAGAAGGTACATCCATCTTCAACCGTCTCTGGATGGTCTCTGGAACCTTCTTTGCATGTTTTTTCAGTGGGTGCCTGTAATCTCTCTTCACACCTCCGTTCACCTCCCTACCTCATGGTGATCTCTCCTCAGACCAACAAGCTTAAGTCTTTAGCTAGCCCCCCTTCTTACAAAGCAGACTGGGCTTGGTAGTTCCACTCCCTGTAGAAATCAATGGGGTTGTATTGTGATGAGACTTCAAGTCCCATGGTCCTCTGCTGCTGCTTGATTGGCTCCCTCTCCCTGCCAATAGGGACACAGGAAGAGGGGAGTGGGAGAAATCCCCCACAGGGAGTGACAGGCGTGCTCTCCCTCAGTGAGTGCCTGTGTCAGTGTCTATTCAGTCCGGCGGTCACTGGCAGGAATGGCGGGAGGTGCGGGACCATGGGTGATAGAGTAGCCCCCGCTACACACTCCCCCCACCAAAGAACCTTTGGTCCGCCAAAGGAGGTAAAGAGTCTATGACCTGTTACATGCTTTTGATATACACATGGAAAAAAAAAAAAAACAGGTTAGTATGCATAGGAAACCATACAATTTACATCTGCATAAAACCCTGGCAGAGGAACACCCCACCAATTAGCATAAGAGGGCAGGTTGTCTTGCCTACAGGCCACCTTAACTGGAATGGCCCAGCTAGATGTGCCAGGGGGTGAGTGTCAGAAACCAAGAAATCAGGCTGAGACAGAAGTACAGTTAAATCACACTTGTATAATAATAAAAGTAAAAAGAACAAACGTATTCAAAACATAGCCAAAGTTCAGTAACCAGAACAGATAGTCAGCCAAGCCAGAAGTCAGGGATCAATGTAGTGGAACAGCAAGCAGGATCTGGAGCCAGAAGGGATGTCAGCAAAGCAAGTCTTTAACAGGATCGCAGGAGATTGTTTCTGTGATGTTAAACAAGGCGAAGGCAGAGATCCTCTGGACTTGACAGCTTAAGTAGGCAGAACTGACGAGCAAGATATCATCAACAGCTGAGTAACTGTGGAGAGATAGGAGCTGGCAAGTATCCGACAGCTGAGCGGCCAGCTCAGAGAAGGAAGGGCTGAGCCCAGCCCTGACAGTGAGTTGGGATTGTCCACCACCAAATCTGCGGTGGAAGGGTCAGTTACTTCAAGAGACCTTTTTGCAATGAGAATGACCTCCTCAGAGCTTTCACCCGAAGTATCATATGTTAGTCTTTTGGGCGGGTGAATAACCCTTCGCTCTCGCTGTTCTTTAGGTTCTGGGGTTACAGGCACACTGGTGTCTTCTTCCTGCATATCAACTTCAGCTTCCTCAATGAAGGATGGAAAGTCTTAGGGGTCTGTTGTCAGCAGGGAAGATTGAGGGTCTTCCAACTCTTCAAAAGGTGAACTTTTTTTTTTTTTGTGTTCAAAGTATTTTATTGGTTTTCAAAAAGATAACAGAAGATATCATTACATCAGACATGTCAATTAGTGAATAGAGACATTATCCAGCCAGATAAATCTGCATATCTATAACCTAACCAATAGTAAGACAGCCTTCAAGAAATCATTTAACCGCCTGGGCAGTTGAGTAAGACAATTACTGAACCGCCTTGAGCCCATGAATGGTATGTAGCCTATTATGCCATCTCCTCTTCCTGCACCCCAAAAAGGATCACACTGTGCCGGAGAGAAGAAAAACACCCAATGTGTAGTGGCTTTAAGTCGGTTAAAAAATAAGGTATACCCTCCAGGCTTCTGGGGAGGACTGTCTGTTTTTTTAACTATCGAAACTGGTTGAAAAAATCGCTCTAAGAGTGACCCCGCATGGTAAATAATGTAGATATCAATACTAATACTAAAAAAAAAAAAAAAAATTAAACTGTGGGGATATGCCTCACATTACAAATGTCTCAAAAGGTGGACTTTGAGGTACAAACTCAGGAGCCTCTGGCCTGAGAGTCATCTCAGTCACCTTGGGAGGAGAAGAAAGGGGGGGTGGCAGGCCCTGGCATTTGAGATGGCCACAGACAATCTTTCTCTTCATCCTCACTGTTTTCATCTTCAGCAAGGGGTACAGAGTGAGATCTAGTCACTGGCCAGGATCTTTGAGAGGCCGTGGGTGTGGACTGTAAATCTGGCTGTGGTGGCACATGAACTGCTTCTGACAGAGGCAACAGATGATTATGATGCCAAGTCTTCAGAGGGCCTGTGCTTCCCTCTGGTCGGATTTGATATACTGGGTGTCCTGACAGATGCTTGTAAACGACATAGGGCTGCAACTTCCAGCGGTTAGCCAACTTGTGCTTTCCAGGGACACCCAGGTTTCTCAGCAGTACCTTGTCTCCTGGCTGTAGGTCTTGCACTCGTACCCTGAGGTCAAAGTTTATTTTGTTTCTCTGTCCTCAGGCATATGAGGCAGCTTGAGCCTTATCATAGGCGGTTTTCAGACGTCTCTGCAGGCGATCCACATACCCTCTGTGGAAAGTTGCTGAGGTATGGTCGCGGGATGTGCCGAAGGCCAAGTTTACTGGCAGCCGGGCCTACGGTCCGAACATCAAACTATAGGGAGAGTAACCTGTGGCATCATTAGCAGTGCTGTTATAAGCATGCACAATAGCCACTATATGCTTGCTCCAGTCCTGCTTTTGTTCTGAATTTAGAGTTCCAAGCATATCCAGGAGAGTTTGGTTGAATCCCTCTCCTTGAGGATAATACGGGGTGGTTTTAGACTTCCTGATGCCCAACAGGTCTAAAAGTCTCTTGATGAGACTACTCTTGAAATCCCTCTCTTGATCAGAGTGGATGCGTTGGGACAGACCATAGTGCACAAAGAATTTCTCCGCAAAGATCTTGGCCACCATGGATGCTTGTTGGTCCCTCGTGGAAAACGCCTGAGCATACCGAGTGAAATGGTCAGTCACTACCAGGATATTTCCCAGCCCGCTCAGATCAGGCTCCAAGCACAGAATGTCAAATCACACCAACTCCATGGGTCCCTGACTCTGAAGATGGTCCATTGGGGCAGCTCGGTGAGGCAAAGTCTTTCTTTGGATACATCTGATGCAGGAGTGGAAATAATCCTCAACTTCAGCCTGCATGCAGGGCCAGTAGAACCGGTCCCTTACCAGGAGAAAAATCCTCTTGGGCCCTAGGTGGCCATGGTTGTCATGTAGGTGTCAGGGCTGAGCCCAGCCCTTCCTTCTCTGAGCTGGCCACCCAGCTGTCGGCTAATTGCCAGCTCCCATTTCTCTCCACAGTTACCCAGCTGTTGTAGATTCTGCTCATCAGTCCTGCCTACTTAAAGTCGTCCAGCTCACTTGATCTCTGCCTTCGACTTGGTCAACATCACAGAGTCTTTCTCCTGTGTTCCTGTTGAAGACTTGCTAGGCTGATGTTCCTTCTGGCTCCTGATCCTGCTTGCTGTACTACATTTATCGTTGGCTCTCTGACATTTGCTTGCCTGACTACCCGATCCGGTTACTGAACTCTGACTTGTTTTGACTACGCTTACGCTGTTTAACTTATTATTATTATTATTATTATTATTATTATTATTATTATTAATAAACAAGTGTGATTTAACTATACTTCTGTCTCGGTCTGATTCATGGTTCCTGATAGTAGGGCAGTTAATACTGTCTCCGTATGTTTTTCAGGTAGGAATAGTAGGGGCCCCTTCAGTAGACCAACCCTCTGTGCACCTGAAACCGATCCCACTCTCGGTGCAGCAGATGGGTTTCCTTTGGGGAGTCAGTGAGGAGCAAGTCAGGGCGTTGTCTCTCGAAGGCCTTTAATGCCAAGCTACAGGTAGGGTCCTCCAACTGGTCCCTCCACAGGTCTTGAACAGCTTGGGCAGACCTTCATACCCGACTTGGGCAACATTGCAATAACATCTGGAGACACCAGCGGCTGACACTCCAACCTCTTCGGTCTGGATCCTACTCTAGGTTGATGTTCTGCTCCTTGACATAAGGCTCATACCCTTCAGGTGTCAGCTGTGCCTCTTCTTCTGGAGGGTCTCTGGAACAATGGGGTCTTCTTGACAAAGCATCTGCGTCTTGTTTCCTGACCCCGGTCGATACTTCAGGCTAAAAATAAACCATCTGTGACCCGTGGCGTCCAACTTGGTGGTAGTGAGGATGTAGGTGAGAGCATTGTTGTCAGTCTTGATCACGAACTCCGCTCCATACAGGTAATCCCTCAGCTTATCCACCATGTGATAGCTCTTCTCGGCGGAGGCCAAGTTCCGACTCACGTAGGCAACAGGCCGTAGATGGCAGTCATGCTCTTGATATAGCACCCCACCCAACCCATGACTGGTGTCAAAGTGTAGCTCGTATGGCTTGGTTGGATCTGTATAGGCCACGACTGGAGCGGTTGTTAGGCTTCACTTCAGCTTCCTAAAACCTCTTCACACTTCAGAGTCCATTGTTCCTGAATGGACTCTCTGGGTTTTCTGGGCCCTCCAGCTGGTCTAACAGGCTTCGCCAGATCAGGGTCAGCGTCTTAGCGAATCCCTTGAAAAATCTTCTTTAATAAGAGCAGAATCACAGAAATGACCTAAGCTGAGTCACGTTGGTAGGCCTCGGCCAGGAGGTAACAGCTTCCAGCTTCTGGAGGTCAGTGTCCACTTCATCAGCAGACATAATGTGACCAAGGAAGTTGACCGAGGGTTGATAAAACTGGCACTTTTCCAGAGACAGCTTCAATCCCCTCATCATGGAGTCTCTTCAGAACCTTCTGCAGAAACTCTTCCTGCTCTTCCAGGGTCTTGCTGAAAACAATGATGTCGTCTAAGTACACCAACATCTCGATCAGTTTCATGTCACCCACGGTCTTCTCCATTAGCCTTTGGAAGGTGGCTGGGGCACCAGACAGGCCTTGATGCATACGGCCAAATCCAAAGATCCTCTCCGGCGTAATGAAAATGGTCTTCTCACGATCCTCAGGGTGCATGGGGATTTGGTAGTACTCACTCTTCAAATCCAGCATGCTGAAATACTTCGCTCCTGACAGGCTCTGCAAGGCATTTTCTATCGTTGGGGTGGTATATTGGTCGGGAATGGTCCTTCGGTTCAGCATCCGGTAGTCAATACCCAGCCTCAGTGACCCATTCTTCTTCCGTACCACCACTATTGGGGAACTGTATAGACTCTGGTACTCTCAGATGATACCTGCCCTCTTCAACTCTGCCAGTTGTTCATGCAGATCTTCCAAGTCCCCTAAAGGAATCCATCAAACTCTTTCCCTGAACGGCTTATGCACTTGAAGAGATGGGCACTTTTTGCACACCCCCCATCAAATTCACTCTTGGAGAATGCAGCCTGCCATCTCAGGAGCAGAGTCTTGGCCCTTTCTTTCCATTCAGGCAAAAGGGGAGTGTTCTTCAGATAGAGCTCCTCCACAGAGATCCCATCCTTTGCTCCCCCCACCAAATCAGACGGCGGGACTGGGGTGGCCAGATTAACTTGTCCCAGCAACATCTGATCCGGCATCTTCACTGGCGAGGCTGTTATGTTGCGGACACTAACCAAGATCTTCCCATGACTTCTTTGCAACCCTTTGGTTGAAACCACCTCGGGAATTATCTCCACTCCCATGTCTTCTCTCTGTCCGTCTGATTCAAGGACAATGAAAGGGCCTGCTTGCTTCCAATTTAGCTTGACAGATGCTCGTAAATAGGCCACTTTACCAGGCTGTAACACCTTCTCACACTGGTCCAAGCGCCAGAACTTTCCCTTCTGTTTTTGTACCAGGTGCTGGTAGGCTTGTCTCAGCATGGGGTGCACACTTGTAGTTGAAGTGCCCGGCTGCAGAACAAGAGGTGTCAACAGCCTTCTGACAAGATCAGTATTGGTCCCTATGATGAGAGAACTCTTACTGGCCCCTGGTGGGCAAGGACAGACCACTGTCAGAGGTAAATAGAAAACACCGCGCTAACCAGTAAAATGAATGAAAGCTGCTGCATACAGTTTGACAAAAACAACAAAATAGGCATATGGAAAAATGCAGCGCATGTACAAATGAATATAGGTCTTTAAAATGGTGAAACAGTCAAGAAATAACTAATTGACCACAGGTGCCTTGAAACACAAACGTCCATAGATGGATGTAAATGTCCAACCGCACAGGAGGTATAAGTACTCCAAGGGGTGGTGATGGTCTGATGGTTGTCAGGCATCATACAGCGACTTCCCAACCGAGAAACCGGGTCCCAATGGGTCATTCAGAGAAAGTGCAAAAAAGCCTCTTACCAGATCCTGTGGATTCCCATGTCAGCGACAGGGAATCGCATGCGCAGTTTGTCACAAATGACGTGGAATGGGAGCTCAGGAATCGCCAATCTCTTGGATTGTGGTCTGTATGGATCTCGGCCGGCAACCGGATGGGTCCTCACAACGAACCGTCCTCACACCGAACCGTCCCAGCATGCATCAGAAGTTTCACAAACGGTCCCCCGAAAGGAGCAGTTGGAGGGACTGGATCTCATGCGGTAAATGTGGAAACAAAAAGAATGTGCCTCCACATGGTGCAGATAAAAAAGGGTGTTTTTTTTGACAAAAACGACCATACACAAATAAAAGCGTGATCACGGTGGATAAAAACAAATGGGCAACAAAGAGAGTGGTGTATGTACCCGACGCGTTTCGACCTAGGGGTCTTCAACAGGGGCATAGACCACTCACTCCAAGTTGCCAAATATATATAATAAAAAAGGACAGACCACTGCCTGAGTTTCAAAAGTCTCGGCTTTCCCAGCCATGGAGGGATCGAAGGTCAACTTGACCGGAAGATAGCCATCATAGGGGAAGTTCTGAGTCACAATGCCCGATATCTGCAGCTATTCCAACTTCTGCAAAGGAAGGTGCTTGAGGTGCCTGTCATAGAAGTCTCTGTAGAGAAGGGTCAATTAAGCTCCAGTATCCAGAAGGGCCTTGGTGTAGAATCCCTTTACTTGGATGGGAACAACAGGAAAAGGTCCCACCAGCTTGTCAGGGAACATGGAGGAAGTGGTGGCCCTGGCCTGTTCGGTGGCTTGTATCCGCGCTCCTCTCTGCGAGGTTCTGATCGGGCTTAAGTCTGCGCTAAGTTCTGGGAGTCTGGGGTGCATTGACTCTCTGACACCAGGCAGCATTTGTCAACAGAAATGGGACACTGGGTTGCTTGGAGGCAACCTCTGCAAGGTTTTGGACTTTCGCTGCTGTCTCTTCGTGTCATTGGTTTTGAGCCAGCTACTGTAGATGGGCACCCGGTTGGCTCCTTCACCAGAGCCCTCCGAAGTTTCCCTCTAGTTTCTGGTACTGTGCTTCAGGCTTCACTGGGCTTGGACACCTGTCAATTATTGCCCCACATAATTTCAGCATACCTCAGTATGTTCAATGGCACTCCTCACTGGTACGTGAAAATGCCCATTATCGGCTCCGATATAGACACTAGTATGAATATCCGTGCATCGCTACCAAAAATCCATAATATCCCTGTAATTATGGATAATCAAACATTAAAATCACTTGATCTTACTGGATCCAATGAATATCAATTAGCCGGGGTGATTTTTTGGCCAGAAAATTTGATAAGAGGGGTCAGCCTGCCTCATTAATCACTTAATAAGTCTCTAATTATGTGAGATCTAATCTCATCCTTATGTACCACCACCTAATGTCTCTAACGTTAAAACCACTTGATCTTACCGGATCTAACGAATGTCTATTAGCCTGAATGATTTTTGTCCAGAAAATTGCATGTGGGGGGCTAACCCGTCCATATGTACCACCTAATATCTCTATTTTGATGTGGAATATCTCTGAAATTATGTGAGATCTAACATTAAAACCACTTGATCTTACCAGATCTAATGAATATCTATTAGCTTGAATGATTTTTGGCCAGAAAATTTGATAAGGGGGGCTAACCCGTCCATATGTACCACCTAATATCTCTATTTTGATGTGGAATATCTCTGAAATGATGTGAGATCTAACATTAAAACCACTTGATCTTACCAGATCTAACAAATATCTATTAGCCTGAATGATCTTTGGCCAGAAAATTGCATGTGGGGGGCTAACCTGTCCATATGTACCACCTAATATCTCTATTTTGATGTGGAATATCTCTGAAATGATGTGAGATCTAACGTTAAAACCACTTGATCTTACCGGATCTAATGAGTATCTATTAGCCTGAATGATTTTTGGCCAGAAAATTGCATGTGGGGGGGCTAACCCGTCCATATGTACCACCTAATATCTTTATTTTGATGTGGAATATCTCTGAAATGATGTGAGATCTAACGTTGAAACCACTTGATCTTACCGGATCTAATGAATATCTATTAGCCTGAATGATTTTTGGACAGAAAATTTGATAAGGGGGGGGGGCAGCCCCCCTCATTAATCACTTAATAAGTCTTTAAATATGTGAGATCTAACGTTAAAACCACTTGATCTTACTGGATCTAAAAAATAGCTTCCAAAATAGCTGTTTGGTCAATTTTTTGATAAGGGGGGGCTGATGATGGGTTAGTCCCCACAGCAAATAACTGTTAATATTGTTTCTTCTGTGTGAGATCTAACGCAAACAACAGTTGATCTAACCTGATCTTGCAAAGATCTAACAAACTGCATAAGATTTTTTCAAAAATTTTGATATGGGGGGACTAACCCTGCAGAGGTCTTTTTTTTACTGCACCCCCAGATCAGACAGATCCAGCCCTGTCTAGAAAGCGAGGGTATGAAGACATAACTAGAGTATAGAAGAGTAGATTGTATGAAGGGGAATACATGGGAATTAGTCAGGAGATGTAAGAAGGTGCCAGGTTGGAGGTTTGAGTCACAGTTATGAAATTATATTTGCTGTATAGTTGGCAACCAGCGGATTGAATGACAGAAGGTAGCAGTATTTGAGGAGTTAGAGGAGAATGAGTCAAGCAGCAGAACTCACGATAATTAATAATGGTGCCATTTCAGCTGCTGGCAGTATTTATTTCTGTCCTGACCCAGGAGGAGGTTGTTGCAGCAGTCAAGCCAGGACAAGTTAAGGGCACAAACTGGCACTTTATTTGTGCCATGAGAGAGAACAGGAAAGATGTTGGGAGTGTTTTGAGCTATAGACAGCAGGATATCAGTTTGTATAGGGATTTCATCTTTATTTTAGAAAACTCTATCAAATATTACCATATCGGTGGATAAATTGGGATGTACTGTAATCAATAGCAACAGTTATTTAAAGCTTAAAGGGTTAGTTCATCTTTATAAAAAAAATGCCTATACAGATAAGGGGTGTCTGTTGATAAAAAATAAACTGTGCAGCTCTGACCAAAGTTGAAAAATGCCCTTGTTATAGTTGTAGGCCATTTGTGTACTGTGAAGGGAGTCACTATGTGCGGTGGGCTTGTGGAACCTAGCTTACCTTGGAGAGCATTGGAAGCTCCTTGTACAGCTCCCCCGGCCCCTCCTATGTCTAAGTTAACCTGTATCTATTAGGGGCACAAGGTGACCAAGAACCCCAGTCTGATCTGTACTAATCGGACTCACTGTTCAACCACACTGGAATGTTGTATACAGTATATATTTATATATATATTATATTGTCTCATACTGTTGGGGACTCTTTGCTGGGTTGTTTGGGGTGCGGCTGTATTCCATTGTTCTTTTGTGTCTGTCTGCCTTGGGTATTATGGGATGTGTATGTGTATTTGCTGTGAGGAGGGAGGGGGGAATTCCTCCAACAGCTCTCCCTGCTGATTGGACAGTCTACCCTGAATGCAAAGGGTGGGGGGGGGGGGGATCGCGAGTGTTACCTTTGTCTACCTGTGTTTCAATAAACAGTTCATGGTCAGCATCCAAAACAATTACTGCCTAGTTTGTGGTTGCAAGCAGTTGGAAGATCTAATATCTATATTCAGACTGGAAAGAAGCGGTGTATGACGAAAACACTCAAGCGGCATGTGGGATGTTTCATTACATGTACCTCCTGAACCCTGACTGGAATAGTCAATTGGAAGTCCTGCTGTATCACTTCAGGTTGCCAGAAAAGGCAATGCAATGTTTCAGAGAGCAATACTCTGCATATATTATAGAGGCTGTAATAAGCCAATGCTACACAGCCTTAAAGTGTTACTAAACCTAGTAATATGAAAATAGTTCATCTGCCCCCCCACAGGTTATAAAATCTTCTTTTTTACATTAAAATACTGCCACTATATACCTTTTTGGATGATCTGTATACCACGGTTACATGATAAACTGCACAGTTTCTCCAGTGCTGAGAGTTCAGGAAGGAGGAGATTTCCACTGCAGCCTGTTTACACGCCCACATGTGTGATGTCAATATCATGTGACCTGGCTAGCTCTGATCAACAAGTAAATGTGCTCTCCAGCATAAAAGACACAACTGAACATGTGCAGGTCGGCTACTCCCCAGATAGACAGTGCAGGGAGGGAAGGATCTATGCACACAGGATAAAACAGCCTTTTACACAATGCATAAGATTAACCTCTTAAGTTCCACAGTGAGTATAACAACCCCTGCAAGGGCCGCTGTAATATATGGGTCTTCTGTCCCACACCAGTGATGGCTCACCCTCTTCTGGATCCAAATAACACCAATACACCGTTTAAACTTTTAGCTGGGCTTTATTAAAACTAGCAAAGAAAAGAAAAACTAGCAAAAGAAAAAACGATTATCAGAATACCAATATTAAATGCAATGATATAATACAACTGCTCAGTAAATGAAAACAGGATTGGTGTTCGTTCACTTTAACCACCAGTGAGAGGCCTTGCCTGAAATGCACAGAGCGAGTGGTGAACGAAACTGTCAGTTGCACAATACAAAAATAATGTTCAACAATTACCCAAAAGTGATATTACTGACTATAAGAGCCTATCTAGGTCTTGTGGGTTCCAGCTAACCACTGGCCAGTGGAAATTCTATTCAAACACACACACACACACAGAGTCTGCCAGCGTTGGGGCCCTTTAAATCCTGTGTTTGAGTACTCAGACTTTTGTAAACCAATATTTATAAGCCACAGAATGGAAATGGGTATCTTCTCAAAGTGTCACATGGTAACAAAGATTAACAGATGTGATGATCCACCTTCAGATAGAGCTGCATTAGCGGTAAATAGGATCTAGCAGCATTAAGCAAGATCCACTCACATAAGGATGGCAGAAGATCTCTCACCATTAGATGCACTTGATATGTCTTCCATCCAGAAATTGGTAGATTGATCGCTGTCTCAGTCAACTGGATGGCGATGTGAGCAACACAGGCCATAGAATTCTCCAAACAGGCTGATGATTGCTGCAGTACTGGAATTCGTCTCCAGATTTCACTGCACGGTTAGCACATCTATGGTAATCAAGCGAAAAAGGGCAGAACATGCTGCAAACTACCCTCTCAAGTCAGCACCTTTTTTTAGGAGAGTCACAGACTGAATCACAGGCTTTGGAAGTGCTCAGGAGACAAGCACAAGGGACACATTCCCCTGTCTGGCTGCCACAATGCCAGTCTGTGTCTGTCCTCCTGTGTCTTCCTCTCCCCCCCCCCCCAAATCACAGCTCTCCTGCGCTGCTATCCAATCCTCTCCTTCCTTGTTTTTGTTGTTAGGGGTGGGCTTCCTTCTTAGCTACAGCAGTAACCAATCTGCCTTCAATCCTGCAGCTGTACCCAATAGAGTCTCTCCTGGGCTGCTGTCAGTTTAGCCAGAAAATGCAATGCAATGTTTCAGAGAGCAATACTCTGCATATATTACAGAGGCAGTAATAAGCCAATGCTACACAGCCTTAAAGTGTTACTAAACCTAGTAATATGAAAATAGTTCATCTGCCCCCCACAGCTTATAAATCTTCTTTTCTTACATTAAAATACTGCCACTATATACCTTTTTGGATGATCTGTATACCACGGTTACATAATAAACTGCACAGTTTCTCCAGTGCTGAGAGTTCAGGAAGAAGGAGATTTCCACTGCAGCCTGTTTACACGCCGTCAATATCATGTGACCCGGCTAGCTCTGATCAACAAGTAAATGTGCTCTCCAGCATAAAGACACAACTGAGCTGGTGCAGGTCAGCTACTCTGCCAGTGTTAGATGGCCTTTCTCAGATAGACAGTGCAGGAGAGGGAGGATCTATGCACACAGGATAAAACAGCCTTTTTACACAATGCAGAGAATTAACCTCTTAAATTCCACAGTGAGTATAACAAGCATGCTATGCTGCATATACAGACTGATTTTACTGTTGTGGGTTTAGTAACACTTTAAGAAATATAAAAGTGTTGAATACAAAAGTGGGGGCAGTAGCAATGAGTGCACGTCCGAGCCTGTGAAGTACGTTGCTAAGAGAGGCCTAGTTGTCACTGTTTACCTGCACCATCACAGGAGTGAGCTCTTTCTCTGATTCAAACCCACTCACATACGCTTCCTTTCCCATGATGCAGTAGCTCTGAGCTCATCGTTTGAGAGCTTACTCCTGTAATGGTGGAGGTAAGCAGTAACAGCTAGGTGTTTCTTAGCAACGTCCTGGTAGTATTCCAGTCAGTCTTCAGGAGATACCTAAATGGCCTATACCTATAGAAAGGGCATTATGCAACTTTTGTCAAAGCTGCATGGGCATGCATTTTGTTTGGTAAAGGTGAACTAACCCTTTAACTCTAGGATAAGCAAATATTGTCTAAATACAAGAAGTATAATGGCAATACATTGGAGGTTAAATTCCCTATTCCGCTTTAATCACTTAGAGGTAGATAATTAGAATATCTCAGTCACCACCTGTGAACCTTTCCTCCTTTGTAAAGCTGGCCCATCAACAGAGCTTACTGCATCTACTCTAAAGTGAATTATCTTAGACTCCTTCATCCACTGACCCATATTCCCTTGTGGCTGTTCAAGTGGGTAATGTGACAGTGCATCTGCATTACTGTACATTCTTCTAGACTTTAATGAACTTAACTAATGAATCGTATAATTAAAGCAGGCTTATCTTGCCACCCACTGTTACTCCAAGGCTCAAAGTTTTGCAGTCTCTAGATATACCAGCACATTGTTGTCGGTGAAAATGTCCACCCGACCCCCGATCAAGTATTTAGCAAACTTTTCAGTGATAGCCCAAAACAGGGCCAAGAGCTGCGATTTAAATGAATTGTAGTTGAGGGGATTCCTGCAAAAGCAATGACAAGTTCGACCCCATCTTGCTCTTGTGCCACAACAGCTCCAAGTCTCAGAAAGGTTTTGTATAGTCAGCATATGCCAGAGAAGGGGGCTTTGGTTAAATGCCCTTTAAGTGTTTCAAAGGCTTCTTTTTAAGTGGTGCGTCAGTGAGTCTGGCTGGAAGGTGATAAATTGCCCTTCTGTTGAGTGGAATGTGCACAAAAAAACGTGTGAGAAGCGAACAATCAGTGTAAAAACTTAATGATGAACCATCAGTAGTATCTTACTAATCCCAAGAAAGAACAAAGTTCTGTGATAGTCTTTGGGATCAGCCACTTTCTCACTGCCAGAATCTTAGCTTTATCGGAGGACACCCCCCCAGCTTCCAGCACATGGCCTAGGTACTGTATTTGATTTTGCATCAATTGACACTTGGTAGGCTTCAACATAGTCCATACTGTGCCAACTGTGTTAAGACCTGGTCAAGATGACAGATGTGGTCCTTGAAAGTTTTGAAGAAGATGGTGACATCATCCAGATAAATGAGGACTATGTCAAAAGTTAAGGTCCCCTAAGCATCTCTCCATGTGCCTCTAGAAAATGCGGGGAGCATTGGTTAGATAGATAATGTCAATTATTACACTTTGCATGCATTTTTTGTCATTATCATTTTTTTTGTAATTCTTTGCAGGAGTTTAAAGAGCTTAAACCTGGTACACCCTCAACCGCCAGAGGATGTGGATTGACACAATCAGCGCCAGAGGGAGGATGGATTCAAAAGATCAGGTTAAAGCACTGCTGCAGGAAGTGTGGGAGAAGAGGCATAGTATGAATGCCTTTTGAGACCCTAGCAACCCATGTGTCTGCTTCTGCAGCACCATGTATCATGTCCTGGAGGACATTGGTGGAGACCTTTAAAAGCACTACATCCTTCCCCATTTATCACCAACTGTAATTTTCCTTCATTTTACTGCCCCTTTTTTGGATGCAAATATTATTTATTTATTTTTTATAGGGCATTTGAAAAATACAATTATTAAACATTTTCAAAACGTTGTGTTTTCTTAAATTATTTTAAAAAGTTGCTCCGATGCACTGCAGCACAAACTAGGCAACATTTACTTCAGAGTGGGGTAAACGAGTACATTCTGATCTGTACTGTTATCTCCCACAGAAGGAAAGGGCACGTTTTCCTCTTTGTGGGGTAAATGTATACAGATACCAAAGCGGAATGTATACGCTTGGCTCCCCCAGAAGGAATGGACACGTTTTCCTCTGTGTGGGGTAAACATATACAGACACCAAAGCGGACTGCATATGATTACCTCCCACAGAAGAAAGGAACACGTTTTCTTCTGTGTGGGATAAATGTATACAGACACCAAAGCTGACTGTATACGTTTACCTCCCACAGAAGAAAAAGACACTGGTGTGGGGTAAACATATACAGACACCAAAGCAGACTGTATACATTTAGCTTCCACAGAAGAAAAGGACATGTTTTCCTCTGTGTGGGGTAAACGTATACAAACACCAAAGCTTACCGTATATGTTTACCTCTTACGGAAGGAAAGGACACATTTTCCTTTGTGTGGGATAAACATACAGTATACTGACCCTAAAGAAGACTGTATACATTTACTTCCCATGGAATGCGTATGTGGATTATAGATACCGCCCAAAAAAAAAAATTGTGCTAAGAGAGACAACAGAGCAAAATTTTTAAAAAAATTACAAAATTTTATTCAAAGAATTTTTTTTTTACAGAAAAGTAAGCTGAAAAAAAGCAAAGTCAATAGATGGTATTACACACATTGATCCTTCATCAAGTGAAACAAAGAAATCTGCAAACTGATTTTGAATTGCGATGACCTGTGCAGTGGAACGTAAGCCCATGAACCGAACATGATGTGCAGGATTTGGTGGCTCTGGTTCACCAGATCAAGAAGAACTACATGATCAAGAACAACCTCTACACAGCACATTACGTAACAACTCTACATTCAATCCACAAGTAACGAACAACCAACATATTGAGGTTTTTAAAAAATTAGTGTTACAAGACCTGGAATCACTGAAATTGAAGAAAATTTCCGATCCAATACAAATTAAGAAAGGGATTAAGAAATTAACCGAGAGACTAGATATTGTAATACGCCCAGCTGATAAGGGAGGAGCTGTGGTTATACAATCTAAGGAACAATACCTACAGGAATTGGATCGACAATTGCAGGATGAGGAGACTTATATTAAATTATTAAGTAATCCTACGAGGGAAAAAACAGTTGCAATCAATAGTTAATTTGGGAACGAAAAAGGAGATATTGAATAAAAAAGAATCCAAATATTTAGTACCAGAATCATGTAGAATCCCAATAATCTATACCATCCCAAAAATACACAAGGATCGAGAACAGCCACCTGGTAGGCCAATTGTGAATGGTATAGGTTCATTAACTTCCAGGTTGGGAGAATACATTGACTATTTTATGCAACCGGCGGTCCAGAACACGAAGGCATACTTGAAAGACACCAAGCATACTTTGCAATTACTTGATACGTTATCAGTACTAGAGGGTAGAACTCTCCTTGCCATGGCTGACGTGTCTTCATTGTACACCATAGTGCCACATCATGAAGCATGTGCAGTGGCTAAATGGCTTCTTAGAACGTATAGTACATTGATGTGCAAACAAAGAAAATTTTTAATAAAATGTCTTGATTTCTGTTTAAAACACAATTACTTTTGGCACAATCAATTCTATTACAGGCAAATAACTGGTATAGCCATGGGAGCAAAATTTGCACCTAGTATAGCGAATGCCTTTATGGCATATTGGGAAGAAGAAGCTGTATATAGCGATATGCTGGCTGAGTTAACTCTATATAACAGATATATAGATGACTTAATTATAGTCTGGAATGGAAGTAGGGATTCGTTGGAAGAATTTTTAAGGAAACTCAATAATAACGAGAAGAAGATCAATTTAGTATGGAAAATAGATGAGAAATCAGTCGATTTTTTGGATCTCAATATCTCCCTGCAAAATAATAAGGTGATTACGAAAACCCATTTTAAAAATGTGGATACCAATAGCTATCTGTCCATTAACAGCTGTCACTTCAAACCTTGATTATACACTATTCCCAAAGGACAACTCGTTAGAATTAAGAGAAATTGCACAAATGAGGAGGACTATAAAATGCAAGCAGAGCTAACTGGTATGAGGTTTAAGGAGAAAGGTTATGAAGATACGTGGATTAAGGAACAGATACAACATGTTAATGAAATGGACAGAACAATGGTCTTGCATAATAACCCTAAGAGGAGAACACATCTGGATAAAGCCCCGTGTCTAATATTGGACTATAATGTGCAACATAAGGAGGTGGCCAGGCTTATTAAGTGACACTGGCATATACTGAAGAACTAGAAAGATTTAAAAGACATCCTGCAGGACACACCGAATATTATATATAAAAGAGCTCCTACCCTGAAAGACATGATTGTCAAATCTGTAATTGAACCTCCCCCTAAAAATAATTTTACGTTTTTCTCTGGAAAGGGTTTCTTTCCCTGAAGGAATTGTTACGAATGCCACCTTACAAAAAAATTTCAAAGAAAGAGGTCAGAATTCACAGCTACTACTACAGGCCGAACCTATGAAATCAAAGATTTCAGAGGTTGTCATACTGAGGGAGTAGTATACTGCCTCCAATGTAGCTGTAATTTACAATATATAGGAAGAACTAAAAGGGCACTTAAAGTTAGAGTAAAAGAACATGTTCAGAACATTATAAATGGATTTCCCAAACATAATGTTTCAAAACATTTTGCCACAGTTCACAATAGAGATCCATCCCAGCTACAATTCTGGGGTATCGAAAAATATAAGGCATCATGGAGAGGGAGCCATAAGATTAGGACTATTAGTCAAAAAGAGTCCAGGTGGATACATACTATGAAGAGTTTGACACCTGAAGGTCTAAATGTTGAATTTGACCTTAATTGCTTTCTCGGTAATTTTTAATATTATTACCTATTTTATATTTTACATTATGTTTCTCCTTATTGTTGTATTTGATGGTTATTACCTTAGGATGCAGTGATTACTTCATTTCCAGTATATTACAACTTTAACTCTATTTGGACATATGCTCATTTCCCTTTATTTTGATTGGATATTTGAACCCACTCTGTCTAGATACAGTAGGTTTTATTAATCATCGCCCGTATGGGACTATTTTTTATATATGGTTCATATCAAGCTAGGTGAGGAATTTAGGGTTTAATTCAAGTTCAGCCTTTTATTATTTTGATTTTATTTTACTTTTATTTATTTTCTATTATTTTTCTTATTTTTTCGTATTTATTTTTTATTCTCTATTTTTATTTTTATTTATTTATTTATTATTATTTTTTTCATTTTTACTTTTATTTTTATTTTATTTTTAACCCTATTTTTTATGTTTTATTTTTATTTTATTTTTTTGTTTTGTTTTATTTCAGTCTTACATTTATTTATTTTACCTTATTATTTTGTTTGAGTTCATTGGACTATTTAACCGGTTCAATACAGGGCATTTTCACCCCCTTCCTTCCCAAACCAATTTTTAGTTTTCAGCGCTGTCGCACTTTAAAAGACAATTGCGCGGTCGTGCGACGTTGTACCCAAACATTGACGTCCTTTTTTCCCCCACAAATAGAGCTTTCTTTTGGTGGTATTTGATCACCTCTGCGGTTTTTATTTTTTGCGCTATAAACAAAAGAAGAGCGACAATTTTGAAAAAACACAATATTTTTTACTTTTTGCTATAATAAATATCCCAATTTTTTTAAAAAAAAAACAAATTTTTTCCTCAGTTTCAGCCAATACATATTCTTCTACATTTTTTTGGTAAAAAAAAATCGCAATAAGCGTATATTGATTGGTTTGCGCAAAACTTATAGCGTCTATAAAATATGGGATAGATTTATGGCATTTTAAAAAAAAATATACTTATTTATTTTTTTTTACTAGTAATAGCGACGGTCGCAATTTTTTTTCGCGACATTATGGCGGACACATCGGACACTTTTGACACATTTTTGGGACCATTCACATTTATACAGCGATCAATGCTATAAAATTGCATTGATTACTGTGTAAATGTGACAGGCAGTGAAGGGGTTAACCACTAGGGGGCGGGGAGCGGTTAAATGTGTTTCCTAGGGAATGCTTCTAACTGTAGGGGGAGGGGACGCACAAGGGGAGGAGACCGATCAGTGTTCCTCCGTTCTGGAAACACAGATCGCTCTCCTCTGAGCTGACAGGACGTGGATCTTTGTGTTTACACACAGAGATCTACGGTCCGGCCCGGTTAACGGGCAATCGCGGGTGCCCGCCGGACATCGCGGGTGCCGGGCACACGCACCGGGTCCTAAACAACGCGGCGGGCGCGCGCGCGCCCCCTAGGCGGCCGGGTACCCGAGGCCGTCATATGACGTCCACCCAGGATGGGAGATCCCATCTGTGGACGTCATATTACTATAGGCAGGTAGGGAAGTGGTTAATTACATATTTTTAATATCTAAGTCTATCATAATAAGTAAATAAAATTTTTCTAGTAATAGTCTTTTTAGCCTTTATTTTAGTCTCAGATAGCGGAAGTAGCTGTCTAATCTTGGGCAAGGAGTCACACGATGCCATTAAATTAAACTCGGCTTGAATCCTTAGCTTTAATCAGTATGAGTATTCCTAGTTCAGAACTGTCACCAGAGAAGGTCTTTTCCTTTTGCCACTAAGAAAATGGCCGCTGCTAATACCGTGTTTCCCCGATAGTAAGACACCCCCGATTGTAAGACGTATCGGGAGTTTCAGAGGGGTCAGCTAATATAAGCCATACCCCGAAAGTAAGACATATGTCTTACTTTCGGGGAAACACGGGGGGATTTGCCTGCAGTGAAGTGCGGTACCCCTCCTTCTCTGTCCCCCTCCGTTCTCCCCCTCCGTTCCGCTTTCCTCCTCTGTGCCTCCCCGCTGTCCCCTCCGTTCCCCCCTCCTTCTCTGTCCCCCTCCGTTCTCCCCCTCCGTTCCGCTTTCCTCCTCTGTGCCTCCCCGCTGTCCCCTCCGTTCCCCCCTCCTTCTCTGTCCCCCTCCGTTCTCCCCCTCCGTTCCGCTTTCCTCCTCTGTGCCTCCCCGCTGTCCCCTCCGTTCCCCCCTCCTTCTCTGTCCCCCTCCGTTCTCCCCCTCCGTTCCGCTTTCCTCCTCTGTGCCTCCCAGCTGTCCCCTCCGTTCTCCCCTCCTTCTCTGTCCCCTCCGTTCTCCCCCTCCTTCTCTGTCCCCTCCGTTCTCCCCCTCCGTTCCTCCGTCCTCCCCCTCCTTCCCTTGTGAATAGACAGAGTCAGCTGACTCTGTCCATTCACATAACTGAAACATTGTAATCTGCTGTGATTACAATGTGTCAGTTTATGAATGGAGAGAAGCCGATGTCTTCTCTCCTTTCATTGTCAGTGCAGCTGACGCTGCAGAGAAAGGGACTGGGGAATCTCTATCCTCTGTCTCTTTCTCTGTCTCAAGGGGGAGATATCAGAGGTCTGTTAAGACCCCTGATATCTCACCAAAGCCCCCCAACAGGGCTGATTAAAAAAAAAAACAAAAAAAAAAAAAACATATTGCAATAAAGAATAAAAAAATTTTTTTTTTCCCAATATAAGACATACCCCGAAAGTAAGACATAGTGGGGCTTTTAGGGATAAAAAGAAAGTAAGACACTGTCTTACTTTCGGGGAAACACGGTATATGGTAATGGCTATAGGAAGATGGCCGCAGTTGCTCAACACAGCGGACCACAAGAAAATGGCCGCGATTCGATTTCCGGTTTTACTAGTTATAAACAAAGCTTCCACAGCCAATCCGGATTCCCTGATGAAGTCACGTGATGACGTAACGCATAGGGAGTTGCCGGAGGCTGACTAGATACCGGAAGTGACGTGAGAACGGCATCTAAACACCACGCGATCTGATTTTAAAGCTTACTATTGCTTGTATTGTTGTAAGAGTCCAGCTTATTTATTTAATAAAAGCTCTTTACATTTTAAACATACTACACCATTGGAGTTCTCTTTCTCTCCCATCCCTTCCCTACTCTCTCCCCCCCCCCCCCCTCCGGGAGTACGAGAACAATATGAGGATGTGGATCTAAAGCTTCCATTCAAGTTTAACATTAAGTGGAATAGAGGACCCCCTAGTGGTGGATGTCGGAATGGCGGAACAGATTCTTTTTCACAATTTTTGCTGTTGATCAAAGACATTAAGGTGAGGGTTCTGTGAGCTCATTGATGGGAATTTATAACTCTCGCTTGTAAGATGTGCGGTTTGTTTAAACCCATTTCAAAGGAATATTTTGGACATTAATTGAAAACATCTGACTAGAAGATTATCACCACATTGACTTTTACTTAATTTAATTTATTTACCAATGCCCCTGGATTGATTCACCAGTTCATTATTTAATTAATTGTACACCATTTATTTATTATATTTATTTGGCACTGTTTGCACTTTATCTTAATTTTATTGCTGTAGCGCGGGATCATTATTTGATTGCTTTTCTGGTTCACCAGTACCACTCTTTTTGCACACAAAGGAAATTATGGAGGACACAGCAGGCAAGTACAAGTTTATTCGCATTTTCTTCATTAAGTTGCATGCAAGACAGCAGTATATGCCACTTAGTTGTGCTGATTCCAAATGCAAACTCAACAACCCGACGGGTGCAGCTGAGACAATAATTTAATACTTTTTGCTTGTGGCTCAGGCCACACAACCACTGTATGGCCGCATTACATTTTCAGCCAATCCAAAGGCCTCATCCGCCACAATGACCATTGAAAGACTCCGCTCTTCTGTGCTTGGTAGTGACCTGCTTGGGGAAATGTAGAGGCGTCCTTCATGTAGTCGACATCCCATGGAGGACTCAAGGAAGAGGTGTGCACTGCCTTGGCTGCCAAAGGCTCCTACATTTACACATATGAAGCAAAGGTTTGCATCAGTCAATGCCAGGAGTATGATGGAAAAAAAATTCTTGTAATTGTAATAAAGAGAACCAGACTGGGAGTCTTTTTGACCCTCACATGCTTGCCATCAAGGGCTCCGATACAATTGAGAAATTGTGTCTTCTCCAAGAACACTTCTGCAATGGCTTCCCACATCTCCTTATTTGGCACAAGCATCACCACTTCTTGTAACTCCTCCCACAGTGCCAAGCAGGTTTCCCTGGTCACTTTGGCCACCGGGGAGACACCCATAGGAAGGTATGATTCAAGGATGCAAAAGTTTGTCTGGCTGCAAGAAACTTATAAATAAGCGTGTTAACATCAACAAAATATAAGTATGATAAAAAATTTAAAAAAAACTATGCATGAACAAAAAAAAATTTACAGGTAAAAACATACAATTAGAAGCATTTTAAAAATAATATAAAAATGTAAAAAATGAAAAGAAAAGTGTGAAAATAGCATTTTGTATTGGGATGCCTGCCTTTACACGCACATGATCTTTAATGGCATCCCAGTCTTAGTCCGTAGGGTTCAATAGTGAGTTGGCCCACCCTTTGAAGTTATAACAGCTTCAACTTTTCTGGGAAGGCTGTCCACAAGGTTTAGGAGTGCGTCTATGGGAATGTTTGACAGGTTCTTCCGGAAGCGTATTTGTGAGGTCAGGTACTGATGTGGACAAGAAGGCTTGGCTCGCAGTCTTCGCTCTAGTTCATCCCAAAGCTGTTCTATCGGGTTGAGGTCAGGACTCTGTGCAGACCAGTCAAGTTTCTCCAGCCGAAACTCGCTCATCCATGTCTTTATTGACCTTTTATGTGCACTGGTGCGCAGTCATGTTGGAACAGGAAGGGGCCATCCTCAAACTGTTCCCACAAAATTGGAAGCATGAAATTATCCAAAATGTCTTGGTATGCTAACGCCTTAAGAGTTTCGTTCACTGGAATTTAGGGGCCAAGCCCAACCCCTGAAAAACAACCCCACACCATAATCCCCCCTCCACCAAATGATTTGGACCAGTGCACAAAGCAAGGTCCATAAAGGCATGGATGAGCGAGTTTGGGGTGGAGGAACTTGACTGGCCTGCACAGAGTCCTGACCTCAACCCGACAGAACACCTTTGGGGTGAATTAGAGCAGAGACTGCAAGCCAGGCCTTCTCATCCAACATCAGTGCCTGATCTCACAAATGCACTTCTGGAAGAATGGTAAATCATTCCCAAAGACACACTCCTAAACCTTGTTGATAGCCTGCCCAAAAGAGCTGAAGCTGGTATAGCTGAAAAGGGTGGGCCAACTCAATATTAAACCCTACGGACTAAGACTGCGATGCCACTAAAGTTCATGTGCGTGTAAAGGCAGGGGTCCCAGTACTTTTGACAATATAGAGTGAGTGTGTGTGTGTGTATATGAAGACCAGTATGGTGGCCTGAAATTATGGGAGGAGCCCAGGGTTTTTTTAAGCAGACTACCCCACACTGGTCTGTGTCGATTCCAGTGTGTGGTACTACACGACCCTAGGCTGAATCTCCCAGCTCACTTCATGTTTGTGAGTCGCAAGTGCTTTGCGGCTTCTCTGTTCGTGGTTTTTGTCGGCAGTTCCCACTCACTGTTGCAGGTAGGATTTGAACCTTTTCATAACATGTGCAATTTTGTGATTCGCTATGCTTTCTATCCCGCATCCCTTTTCGTTAAAAAACCTGCCACTGAGTTGTTGTCGCTCATGTCCCGACATCATTTGGCATAGATGTAGTACGTTTGTAGGTTCTTCTACCTTGTTTGTCATCCCATCTGCAAACATAGGATTCATTTGTAGATCCAAGCCTCCGAGTCGCTGTCAATTGTTGTCCGATATCACTCGACATAGGCTTCACTGCTTATAGGATTCACGATAAAGAAAAAAGTTCAGTGCGCTACTCAAATTAAAACCAAATAGTAATGTGAATATAAAGAAATGAAAAAATTATAGTTCATATGGAAAATGATGGTATCATAAACCGGATGTGTGATTCCTCTTCAGGTCTTCAGTAACTCTTCTATGGATCTTCTAAGACAGTGCAGAAATAGGAAAAGGGGGCTGCTTACCAGATTTGATGGATCCCCAGAGGACCAGAGGACCTGACATCACCACACTCTCAGCTGATCGGCTTCGGCGTCGGCTGTGTTTTTTAATTGCTACGGTGTTTTACCCTGCCAATGCTTTGATGTCAGTTGTCTATTCATGGATTAAAGCATTCAACTATTGCACAATGAAGCGCCTCTTTTTCTTTTAAAATATACTATTTCCTGCTACGAGTGGTCTTGCTGGAGCAACTAATGGAGGAGAGTGTTCCTGATTGCCGCCTCTGAAATTTCAACTACCTGGCGTGGAGTGAAGTCTGTCTCTACTTAAAGACCAGCTGTTCCTGACCCCGAGAGGAGTTTGTTCAGGCTCGCATGATCTCTGTGGTGGGGATGCATCAAATATGGTAAGCAGCCCCCTTTTCCTATTTCTGCACTGTCTTAGAAGATCCATAGAAGATTTACTGAAGACTTAAAGAGGAATCACACCTCCGGTTTATGATACCATCATTTTCCATATGAACTATAATTTTTTCATTTCTTTATATTCACATTACTATTTGGTTTTAATTTGAGTAGCGCACTGAACTTTTTTCTTTATACTGTACAAAACCTCATGTTCAAGGTTTTTTAGTTGCAGCACTCAGGATTATTTGTGTTTCATATATTTGCGATTTTGTGTGTTTTTTGAGCATTTTAAAATAGATTTTCACTAATTTAAATTTCACATTGGTTTATCACAGTTGGGGGTAGCGCGGAACGTTTACCATATATTGTCTTATAGGATTCACTGTCTATGGGGTTGTCATCTCATCCATTTGAAGATGCATGTATTGCTTGTACGGGTTCTGTGGCTGATTGAGGTGGTAATTAGACCCATCTGGTGCCTTGCCTGCACCTTGATTAGCCTGCGGGATTGGGTGGTTGGTTGTGTTCGGTTTCAGAGCTAGGGATGGCAATGGCATACACTCTACAAACAATTCGCATCAGATCCATTTAATACTACTTACTACGGATTTGTATCGAATTTGTTTCATACATTTATAACCAATTCGTATCGGAGTCAACCGATTTGTAGCAGACATCATTTCATACGTTCAAACCATTGTCTGTCATGTTCCCCATTTGTAAAACTGTTGTCCACTCATGTCATAAGTCCTTTGCCTCATTCTCACTGCTTCGTAGAAATTTCACCATATCATTCGTATGTATTCTTACTTATTCGTTAGGATTTGTACCTCATTTGAGCCCAGTTGTGACTCGTGGCAGCTATCTGCTCGGGACCATTCGTATCTAGCTGCCTAGGCAGCATGAACATTGCGAATACATGTAACTCACTCACACTACAAGCCACTCCCGAATCCAGAGGCATCAGCAGCGTATGTCCCCAAACCTGTGCCCGACATACCACAGCTCCTACTAACCCCAACACCTCCTACTAACTGCCACGCCTCCTACTGACCCCCTACACCTCCTACTAAACACCAAACAGCCACCTACAGCCGATCCGAGTCTAGTCGCATCATTGGCGCAACGATTTGGATCCTCGGCATACAAGTCCCACCATTACTCACACCTACAGCCGATGTGAGTCTAGTCGAATCACTGGCGCAACGATTCGGATCCTCGGAAAATACAAACCGTTACTCACACCTACAGCCGATCCAAGTCTAGTCGCATCATCGGCGCAACGATTCGGATCGTTACTCACACCCCAGCCCAGTCCAAATCTAGTCGCATAGGCGATACAAATGCAGCGGCACAACAATTCGGTTCCTTGGCCTTACATTACTCTTATCAAGCATAAACATACACGTCTCACTCAAACCATTTGTACGTTGTTTCTGTCGGTCATTCCTACATGCTCAAATTCTGCTACCTTTGTTTTCGCCTTCCTGATAAGGATGCTTACTTGCAATCGTTGCAAGCATCTCTGCAAGTTGCTCAAATCGGCCACTAACCATGTCCAGTGGCAAATCAGCTGTTCACCTATTCTGTCGCTTTTCCCTTTAGGCCAGTAGAGTTCCAGTTGGTCCACCCTGCACCAGGTTTGGACGTTTGTCCCTCAGGTTTAAAAAAAAAAACTGTGTTCATTCACACACTGACGACAGGGCTCGCACCTTCACCAAGGAGTCATCCATGCCCCAAACAGCTCTTTGCAATCCCCCCTTGTTAAAACAATTTCCTATGTCACCTTACTACAGGTTCCCAGTTGACCCAGTTCTCGACCCCAACCAGGACTTTACAAGCTAGAGCATCGAGTCAGGTGCATAGTACAAGGGATCTCACACCTACAGCCGATCCAAGTCTTGTCGCATCATCGGCACAAACGATTCAGATCCTCGGTACTACAAACCCCCATCCAAACCTCCTACTAACACAACCGTTACTCTCACCAACAGCCCCATTCCGAGTCTGGTCAAATCAAATGCACAATGATTCGGATCCTCGGCACTACAAAACACAGACAACCTGATCCAAGTCTAGTCGCATCATTGGAGCAGCGATTTGGATCCTCGACACTACAAACCCCACCGTTACTCACACCAACAGCCCGATCTGAGTCTAGTCGCATCATCAGCACTATGATTTGAATTCTCAGTGCTACAAATCTCACCATTACTCACAGGCAGCATTAAGCAGCTAAATACATCATGAATAGGCCGCATGCATGTCGGGTGGCTCGGGTTCTACCTATCCTCCAGATCCCCCCATTGTTTATGGTACTATTTATGCATTTGTAAGGTTCAGTATCACACAGCGCTGCATTTTTTTTTGTTTTTTGTCTACCTATCCTCCCACCCGACTCCCTCCCTGGCTGCCTTCCTCATGCAGGGATGCACCTCAGGATTCCACACTGGCCTCATCACGATGCTCCACACGACCACAAGAACCTACTGTGAGTCATCGGCATCTTGTTACAAACCAAACTGGACCGGGGGTACATGATCGCTCCTTTTCCAAGTCACCTTTCACCGTCTGGAGAGTCAGCCCTATTGGACTTGCCGAGTGCATGTATTCTAATAAACTTTGTTAGTGTATGCTTTGTCTGCACCTCATTGTTCTCACATCCCAAATTTGAACTCCCTAATACCCTCCAAAGTATTTTCCCTAAAGCATTCGTCAGTCGACCTAGCCATTCAAGCCATCGTTAGTATAGGAGTAGGCGCTTGGCGGTCCAAAGTGGACATCTCAGACGCTTTCAAATTACTGCCCATCGAGCCATCCCTCTAGAAATGGCATAGGAATCAGGTGGAAAGGCTTATATTATTTTGCCACCAAATTGTCATTTGCTACTAGAAATAAATAAATAAATAAAAACACAGCCGTGGCTGTTCGCTACTTTTGCCCAGTCCCTTTCCTGAACCCTGTTGCATCAGGCACATTTCCAGAAAGTCATCCACTATCTCGACGACTTCCTGCGCGTACCCAGTGAGCCCCCAGTAGATGTTGACAGCTTAAGAGGGGTAGTTGGTAATTTAATGTGCCCATAGCAGAGAATAAAGTGGAATGCCTGGCACAGTCCATCACTTTCTTGGGTTTCACACTCGACGCACGGTCCATGCAGGCCAGCCTGCCTCCCGACAAGTTGACCCGCATCAGGTCGGTCGTTCACACCTTTACCCTTTCTCGAGGGTATACTAAGAGACAGCTACAATACTTGCTGGGTATACTCAATTTCACCATGAGGATCATCCCTCATGGGCAGTCCTTCATCTCATGCCTCTTAGTTTCCATGACCAAATTCCTAGGCTAGACACAGCAGCAATAGCGGATTTGTCAATGTGGGATGAATTTCTCACGAACTGATCTGACATATCAGTGTTCATTCCGTCAGCATCCTCTTTGTCACCTCAGGTAGCCATGAACGCCGCAGCCTCTAAAGTAGTGGTCATCAACTCTGTCCTTGGGGCCCACTAACAGGCCAGGTTTTATGTATTACCTTGGAGAGACTAGAATACTGCAATCACTGAGCAGCAATGATATCACCTGTGATGTATTTCAGTTATCTTGCAAACCTGGCCTGTTAGTGGGCCCTGAGGACAGGCTTTGCAGCAATTTTTGGCCATCATTGCTTGCAGAGCCATGGTAATCAAAAATACTCCTGATCCTTGGGTTTAGTCAGTCCTTCTCACTATTAGAACTCTACCCTGTTGTGGCTGCAGCTCAAGTCTGGGGCAGCACCTGGCCAGGGCAAACAGTGACGTTTGCCACAATCAGGCCACAGCTAATATCATAAATATAGGCAGGTCCAAATCGCTAGCCATCATGTCCTTCCGGCGCAGGCTGGTGCAACTATCCCTGCAGCATCAATTCAAAGTGCACTGCATCTATATCCCTGGCAAGTGCAGAGACTCAGCCGACGCACTAACACACTTTAAGCTTGCGTCATTCTTCTCGCAGGAGCCTGGAACCAACCCAACCACATCTCCTATCCCACCTTGGTCACAGCTGACACTGGATTAAAGCACACCTGCGCGATGCAACCCGCCTTGTAAATCAGTCGTTACCCCTCAACACCCTGTAGGCCTATCGTACAGCCTGGAATTCCTACGGCAGGTTCCTAGCCCCATCTTAAACACATCCTGGCTTTCATATCATACTGTCACACGCAGCTGGCTCTATCACATAATGCCATCAGACTCTACTTAGCTGGCATCCAGCATTTCATCTCCAAACAGGACCCTACCAAGCCATCCTTGTTCTCTGCCCACGCAGTCAAAACCATTCTACGCAGCAACCCCAAAACTAGTAGCAAACATCTACCCAGCACTAGCGCCATCTTCAGAGACATGTCTACCATCCTGTCACGTTCCCCCTTCGGGTTACTGCCCAGCCTGGTCTTCCAGGCAACCATGTACCTGGCCTTCTATGGCTTCTTACGTCCGAGAGAGCATCCATTACTGGCCTCGGCTGTCAGGTACTAAGCAGACACCATCTAACACGCCAGCAGAATCACGTCATCCTACACCTCGTAGTGTCCAAAAACGCAACAGTCTGGTCCTAAGCTATATATCAAGCTATTCCAGACTGGTGCCCAGTGGCCATTCTAGACCAGTCGTTACCTCATCTGCCCGACCTGTTGGAGTCTAGGCCATTGCTATCTTTCCTTACCAACCCTCTGAGTGGTAGCCAATTCACCAGACACATTAGGATCCTTTTGCTTAACTTAGGCATTGACCCAGGCCGATAATCCGGATATCCCTTCCAGGTTGGAACAACGTCAGCAGCATCAAGAAACGGGGTTCTGGACCACGTCATCAAGAATATGGGCAGGTGGAAATCCGCTTGCTTTGCTCGATACATCCCCAATCCACAAGCAGAAATGTCACAAGCCTTCAGCAAGCTTGTCCTGTAGGATATCAGCTTAAATAAATAATTACCTCCATAACCAAGTCTTTTGCCCCCTTCTCTTGGCATACCGTCCTGCAGACACACTTCAGGTCTACTTTATGTTGTTAGTCTTGTGACGGGTTTATGTGGTTCACATTTCTGCCGGAAATAGGGCTCCAACCATAAATATATACACACACACATTTAAATAAAAATAAGCTTATAATACTATCATAATAACATTATATACAACAAAATACACATTTGTCACAAGCAGACGTTCCTCTAGTGAGGCGCTCATTCTCATTGTCCATTCTTGTAAGCCGTGGTCTAAACCTCTCCAGAAGGTCATCAGATGAAGGAATGGACATGCATGTAGAGTTGAAAAATTTCTTGGGATAATTACGTTGTGTGTACATATTTGCAAGAGAGATGCTGGGATCAGTCCAGAAGCAACGATGGCTGCTTCTCTCCTCCTCCAGCTGTCTCCATCTTCTCAGCCTCCATAATACAAGCAGCAAGATGGCCTCATCAGTTTTCAATATGACAGGATCCATAATGAATGTGGACAGTTCTCAGATGCTCTCAGGCCTCTCAAAATGGTATTAAAAACCACTTATAAGCGCTGATGTATTTAAGCGTATCTAAATGTGGATAAACGTTTGTGGAAAAGGTGCCTAAAAGTGCGTTTTTTGTTTTTTTTTATGTCACGTTTTCCTGCCAGCAGTACTGGCGTTCAGGGTGACTTTTTTTTAACACTCAGTGTGTAGGAGGCCTAACAGATAAACGTATGACTTATCGTTCGCATTTTGTTGCATAATACTAATACCGAATAGAACAGTGCAAGATGCGCTCTACAAAATGTACAATTTTTTTCGTACGATTCTGGAAAACCTTCCTGTTTGTGTACCTATCATGCGTGGTATTTGTCTATCGATTTTTAGCGGACGCATACATTAATCAGTTGTGGTTCGCTGGGTTATTGACCGTCTTTGTCCCTTCAGATATTGTCGGACGGACTGCCCTGATGGGCTTTCGAAAGCTGTGTACTAACGATCAGACTATTGTGCTGTCAATCCGAAAGCGATTTATCCAATTATCTAATCGTGTGTACAAGGCATTAGACTTTGTGTACACAGACACATTTATTACTTCCAAAATGAAAGACTGTCCCTATGATCCCCAGCACACACAAATATGTAAACCTGTTAGTAAAACTAGAGAAAAGGTCCACATCTACAAGCACTATTCATACATTGTAGTATTCATATGTGCAAACATTATAGAAAGAAGGAAGGAAATTAGAGAAGAAACCACTAGATGGTGCAGTGGTATTGTTTTTAATCTGGTGTCAATGAATGCATGAATGAAAGTATGTAGAGCAGTGGTTCTCAACTCCAGTCCTCGGGACCCACCAACAGGTCAGATTTTAAGTATTACCTTGGGGAGTTGCAGAGTAGAATACTGCAATCACTGAGCAGCAAGTGATATCACCTGTGATGTATTTCAGCTATCTTGCAAACCTGGCCTGTTGGTGGGTCCTGAGGACTGGAGTTGAGAACCACTGATGTAGAGTATCTCACAAAAGTGAGTACACCCCTCACATTTTTGTAAATATTTTATTATATCTTTTCATGTAACAACACTAAAGAAATTACACTTTTGCTACAATGTAAAGTAGTGAGTGTACAGCTTGTATAACAGTGTAAATTTGCTGTCCCCTCAAAATAACTCAACACACAGCCATTAATGTCTAAACCGCTGGCAACAAAAGTGAGTACACCCCAAGTGAAAATGTCCAAATTGGGCCCAAAGTGTCAATATTTTGTGTGGCCACCATTATTTTGCAGCACTGCCTTAACAGTCTTGGGCATGGAGTTCACCAGAACTTCACAGGTTGCCAATGGAGTCTTCTTCCACTCCTCCATGACCATGGTGGATGTTAGAGACTTTGCACTCCTCCACCTTCCCTTTGAGGATGCCCCACAGATGCTCAATAGGGTTTAGGTCCAGTGCCATCTTAAGAGCATTATAGGCCCCCGGCCAATACAGTGCACTAGGGCCTTGTCTACACAATCATGCACGACTGCTCATCAAATGCAGCTTTACTGTACCCGTGAATGCAGCCTCACTGTGCCCACCATTGCACCCTCACTGTGCCCACCATTGCACCCTCACTGTGCCCACCATTACAGCCTCACTGTGCCCATGAATGCAGTCTAACTGTGCCCACAATTGCGCCCTCACTGTGCCCATGAATGCAGCATCACTGTGCCAATTAATACAGACTCACCATCACCTGGTAACACACACAGACTGGCTCGTGTGATAGGCGGAACACTGATTCAATCTACTATTACATGAGCCGGTCTAGGGGGACGGGACCTTGTTACAGTGCGGCCGCCGAACACAGACCCAGCCAGCTCCGTGATTCACAGGAGGAGGAGGCGAGAAGGAAAGAGCGGAGTGCTGCAGCCACAACTCCGGTATCCCGGTAGGCCAGTCCAGCCCTGGCTGGCGTCGCTGGGCAGGTGGGGCCCCCGGGCAACTGCCCAGCATGCCCATGCAAAAAACGGCCCTGTTTTGGTCTGGAGACATGCTTGGCCAGTCCATCACCTTTACCCTCAGCTTCTCTAGCAAGGCAGTGGTCGTCTTGGAGGTATGTTTGGGGTCGTTATCATGTTGGAATACTGCCCTGCGGCCCAGTCTCTGAAGGGAGGGGATCATGCTCTGCTTCAGTATGTCACAGTACATGTTGGCATTCATGGTTGCTTCAAGGAACTGTAGCTTCCTAGTGCCGGCAGCACTCATGTAGCCCCAGACCATTCCACTCCTACCACCATGGTTCACTGTAGGCAAGACACACTTGTCTTTGTACTCCTCACCTGGTTGCCGCCACACATGCTTGACACCATCTGAACCAAATACGTTTATCTTGGTCTCATCAGACCACAGGACATGGTTCCAGTAATCCATGTCCTTAGTCTGTTTGTCTTCAGCAAACTCCGGGCTTTCTTGTGCATCATCTTTAGAAGAGGCATCCTTCTGGGACAACAGCCATGTAGACCAATTTGATGCAGTGTGCGGCGTATGGTCTGAGCACTGACAGGCTGACCCCCCTACCCCTTCAACCTCTGCAGCAATGCTGGCAGCACTCATATGTCTATTTCCCAAAGACAACCTCTGGATATGACGCTGAGCACGTGCACTCTACCCCTTTTGTTGACCATGGCGAGGCCTGTTCTGAGCGGAACCTGTCCTGTTTAACCACTGTATGGTCTTGGCCACAGTGCTGCAGCTCAGTTTCAGAGTGTTGGCAATCTTCTTATAGCCTAGACCATCTTTATGTACAACAACAATTCTTTTTTTTTTTTTAGATCCTCAGAGAATTCTTTGCCATGAGGTGCCAGGTTGAACTTCCAGTGACCAGTATGAAAAAGTGAGAGTTGATAACACCAAATTTAATACACCTGCACCCCATTCACACCTAAGACCTTGTAACGAGTCACATGACACAGGGGAGGGAAAATGGCTAATGGGGTCCAATTTGGACATGTTGCTGAGTCATATCCGGTCTGTCGGATGACAACATCCAGGGACCGGATTGGCAGCCATATTAGAGACAAACTCCGCCAACACAAAAGCATCCTCTGGTGATTGGGTTACCAATACAGCCAGAGGAGGACAAACGGCCCCGATATGAAATATAAGGGCCTTTGTGTGCCGGGTACAGGTGTGGGAGGTTGCAAAAAGACAACATAATTTACACCAAATAGGAAATGCCTCTGCCATTACAAACTAAAATATTAAATGTTTATAATATAAGCCATTACCTCAATAGACTGTCGCATATGTTCCAATTTATATGGAAGGAAAAAATGCAAACAGAAAATAGAGAGGGAAGCAACCTAAATATTACAAAAAAAGAAAAGAAACCCAAAGGTGTAGCATCAATATTTTACCTCCCAAAGTATAAGGACGAGGAAATCCCACCACAGAGCTAGGAGGAAGAAAAGCCACCTCCAAATAATAGCTACAGAAATCCCATCCATGGTGAAAAAATAGATTTAGATTAAAATTGAAAAGAGGAACCACCTATTTATGAACAACACCCCTCACTAAAAAACTAAAATAAATAAATGGGGGAACATGATTCCTACATGTTCATTAAATCATCTTACCAAGGGGTCCCCTTGGTTAGTCTATTTTTCCTGAGCTAAAACCATCCAGAAAGGGCCTAAAGCTCTCCGCGTCATTGAGGCCTGGAGGAGTTGTAGCCTTAAGATATCTGATCCAGCGCATTTCGCCCTGGAGCAGAATCTTGTTCCAGTCGCCTCCTCTGGTAGGAATATGTATTCTGTCCAAAACTGTAAAGTTAACATTAGGAACTCTGTATTTATGTCTCCTGGCAATATGTGTGCTGAGAGGTAAGAACAGATTGCGTATTTGCATACTGTGCATACTTGCCTCTCTATTGCACAGTATGCCTATTCCTATTTGCATACTGTGCATGTGTCTCCCCCCCCCCTCCTCTATCATACTCCCATCCTCCCCTTTCCTCCCCTGGTTACCCAGTCCTCATTAAATATAAGCAGGTATCATATTACTGTAAAATGTGTCTATAGATGTTTTCTTATATGTGCATATTAGGTACACACATACATATTATTAATGCTCCCTATACAAAAGTGCTTATGTACAAAAATTTCTTATGTGCAGAGACATGCTAGCGTATGCACTGCTATTGAATCTCAGTTCCAAAAAGTTCATCATACTTCCCATTTCACCATTTATACACACTTATTGTACAAACTATTGGTTTACAAGTGAGTCTGCCTAAACCCGTAATCCCACCACTGCGCTCTAGGAAATGGGCAAGAGCAATCCTATAGCTGCCACTTAAAAAAAGAAAGCATGTGAACCGAATTCAAACCTCTATAAAATGTGAGAATGAATAGTGGCGCTACCGTGAAACAGAAAAACTACTGTGAAATCTATAAAAATAAAAATAAATGGGATCAAACTCTCAGTGAAAATAAAATTGTGTCTGTAAGCATACAGCATCTAAATAGTGTGTCCGAGAAAATATATAACACCCTGTGACAAGTGTAAAATATATGTGAACCAAAACAAATGAAATACACCCCGTGACAAGTGTGAAAGGTATATATCACTTATCAAGGAATGATGAACTGATTAATAAATACAAAAAAAACAGTCCATATGCAGTGTGCACAAAAGTCCAAAAAGTGATGAAATCTTCGGTATGAAAAACAAAATGTGAATCTTGTAATCATCCACCGCACCTCAGTGACGTGATTCCACTCCCCTCTAAAATACAAACTCACCAGCTGCTATAGCCTCACACTGTCGTGTTTGGTCAGAATCACCTCAACCCACTCATATGGGGGTTTAAAATACGATATCCGAAGTCCAATGGTGTGTATATCAAATACTCTTCCTGAAGTAATAGCTCCACATGTGAATGAAAAAGAGCGCTCCAATAGTGTGATACCTTTCACAAATGTATTAAAATCTCAGTAAACCATCACCATTGTACTCACATGTAAACAAATCACAGCAGGCAAAAGGCAAATCACATCAAAGCAATCCATGCAGTGGTGTAAACCAAATAGCAGCGGTCGCGGCGGACCCAGGGAGTGTGGATGCTGGTAACAATCCCATGAAGAAGTCCTTGTGACGAAACATGTTGGGGCGTGGCTATATGGCCATCTAGCACGTGTGCCATAAGTCGGAGTAACGAGACACGGAGCAGTGGGAAGCGGAGGATCTGTCTTAGGAGCGGGTGAGATTGTTACCAGCATCCACACTCCCTGGGTCCGCCACGACCGCTGCTATTTGGTTTACACCACTGCATGGATTGCACCACTATTCATTCTCACATTTCATAGAGGTTTGAATTCGGTTCACATATACACACTTATTCCCCATATAATAATTTCTTTATCCATTTATTATTATTGTTGTTTCCATGTACAGACATACAGACAGATGCATGCATCGGCATACAGTCTTCTTTTTTACATGCAGTTCAATGTCCTTCAAGCCCTTTGTTTTTGTTTTTTTATTTATTTATTTTTATTTTTGTTTTAACCTGTGATCAAGTGTGTGTACATATGTATGTGTGTATGTATATATATAAAAATGTATGTGTGTGTGTGTGTGTGGTGTGTGTGTGTGTGTGTGTGTGTGTGTGTGTGTGTGTGTGTGTGTGTGTGTATATATATATATATATATATATATATATATATATATATATATATATATATATATATATATATATATATATATATATATATATATATATACTTTTTTTTTAAACGTCCATATCCATACACAATTTTTTTTTATATCCCGCTTGTCCATCATCCAGTTCCGTCCCCACTCATATGTGCCATCCACTCATGGCACACTAGATCCCAACCCCTCCCCCTCCCTGCCCTTGTATTACAAACTGGCTGGTGACTGTCCCATAGCTTGAGAAAGGAGCACGGCTGTGTAAGTCATCCACAGCCTGCACGCTCGTGAAATGCGTCGCGTTTGAGTGATGTCATCCCCCCCGCCTGGACACTTTCCTGCGTCTTAAACCTCATGTTGGTGATCAGTTCTACAGTGGTTGGCCGAGCACCCTCCAGTGGTGCCTGAAGCACAGGACGCTTGCACAGCTGAGAGATCCACTACAGCTGGCAGAACATCATCCAGCTGCACACGAGAAACGTCACAGGACGGACACAGAGAAGCCCAAGGGATCGACTCCAGTGAGGACAGCCCCATATCTTTGGGATATTATCCAATGCCTGTTTTTAAAAACTAAAATGTGAGTTTACTATAAGGAAAACCTTACTGCATATTAAAATTGTAAAAAATTTGCACCCAGAGGTGCCTCTTCTCCCTTTGTTTTCTTCTCAATGCGTTTGACCAATTCCTGCCGTGTCTTGCCTACATAGAAGGCACCACATTGACACTGCATGAGGTAAGTCAGACCCTGCGTTTTGCAATTTGCAAAATGCCTAAGGCAGAGACGTTCCCCATTGGGCAGTGTAAATGAGGTCCTCTTGCCAATAACTGCACATTGCGAACAGGATCTGCAAGGATAGGTACCCCAAGTCTTGCAGGGGTCCATCCTTGAGTTACCTTTGTATTTACTCTGTGTCTGCATTTCACCAATAGATCCAGCTTTTTTGTATGTTATTTGTGGATTTCCAGTTACTAAATTTCCAAGAATTGGATCTTCAGTCAAAACAGACCAATATTTTGTAAGGATTTTCCTCACTTAATTATATTCATTGGTATATCTCAGAATAATTCTAGTGGTATTGTCCTCCTTTTCTTTTGACTTGAAGATGAGATCCTGTCTTTTGGTGTTCTTGACAAGATTAAATGCTTTTTTCAGAGCGGACTTGGTGTATCCCCTTGCCAATAATCTAGTGGTGAGCTCATCAGATTCCCTCTGAAAATCTTCAGCTGTAGTACAATTTAATTTTATTCGTAGAAATTTACTGAACGGTATCGATTTTTTTTCAGAGGTTCAGGATGAAAACTATCTGCATGCAATAATGTATTTATTGCCTGCAGTTCCTTTCTAAAAAGTTTACTGGTGAGCCCACCACTTTGATTCTTAAGGATACTAATATCCAAAAAGTCGACTACAGGAATCATAGATCATTGTAAAGAACAAGTTGAAATTGTTCTGATTCATCAAACCAAGGCAGTCTCTCAGCCTATTTTCTGGACCATCCCAAATAATCAATATATCGTCTATGTACCTCTGCCACATTAAAATGTGGCAAGTAAACATAGACGATTGTTCTCCCGATATAAAGTCTTTCTCTCACTCCCCCAGGTACAGATTGGCATATGAGGGGGCACAACAGGTCCCCATAGCCACACCCTGCACCTGGAGGTAGTGGGAGCCTTTAAAAAGAAAGACATTATGTCTCAGGATGAAGTCCAACATTTTTAAAACAAATTGGTTGAACTTCCATTCCTGTGTTGCCCTCTGTCAGAGTATTCGTCCCACAGCTGCAACACCTAAATCATGTGGAATGCTGTTGTATAATGATTCAACATCAATTGTTACCAATATGGCTGAATTGGGGTTCTCTAAATTTTCTAGGATCTGCAATAAATGAATGGTATCTTTGGTGTAGAATGGCAATTCCATCACATGTGGCCTAAGATGTTGGTCTATGATCTGGCTGATTCCCTCTGTGATACATCCATTGCCGGAAATAATTGGTCTTCCGGGTGGAATATGTTTATCCTTATGCACTTTGTGCATATAGTGTGGGTAAACGGGGATGTTTAGTTCAAATAGACTCCCACGTATCTCTCTTGATGAATCCCTCATTAAGTGCTTCCTCCACGAGAGAATACAATTCCTGATTGAATCTATCGACCAAACGAGAACATTTTTTAGATAGCATTTAGTGTTGTTTAGAATTTTGAAACACATATTTTCATATTTTTCATTGTCCATTAGGACAATGTTGCCCCCCTTATCTGATGCCTTAATGGTTATCTTGGTGTTATTTTTTTAACCACTTACCTACAGGACACTTACACCCCCTTCTTGCCCAAGCCATTTTTCAGCTTTCAGCACTGTTGCACTTTGAATGACAATTGCGCGGTCATGCTACACTGTACCCAAACAATTTTTTTTATCATTTTCTTCACACAAATAGAGCTTTCTTTTGGTGGTATTTAATCACAAGCTGTGTGGTTTGTTTTTTTTCCTAAAAAGATAAAAAAAGACCAAAAATTTTGAAAAAAAATATTTTTTTACTTAGTTTTTGTCAGTAAATTTTGTAACTAAGTCATTTTTCCCCTTCACTGATGTGCGCTGATGAGGCTGAACTGGTGGGCATTGATGAGGTGGCACTTATGGGCACTGATTAGGTGGCACTAATATGCTGCACTTATGGGCGCTGATAGGTGGCACTGATATGTGGCACTGGGCACTGTTTGGCAATGATGGGCACTAATAGGTGGCACTGGTTGGCACTGATAGGTGGCATGGATAAGCGGTACTGATGGGCATTGATGGGTGACACTGATAGGCATTGATCGACAGTAGTGATGGGCAGCACTGATAGCCAGCACTGACTGGCATCACTAATGGGCACTGATTGGTGGCACTTGTGGGCAGTGGCGGGCAACGACTGCTGCCACTGATTGCTGGCAATGGTGGGCACTGATTGGTGACACTGTTGGCACCATATTGTAATCAGGGCACTGATGATCAGTGCCCTGATTACACGTGTAGATGTCCCCCTGCGTGGAGATGCTGCTGATTGGCTCTCCTCGCCACACACTCTGTCAATGTGAGGCGAGGAGCGCCAATTACCGGCATCGCCGTGTTTACATGTGACCGGCTGTGATTGGACACAGCCGATTACATGGTTAAAGATCCGCGGATGCGGCTCTTTACAGAGATCAGGGTCGCGCCGTGTCCTAGCAACATTGCCGCACTGCGCGCTCCGCAGGCGCACAAGATCAACTCTTCTGGGACGCCATCTTATGAGCCGCATCGCCCCGCTGTCTTTTGTGGGCGGGAGGAAACTAGTTAAAGATCTAAGTGCCTGTTGATGTTCAGGACCCAGATTTTGGTGAGTGGTATCATTTTTCAATGCCTCTATCTTCTTAGTAGTTTGTCTTACGAAGAGCGCTAAAGCTGGATTTTGATTTAAAGGAGGGAATCTATGTGATTTCCTCTTAAATTTCTTAACTGGATTGTCATTTCTCACCTCCTCATCTTCCTCACTGTCCAGATCATCCTCCCACATACCATCTAGGGTATTTTGTAATATTTAGGCTCCTTCCCTCTCTATTTTCTGTTTGCGCTTTTTCACTCCATTCGGATTGGAATATATGCGACAGTCTATTGAGGGAATGGCATATGTTATAAACATTTAATATTTTTTGGTTTGTAATGGCAGAGGCATTTCCTATTTGGTGTAAATTTTGTCGTCTTTTTGCAAGCTCTCACACCTGTACCCGGCATATTTCATATCGGGGCCATTTGTCCTCCTCTGGCTGTATTGGTAACCCAATCATCAGAGGATGCTTTTGTGTTGGCGGCGTTTGTCTCCAATATGGCTGCCAATCCGGTCTCCGGATGTTGTCATCCGTCAGACCGGATATGACGCAGCAATGCGGGACGCACCGGCGATGCGCCTGACGTCATTGCGGCAAGCCTGCATAGTATATGGAGACGCCGGGGACTGCAGCTGGCCCCATTCCTCTCCTCCACACCTTACCAGGAGGTATCAAAACCGGTGGAGCCAAAACAGGCAGCGGAAGTTCTACTACTCTGGAACACTTGGATTTCGTAAGCAAACTGCCCCTAACAGTAAGTAGCCCCTTTTAAGTTTAGGGTTTGCAAATCTGTTCCCTAGGGATGTTTTTCCACCCCAACAGATGGAGTTTTAGTGTGGGTATAGTATGTGTATACATATCACCCATTGTATTCATTTTTCTTATTCTGTCTTTAAATGGCCTACGGTGTCCCTTTCTGCTTTGCTTTATTTTTGGATCACATCCAGCAGTCCTGTACAGGGTGAATGGCAATTTGTGCAAATTTTGGACTTTTTCCACTGAGATATGGGGAATGCTCATGCCAAAAGTTACTTAAAGTGGAGGGCCACCCTGAAAAAAAAAATTGCACCAAAAACCCTAAAAAAAATAAAAAAAAAAACATTTGAAAAAAAAAAAATTAAACTTACCTGAACCCTTGTTGCTAGGCAGTCTTCCTAATCTGCCTCTTCCTATTCCGCGGCATGTCCTGTTCCTCGGTGAGCGGCCCCGTTGCCTTCTGGGAACTGTGTGTTCCCAAAAAGGGCCATTCAGAGCGCCGCACCGCTCGCGCGTGCGCAGTAGGAAACTGCCAGTGAAGCCGCAAGGCTCCACTGCCTGTTTCCTTTAGTTAAAATGGCAGTGCCGGGACCCGAGAGCCAAGGGACAGGTCGGCCTTGGGCGGCCGACATCACGGGCACCCAGGACAGGTAAGTGTACTTATTTAACGTCAGCAGCTACAGTGTTTGTAGCTGCTGACTTTAAAAAAATTTTTTCGCTGGCAGAAAACCCGCTTTAAGCATGTATTTAGAACGTAAATGTTCATGTCATATATTTGCAGTTATTGAAAATATGTACTATATATGTACTTATATGAATTCTAAAATGCAACATTTTGTACTTTCAGAAGTGGTATAAATCCCTGATGAAGATTGTGCTTATGCATTTATTATTCGAAACGCCTTGGATATCCCTCTACTCTTCACCATCCGGTTTTCACTGGTGGTAGTTCAGCAAGTATATGGGAAATACCACTTCCAACCCAATCTAAAACATCATGCATTGTTTTTAGTTTTTGTATAATTATGCAACATGTTAAACTTTTCTACTTATTTTTTTATTCTCATATGTTAACCACTTCAGCCCCGGACCATTTGGCTGCCTAAAGACCAGAGGACATTTTACAATTTGGCACTGCACTGCTTTAACTGGTAATTGCGCGGTCATGCAATGTTGTACCCAAACAAAATTTGCGTCCTTTTTTTCCCACAAATAGAGCTTCCTTTTGATGTATTTGATTGCCTCTGCGATTTTTTATTTTTTGCAATATGAACGGGAAAAAAAACAAAAATGTTGAAAAAAAATGATATTTTCTACTTTTTGTTATAAGAAAAATCCAATAAACTCAATTTTAATCATACATTTAGGCCAAAATGTATTCAGCACCATGTCTTTGGTAAAAAAAAAGTCAATAAGCGTATATTTATTGGTTTGCGCAAAAGTTATAGCATCTACAAATTAGGGTACATTTTCTGGAATTTACGCAGCTTTTAGTTTATGACTGCCTATCTCATTTCTTGAGGTGCTAAAATGCAGGGCAGTGCAACACCCCCCCCCCCCCCCAAATGACCCCATTTTGGAAAGTAGACACCCTAAGGAAATTGCTGAGGCATGTTGAGCCCATTGAATATTTAATTTTTTCGTCCCAAGTGATTGAATAAGGACAAAAAAATATATATTTTTTTTTTACAAAAAGTTGTCACTAAATGATATATTGCTCACACATGCCATGATTATATGTGGAATTGCACCCCAAAATACATTTTGCTGCTTCTCCTGAGTACGGAGATACCACATGTGTGGGACTTTTTGGGAGCCTAGCTGCATACGGGGCCCCGCAAACCAAGCACCGCCCTCAGGATTTCTAAGGGCGTAAATTTTTTATTTGACTCCTCACTACCTATAACAGTTTTGAAGGCCATAAAATGCCAAGATGGCACAAACCCCCCCAAATGACCCCATTTTGGAAAATAGACACCCCAAGCTATTTGCTGAGGGGCATGTTGAGTCCATAGAATATTTAATATTTTGCCACAAGTTGCAGGAAAGGGAGCCTAGTCGCGTACGGGGCCTGAAAACCAAGCACCGTCTTCAGGATTTCTAAGGGCATAAATTTTTGATTTCACTCCTAGCTGCCTATCACAGTTTCGGAGGCCATGGAATGCCCAGATGGCACAAAACCCCCCCAAATGACCCCATTTTGGAAAGTAGATACCCCAAGCTATTTGCTGAGAGGCATGGTGAGTATTTTGCAGCTCTCATTTGTTTTTGAAAATGAAGAAAGAAAAGAAAATTTTTTTTTTTTTTTTTTCAATTTTCAAAACTTTGTGACAAAAAGCGAGGTCTGCCAAATACTCACCATACCTCTCAGCAAATAGCTTGGGATGTCCACTTTCCAAAATGTTGTGCTATCTGGGCATTCCATGGCCTCCGAAACTGTGATAGGCAGTGAGGAGTGAAATAAAAAATTTACACCCTTAGAAAGCCTGAAGGCGGTGCTTGGTTTTCGGGATCCCGTACGTGGCTAGGCTCCCAAAAAGTCTCACACATGTGGTATCCCTGTACTCAGGAGAAGCAACAGAATGTATTTTTGGGTGTAATTTCACATATGCCCATGGCATGTTTGAGCAATACATCATTTAGTGACAACTTTGTGCAAAAAAAAAAAAATTGTCTATTTTCCCACAACATTTAGAAGCTTATGTCACCCACTCTTCTAAACACTTAATGACAAAGCCCTTTCTGACACTTTTTGTTTACATGAAAAAAAATTTTTTTTTTGCAAGAAAATTACTTTGAACCCCCAAACATTATATATATTTTTTTTAAAGCAAAGGCCCTACAGATTAAAATGGTGGGTGTTACCTTTTTTTTTTTTACACAGTATTTGTGCAGCGATTTTTCAAACGCATTTTTTTGGGTAAAAACTTTTTTAATTTCTAATGCACTAAAACATACTATATTGCCCAAATGTTTGATGAAATAAAAAAATGATCTTAGGCCGAGTACATGGATACTAAACACAACATGCTTTAAAATTGCGCACAACCGTGCAGTGGCGACAAACTACATACATTTTTAAAACCCTTCAAAAGCCTTTACAGGTTACCACTTTAGATTTACAGAGGAGGTCTACTGCTAAAATGACTGCCCTCTATCTGACCTTCGTGGTGATACCTCACATGCATGGTGCAATTGGTGTTTACATTTGCCGCCAGACCGACACTTGCGTTCACCTTTGAGCGAGAGCAGGGGGGGACGGGTGCTTTTTTTTTTTTTTTTCATTATTTTTTTTTTTTTTTTGCTTTTTTATCTTACTTTTAACCACTTCACTACCCACGTATAGTCATATGACGGCCTGAGATTGGATCTCCCATCCTGGGTGGCCGTCATATGACGTCCTGGGCTTCCCGGCCGTCTCAGGGGCGCGTTGCTTGGGACCCGGTGCGTGTGCCCGGCGGCCGCGATGTCTGCCGGGCACCCGCGATTGCCCGTTAACCGGGCAGGACCGTGGATCTGTGTGTGTAAAGTCAGTTGAGAGGAGACCGATCTGTGTTCCCAGTACAGAGGAACACTGATCGGTCTCCTCCCCTTGTACGTCCCCTCCCCCTACAGTTAGAATCATTCCCTAGGAAACATAATTAACCCCTTGTCTCCCCCTAGTGGTTAACCCCTTCCCTTCCTGTCACATTTACACAGTAATCAATGCAATTTTATAGCATTGATCACTGTATAAATGTGAATGGTCCCAAAAATGTGTCAAAAGTGTCCGATGTGTCCGCCATAATGTCGCAGTCACGAAAAAAAATCGCAGATAGCCGCCATTACTAGTAAAAATAAATAAAAAAAATTTTTTTTTAAATGCCACAAACCAATCAATATACGCCTATTGCGATTTTTTTTTTACCAAACATATGTAGAAGAATACGTATCGGCCGAAACTGAGGAAAAAATTTGTTTTTTTTAAAAAAAAATTGGGATATTTATTATAGCAAAAAGTATAAAATATTGTGTTTTTTTTCAAAATTGTAGCTCTTCTTTTGTTTATAGCGCAAAAAATAAAAACCGCATAGGTGATCAAATACCACCAAAAAAAAGCTCTATTTGTGGGGAAAAAAGGACGTCAATTTTGTTTTGGTACATCGTCGCACGACCGCTTAATTGTTGTTTAAAGTGCAACAGCGCTGAAAACTAAAAATTGGTCTGGGAAGGAAGGGCATGAAAATGCCCTGTATTGAACCGGTTAAACTGTTCCTTTCATTTTTTTTATAATTTTTATTGTTATTTTAGTAAATATACCCTATAATAGCAATAGGTAGTGACAGGTACTCTTTTTTGAAAAAAATGGGGTCTATTAAACCCTAGATCTCTCCTCTGCCCTCAAAGCATCTGACCACACCAAGATCGGTGTGATAAAATGCTTTCCCAATTTCCCAGTGGCGCTATTTACATCCGGCGAAATCTAAGTCATGAAATGCTCGTAGCTTCCAGTTTCTTAGGTCATAGAGATGATTTGAGCTGTTCTGATCTCTAATCAGCTCTATGGTCAGCTGGCAGAACCACTGGCTGCATTCTCATGTTCCCTGTTGGGACAGGAGAGCCAGAGAAAACCATGGTGGGGGGGGACATTCCTGCCACTGCTTGCAAAAGCAGTCTAGAGGCTAATTAGCCACTAGGATTGCTTTTACATGAAAGCTGACCACTGGCTGAAAAGAATGATACCAAGATGATACCTAAACCCACAGGCATCATTCTGGTATAACCACTCAAAATCCAGCAACATACCAGTACGTTGCTGGTCCTTGTTGGGCAAATATTGTAATCTCTTTTTTCATGCAGCCTGTGGGCTGAACGAAAAAAAGAGATTGATCAGTGGTTATGCCCACCATTAGAATACCTCCCTTCATCTACCCACTTCTAATGATGGGCATACATGCACCATTTTGTTTTTAACTGTGGTGGTGAAATCACCTCCGACAGCGCTGGAGTCATGGCTTTATGTATCATGGGAGCAAATGCTGTTGCTGTCAAGATAAATAAATCAGTGCTGCAGCTGAATGGCCTAAAAAATATAGGCCAAAGCATGGGGGCATCCGCCCCAAAAGTTAGGAGCAAATCGCTCCTCCACCCCTGCTGCCCTCATGCTTCGGCATATATGCTCTTTTTTTAACTGTGGTGGTGAAATCACCTCCGACAGCGCTGGAGTCACGGCTTTATGTATCGTGGGAGCAAACGCTGTTGCTGTCAAGATAAATAAATCCGCGCTGCAGCTGAATGGCATACCGGAGAATAAAAAATGGTTAACAATAAAATACAGTAAACAGTAAAGTATAAAAAAATTACATACCTGAAAAGCAAACATGATAAAACATAATAACAATAAAACATTGCAGAATAGAATACAGTAAAAAAGAGCAGAACAATAGAGAGAGAATAGAGAGAGAGAGAACAATAAAACGACAACTATTTTTGTTGTTTTTATTTTATATATATAATATATATATATATATATATATATATATATATATATATATATATATATATATTTTTATACTTTTTTTTGTAACTGTAACTGTAACGGTTCCAGGTTCGGGTCTCTCAAAATGCGATGGCATCTTAGGAGACCCTGTGATTATGTGTCCTAGTCTGTGTAGTGCTGTACCCTACGGTAATACTCAATTAGTGTATGGTAGCGTTCAAAACATTCACCAATGCAAAGACCAGGATTGTCAGGACAGGAGGGACAATAATAGCTGGTGTCACGCCTATATCCGCGCTTGCTGCAGACACAACATCTTCTTTGGGGGGCTCGTTGGGTAGGGGTACTCGGAAGGATATACAGAAATGCAGCCGGCTTACTGCATTTGGATTGGGAAGGTGAGGTGGAGCACTGTCTGGAAACAGAAGGGCTCCGACGATCTCTTCCTGGAATTTAAGGAAGGATCCAGTCCATCCTGAAGCTCTGTATAGCACATGAGCATTCAGCAAAGCCAATTGAAATAAATAAACAGACACTTTTTTGTACCAGCGTCTGGCCTAACGGGCAACTAGGTACGGCGCCAACAACTGGTCGTTGAGGTCCACCCCTCCCATATTTTGGTTATATTCGTGGAGGGGCTTCTCCACAACACCAGTCGCCATAGGAATTTGGACTGTCATGTCTGCATGAAGGGAGGTAGGAACGAAAACATTCTTATTACCTCTCCACTTCACAGCGAGCAAATTATTACACTTGAAGCAGGCTCTCTCCTCCAGCCTAAGACGGGAATCTACAAGCTGCTGGGGAAAGCCCCGGCAATTAGGTCACACGGTGCCACATTCTCCAATCTGATGATCAAACAAGTGACTAAAAAGTGGCAAGCTCGTGTAATAATTGTCCATATACAAATGGTACCCCTTTCTGAATAAGGGTGACAGCAAGTCCCACACAATCTTGCCAGCACTCCCTATGTAATCTGGGCAGTTCGGCAGTTCTACCTGACTATCTTTTCCCTCGTAAACCATAAAACTACATGTATAGCCTGTGGCCCTGTCACAGAGATTGTACATCTTGACTTCATATCTGGCACGCTTGCTGGGAAAATACTGTTTGAAGGACAAGCGGCCAGAAAACTTAATCAGGGACTCATCAACGCACACAACTTGATGGGGAGTAAACAAGTCTGCAAAACGCTGGTTGAAGTGGTTTACGAGGGGCTGAATTTTGTAGAGCCGATTGTATCCAGAGTCTCCAGGAGGACGACAAAGTTCATTGTTGTTGAAATGCATGAACTAAAAGATCTGCTCGTATCGTGCCCTGGTCATGGAGGCAGAGAACGCGGGCATATGGTAAATTGGGTCAGTGGACCAATATGACCACAACTCACTCTTTTTAGTTATGCCTATGTCGAGGGACAGGCCCAGAAAGGTCTTAAATTTAGAAACCATAATTGGTTTCCAATCTCTGGCAAGGGAGTACTGGGGATTAGCGGCGATGTATTGACCAGCATACAAATTGCTTTGGTCCACAATAGATCTATAGAGATCTTCGGTGAAAAACAGCAAATAAAAATCAAGTGACGTAAAATCAACTGTTTCCACCTGAATTCCGGGTTGGCTAGTGAATTGGGGAAGTATGGGTGCTGCAGAAGTGGTGGGTTCCCAATTAGGATTGGCGAATTCTGCAGGAAGGACACTATGGGCACGATGGGCCTGTCTTGGTCTTCTTGGTGGCAGCGGGACACTACTTGTGCTTGCCACCTCGCCAGCTTGAACAGCACTTATGGGACTCGCCATGTCACCACATGATACTGCAGTGCCGGATGTACGACCAGGGTGTACTAGGCCCCTGGTGCTTGCCAGTTCACCAGAAGGATGAGCGACACTAGTACTTCTCTGCTCCATATGAGAGCCCCGCGGTTTTTGCACCTCAACAACAGCAGAAGAAGATCAGGGTTTGGTACACCTGACCTTGGCAGGGACCAAAACTCCGTTGTCAGAGCGATCTGTCAAGGAGCCACTGTCTACAGGATCGCATTCTGAGCCTGAATCTGACAGATGAGTGACTTCCTCTTCACTATCTGTCATGCTCAGAAACGTGTAGGCCTTCGATTTGTCATTTTGGGCTCTAAATTTACTGGTACAGTAGTGAGACTCACAGGTAAAAAAAGTTCCTAGGCTGTCAGCAACTGTATCAAACACTACCAAAAAAACTGTTAGCGATCGCAGGGATCAGCCCTGACTCTGCGAATGCTGCAGTTATGTGTTTAGTGTTTTGTAAGTGACAGTGATCGATCGATACTGCACTTGGGTAGGCTGGACTGCACTGGGCGGAGGGGCTAAATGCAGGTGAAAGCAGGTATCTGGGCTTATCCTGCTAACACTGCGTTTTTGGGAACCCTAAACTGCTCGGGACACTAGTATAGATCTAATCAGATCAAATATTGATCCGTTCAGATACTATACCACTAACGGAGGTGTATGCTGCATGCGAGGGTGTTAGCACTACTGGCACTAATCTGACGCTGCCTGGGGCGACGCAGACCCTAACTGACCCTAAAACCTAACTGATATCACCCGCCGGGCGATCAGGGGGGTTAAACCTTTATTGGGTAATAAACTGCGAGTATAAAAAACAAACTAACAAACCAGCATCACCCGTAACACTTATACGGTGATCACTGGTGAAAGGGTTAACTAGGGGGCAATCAGGGGGTTAAAACCTTTATTAGGTAGTATATGGGGGTACCTGACGCTAAAAAAAGCTGACGGTGAACCTAAATACCTACCTGGCTAACTAGCATCACCTGTGACACTAATACGGCGATCAGAAAAAAGATTGCTTAGTGACACTGGCGACAGGGGATGAAGGGGTTAACTGGGGGGTGATCAAGGGATTAAACCTTTATTAGGGGGGTACCCTAGACCTAAAGGAGCCTACCACTAACTGCCCTAACACTTATTAGAGTCACAAATTACACCAAATGCAGTGATCAGTAAAAAAATAAACACTGCAATCGGTGACACTGTGACTGGGGGTGATGGGGGGTGTTTTATGTGCCTATGTGTACTGGTGTTAGAGTAGTGTTGGTGCAACTAAAATGGATGTCGCCTCTCCTCGGGCGCTGGAACGAATAGGCTCCACGAGGAGAGATGACATCACTTCCTCTGCTTCTGTTTACAGTTCAGAAGCAGAGGAAGCTTCACATTCGTCAGGAGCGATCGTAAAGGGGGTAGCCATGAATCGGTGGCTTCCCCTCAGCACGGATCGCTCCTGCAACGAAGCCGACCGCCACAGGCACTGGGGGGGCTCGGTCGGGCCACCCGCCTGCTGGGAGGCAGGGACGTACAGATACACCCATATGACTGCCCGTGCCATTCTGTCGACGTGCATAGTCGTGCGGCGGTCGGCAAGTGGTTAAGGATAAAATTTCTTATATATAGAAACTCTTTCTAAATTATTATTTCATTGCATTAAAAATTCCAAGCTAGAGGTTTTCACATTTTTTCTGGTATCATAGGGATGATGGCAATCACACACCTAAGTCACATGAGCTGTCTCATTTTTCCAGATGAATGCAGTATGCTATCAAAAAATACTGGAGGAACTTTTGCATTCATCAGCCAAGAAGCTGCGCATGGGACGTACTTGGACTTTCCAACATGACAATGATCCAAAACACAAGGCCAAGTCGACCTGTCATTGGCTACAGCAGAATAAAGTGAAGGTTCTGGAGTGGCCATCTCGGTCTCCTGACCTCAATATCATTGAGCCACTCTCAAACAGCAAAAAAAGGCACTCACATGAGTGTAGACGGATAGGCCGCACACCCCATAAAGTGCATAAAAAAGTATAAGGACCCCCTATCGGGGCTTTTTAGCAGCCAATAAGGTGCAATATAGATGGTTGAAAAAATTGAATTTTATTAGTACAAAAAATAATATAAATAACATTAAAAGGAAAAATTTCATTGACTGAAATAAATACTGACTGTTAAAGTCAGGACATGAACTGAGTATGGCGTACAAGTACAACGGACAACAGCCTACAATGAAAAACCAATGCAAGACACAATGTATGCGGGGGCAGCCAATATTCCCCCAATGAAGAATCCTTGAGGTGAGGTAACAATGGGTGCCTATAAATAGGGACAATAAGCAATACAATATATGTGGAACAACAGAGATTGTATGTAAAAATCCTGACGCGTTTCGACCCTTCCTGGGTCTTCTTCAGAGGATGGTTGTCCACTAAAAAAAAAAGGTAACATAAATCAAACATAACATGAAGTTGCCACGGTGCAAAAACCATACATGCATACCCCGTAGTGTAACTGAGTAGATTGTATAGTTACCTATCGCAGGATATGTGACGCTACAATGCTATTTCTAGCATTGCAAGATGTTTGAGGTGATGCAATTTCTCCTACGCTCCCCTATCTCCCCCGTTTCGGATCGACCCCCCGAGGGGCGGTTGGTGAACTGAATGTATCTTACAAGAGATCACGCTTACCAGCCCCCCATATGGGAGAGGGAGGGAAGGGGAGAGGATAAGGCGGGCAATCCAAACCGCACCCAGATGGGTTCACATTAGTGCTAAAAATCAGAAAATGAAAAATAACGAAGGGTCAGTTGGTTCGTCCGTGTGGTTGAGAAATGTATCAACCATAAAATTCTATACAATTCCTGAATTATGAGTCCATGGGTGTACAGGAGGGCATTGCTAAAGAATGAAAGGGGGGGAAGGAAAAGAAGAAAGGAAGGGGGGGAATAAGGGAGGGGGGGGGGGGAAGAAGAAGAGAAGGAGGGGACGGGGAGAGCATGTGAGGAAAGAGTGAAACAAAAAGAAAAAGAAAAGAAAAGAAAAGAAAATCATTGAGCCACTCTGGGGAGATCTCAAACATGAAGTTCATGCAAGACAGCCCAATAATTTACAGGAACTGGAGGCTTTTTGCCAGGAGGAATGGGCAACTTTGCCATCTGAGAAGATAAAAAGCATCATCCACAAAAGACTTCAAGCTGTCATTGATGTTAAAGGGGGCAATACACGGTATTAAGAACTGGGGTATGTAAACTTTTGATCAGGGTCATTTGGGTAGTTTCTGTTGCCATTATGATTTAAAAAGAGTAAACACAGTTGATTGATAATAAATGGCTTCAGCCAACACACTAACCATGAGTGAAAGAAAAGTTTTTGTTATCATATTCTCTGAAAAATGACCAATAAATCATAAATTCTGCCAGGGTATGTAAACTTATGAGCACAACTGTATATGTATATTCTCTAATTCCTATTTGTTACCCCTCATGGGTCAGTTGAGAGGGTCCCTTAATCAAGTCCACAGCTTCTTGTTTTCAGGAAGACAGGTCTTGGGTAATGGTCTTCCATTTCAGGCAGTAGACCTACGGACTGCTAGAGTTGTCTTTCCCTTTGTGTACTTGGGGTTTTCAGTAGTGGGGTTGATATATGGATGTAGGATACGTCTCTCTAGAAGGTTCAATAAAAGCTTATGTGCCCAAGGGTTAAGGAACAAGATTACCAAGCGTCCATCTTCATTTGATGCTCACGAGCGCCCCTTTTAGTGGCCATGGAATAACAGCAGAGACGTCAGAGTATTAGTTAGATGCAGATATTCCATTTAGCAGCCATGTCATACCTACACTGATTATGGGGCAGACTGGCAGAAACACATAAACAGTACCTATTATTTCTAGGGTCGTTGCTTTCAGAAATATATGGTTCTAGAAAACCTTAGATAATTTTGTGCATATTATACCTTTTGAAAACTTACCTGATTACCTAGGGTACAAAACACAGGCATGGGCTAGGTAGCAAAAGGGTTAAAGGGACCTTGTCTTGTGGTAAAAAATGTACATAATTCACTGACGTAGTCAGCTTGTGTCAGGTGTGTGCAGGGTCTATGACCACACACACAAGTAAAGCAAACATTCAGTACTCACCCCACACACAGCATAGACAAGGAAATACAGGAAATGACTCACTCATGTGTCTCGAAGATTGATCCAGCTCTGATAAGCTCAGAAATACCAAATCAAGGCCAAATTTATGCTTCATCACTTTCACTGTGTAAATGAAGCGCTGTTCATTATAAAATCACATCAGGGAACAAAATACAGGTGCACAAAAATACATTAAATGGGCTTTTGATGTTGTTTGGGAAAATGAATCACTGGAAAAGTAAGGTCATTCATACAGCTGCTGCTTGGAAGCAACTCGCATCTATTGTGACCAGTAAAAAATTGTTCAAAACATGAAAAAAAAATATTTCAGGTACCAGAATCTAAGGCTGGCCATACACTAGTAGAATTTCATTTGAAGCTTTTCGTTTTAAGAATGTTTGATTGATTTTCTAATCGCTAGAAAAGTTAAAGTGGAAATAAACTTCCATCGATTGCTTGTACCTATAGGTAAGCCTATAATAAGGCTTACCTATAGGTACTGTAAATATCTCCTGATGGAACAGCCACCCATGCTGTTTCTTCAGAGCCCTGTGCCATAACCGGTGGCTCCTGCACGCATGCGCAGGAGTGACAGCACGCGGCTCTGGCCAGTCACACAGCTGGAGTTCGCGGACCCTAGAAGGAAGGCTGGTGAAGATGCATTTGGCCTCAAGTGGTGACAACAAGGACTTTGTTTGCAGGTGTTTCACATAATGTGCTAGTATGAGATGTATACTAGCACATTATGCCTTTACTCTGCAGGTCAGAGAAAAAAAAAAAAAAGCAGCGGTTTACTAGAGGTGAGAGAATCCCCGGAGAGCCAAGATTCTCATGCACATCGCTGGATTGCGATGGGGCTCAGGTAACTATGAGGGGGGTTGCTGCACAGAGAAGGTTTTTACCTTCATAAAAACCTTGAGCCTTTAGCACCACTTTAAATTGATGTTCATTTTCAACCACAGTATTGAGAAAATTAAAATGAGTAGGATGAAAAAATGTCCTTAGATGAAGTAATTTCTAATTTTGTTCAGGAAAGTCCATTTGTTCCAAAATCAAATGTTAAAAGGCAAGCAAAATGTTGAAGAACTTGCTAAGTCAAATGTACTGGGAATTTTCATAAAAATGTTAATATGAGAATTTGCTTGAAAAACTTCTAGTGTATGACCAGCCTAAAGACTAGAATATATTCTACAGGTTGTTCAGACTGGAGACCTGGTACATACATAGTCCAAATACTTTGCAAATGAAAACACAGAAACAGTGCCTTGAAAAAGTATTTGTACCCTTACAGGGACTCCAAGGCTGTAACATCCGTGTCATCGCTATCGCCGGTAATCCTGCGTGTGTAGGAAGCCTCGAGAGATGCCGCCATCCGGATATACTGTTGGCCCGTTTGACTGCCTATATTCTGCCTATATTCAACCATCTTTCTGTAAGTGCAAATCTGTTTGAGTTTAATAAATTATCTTACATACTGCACTATGGGAGCCTTCTCTGTTTTATATTCTGACTAATACTGCTGACCACAGACGGAACAACTCCTGGTCCCTCCTAGCCTTTGCTGATGACACGGATGTTACAGCCTTGGAGTCCCTGTAAGGTTTTTGGGAGACCATAATTCCCTGGGCTCGGTGAGACCAACTTATTGGTCTTTACAGCTGGTAAGGAGACAACCTACTCACTTGGGTGTTTTGCTTTAGGGAACAAGGGACTCCCTCTTCATCACAGTGTCGATTAGACCTTCACTCTCTTTGTTTTATTTTGTTAATATTTTTGAACTTTGAACACTGCTATTGTGGATTACACTGATCCGCTTTTGAGGACTCTTAGCCACGTATTGCCTGTTCGGTTATTTTATTACCTATATAGGATTTCAAATGTCACTTGGGTGATTTATATATTATATTTTTTTCATTATTAGCACTATTTATTACTGACTGCCTTAGTTTTCTGGTTTCAGTATGGTTTTCACCTGATGTACTATTTTTTTGTTTTTAAGAATTTAGTGCTGCACCTTTATATATAATATGTCCTTTGAAGTGATGGTGGAGATGGTGGACATCTTGAAGAGGAACGACTATGATGGGAATCAAGGACTGTACAGAAACCCAAATGTGAGAAAGGCCAAGATCATGACTAAAGTTGTGAGAAGTCTGACACAGGACTTTTGGGGTACAACGATCCAAGGAGCAATTGAGCAAATGCTGGTCAGACCTGAAATTGAGGGAGCAGGATCAGTATAAAAGGATCAAGATAGTGCTGCAAAAAAGTATTTGTCGTGTGTTCCTGTTGTTATTATTAGTACTTTCGTGCTGGTACATGTGCTTTTCTTTACTGATGTACAGTTTAAAATGCCAAGTTTGAGGTTCGTGGACACAGTATAATTGTTCGTATTAAACATTGTTCGTTCGACCACCAATACAATGTTTTTGGCAGATGCAGTTTAACTACATTTGTTCATGCCTATTTTGATTAAAAGAAGTTTATTGCATTGTTGTCTAGATGTGTTTGAAACTAGAATGAAATGACAACTTGATTCAGTGTAAGGAGAGGACACTCAGCAGCTGTTTACACATCTGGATGCAGGAGCACTAGTGTGGCACACCATAACAACCTTACAACCTTTTTATGGTGTCCCACGCAGGTGCTCCAGTGGATATTAGGGGTCTCTCCATGTGTGAAACTTGCACAAAACAGGTAAGTATTCCAGCTTTTGTAAGGGAAATAATCATGCCTTCAGCTTGGAACTCTGCCAAAACAGCCAATTGGATGACACTTCCAAGCAATGTTTCATATTACTATTTCTAGCCTCAAATATATGTCTGCTAAGTATACCATTTTTGTATTCACATAGGGGAGAAAAGAATTGTTTCATCTGAGTACACAAGGAACCCCACTCTCCTGAGGAAGGGGAACTCAGCACACAACCTGATGATGTGGGTGCAGAGGTTCAGGAAGTGGTCGAAATGGTTACCACAACAGGTCAGTGTCTGAGACCACAGCTTCAGGTAATAGATGTTACATGGTGTGTTTTTTTATTTTTAGGTGAAGTGGATGTTGTGGAAGAAGAAACTCACTTCAACAGTGCAACTGCACAAGTACTCATCAGTGAGATAATGGTGTGCAAACAGGATTTAGAGAAGGTCAAGCAAAATATCAATGATGTTCAAAAAAGACTGACCAACATCATTGATGTTTTAGCCAAACTCTAAAACCCCAAAAAATGTAAATTTTGTGTTATTGTTTTAAATTTTTTATAAGTTATAAAGTAATTGCAAAGCCAAATTTTGAAGATTCACACAGTGTGTCAACATGTGCTATCTGCCATCATGGGATATCAATGTATGCGTTTTGTGGGTGCAACCTCTTCCTCGAAACTAAAGTAGGTGAGAGGAAGGGGTTGCACCCCCAAAACACATCCATTGATCCCCCATGATGGGAGCTAACACATGTTGACACACTGTGGCTTATTTAAAAAAAGCAAAACCACTTTGCACTACAAGTGCAAAGGCAAAGTGGATTGTCCTTTCAGAAATAAGGCCCAGTCTGTCAACATGTGCTAGCTCACATCATGGGGGATCAATGGACGTGTTTCTGGGGGGCAACCCCTTCCTCTCACCTACTTTAGTTTCGAGAAAGGGGCTGCACCCACAAAACGCGTACATTGATATCCCATGATGGCAGATAGCACATGTTGACACAATGGGGGTTATTTACGAAAGGCAAATCCACTTTGCACTGCAAGTGCACTTGGAAGTGCACTGAAAGTGCAGTCGCTCTAAATCTAAGGGGTAGATCTGAAATGAGTGGAAGCTCTGCTGATTTTATCATCCAATCATGTGCAAGCTAAAATGCTATTTTTTATTTTCCTTGCATGTCCCTCTTGGATCTACAGCGACTTTACTTCCAAGTGCACTTTCAGTGCACTTTCAAGTGCACTTGCAGTGCAAAGTGGATTTTCCTTTAGTAAATAACCCCCACTGTGTGTTTTGTGACTTTAGAAAATAGATGTAGGGAAAAGACACACATTTTAGGCATGGAATCATGAGGGAAATTCACATTTTGAGCCCCAATTTGTGTGCATCTTCAAAATTTGGCTTTTACAGAGGTGAGATCACCCCATCTGATGAAGGAAAAATCAACACAGTTTTGACATACTAATGTCTCATGGCCTTCACTTTATCAAAGTTGAACTTTGTCCTTCTTTCAATGCTCAATACACGTTTTTTTAGTAAGTTGGTGTTGCTACAGTGACAATGGGGGTTATTTGCTAAAGGGAAATCCACTTTGCACTAGTGCAAAGTGGATTTCCCTTTAATAAATAACCCCCACTGTGCTGTAAAATTTCCCAAAATCAGGCCATTTTAGGGACTCCAAGCAATTAATTCATGGAGTTGAAAAGGATGAATATTTTTTATCACTAATGCATTACAAACATTTACAACAAAAACATTATGTGTGTAGCAGACCCACAGCACAACATAATAGTTCGCTGAAGAAGAGATTGTCACCTCATGTATCAAATAAGTTACGTTTGCACTATTGAAGAAAATGGCCAAAAATAAAAGGCCATTGGAGAACCTACGAGACAGATAAGAAACACAAGCAGTAAATCAAATGAAATATGAGTTTAGTTTTTCCGAAAATAATTTTTTTAAGGAGCTTCCAGATTCTCTGGTATATCAATTGACCCCCTACCCACGAAGTACTCCACATAGCGTTTCTATACTTCGCGGGCACTTTGGGCGGGGCAAGCCAGCACGGCCAGTTTCAAGCGCCGTCGTGGTTTCTGCACGGGAAATGTTGGCCTCAGTCACAACTGAGGCCAGATAGTTGGCTGCATTCTTATGCAGAAAGTTATGTAGAATGGAAAAGCAAGAAGTTGAAAACCCTCTGCTTCTAGTAACCTTTAGTCATTGCTTAAAGAAGGAACCGATCAGCTGTTCCGAAACGCGTCGCGTGTTAATGACATCACTTCCGGCTTGCTGACCACGCTGTTTGCTGGTCCCTTCCTGCTGATGACACTTCCTGGATTCGGGTTCCATGCTGTCTCAGACAGCCTAGCTGTCTTCCCAGTATCCAGGAGAGTTGTGGCTTCCATCTGTCGGCCACTTCAGAATATGCTGCCATAGAATCACACTTGCGGATATCACTGAGACTCCTTGGGACTACAAGAACACCAGACCACCTACCATATTACTAATATGATGTGCTTCTACCCATCCACCCTTTTGTAAGTGTTTTTTACCCTGTTGGAAATATCAAGTTTTACTTCTGCGCTTAGAGACGCCTTTTTTTCTTTTCATTCCAGAGTTTGCCTCTCTCTTCAAGTGCTGCCGAAAGTGCATGAAGACCCTCTTCTATTTCTACATAGACTGATATCTGCTTGGTTTGTTACTCAGAGTGCCCTTATACACCCTTTATCTGAGTTTAGATGTGTTAAATGTGTTCTTCTGTAAAAATTGTATAGCAGGAAAGAGTTGCCATAGAAGGATGGTACATAAAATTATCTGACTGTACAGTATGTGTCTGCAACTACCCAAACAGGAAGCTGCCTTTCTCTGCCTCTTTGCTAAAATTAATCCTGCAAGCTTACCTGTCAGATTTGTCAGCAGCCCTAAGAAACTAAATACTCTTTTTTATTCAATTACAGAATGCTATATTTTTCTCTTTTAATAAGTTTTAAAAACCTAACATTCTATGTTTCAGTTAAGGTACAAAAATAGAAACACATTTTTTTCTTTTAGCTCTACTGCAGGAGCATAAGTGACACTTAACTTCATCTATACCTAGAGCACAGCTGTTTCTGCTATAATAACATATTGTACAAAGGTAGCTGATGCTTAAAAATAGTATTTGAAAGCAATTATACCTGCAACCTTACAGTTTATATAATGCACTTATACAACTGGTGTTAACATTCACACTAGGGTTACTCATAATTAGGGATGAGCCGAACACCCCCCGATTCGGTTCGCACCAGAACCTGCGAACGGACCGAAAGTTTGCACGAACGTTAGAACCCCATTGACGTCTATGGGACTCGAACGTTCGAAATCAAAAGTGCTCATTTTAAAGGCTAATTTGCATGGTATTGTCCTAAAAAGGGTTTGGGGACCCGGGTCCTACCCCAGGGGACATGTATCAATGCAAAAAAAACTTTTAAAAATGGCCATTTTTTCGGGAGCAGTGATTTTAATGATGCTTAACCACTTACCAACCGGCCCATAGCCGAATGACGGCTGCAGGGCGGTTGGATAACTCTGGGAGGGCGTACTATGACGTCCTCCCAGAATTCCCCTCTCGCGCGCCCCCTGGGGCGCGCACCCGAACACATCCGGATCCCGGTAAATGGCCGCTGATCGCGGCCGTTTACCATGTGATCGCGCCGTCAAATGACGGCGCGATCACATGTAAACAGACCGGCGTCATCTGATGACGCCGGTTCCTCTCCTCCCCCTCTCCTCCCCGCCTGTGTACCGATCGGTACACAGTGACCGGAGAGGCGGATGGATGGATGTCTGCAGCGCTGTGGGCTGTATGTGTAGTGCCCACAGCGCTGCACAGAGACATCCAGGCATCCGTCCATCCCTGCTCAGCCATCCCTAACGCTCTGCAATGCTGTGCAATACTCTGCAACACCCCCACAATACTCTGCAATACCCCCACAATACTCTGCAATGCTGTGCAATACTCTGCAACACCCCCACAATACTCTGCAACACCCCCACAATACTCTGCAACACCCCCACAATACTCTGCAATACCCCCACAATACTCTGCAATACCCCCACAATACTCTGCAACACCCCCACAATACTCTGCAACACCCCCACAATACTCTGCAACACCCCCACAATACTCTGCAATACCCTCACAATACTCTGCAATGCTGTGCAATACTCTGCAACACCCCCACAATACTCTGCAACACCCCCACAATACTCTGCAATACCCCCACAATACTCTGCAACACCCCCACAATACTCTGCAACACCCCCACAATACTCTGCAACACCCCCACAATACTCTGCAACACCCCCACAATACTCTGCAATACCCCCGCAATACTCTGCAACACCCCCACAATACTCTGCAATACCCTCACAATACTCTGCAATGCTGTGCAATACTCTGCAACACCCCCACAATACTCTGCAATACCCCCACAATACTCTGAAATACCCCCACAATACTCTGCAATGCTGTGCAATACTCTGCAATACCCCCACAATACTCTGCAATACCCCCACAATACTCTGCAATACCCCCACAATACTCTGCAATACCCCCACAATACTCTGCAATGCTGTGCAATACTCTGCAATACCCCCACAATACTCTTCAATGCTGTGCAATACTCTGCAATACCCCCACAATACTCTGCAATGCTGTGCAATACTCTGCAATACCCCCACAATACTCTGCAATGCTGTGCAGTACTCTGCAATACCCCCACAATACTCTGCAATACCCCCACAATACTCTGCAATGCCCCCACAATACTCTGCAATGCCCCCACAATACTCTGCAATGCCCCCACAATACTCTGCAATGCCCCCGCCATACTCTGCAATGCCCCCGCAATACTCTGCAATGCCCCCGCCATACTCTGCAATGCCCCCGCCATACTCTGCAATGCCCCCGCCATACCCTGCAATGCCCCCGCCATACCCTGCAATGCCCCCGCCATACCCTGCAATGCCCCCGCCATACCCTGCAATGCCCCCGCCATACTCTGCCATGCCCCGCCATACTCCGCAATACCCCGCCATACTCTGCCATACCCTGCAATACCCCGCCATACCCCGCCATACTCCGCCATACTCCGCCATACTCCGCCATACTCCACCATACCCTGCCATGCTGAGCCATGCTCAGCTGTACTCGCCCTCTGTATGTGGCCAGGCTGTGGAAGTCTCACACATGTGGTATCGCCGTACTCAGGAGGAGCAGGGGAATCTATTTTGGGGTGTCATTTTTGGTATGTACATGTTATGTGGTAGAAATATTGTATAAATGGACAACTTTGTGTTAAAAAAAAAAAAAAATGCGTTTTAACCACTTCCCGCCCACCGGCCGTCATACAACGTCCTTGACTTTGTGCGGAGATATCTGAATGATGGTTGCAGCTACAGGCATCATTCAGATATCGGCTTTTTCAGCCGGCGATTCCCTACACCATGAGAATGATCATAGCAGCTGTTCCACTGCTTGATCGTTCTTACGGGAGGCGAGAGGGGATGTCCCCCCCTCCCGCGCTTCTACCGACTCACCGCTACGATCGAAGCCAGGATCGTTTTTTTTTTTTTTTTTATTTCAGGCTTCCCAGCCTAGAGGTGAGATGTGGGGTCTTATTGACCCCATATCTCACTGTAAAGAGGACCTGTCATGCCATATTCCTATTACAAGGATGTTTATATTCCTTGTAATAGGAATAAAAGTGGTCAAAATTTTTTTTTTTTGAAAAAAAGCATCAAACTAAAATAAATAAAGTAAAATGAACAATAAAAAAAAAAAAAAAAATTTAAAGCGCCCCTGTCCCTGCGTGCTCGCATGCAGAAGCGAACGCATACGTAAGTCCCGCCCACATATGAAAACCATGTTCAAACCACACATGTGAGGTATCGCTGCGATCGGTAGAGCGAGAGTAATAATTTTGGCCCTAGACCTCCTCTGTAACTCAAAACATGTAACCAGTAAAAAATTTTAAAGCGTCGCCTATGGGGATTTTTGAGTAGCAAAGTTTGGCGCCATTCCACAAGCGCGTGCAATTTTGAAAGGTGACATGTTAGGTATCTATTTACTCGGCGTAACTTCATATTTCACATTATGCAAAAACATTGGGCTAACTTTATTGTTTTGGTTTTTGTAAAGCACAAAACAGTTTTTTTCCCAAAAAAAACGCGTTAAAAAAATTGCTGCGCAAATACCGTGCGAGATAAAAAGTTGCAACGACCGCCATTGTATTCTCTAGGGTCTTTGCTAAAAAAACATATATAATGTTTTGGGGTTCTATGTAATTTTCTAGCTAATAAATGATGATTTTTACATGTAGGGGAGAAATGTCAGAATTGGCCTGGAAGCTACAGAACGCCTGAAGGTGCTACCCTGCATGTTGGGCCTCTGTATGTGGCCACGCTGTGTAAAAGTCTCACACATGTGGTATCGCCGTACTCGGGAGTAATAGCAGAATGTGTTTTGGGGTGTAATTTGTGGTATGCATATGTGGTGTATGAGAAATAACCTGCTAATATGACAATTTTGTGGGAAAAAAAAAAGTAAAAAAAAAACCTTGATTTTGCAAAGAATTGTCGGAAAAAATGACAACTTCAAAAATCTCACCATGCATCTTTTTAAATACCTTGGAATGTCTTCTTTCCAAAAAGGTATCATTTGGGGGGTATTTGTACTTTTCTGGCATGTTAGGGTCTCAAGAAATTAGATAGGCCGTCAGTACTTCAGGTGTGATCAATTTTCAGATATTCGCACCATAGCTTTTGGACTCTATAACTTTCACAAAGACCAAATAATATCCACCGATTTGGGTTAATTTCACCAAAGATATGTAGCGGTATAAATTTTGGCCAAAATATATGAAGAAAAATTACTAATTTGCAAAATATTATAACAGAAATTAAGAAAAATGCATTTTTTTACAGATTTTTCGGTCTTTTTTCTTTTACGGCGCAAAAAATAAAGAACCCAGCGGTGATTAAATACCACCAAAAGAAAGCTCCATTTGTGTGAAAAAAAGGACAAAAATTTCATATAGATACAGTGTTGCATGGCTGAGTAATTGTCATTCAAAATGTGAGAGCACCAAAAGCTGAAAATTGGTCTGGTTATTAAGGGGGTTTAAGTGCCCAGTTGTCAAGTGGTTAAAGTAAAAAAAAAAAAAAAAAAGTGAAATATTCCTTTAAATATCGTACCTGGGGGGTGTCTATAGTATGCCTGTAAAGTGGCGCATGTTTCCCGTGTTTAGAACAGTCCCTGCACCAAATGTCATTTTTAAAGGAAAAAAATCTAATTTAAAACTGCTTGCTGGTTTAATGTAATGTCGGGTCCTGGCAATATGGATGAAAATCAGTGAGGCAAACACCATGGGTACCACCCAGTCCATTACCAGGCCCTTTGGGTCTTGTATGGATATTAAGGGGCACCCCGCACCCAAATTAAAATAAGGAAAGGTGTGGGGCCACCAGGCCCTATATACTCTGAACAGCAGTATACAGGCAGTGCAAACAAGACAGGGACTGTAGGTTTGTTGTTAAGTAGAATCTGTTTGTCATTTTGAACGGGTACATTTTTAACGTGTTTAGCTCCAGCCAAAAAATCTTTTTTAAGCTTTTTGGAAAACATAGGGAAGGGTTATCACCCCTGTGACATTTGTTTTGCTGTCTTTCCTCTTCTTTAGAAAATTTCACCTCACTTTTTGTCCCAATGACAAATGCTTTTTGAGAATTTGGGGTTTTTTGTGGAACAAGGATTGGAAAGCATCAGTGGAAAGGAGAAATGTTTTTCCCATATTAACTCTTACAGGAGAGAATTTCCCTTCCTAGGGGTAGATTTCATTTTACTTCCTGTTGTCTCCTTCCGTTTGCAAGTAGGAGTCATTTGTAAGTTAGATGTTTGAAAGTAGGGGCCTGCCCTATATACTCAGCAGAAATTTTGGCCTTAGGTGTTGTTGTGGCCACAACACTGTAAGCCCTCACAGGGCCCTGCTGTGAAATATTAGATCAAGAATTGTAATTACATGCCCCTGTTGAACAGGGGCAGAAAAATTGGGCCTTTGGTGGTGGTGGTGCTGGTGCCACAACACTGCAACCCCTCACAGACACTCTAGTTGGAACGCAGGAACGAGCCCTGCTGCAAAGTATTGCATCAAACATTGTAATTACACGCCCCTGTTAAACAGGGGCAGAAAAATTGGGCCATAGGCACTGGTGCTGGTGCCACAACACTGCAACCCCTCACAGACACTCTAGTTGGAATGCAGGAACAAGCCCTGCTGCAAAGTATTGCATCAAAAATTGTAATTACACGCCCCTGTTAAACAGGGGCTGAAAAATTGGGCCTTAGGCACTGGTGGTGGCGCCCAGAACCAAAAATGTTCTTACAAGCTATCAGCGTGATGATTGAGGAGGAAGAGGATAATTACTCAGCATAGGCAGTCTTTGAAGGGATCTGAGATTTCAAAAAAAAATTATTCGGTTACATCAGCATCAGGTGCTTGGTAGCTGGTGGTGATCCAACACTGATTCATTTTTACGAAGGTCAGTCAATCGACCGAGTCGGTGGACAGACGCACCCTGTGATCGGTTACCACGCCTCCAGCAGCACTGAATGTGCGTTCCGAAAGAACGCTGGATGCAGGACAGGCCAGTAGCTCAATTGCATACTGTGCAAGCTCTGGCCAGTGATCCATGCTCAAGACCCAGTAACCCAGAGGATTTTCGGTGGGAAAGGTGTCCAAGTCTGATCTTGCCCCTAGGTATTCCTGCACCATGTAAAACAGACGCTGGCGATGGTTGCTGGAACCGATCATACCTTGGGGCTGCGGACCAAAAAATTGTCTGAACGCATTGGTCAGACGGCCACCTTCTCCACCGCTCCTTCTTTGACTGACCGAAGCCTCAGCAACACGTTGTCCAGAAACAGGAGTTTGTAACCTCCCAGTCTCTGGGAACGCGTTGCACAGACCTTTCTGCAAGGCCTCCCGAAGATGTTTCATCCTCTGCTCCCTCTGCGATGGCAAGATAAGGTCCGCAACCTTACCCTTGTAATGTGGATCAAGGAGGGTTGCCAGCCAGTATTGGTCCTTCTCCTTGATACCACGAATACGAGGATCCTTACGCAGGCTTTGCAGGATCAGGGAGGCCATGCAGCGTAGGTTTGCTGAGGCATTCGGTCCGGAGTCCTCTGGGTCACTAAGGACGACATGGTCCGCAGCCACCTCCTCCCAGCCACGTACAAGTCCATGTGTTTCTTGGGACTGATCCCTTAAAGACTGCTGCTAATACTGAGTGCCAGGCTCCACCTCCATACTGACACAATCTTCCTCCTCCTCGTCCTCTTACTGTGTGTTCGGCGGGCACGCAGGAACACTGTCTGCATAAAGGGGGCCTTGAGAGCTAAGGAAGTCCTCCTCTTCCTGCCTCTGTTCTGCCTCAAGTGCCCTGTCCATTATTCCACGCAGCGTCTGCTCCAACAGGTGGACAAGGGGGACAGTATCACTGATGCACCATCCTCGTGGCCTCCTCAAATGGTGACAGGACAGTGCATGCATCCCTGATCATGGCCCACTGGAGTGGGGAAAAAAAACCAAGCTCCCCTGACCCTGTCCTAGTGCCATAGTCGCACAGGTACTCATTGATGGCCCTCTGCTGCGTGTGCAGCCGCTGCAGCATGGCCAACGTTGAGTTCCACCTGGTGGGCATGTCACAGATTAGGCGGTTCTTGGGCAGGTTAAACTCCTTTTGGAGGTCCGTCAGCCGAGCACTGGCAGTATATGACCAGGGGTAAATTCACACAGACTTTCCTGGTCTGCCTCAGGACATCCTGTAAGCCCGGGTATCTGCCCAAGAACCGCTGCACCACCAAGTTAAGGACGTGAGCCAAACAGGGCACATGGGTCATTTGTCCCTGTCAGAGGGCAGAGAGGAGGTTGGTGCCATTGTCGCAAACCACCATTCCTGCCTTAAGTTGGCGTGGCGTCAACCACCTCTGAACCTGCCCCTGCAGAGCTGACAGAACCTCTGCCCCAGTGTGGCTCCTGTCCCCCAAGCACACCAGCTCAAGCACCACATGGCATCTTTTGGCCTGCGTACTTGCGTAGCCCCTTGAACGGCTACGGAGCACCGCTGGTTCCGAGGACAAAGCACAGGAAGAGGCCATGGAGGAAGAAGAAGAGGAGGGGGTGGAGGAGAGAGGTGTGTCACAATCATTAGCATTTTGGAGGCGTGGTGGCGGAACAACCTCCAACACTACTGCACCTTGTCCTGCATCCTTCCCAGCTGCCAGCAGAGTCACCCAATGCGTCGTGAAACTTAGGTAACGTCCCTGTCCATGCCTGCTGGACCATGAGTCAGCGGTAATATGCACCTTACCGCTGACCGCCCTGTCCAGCGAGGCATGGACATTGCCTTCCACATGCCGGTAAAGAGCTGGAATCGCCTTCCGTGAGAAAAAGTGGCCTTTGGGTACCTGCCACTGAGGAACCGCACATTCCACAAACTCACGGAAGGGGGCAGAGTCTACCAACTGAAAAGGCAGCAGTTGAAGTGCTAGCAATTTTGCCAAGCTAGCATTCAACCGCTGGGCATGTGGATGGCTGGGAGCAAACTTTTTTCGGCGGTGCAGCAGCTGGGGCAGGGAAATTTGCCTGGTACAATCTGACGTCGGTGTACCAAAAGCAGATTGCCCACAAGTACTTGGCTGTGACACACCTAATTCTAAACCTTCATTCCTCTCAGTGCAGGTCTCAGAGAGGACTGAAGGTATAGTGGGGTTGGAAATCTCAGCTGATGAGGAGCAAGGAGAGGTCCTCTTTGTTCTTTGGTGTGGGTCTTTTAGATACGCTTGCCAACGAACTGCATGGCAGGTCAACATATGTCTGGTCAAGCATGTGGTACCCAAGCGGGAGATGTTTTGGCCACGCGAGATACGCTTGAGACATATGTTGCAAATAGCAGTGGTGCAATCTGATGCACTTGTCTCAAAAAAGGCCCACACCAAAGAACTTTTTGAATAACGCGCAGAGACTGCAGCGCCCTGCACATGTGGAGCTTTGGGGTGTGATGCAGTCAATGTGCTGCCCTTAGGCTGGCCCCTGGAGGGCATCCTGCCTCGTTGGTGATGTGCCGCCTCCTCCTCCTCCCTCCTATCAGGCACCCACGTTGAGTTAGTGACCTCATCATCCCCTCCCTCCTCATCACTGGAGCAAACCTAGCAGTATGCTGCAGCAGGGGGAGCATGACTGCCAGATTGGTGTCCTTCTTGGGCACCCCCTCTGTCCGTGCTCATGTTACTGCCTTCATCGAGCTCAGTATCATCATCAGAGCCTTCCAAACGCTGGGCATCCTCCTGGAGCATGTACCCAACACTGTGGTCAAACAGTTCGAGGGACTCCTCAGGAGGACATGGTGGGGCTAGGGAAGGAGTCACTGATGACATTGAGCCGAGGGAAGAGGCCGCTGCTTTGCCAGACAAAGTACCCTGGGCATGGGTGAGAGAGGATAAGGAGGATGAGGACGGCTTGGTTATCCAGTCAACCAAGTTTTCCGCATGTTGCGGCTCAACACGGCCAGCTGCCGAAAAAAAGCCCAAGCATGTCCCACGGCCACGTGCTGATGAGGATGCACCGTCTCCACGACCAGCACTAGACACAGAGCCTGCTTGCCCTCTCTTATTGGCTTGTGACTGTCTGCTTCTCCTAGTATGAGAACACCACCAACCTTCTACAGGTAGCTTTAGCTGAACACTGTGCAGAGCTCGCAAAAAACTAACTTGTAGCTTTTTTAGCTGCCTGCAGTAGTGATAGGATCAGGAAAACACCACCAACCTTCTACAGGTATCTTTAGGTGAACACTGTGCAGAGCTCGCAAAAAAATAACTTGTAGGTTTAGCTGAACACTGTGAGGTGGACACACCACACTAACTTGTAGTTTTAGCTGAACACTGTGAGCAGGACGCACCGCACTAACTTGTAGGTTTAGCTGAACACTGTGAGGTGGACGCACCACACTAACTTGTAGTTTTAGCTGAATACTGTGAGCAGGACGCACCGCACTAACTTGTAGGTTTAGCTGAACACTGTGAGGTGGACGCACCACACTAACTTGTAGTTTTAGCTGAACACTGTGAGCAGGACGCACCCCACTAACTTGTAGGTTTAGCTGAACACTGTGAGCAGGATACACTGCACTAACTGTAAATAGTCTAGCTGCCTGACTGTGGTACTAATAGGATCAAAATAACACCAGCAATTTTATTCAGGTAGCTGTAAATACTGTAACAAGACAAGCCTGCCTGTCAGTAAGAAGATAACAGGAACGGATCTAGCTGAACACTGTGAGCAGGACGCACAGCACTAACTTGTAGTTTTAGCTGAACACTGTGAGCAGGACGCACAGCACTAACTTATAGTTTTAGCTAAACACTGTGAGCAGGACGCACTGCACTAACTTGTAGCTTGAGATGAACACTGTGAGCAGAACGCACTGCACTAACTGTAAATAGTCTAGCTGCCTGACTGTGGTACTAATAGGATCAAAAGAACACCAGTAATTTTCTTCAGGTAGCTGTAAATACTGTAACAAGACAAGCCTGCCTCTCAGTAGGAAGATAACAGGAACGGATCTAGCTGAACACTGTGAGCAGGACGCACTGCACTAACTTGTAGCTTTAGCTGAACACTGTGAGCAGGAGGCACTGCACTAACTGTAAATAGTCTAGCTGCCTGACTGTGGTACTAATAGGAACAAAATAACACCAGCAATTTTATTCAGGTAGCTGTAAATACTGTAACAAGACAAGCCTGCCTGTCAGTAAGAAGATAACAGGAACGGATCTAGCTGAACACTGTGAGCAGGAGGCACTGCACTAACTTGTAGCTTTAGATGAACACTGAGCAGGACGCACTGCACTAACTGTAAATAGTCTAGCTGCCTGACTGTGGTACTAATAGGATCAAAATATCACCAGCAATTTTATTCAGGTAGCTGTAAATACTGTAACAAGACAAGCCTGCCTGTCAGTAAGAAGATAACAGGAACGGATCTAGCTGAACACTGTGAGCAGGAGGCACTGCACTAACTTGTAGCTTTAGATGAACACTGTGCAGAGGTCTCACTACACTAACTTGTAGTTTTAGCTGAACACTGTGAGCAGGACGCACAGCACTAACTTATAGTTTTAGCTAAACACTGTGAGCAGGACGCACTGCACTAACTTGTAGCTTGAGATGAACACTGTGCAGAGGTCTCACTACACCAACTTGTAGTTTTAGCTGAACACTGTGAGCAGGACGCACAGCACTAACTTGTAGTTTTAGCTGAACACTGTGAGCAGGACGCACTGCACTAACTGTAAATAGTCTAGCTGCCTGACTGTGGTACTAATAGGATCAAAAGAACACCAGTAATTTTCTTCAGGTAGCTGTAAATACTGTAACAAGACAAGCCTGCCTGTCAGTAGGAAGATAACAGGAACGGATCTAGCTGAACACTGTGAGCAGGACGCACTGCACTAACTTGTAGCTTTAGCTGAACACTGTGAGCGGGACGCACTGCACTAACTGTAAATAGTCTAGCTGCCTGACTGTGGTACTAATAGGATCAAAAGAACACCAGCAATTTTCTTCAGGTAGCTGTAAATACTGTAACAAGACAAGCCTGCCTGTCAGTAAGAAGATAACAGGAACGGATTTAGCTAAACTGAATACAGTGTATATATATATATATATGCAACACCTGGGATGCATATATATACACAATACACTGTAAGTGCAGCTAAACTGACTGACTGTTCTGCCTAATCTATCTAACTCAAATCAAATGTCACTGTCTGTCTCTCTCTCTCAATGAACGCCGGAACACACACTACACAGGGCCGCCGTGCAGGCGGCCTTATATAGTGTGGGGCGTGTACTAAATCCCCTGAGCCATAATTGGCCAAAGCCCCCTTGTCTTTGGCCAATTACGGCTCTCTGTTCAGACGGCGCTGTGATTGGCCAAGCATAGTGCATGCATGGCCAATCATCAACCAGCAATGCACTGCGATGCCGCAGTGAATTATGAGTCGTGACGCGCGAACGGCCCATATCGTTCGCAATTCGGCAAACGGGCGAACAGACGGTGTTCGAGTCGAACATGGGTTCGACTCGAACACGAAGCTCATCCCTACTCATAATATAATGTGGATATGGAGTTTACACAACTGAATCCACTATTGCACTAATTTAATGTTCTGTAACAAAATAGTAACAATGGCAATGAATTGTTGTCATACAATACTAAGGTCAATAAATTCCACCTTGCCTTTTTAAATATTTCCCTATGTTGGTTGTCCTCACTTGGACATATAATTCTATCTTTAGAGCTACAATCATTTTTTGAGGAGGACACCATCTTTTTAAAGTCTTCTATGTTGTTAATAAAATCTAGGCAGATATAAAAGACACAAATTAATGCAGCTCTGTAACCATCAATAAAGAGGAACTTTACCCATAACAACGTGATAAAAAATAATGTTCTTTAGCAAGGAACATACAGTATATTACACATTAATAATTATGATACCAAAATCAGTGTGTGCCTTAAATTGTCTCCAGCATTGCTCCTGTTTCTTCTTCCTGGAGGCTGCCATTTTTCTGCCCAGAGCCCCTAAGCAGCAGAGAATCTTTAGGTGATCAGGAGATTGGCTTCTAGTGGCTCTGAGTTTCGACACAATGCCGAAAATGGAGAGCAACCTAGCATGTGCAGAGCAGGGTGCGACACTGTATTACTGGATTTTAAACAGTATAGGCACCTATTTTTTATATTTTTACATAGCTATACCTACAAAAGTGGCCAGCCTTAAGTGATCTAGCAGGATTTAAATTTCTAACTAAAGCTGACTAAAGGTGACAGAGAGACAACCTGATAACTGTGCTGCCTCTTTTTCTTCCTTTTACTGTCCAGTCACGGGCTGAGGCAGATTCAGAACCATCAGTGTTCAGGAGAAGTGGGTTAAATGATGCTGGCCATCAAAGTGAGAACATTTAGCAGCAATCTGGGGGACATGCCCTGGACTGAAGGTAAATAGTGCAACAAAATCTTGTTTTGGTAATTTATCTTGTAATGGGCTCTTCATTTGGAGCTCTGGTTTAGAGAAAATATCTTATCTAACTTGGTGATATTTAGTTTGCTAAAGCACTAAACAATTGCCATTTAAAAAAATAAAAATAATCCCGAGTCCGAGTTCTCCCGTTCCCTTTCCCTTTCCCCCCTCTCCTATCTATGACCCCCTCTCTCTGCCTTTTCGCTCTTCTCGCTTTCTCTTTCTGGTTTCTCACTATCCTGGTTCCTGCCGTTGCCTCCTATGGAGGGGGGTTGGTGGAGAAGAGCCTCCCCTCTTCTCCAGCAACCCCCCTCCATAGGAGGCAATGGCAGGAACGATTTTGGGGACATGGCATTTTATGCAGTATTTATTTTTTTGATACCATCCCCTATTTTTTCTATGTCATAGGATAATTGTGAACGATATTGATCATTGGTAATTTTTACACATTTCTAGCCTCTGTATGGGCGATCAACGAGCTTGTTTATGATTCTCTTGTTTACCCAAAAACTCAATAAACATTGCGCTCCAGAGTGGCAGGAGCACAACAGTTAGACAGGCTAAGAAAAAGACCAGATATGCCTGGATATGAATGAGATACAGAGCCACACAAATGGAATAGTCTTATGCCCCGTACACACGGTCGGATTTTCCGATGGAAAATGTCCGATCGGAGCGTGTTGTCGGAAATTCCGACCGTGTGTGGGCTCCATCGGACATTTTCCATCGGATTTTCCGACACACAAAGTTGGAGAGCAGGAGATAAAATTTTCCGACAACAAAATCCGTTGTCGGAAATTCTGATTGTGTGTACACAAATCCGACGGACAAAGTGCCATGCATGCTCAGAATAAATAAAGAGATGAAAGCTATTGGCCACTGCCCCGTTTATAGTCCCGACGTACGTGTTTTACGTCACCGCGTTCAGAATGATCGGATTTTCCGACAACTTTGTGCGACCGTGTGTAGACAAAAAAAAGTTTGAGCCAACATCCGTCGGAAAAAATCCTAGGATTTTGTTGTCGGAATGTCAGGTCCTAAAACCATGTCTAATGCCGCGTACACACAGTCGGGCTTTTCGTCTACAAAAGTCCGACGGACCAAAGCTGGCTAAAAATCCGATCGTGAGGGCTTCCCTGGACTTTCAGCTGACTTTTTCAGCCACAAATCTGATGGACTTTAGATTTGAAATATGCTTCAAATCTTTACATCGTAACTACGCCGGACCCAGAAATACGCTCGTCTGTATGCTAGTCCGACGGACAAAAACCCACGCTAGGGCAGCTATTGGCTACTGGCTATCAACTACCTTATTTTAGTTCAGTGTACGTCATCACGTACGAATCCGTCGGACTTTTGTGTGATCGTATGTAGGCAAGTCCGTTCGTTAGAAAGTCTGCCGCAAGTCCGCCAAAAGTCCATCGAAAGTCTGTTGGACGGGCTGTCAGACTTTTCCTTGTCAAAAGAAGTTTATTGAGTATACAATGTTATAAAGATACATAAAGCAACTTTACAAGGATCTATAAAGTAAGCTCATTGTTTTACAGTAGGGTTTATATAGGTAAATATCATGAAATTTCAAATATTAAACATTGGGTTCACGTAAACCTAAATTAAAGATATATATCATTTACTTAGTTACTTTTGTAGGTATTTAAATGATTTATACCTACTATACATATTGTTTACAAGTAGAGTGTATATAGGTCAAATAAATTCTGATAATGAGCTTTTTTTTTTTTTTTTAACACAGGTAATGTTTATTGAATGTATTATACATTACACTTGAAAATGCAAGTCATACATTGCAGACAGGAGTACAACAAAACAGGGTTTACAAATTATGCTGGTAGGTTTATAAAGGCTTATATCGTTTGATATATAAGTTTCTAACACCGTGGACAGACTAAATAACCAATCCTCAAGGGAATCAGTATAATCCATGCATGAATGGACCCTACATGTTAAAGCACATTCTCGCTCTGCAGTTTTAGCACATATAAGGCGCCTTTTCTTTCCCTATATGAGGGGGGGGGGAGAGAGGCTCCCACCAAGAAATCAAGAGAGTATGAGGAGGAGGGTCCAGTAACCATCCATCCACTCCAGTATGCTCGCCCCCCTATTAGCACCGCATAACTGTTACCCATCAATTGTTTCGGGGTAAAATTAAACCGTCAGATGTTTAGCCTCCACCCAAGCCGCCCATATCTTCTCAAACTTATGAGGACAGGTCCTACCCATGTATGTGAGTTTATACATTGGCAGTATTGCATTCACCTGCGCCCGCCATGCTTTTGTAGTAGGGGGGTCAGGCAGTTTCCATCTGAGCAGGATTTCTTTCCTGGCATAGTAGGCTGCATAAAACACGAATAACTTTGTGTGTTTAGTAGTTGCCAGGTTGTCTGTGATGCCTAGTAGAAACACAAGCGGGTCTACATCCAGGTGTAGCCCTGCCACCCCATTTATATCTGACACCACCTCCCGCCAATAGGTCTGAAGGATCGGGCATGACCATACAACATGGAAGAAAGTTCCCACCGACTGCCTGCACTTAGGACAAACATCTTCTACTCCTGGATAAATGTTGGCTAACCTATGCGGGGTATAGTACACTCTATGTAGGAATTTCATCTGGATAAACCTGTCCCTTGCTGAGATCATGAGTGGGATGCACTGCTGCAAGCCTTCAGACCAGTCCTCCTCAGTCAGTTCAGGGATATCTAGCTGCCATTTAGTGAACAGTGGGGTCAATGTGGAGGTGTCTTTACAAGTGAGCCTGATATATATAGAAGACAGTATATGGTCAATATCCGTTACTGTAAGTAAGGACTCAACTGAGTGTGTGGCAATAACTATCCCGCTAGGGAACTGAGCCCTGGCCGCGTGACTGAGCTGTACATATCTAAAGAACATCCACGAGGGAAGATGATATTTACCTTTTAATTCTGTGAGCGACATAAGGGGATCATCTTTGAAAATATGGCGTATTGTCCGGATTTCGTATCTGGCCCATACCTGCGGGTCGGGGATGGACTGGAAATGCGGCAGTTTGGGATTCCCCCATAATGGTGTATGTGGTGAGACAGCATTACGATTATTAAGGTAGCCTGATACTTGACCCCAAACCCTCACCGTCGTCTTCATCGGCGTGGTAACTCGAGGGCTGTATCTCGGTCCCCTGTACACTAGGTTGCTAAGTTCTGAGTATGAACCAAGAATCGCCGCCTCTAAGTTAACCGCTGGGTTGGCTCTGTCCTGAGTAAACCACCAACGCACAGACACTAATACCGCCGCCCAGTAATACTTCTTGAAATTTGGTAGGGAGAGGCCACCTTCCATAAGCGACAGCTGTAAAGTGTGTTTAGCTATTCTGGGAGCTGCCCCCGCCCAGACAAAAGACGTGATAGCCTGGTCCAATTTGACAAAGAAAGAGTTAGGGATGGGAACTGGGGTATGCCGGAAGGCATACAGGAACTTTGGTAAGAAGGACATCTTAATTAGGTTTATCCTCCCCACCGGGGTCAGTGGAAGTGTTTTCCACACTGAGCATCGTTGGATAAAGCGCTGTAAGATGGGGTAGACATTATCTTCTAAATACTTCCGTTGGTCCAATTGAACCTGTATACCCAGGTATTTGAACTGCGCTACCCTTTTCAGGGGGGTGGTTGAGTCTATCGGCCTAGGGACTCCCGACAGGGAGAACAGGAGCGACTTATCCCAATTTACCCGGACTCCTGAGAACGCACCAAATTGGTTAATAATGGACAGAGCCGCCCCCAGTGATTGCTGGTCGTCTTGAAGGTATAAGAGCATATCGTCTGCGTATAATGAAACTTTTTCAGTCAGGGGGGGAAACGACATGCCTCTCACCGCCGTCGCCGCCCTGAGAATCGCCGCTAGTGGTTCAATCGCAAGGGCGAAGAGAGCCGGAGAAAGCGGACAGCCCTGCCTGGTGCCCCGGTGGAGTGGGAATGATGCAGACAAAACACCGTTCGTGCGAACTCTAGCCGTCGGACCTGAGTACAGAAGGCGTACCCATTTTACAAATTTAGGTCCCATGCCAAATCTAGGTAGAATATGCCATAAATATTCCCACTCCACCGAGTCAAAGGCCTTCTCCGCGTCCAAGGAGGCCACCACGCCAGCTCCCCCCCCACCAGTCGAGCTCGCAATCACCGTGAACAGTCTACGCAAATTGATATCTGTTCCCTTGCCTGGCATAAACCCAGTCTGGTCACCATGGATTAGGGATAAGATAACTGTATTGAGCCTGGTAGCCAAAACCTTTGCGAGGATCTTTGCATCCACATTAAGGAGCGATATAGGCCTATATGAGGAGCAAAGATCAGGGTCCTTTCCAGGCTTGGGAATCACAATGATAACAGCTCTAGACATGGAAGGAGGCAGGGAGTCAGAATCGAAGGAGGCATTGAGGACTTCGAGCAGTCTAATGGCAAGGGTGTCAACGTGTTCTTTATAAAATTCCACAGGGAATCCATCATCACCCGGGGTCTTTCCCGACTGGAGGGAGCCAATAGCCGTTTGGATCTCCTTGAGGGTGAGCGGAGCGTCAAGTCTCTGTCTAGCTGCTACCGACAGGCAGGGCAGCTCAATGGCATCTATGTACGTCTGTAATTCGTCAGCAGAGTATTGTACTCTGGAAGAATAGAGGTCCTCATAATACGAGGCAAAGCACCTGTTTATGTCTCTAGGATCAGACAGCAGCCGACCCGAGGCCTCTTTAATATTAGCCACAGAGGTCGTCGCCGCCTGCTCCCGAGACAACCATGCCAGGAGACGCCCGGTCCGCTCACCCTGCTCGAAGATACGCTGCGACTGGTGCAGCATTATCTTCCTCGTGGCTGCCACCCGCAGGAGTGTCACCTCCCTCATCGCACACTGTAAGTCAAGTCTACAGGTTTCATCCTTATTGGCAGTATACTGGGCCTCCAATTGGCCAGCCCTGCGTTCAGCCTGGAGCAGTGCCTCGCCAGTCTGGCGCCGGGTGGAGCCTATTGCTTTCTGATAGTGGTCCCTAGCATGAAATTTAAAATCTTCTCATGTAGAAGCAGGCTCGGTAGCAGGTGGATTAGCTGCCCAGTACTCCCGCACAGCCAACTCCGCCCCCGGAGCTATACGGTCATCAGAGACCCAATACCTGGACAAACGCCAAAGGCAGTCGGCGGGAGCAGGACCCACGTTTAGTTTTAGTAGAATGGGGGAGTGGTCAGATATACCTCTAGGCAGATGAGAGATCTCCTGTACCTTAGTGAGAAGAGATCTAGTGGCAAAAATCAGGTCAATACGGGACATGGCTCTATAGGAGGCTGATTGGCAGGTGTAGGATCTCAAGATGGGATTCTTCCATCGCCAAACATCCGTTAGATCGAACGTGGATGCCCATTTAGAAAGCGGGGATTCCACAGACCCATCCGGGGTTAGCCTATCTACAGCAGGGCAGGGAGGCATATTAAAGTCGCCCGCTAGGACTACATTGTCAGTGGAGCATCCAGCTATAAATCTAGCAATTTTATTTAGGATTAACAGTGATGCTGGCGGAGGTATGTAAAGTCCCACTATCACCATAGGCATATTTGCGATAACTGCATGCATTGCTACATATCTGCCCTCGGGATCCAAGTGCAGGTCCAGCAGTGTAAAGGTTAGGTTCTTATGAATTAGTATACTAACCCCTCTAGCATACGATGAAAAGGTGGCATTATAATAGTGTCCCACCCACGGTTTCTTTAAACTAAGGACTCTACCCCCAGTGAGGTGAGTCTCCTGTAATATGCAGATATCTGGCCGGTGGAGTTTAAGGAAGTTGAAGACTAAAGAACGCTTGACCCGGGAGTTTAACCCTCGGACGTTCCAAGATATGATTGTTACTGGGGCCATAATAATTTGGGGCAATATACGACAACCTGCAGGAGGAGTGCACTCAGATCCCTAGGCAGGGAAGTTAATCTCGTTATCCATGACTCTACAATTGGCTTTGTACATGTGACCAACCAGCCACACACACCCTGAAGCCAGCATACCCCATATACCTGTGTGTAACTTAAAGAACATTTCTTGTTAAACTTTAACTGAAAACCCCCCCCCCTCCCCGCACACCCCCCCAAACCAGAGCGTGCCTGATCCCAAAAACCAAACATGATCAACGATCAATTGGGGACATGAACCAGAGGGCCGGAAACAGTTAGCGCCCTCTCAGGTTACAAAGGTCTAAGTCAGTAGAAGATGCCGCCATCAACGGGATATGACGGAATTCCTGTATTTTCACCCGGTTATCACCGGGGGCACATTCTTAAAACAACTCCCCCCCCCCCCTCAACAAAAAGAAGAAAACAAAAAGAAAAAAAAAAAAAAAAAATATATACCAAAACCCCCCCAGTTCTAGGGTATAAAAAGAAGGGAGCAGAGGTGACAGCGTCATGTATGCCACAGTAGAAAAAAGTCCAGCAGACGAAGTGGCAGCCCGAGCTTGCAGAGAATCAAAAAATCAAAAAAACAAAACAAAAGAAAAAAAAAAAAAAATGTCACTATCAGACGTCATACGTGGTAGGATAGTTTTTGTTGAAATATCGACTCCTCTTAACTCAATAAAGTCAGCCAGATAGTAAAAGTCAGGGCAGTCAAGATAATTTTCAGGATGGGAGAGGAGTGGCGCACCAGCTCCAATAACGGCAAGGGTTAAGCAGTGGAGAGTCTCCGAGTCAGGGCCGCCCGACATCCCGCCAAGCCCATTCCCCTCCATAGGCAAGTCCCAAAGTCCGACTGTGCGGAGAAGCGAAGGGGTTAACTATAAGGCAGACAGTGACACTGCCCATGTGGCGGACAAGCCGCAGGGGCCCAGGGCAGAGTATTGGCAGGGAATAACTTCAGCAGATCATCTATCCCCCTAATTGCGAGGGAGAGTGTTCAGCCAGTGTGAGGCCTCAGTAGGTGAGGTAAAGAAGCGGACAGTCTCTCCGTCTTGCACACGGAGTCGGGCAGGGAACAGCATACTGTACCGTATTGCTTTAGCTCTCAGGGCCTGCTTCACTGCATCGAACGACTTGCGCTGCCTCTGAGTGTCCGCCGAGAAGTCGGGGAAAAACATCAGGCGGGTCGCTTCATGTCGAATGTCCGCCATCTTGCGTGCCTCGCGGAGTATCAGGTCCCGGTCCCTGAAATTCAATAGCCGGAATATGAAGGTTCTGGGTGGGGTTCCCGGGGGGCCCCGGGTCGGCGGCATCCTGTGAGCCCTCTCAACGGCAAAGTGTGGCGAGAACGCTGCTTGGGGGAAGAGTGAGCGAAGTAGCCGCTCCGTGTAGGCAGAGGTATCGGAGCCCTCAGATCCCTCAGGCAGGCCGATTATCCGTAAATTGTTACGCCTATTACGGTTCTCAGAGTCTTCGGCTTTGGCCTCCAAATGCTTCACTCTCACTTGCAGGGTGTGGAGGGAGGCTGAGTGATCCCTCACTGTGTCTTCTGTGTCTCCCACGCGGCGCTCCACCTCAGTGACCCGCTGCCTCACCTTCTCAAAATCCTGCCTGATAAGACCGATCTCTAGCTGCACGGTGTCAATTTTAGTGGTGAGAGTAGAAAGGGAGGACTGACAGCCCGTGATAGCCTGCATCAAGGCAGCAAAATTACTCTGTTCCGTAGAAGCAGTCTCAGGCCCATCCGTCTGGGTCGCCATGCTGTGCACCGCCTCCACGTGTGTAGCGGCGCCTCCGGGATTGATGTGAGAGTTTCTCAGGTTATGTTGCTCCGGGCGCCGCCGGTTCCGTGTCCGCATCCGCAGGGGAATCTTAGGAGTCGCTTCAGACAGTTGAGGTAATTCAAAGGATGGGATAAAAGGATAAAATCCCCGCTATGGCTGCAGAGCTTCCTGACTAACCGTCCTACTCCGTCGCCATCTTGGCCACGCCCCCCTGATAATGAGCTTTAATCGTAAGGTGGAGAAAAGGAAAGAGAAAGAAGAAAAAGGGTTGAAAGGTAGAGGTATGGTCCACAAGGTTGTCCCGCTCGTCAGTTTATTATTCTTTTTAGTTCTCTTTGAAGCCTTAGAATGGGTGTCTCTGTAAGTCATTTAATCTGTTACCATGGCAACAGGACAGAGTCATTGAAGTTTGACAGGAACTGTTGTTTTATCCAAGGATGCCAAAGTTTTTCAAATTTTGGAATTTGATTTTGATCGATGGCTACCATCTTAGCATGGGACATTGTATTATTCATTCTGTGAATTGTTTCTGCTAGTACCAATGTAGGAGATTTCCATGCCTTGGCCACTGTTTGTTTTGCAGCCGTTATTAGTTGGATCATAAGTTTGAATTGAGAGAGTGTTAACCATTCCGGTTTTAGATTAAGTAAAGTTAAATATGGATCTGGTTGTATTATTTTTTTAAATATTTTAGATGCAATCACGAAGACTTCCTTCCAGAAGGTTTGGATTACTGGGCACGTCCACCATATGTGTAAATATGTGCCTATTTCTGGGCATCCTCGAAAACAAAGAGCTGAGGTATTAGGTGAATATTTTGCCACTCTAGCGGGTACAAGGTACCAGCGAGTTAGGACTTTATAATTTGTCTCCAGTGCTAAGATGTTGGGTGAAGATGACTTAGATGTGAGCCATATGTTAGACCAGTCCGTGTCTTCTAAAGTTCGTCCCAGGTCCTCCTCCCACCTCTGAACGTAAGAGGGTCTATTAAGATTTGCTACTCCATATAATTGATTATAAAGTGATGAAATTGTACCTTTAGCAAATGGATCTTTTGTACAGATTGATTCAAAAATGGATAATTGGGATAATGGTGTATCCCCCTTTAGAAATGGTGTATAGAAATTTTTGATTTGGAGATATCTAAATATCTCAGAGTTTGGTAGATCATATTTTTCTCTAAGCGATGGGAATGAAAGGAATGATTTAGATGCTATGAAGTCATTTAGTGTCTGAATGCCTGATGTTGTCCAAGCTTTAAAAGAATTTGGGTAGATCCATGCCGGATAAAAGGCCGGATTTCTGATAAAAGAAAGGAGAGGATTGTGTGGAGATTGTAACTGATATTTGTTTTTTAGTTTATCCCAGAGAGATAAGAAGTGTTTAGTTATGGGATTATGAATTTTAAAGCGGTCTTTAGGATCAAGCCATAACAAGTTTGATATTAATAGAGGGTCATTTTCTGAAGCCTCTATAAATACACATAATGGGATTTCCTGTTTTGCATGGTATTTGGACAGACTGGCCAAATGTGCTGCTCTGTAGTAGTTAGTAAAATTAGGGTATCCCAGGCCTCCTTTATTTTTGGGAAGATGTAGTGTGTGTATAGGTATACGTGGTTTAGAAGAGCCCCATATAAACGAAGTTGCTCTTTTTTGTACTATTCTCAAAAAATAGGAAGGAATTGGAATAGGGAGGACTCTGAATAGATAAAGCAATTTGGGTAGAATAGTCATTTTGATTGCATTAATCTTCCCTATCCAGGATAAAGGAAGTTGCGACCATTGTTTTATTAGATTTGTGATCTGTCTTAATACAGGAGGATAATTGGTTGAGAATAAGTCAGAATGAGATGCTGTTAAATGAATTCCAAGATATGGGATTGATTTTTCTGCCCATGTGAATGGGAGTGCAGCCCTAGCCGGGATCAATTCCATGTTTGTGAGTGAAATATTAAGCACTAGGCATTTCTTAGGATTAATCATAAGGCGGGATAGGGCCGCAAACCCATCAAGAGCTGGTATTAAGTTAGGACCAGAGACCTGTGGTGATGATAGAAAAAGTAATATATCGTCTGCAAATATACATAATTTGTGTGTAATACCTCCTACTTCAATGCCAGTTATAGTTTGGTTTGTTCTGATGTATTGGGCCATGGGTTCGAGTATAAGGGCAAATAATAAGGGAGATAATGGGCAACCCTGTCGGGTACCTCTTTGGATATTAAAGGCTTCAGATTTGTATCCAGCATATTTTATATAGGCTTTGGGTTTATTATATAATGCTTTGATCCATGTTAAAAAGTGGGGTCCAAAACCCCATTTTTGTAATGAATATTGCATATATTGCCAGGATACTGTGTCAAATGCCCTCTTAATATCGAGAGATAGAAAACATAAAGGGATTTTCCGTTTTTTAGCAATATGTGCCAATAACACTGCCCTGCGTATATTATCGCCTGCCTGTCTATTTGGCATGAAGCCTACTTGATCTCTATGTATTAGTTTTCCTATAATGCTATTGAGGCGTTTTGCTATTATTTTTGCTAATAATTTAATATCGAGGTTTAACAGAGAGATAGGCCGATAATTCATACAGGAAGTATCATCAGAAAGGGGTTTTGGGATCATACAAACAATTGCCATTAGTGTTTCTTGCCGAAAAGAATGTCCATCTAGAAGTTTGTTAAAAGTTTCAGTGAGAATGGGAGAGAGTATTTCTGAGAATGTTTTATAGTATAAAGCCGAGTAGCCGTCTGGGCCTGGTCTTTTATTAAGTTTTAGGTCTTTTATGGCGTTAGCAACTTCATCTATAGTTATAGGCTCATCCAAACTGCTTTTTTGATTTTGAGATAACTCAGGTAAGGTTATTTTTGAGAAGAAGGATTCAGCCTCTGTAGGATTAAATTCATTGTTTGTCTTGTATAAAGTTGCGAGATGTGAGTGAAATTTATGGACTATTTTAACTGGATTACAAGTGTAAACATTTTTTGATAATTTCAAACGTATTGGTTTGAAAGATTTGTTAGTTGAATTTAATGCACGAGCCAAATATGTACCTGGTTTGTTTGTATTCATGTAGAAATTGTGTTTGGAGAGTTTGAGGGATTTATCAACTGACTCCGTGAGAAATAGATCGTATTCCAATCTAGATTTTTCCAGATGAGATTTTGTACTCTGAGATGGATTATCTTGGAATGATATGTAGGCTGCATTAAAATTGAGTTCTAGTTTTTTTGCTAGATTTTTGCGTTCCCGTTTAAATAGTGCCATTTGTCTTTGTATTGTACCATGCAAGACAGGCTTATGAGCTTCCCACAGTGTTATTGGGGAGATGTCTGTTGTATTATTAATTGATATGTATTCCTTTAAAGCTTGTTCAATGGCCATCTGATGTAATGGGTGTTTGAGCATTATGTCTGGTAAGTACCACGTTGGGTCATGCGCTTTTGGTATGGCTGAGGCTATAGTAGTGTATACTGCATTATGGTCAGACCACGGAATCGGAATTATATCTGATGCAATAAATTCTGGTATCATTCCTATTGTTAGAAAAATATGATCTATTCTGGTGAAGGTTTGATGAGGGTGCGAGAAATAAGTGAATTTCTTTTTCATTGGGTTACTTTCTCTCCATGAATCTACCAGATTGTATTTGGAAAGAAGTTGAGAAAAAGTTAATCTAGAGGTTATTTTGGATGGTGTAAAAGGTGATTTATCTAGAAATGGGAGGAGGACCTGGTTCGAATCCCCACACATTATCACTGTTCCTATTTTGTGTGTATTAATCACTTGTAATATATGTAAGAGGAATGGTGTAGGTTGTTTGTTAGGAGCGTAGTAGGAAATCACTGTGATTGCTGTATCCATTATATAACCCATGAGTATCAGGTATCTACCTTCTGGGTCTTTAATTTCTGATGATAAGGTGAATGGTGTGGATCGGTGAAATGCAATTAGAGTTCCCCTTTGCTTGGTACAGGCAGAAGCCGTGTAAATTTGTTGATAAAAAGGAGAAATATATTTTGGAGTAGAATCTTTGGTGAAGTGTGTTTCTTGGAGGCATACTATGTAAGCCTTCTTGTTATGGAAAGTACGGAAGGCTTTGGTCCTTTTTTGAGGGACATTTATTCCGTGAACATTCAGGGAAAGTATATTCAGTGGTGCCATGGCAATAGATCAAATAGTTTTGACTTACTTTTTGTTATGCAGAGCTGACTGCGCAGATCAACCTGTGTGGACTGAAGAGATGAATAGATAGAAAAGAAACCAGTGAATTCTGGAGTAAAGAGTAAACAAAAAACATACGAGATTAGATGATACATTGTATAAATTATTTTTTGCAAGTAATCACAATTTACCCGTGAAAGAGAATAAATATCTCTCTCAGGGGAATAAGTGCCTTCGTCACACTCCCACATAATATGGTTGGGAGAATGAGGAGGGCTAATGGGGGTACACGGATCTTCCGCTTACAGGAGAGAAGTGCTATGTCAAAAGACATCAAAATGATGTTTCATTAATTGGAGTGCAGAATATAGTTTTTGTTGAAATTATTTATTCCAGGGTGGTTGTATATGGTTAGTCTTGCCCTAGGCTAAATAATTCAGTTAGAAAGGTACTGTTAATAACTTTGGTATTGATGAAGATAGTTTGAATTATTTTGGGATTTTAACCCTTTTAGAGTAAACAATTACATATTTTATTCATACGTAACTGTTTAGATATGTTAACTCATAAAATTGAGGTTGTATTGCTTCAGATTAGAATAAACAAAAACATAATTCTAGGAACTAGTTAGGTAATAATATATTTGTTTTAAGAAAAGAAAGAAAAAGCTTCCATTACTTCTGGATTATTGAACATATTTGTCCTAAAAAGTAATAAATCTATTGTTATTACCTGATAATATATAACTGAACAAGAATTTCCTTATTTAACTTATATATTCCAAGGCTATATGAATCAGAAGTAATAAGAAATATAACTGGAATGTAACATGATCCCACACAGTGTGTGACTATCAGAATGCAGTTACATTCAGTTATAAATATAGGTTTTTTTATAGAGAACCATCTCTTAGTATAATAAATGAAGAGATATCAGGAATTAGGATGTCAGTCCATTGAATCTTCTTGGTCCATGGATGATGTGGCATAACGGCCTCTTTTGTGAGAATGGTGATTCCCATTTTGTTCTGAAATTTTCTGGGTGCTGCCTGAAGGTGAAGATGATGCCATTCTTCTGCGTTTTGGAGTGTTGCTGCTTGTGGGTTCTGTCAGATTTAATTTTAAAAGGGTTTGTTGTAGTTCATCTGCTGATCTGCTTCTGTAAATTGTACCTTGGTAGTTAAATCTGACTGAAAAGGGGAAGCCCCATTGATACATAATGTTGTGGCGTTGCAGTTCCATTAGTTGGGGTTTCATGGATCGTCTTTTAGTAATAGTAAGTTGGGATAGGTCAGCAAAAATTTGATAACTGTGTCCTTGAAAATTAAGTTCCTTTTTTTCTCTTGCAGCAATTAGGATTTGTTCTTTCGTTCTGTAATAAAGAAATTTTGTGATTATATCACGTGGGGGTCCATCTTTCTTTTTGGCTGTGAGGGCTCTGTGTACTCTGTCCAGTTCTAAACGTTCAATAGGGATATCTGGCTTTAGTTCTTGTAATAGAGCAGTAATAGTAGATTGCAGGTCTGTCACAGTTTCAGGTATTCCCCTTATGCGTAAGTTTGAACGTCTGGCTCTATTTTCGTAATCTTCGAGCTTAGTTTGAAGTATTAAATTCTCTTTTTTTAATTGTTCCAATTCTGTTATATTTTCTTGGGTTGTAATTTCAATTTCATCCATTTTTATTTCTAAAGCTGCGGTGCGGTTTCCCAGCTCTCTTATTTCTTTGGTTAGGCTTTTTGTTATTTGGTCTGAGGTTTGTTTTAAAGCCTTATGAAGCATCTTTTCAAATTGTAATAATATTACTGGGGATACTGAGGAGGCTTGTGGAGAAGTTTGTGAGAGGATTTGTTCTGTATCTGACTCAAATGGAGAGTCTTGCTGTGACATTTTCTGTCTGTGAGAGCGCCCTGATGCTGTATCTTGTGAGGTGACTGGAGCTGCTTCAGCTGCAGTGAGTGCCTGTGAGCTCTTTGTGAGGTGATTTTTATTTCTGCCACGGTTTCCTCCCAGTACCATATTTCCTGCCCAAACTTTCACAGTTTGTTCCCTGGGGCAAAAAGGTTCAAATGGATACCTTTTGAGCCTGCAGGCTCCGCTTTGTCCTTCTCTTCTCTCCTCAGCGGTGTGGAGCTCTAACAATGCATGTCTGCTCTGCTAGGCTCCGCCTCCTGCCCTCCCCGGCTGTCAGACTTTTATAGCCGAAAAGTCTGACCGTGTGTACGCGGCATAAATGTAGTATTTATGTGTAGCAGGGTTCCACCACCATTGTAAATCTTGCCAGATACACTATCTAGCCAAAAGTATTGGGACACCTGCCTTTACACATACATTGAACTTTAATGGCAGCCTAGTCTAATGCCCCGTACACACGGTCGGACATTCTGACAACAAAATCCTAGGATCTTTTCCGACGGATGTTGGCCCAAACTTGTCTTGCATACACACGGTCACACAAAGTTGTCGGAAAATCCGATTGTTCTGAACGCGGTGACGTAAAACGCGTACGTTGGGACTATAAACGGGGCAGTAGCCAATAGCTTTCATCTCTTTATTTATTCTGAGCATGCGTGGCACGTTGTGCGTCGGATTTGTGTACACACGATCGGAAATTCCGACAACGGATTTTGTTGTCGGAAAATTTTATAGCCTGCTCTCAAACTTTGTGTGTCGGAAAATCCGATGGAAAATGTGTGATGGAGCCTACACACGGTCGGAGTTTCCGACATGGTCCTATCACACATTTGTGTGTGCTATGGGGCATAAGTCTGTAGGGTTCAAATTTGATTTGGCCCACCCTGGGAAGGCTGTCCACATGGTTTAGTGTGTCTATGGGAATGTTTGATAATTCTTCCAGAATCGCATTTATGAGGCCAGGCACTGATGTTTGATGAGAAGGCCTGACTCTCAGTCTCTGCTCTAATTCAGCCAAAAGGTGTTCTATTGGGTTGAGGTCAGGACTCTGTGCAGGCCAGTCAAGTTCCTCCACCCCAAACTCCCTCATCCATGTCTTTATGGACATTGCTTTGTGCACTTGTGTGTAGTCATGTTGGAACAGGAAGGGGCCATCCCTAAACTGTTCCCACAAAGTTGGGAGCATGAAATTGTCCAAAATGTCTTGGTATGCCGACACCTTAAGAGTTCCCTTTCCTGGAACTAAGAGGCCAAGCCCAACCCCTGAAAAACAACCCCACATCATTATCCCCCCTCCACCAAATGATTTGGACCAGTGCACAAACAAGGTCCATAAAGACATGGATGAGCGAGTTTGAGGTGGAGGAACTTGACTGGCCTGCACAGGAATGATATTGTGCATATTGACAAACGCCCAACTAGGGCTGTTTGCTGAAATTTGTGTGCATTTTTTTCCATCAAAAGTGGGTTTATGTGGCCATGCTGTCAATATTGTGTATATATTCCTGTCTGAACATGCATTCATGGTTTGGGAGCATGTGCTGACCTACTCTTTGATCTCATTGCTTAATCATGTACACAGAAATGCAGTTTCCAGCAGAACATCTATGTATGTGTGTGGATTGTGGGGTGGTGGTGGGTGTGAATATGAATATGTGCGCTTTTTTAATATTATGTTGGAATGCTTTGTAAGAATAATGACTTAAGTATGTTTCTATAATCTTGCAGCTGAAAATGTGATGTGTTGCCTGTTATACACTGAAAGTAAAGCTGTGTCCACTTTAAGGTTTAGACAAATTTTAGATTGTACACTCCTATAAGCAGGGCCCTTAAAACCCAATTGCTAACTGTTTGGCTAAATGTAGCACTATATATCCTGTAGAATATTTATTTTTTTTATACTAGGAAATGTACATAATTGTTTCTGCTGGCAAAATAAAAGTACATTATTGAGCTTGTTCTCTTTTCTTTCTTCTTTTTAATTAGTTTTGGGGCTGGTGGTTTTGTGGAAGTGCAATATCTTACTTACCCATAGAAATTATAAGATATAATTGTGCACCAAAAAACAATCTCTTTATCACACCTGCGAGGAAATGATAAAGGTGCTTAGGTGGAGTCTTTGTATATAGCAGCTGTGGAGAATTGCAGGTAATGAATTCAGCTGGTGGATACGAGAGGAGCTTGTGAATGATCTCAAGGCAGTTGGGACTACAGTCACCAAACAAACCATTGGTAACACAGTACGCCGCCATGGATTGAAATCCTGCAGCAGCCGCAAGGTCCCCCTCCTCAAGAAGGCACATGTACGGGCCGTCTGAAGTTTGCCAATGAACAGCTAAAGGATTTGGAGAAAGTGCTGTGCTCAGATGAGGCCAAAATTTAGTTCATGGGCATTAATTCGACTCGCTGTGTTTGGAGGAAGAAAAATACTGACTATTACCTTAAGAACACCATCCCTACAGTCAAGCAAAAAGGTGGAAACATGCTTGGGGGCTGTTTCTCTACTAAAGGTACAGGCTAATTTTGCCGCATTGAGGGGCCATGTAGTGTAAAATCTTGGATGAGAACCTTCTTCCCTCAGCCAGAACAGTGAAGATGGATCGTGGATGGGTCTTCAAGCATGACAATGACCCAAAACATACCGCTAAGGCAACAAATAAGTGGCTCAGGAAGAAACACATTAAGGTCATGGAGTGGCCTAGCCAGTCTCCAGACCTTAAGCCTCAAAAAAAAATTATGGAGGGAGCTGAAACTTTGAGTTGCTAAGGGACAGCCAAGAAACGTTAATAATTTAGAGAAGATCTGTAAAGAAGTGTGGACCAAAATCCCTCGAGATGTGTGCAAACCTGGTAACAAACTACAAGAATTGTCTTACCTCTGTGCTTGCCAACAAGGGTTTCTCCACCAAGTACTAAGTCATGTTTTGCTTGGGGATCAAATACTTATTTTACTCACTGAACCGCAACTCAATTTATAACATTTGTGTTGTGTTTCTTCTGTATTTTTGATATTCTGTTTCGGTCATTTAAAATACACCTATGATAAAAAGTATAGACCCTTAATTTCTTTGTAAGTGGGCAAGCTTACCAGATCTGCAGGGGATCAAATAATTATTTTCCCCATTGTATATGGACTTTGTCTATATTTATACATAGCGATTATATCCCCCCTTATTCGCCTATTCTCAAGGAAGAATAAATTGGTATATTAAATGTGTTTTGCTTGCTTTAGAAACTTCAGCTTGACATTGCATACGAATATTAAAGTCTGTGACTTCCCACAATAGCCAGATCCTTCTCATTGCCATATGGCCTATTTACAAAGTAAGTTTTCAGATACAGGGTCACACCAGCGGCTATGTCATGGGGTTATGGACCCGGAAATCACCCCACCACTAACACGGTACACACAAATCTGGAAAGCACCACAATGCAGTGTCCAGTTCCTGGAGTTCACCTTACAGGCAAACCCTGAGACTGTCATTTTTAACCACTTCAACCTTGGAAGATTTGGCTGCAGAATGACTGGGCAATTTTTTTCCGATTCAGCACTGCCGTGCTTTAACTGACAATTGCGTGCTCATGCGATGTTGCACCCAAACAAAATTGACGTCCTTTTTTTCCCACAAATAGAGCTTTCTTTTGGTGGTATTTGATCTCCTCTGCAGTTTTTATTTTTTGCGCTATAAACCAAAAATAGCAACAATTTTGAAAGAACAAAATTTTGTACTTTTTGCTGTAATAAATATCCTTATATTTATATATATATATATATATATATATATATTATATATCCTATATATTTTTTTTAAAAAAGCAATTTTTTTCTCAGTTTAGGCCGATATGTATTCTTCTACATATTTTTGGTAAAAAAAAATTCGCAATAAGTGTATATTGATTGGTTTGCACAAAAGTTATAGCATCTACAAAATAGATAATAGATTTATAGCATTTTAATTTTTTTTATTTTTATTTTTTACTAGTAATGGCGGTGATCTGCGATTTTTATCATGACTGTGACATTATGGCGGACACATCAGAAAATTTTGACACATTTTTGGGACCATTGGCATTTACACAGCGATCAGTTCTATAAAAATGCATTGATTACTGTAAAAATGTCACTGGCAGTGAAGGGGTAACACTAGGGGGTGATCAAGGGGTTAACTGTCTTCCCTGGGAGGTGATTCTAACTGAAGGGGGGGTGGACTGACTAGAGGAAGTGACAGATCGTGGTTCCTAGCTAATAGGAACACACAATCTGTCATTCCTCTCAGAACAAAACACGGATTTGTGTGTTTACACACACTTTTCCGTGTTCTGTCCCTCGTGCTCGCTATCACACGTGGCTGGAGGTCATCGCGACCATCGGCCACGAGCATCGGCACCCGATAGCTACGACGATTCACGAGATCGTGTCGACTTGCCGCACTATAATGACAGTGGCTGGTCGGCCACCGGTTAATGGTTATTTTTTAATATGTCTCTACCAACTTTGCACATCTGGAGAGTGACATTTTTGTGCATTCTTCTTTGCAAAATATCTCAAGCTCTGTCAGATAGGGTGGAGAGCATCTGTGAACAGCAATTTTCAAGTCTTGCCACAAATTCTCAATTGGATTTAGGTCTGGACTTTGACTAGGCAATTCTGAATTTGCTTTGATCTAAATCATTCCATTGTAGCTTTGGCTGTATGTTTAAGGTTGTTGTCCTGCTGGAAGGTGAACCTCAGCCTCAGTCTCAAGTCTTTTGCAGACTAACAGGTTTTCCTCTAAGATTACCCTGTATTTGGCTCCATCCATCTCTGCATCAACTCTGACCAGCTTCCCTGTCCCTGCTGGAGAAAAGCATCCCCACATGTTGCCACCACCTTTTTTCACGGTGGGGATGGTGTGTTCAGGGTGATGTGCAGTGTTAGTTTTCTGCCACACATAGCGCTGTGCTTTTAGGCCAAAAAGTTCCATTTTGGTCTCATCTGACTATTGCACCTTTTTCCACATGTTTGCTCTGTCCCCCACATGGCTTCTTGCAAACTGCAAACGGGACTTCTTATGGCTTTCTTTTAACAATGGTTTTCTTCTTGCCACTCTTCCATAAAGGCCAGATTTGTGGAGCGAGCGATAGTTGTCCTGTGTGACAGATTCTCCCACTTGAGCTGTCGATCTCTAGCTCCTGCAGAGTTACCTCTTCGCTGCTTCTCTGATGAATGCTCTCCTTGCCCGGCCTGTCAGTTTAGGTGGACGGCCAAGTCTTAGGTAGGTTTGCAGTTGTGCCATACTCTTTCCATTTTTGAATGGATTGAACAGTGCTCAGTGAGATGTTCAAAGCTTGGGATTTCTTTTATAACCCAACCCTGCTTTAAATTTTTTCCACAACTTTATCCCTGACCTGTCGGGTGTGTTCCCTGGCCTTCATGATGCTGTTTGTTCACCAAGGTTCTCTAACAATCCTCTGAGGGCTTCACAGAACAGTATTTATAATAAGATTAAATTGCACACAGGTGGACTCTTTACTAATTAGATGACATTTGAAGGCAGATGGTTACACTAGATTTTAGTTAGGGGTATCAGAGTAAAGGGGGCTGGATACAAATACACACCACACTTTTCAGATATTTATTTATAAAAAAGATGGAAAACCATTTATCATTTTCCTTCCACTTCACAATTATGTGCCACTTGTGTTGGTCTATCAAATAAAATCCCAATAAAATACATTTGCGATTTTGGTTGTAACATGCAAAAATGTGGAAAACTGCAAGGGGTATGAATACTTTTTCAAGGCACTGTATAGGAGACACTATGATCCATAGAGGGTTAGGAATCAAAAAGTTCCCTTCAACAATTTACCCAGACGAGTTCATAACAGGATGAAACAATGCTTTATCCAAGTGCTCCTTAAATCTTATGGGGTTAATCATTGCCCAAGAAGAAAAACTACCGATCACAATAAATGGTGAGATTGAATCCCTTCGAGATTCTTTGAATGCATACAACACGTTGGAAAAGTCATTGGATTCAGATCTCAATGATATTGTCAACAAAACTGAGCAAGATTTAATGGCGATTAAACATTTTTGAGAGATTTACAGGATTATCAAAATGGCGCAGTTTATGTACAAAATAAGACAGAAAGACCACACTCCATCTTGAGAAATAAAAGAAGGTTTGACAAAGAGGACAGACATGTCAATTTTAGTTCTCCAGAAGTCTCAAATTCACAGTCTGACAAGTCTGATGGGGGTGCTTTGGCTACATCTAGAAGTTTGACTCTGGTGCTTTCCAAGGATATGGTTTGCAAGAAAGAACAGTTATCAAAAAACTATCCGGCCCTAAAGGACAACCATGGGAAAAAAAAGAAAGAAAAACCAGAAGAGGACACCATAGCACACCAAAGATCAAACTATCCGAGACAAACGAGAAGCAACATAAAACAGTAGTACAAGCGAAACAGAATTTGGACAATAGTCATAATGTTGTTAATCTTTCCCATGTTTCTCTCTCTGATTCTGAACTAGCTTTACTTTCAAAAGGTCTTTCTTTCTCCCCTTCAACACATTTTAACATCCTTAATACGTTATTAGATGTTAATCATTTTATTAGAAATGTAGTACTTAGAATGCTTTTTATGTCTGCATCAGATTCCCCTGTGGCCTCACCTAATGGCAGCCAGAGCGATACCTTGGATACATCATATAGCAATGTGTTTAACTTTCAAGATCTAGTAGTAAGGTCCGCTTTGTAAAGCCTTCAATCTGAGTTCACGGGTAGGGCTCATTTGGATTAAAGGATAACAAGGCCATAGGGGGCGACAAATATTTTATCCAGTGAATACACGGAGCACTGCTGTAAAAATGTTCCAAATATTAGTGGAACAAGATCTTCCCTGTTTCCCCCGAAAATAAGACCTAGCGTGATTGTCGGTGATGGCTGCAATATAAGCCCTGCACCCCAAATAAGCCCTAGTTAAAGTCCTTGTAGGTCTTATTTTCAGGGAAACAGGGTAGGTCTTATTTGGGGGGTAGGGCTTATATTGCAGCCATCACCGACAACCACGCTAGGTCTTAATTTCGGGGAAACAGGGTTGTTGCCCTCAATTAAAAAAATAGAAAAACTGAAAGGCTTGCGTTGAAAACTCAATTCTCGCAAAGAAATAGTGATTAGGCAAGCTGACAAGGGTGGTTCAGTGGTAGTTATGAGTGCAGAGGATTATAAGAAAGAAGCATTGTGTCAATTAAGAGATGTAACAACATATCACACTCTAAATGCCAATTTGACCCCCTTATTTCAGCAGCATTTATCACAATTGTTTAATACAGGTGTGGAAATGGAAGTTATGTCCCTTAAGACAGCGGCGTATCTGTTGGTCAGCGATTCAATGGTCCCAGTCTTTCATCATTTACCTAAACTACAGAAAAGTACTCCCACAATTCAGGGATATTTCATTGTTGCTGGGATTGGTTCACTTTTTGAGAGACTGGGCCATTGGATCGACCAATATTTGCAACCGCTGATATTAAGGTTACTGGGTCATACAGGGTAGGTCTTATATTAAGGTTACTGGGTCATATTAACCACTTAAAGACCAGCCTCGTTTTGGATTTTAGGTGTTTACATGTTTAAAACAGGTTTTTTTGCTGTTCTTGCTGTTTTGCTGTTCTTGCTAGTACTTGCTAGTACTATGAACATGACATGGAACAACACCACTATTTGGATTTCTATGGATGTGAAGACATTGTATTATTGTATCCCTCATGAATTGGCTCTTGATGCCCTCAGGTTTAATCTTCAACATTATAGTTCCTATATCTTGAAACTTAAAGGAGTTCATTGTGATGACAGTTGATTTTTTGCTAAGACGCAACTACTCTTCTTTTGACAACACCTTTTATCTGCAATGTAGAAGTGCCTCAATGGGGGCACATCCCCCCCCGCTAATTTATATATATTTATATATGGGGTGGTGGGAAGAACAGTTTATTTTCTCTCCCAAAAATCCTTTCATTAGATGCGTAAAATTGTATGGCGGCTTTATAGATGACCTTCTGTTTATATGGGAAGGCACCCCTGAAGATATTTCACTTTTTAATCTATATCTCAACAAAAACTTAATTTAGCTGTGACCAAGCAGGACTTAAACTTTTTAACTTTTTGGATATCAATTTGGAGGGAATTTCCACAAGTGGGATTGTATCTACCTGTACCTATCAAAAGGAATGTTCTGGTATTTCGGTGTTGCTGGCGACCAGTTGTCATGCAGCACATACAATCAGATCGGTCCCACTTGGGGAATATATTAGAGCCAAAGGAATTGCTCCACTGAGAAAAGTTTTGTTTAGGCTACTTTCACACTGGGGCACTGGGAGCGTCGGTGCTGTTTTTAACGATGCTTTACCGCTGTTTTAGCGGCACTATTCGGCTGCTTTTAACCCCCGCTAGCAGCCGAAAAAGGGTTAAAACCGCCCGCAAAGCACTGCTTTGCCGGTGGTTCAGTGGCGCTGCAAAGATGCTGCTTGCAGGACTTTTTTTTTTACCGTCCTGCAAGCACACGGCTCCAGTGTGAAAGCATTCGGGCTTTCACACTGGAGTGAGAGGAGAGGCTCTTTACAGGCGCTATTTTTTAGTGCTATAGCGCCTGTAAAGCACCTCAGTGTGAAAGCAGCCTTAAGAATGCCACATTGTAGCCTCGAAATTAATAGCACGGAATTACAATTCTAAAGATGTCATCAGAGCAATTGCTGTAGCCGCAGATAGAGATAGATCTGCACTATAAAAAAAAACATAAATCACATAATAAATGTAAATCTAATGCTGGTGATATTCATTTAATAAAGATATAATTTCAAAACATTTACCTATTTTGTCCACAGATCTCTATTCATTGGGAATGGATGTAGATTCTCCAGTTGTCGAGCAAAAACTCTGAGAGGTATATTATCACCTAGTCTGTTTCTTTCTAAAGGCCTGGAGAGGACATGGTTAAACACCAATGGTGAAGGAGTTTTTTCTGCGGGATTATTTATTAATTATTGTTATTATTAATTGTGGTTCTTCCAATGTTGTCCACAGGTGTACGCTGTGGAGTGCACTTTGTGCAATCTACAGTATTTGGGTTGCACATTGAGGCCTCTTAGGACATGAGTAGGGGAGCATTTTCATGGAGCATTGTATCAAAGTGACAAAGGACTGTCAAATGTTTCTAAGCATTTTAAATATGTACATCTTGGTGATATATCCTCTTTTACTTTATATGGCCTGGAGAGAGTGAGAAATACACCTGGGGGGAAATACCCACCGTAAGCTTCTAGAAAGAGAGGTTTGGTGGATATTCAAATTCCGGCTGGAATGAATTACAGATATGATGTGGATTTGTTTGTATGCTAGTTTTTTGACGCAAGGTATTATATCGACCGCAGTCTGAAATTCTTCCAGCGGTTCCTATCTTTTTGATATTGCTTGCCATGAGATTTTTCCTTGATTGAAATTGAAATCTTGGTCTTGGTCCATGCATGCAGAATGGTTTTATTTAAAAACTTTGAAATCACAAAAATTGTTTATTTTATTGTTTGTAACATTTTCTTTCATGCATATTATTGTTTGTGTATCATTATATACAGTTGTGCTCAAAAGTTTGCATACCCTGGCAGAAATTGTGAAATTTTGGCATTATTATTATTGAAAATATGACTGATCATGCCAAAAACTGTATTTTATTTAAGGATAGCAATCACATGAAGCCATTTATTATCACATAGGATTTTAAAAGGATCCAGTAAACTAAGGATAACAGAAATCACCCAAATGGCCCTGATAAAAAGTTTACCTACCCTGGAATGTTTGGCCTTGGTACAGACACAGAAGGTGGCACACACAGGTTAAAATGGCAATTAAAGGTTCAAAAGCCACAAATGTGTTAACCTTTAATTGCCATTTTAACCTGTGTGTGCCCCCTTCTGTGTCTGTACCAAGGCCAAACATTCCAGGGTATGTACACTTTTTATCAGGGCCATTTGGGTGATTTCTGTTATGATTTAGAGTTTTAGATTTTAAAAGGATCCAAACAACTATGTGATAATAAATGGCTTCATGGGTTTGCTATGCTTAAATAAAAGACAGTTTTTTGGCATGATCAGTCATATATTTTTTTTTTTGTATCTTTTTATTGAGTATAAGACAAACAGACAGACAACAGTAAACCTGCCACATCATTGGGACTAGACCTACGCAGGAGTCAGTGCCAGCCGGCAATTGGCTGCTTCCTTCATTAGTGACATACAGCTGTAGCATGTCCACAAGAAAAAACAAACAACCTAGTGCTGTATTGGCTCTTGCTCAATTGAATTATCCAAGGATCAGATCTGTCAGTTGAGATCCAAGGGACAATAATAGATATCAAATGAACCCATATCAGAGATTACAATTCAACAAAGTTACCCAATGTATCAAAATCACATCCATCCGTAGAGTGGTATTATGTACATGCTCAATCAGTCTGTGGTTGCCGTATTTATCTATATAAAAAAATAAATAATCTTTCGTATTTTTTGGGGCATTCTCTATTTTGGTAGGTTTCCTTATAGAGTGGTAGTACTTTATTGACATGTGTTTCCATAGCAATATGGACGGCGGGGCACGTTTTTTCCAGCAGAGTGATCATTTTCCTGGCATATAAAATCAGGAGTCCTATCAGAGTTCTCTCTGCTATCCTGGGGGCTAATTCTTCTACTAAGCCTAGAAGGCATATCTGCGGGGTTGGGGCTATATCTATTCCCACCACTCCTTGTATTACAGATAGTACTTGTGACCAGTAGTTTTTAATTGCAGGGCAGGACCAGAAGATGTGTATAAAGTCGCCCTGATCCCCAGTACACCTCCAACACATTTCGAGGACAGGGAGGTTCTCATTTTTTGCGATCTATACGGGGTAATATATGCCCGGTGTAGTATTTTGTATTGTATGAGACGGTCTCGAAGTGAGACCAGGATTTTGAAGGGGAAGTCCCACATGTGATCCCAATCCTCGGAGTCTAGCCCCGGAATGTCGTGTGTCCATCGCTGATGGAGCTTTGACAGATCTGGAGAGGAAACTCTAAGGAGATGTGCATAAAGAACCAAGGTCGGTTTCCTTGTGCATTCATATCTTGTGACCCTCTCCAGATCGGATTGCACTATTTGCGTGTCGTTGGGTATCATTTGGGCTTTAAACGCAAGAGACAGTTGTATATAGTGAAATAGATGCGAGGGAGGCACATTGTTGTGGGATACCAGATAATTGAAGGGGTGTATAGCCGTGTCGGTGGTGAGGTCAGAAAACAGTTTAATACCACATTTGGCCCATATTTTGGGGTCTGGTAGAGAGTAAAGATGGGGTAAGGTAGGGTTGTTCCATAGGGGGGCGTGTGGGGAGACTGCATTCCATGGGAAATTTTCAAGTCCCAGTCCTGCCTTCCAGGCCTTCAGAGTCGTGTGCATGGAGGTGGTCAAATCGTATGGAGCTCTGGGACCTCGAAGGGGTAAATGTGTTAGGGCCTCCACAGAACAGACCACCACAGCCTCCAGAACTGCCACGGGGTTGGACGCGTCCGCCACTAGCCACCAAACTGCCGTGACCAGCTGGGCTGCTAGAAAATATTTCTGTCAGTCTGGAAACGCCAACCCCCCCCCCCCCTGCAACACCGGACGCATCAGTTTGGACAGTTTAACTGTAGGGGGGTTTAGGCCCCAGAGGAAGGAGGAGAAAATTCGGTTCAATTTCGTAAAAAATGAGCAAGGTATCCATTGTGGGGAATTACGGGATAGGTAGCTAAATTTAGGTATGATTTTCAAATATGATTTTATTAAATTTTTTTCCAGGAATGAATTGCATATACATACTATAACAGTGTTTACAGAATGGGAGATCATCAGGGGCGGGCTGGGCCGGGGGGCAGGGTGGAAATTTCCCCCCAGGCTGCCACAATTTACATGCAAAACGGCCGGCGGCCGCCAGCTAATTTTTTTTTTCTCTGAGGAAGTTGGGCCAGGGGCACAGCCGCATGCTGTGGCATTGAGTGCAGACTGAACTCCCTGCACTGCTAGTTCCAGTGCTGTCTGCACTGCAGAGTATCGCTGCTGGAGGGAGGGAGTGAGTGAGTGAGTGGGCGGGAGGAGTGCAGGTGAAAACAGCCTGCCTAGGTGTCTTCTCATCTCCCGTGTGACTCCTCCTTCCCCCCGCCACTGCTTTTATCCAGAAGGTAGAAGACAAAACATCCAAACAGAGAGTTGTCCAACTTTTCAAGTTAAATCGCCTGTGATTGGTTGCTAGGGGCGGTCCTAGCAACCAATTATCTGTCTGTTAAATTAAAAGTTGGAAAACTCCTGTGCTCTGATCCAGCATGCCGCATCCTCTGTCTTCTACCTGCAGGTAAGAGAGGGGGCAGTGACATGTTGGACTGTGTTGCAAGGAAAGAAGGTGGCTGTTGAGGAGACTGGGATACAAGAAGGGGGGGGCTGTGTGGAGGAGACTGGTATACAAGGAGGGGGGCTGTGTGGAGGAGACTGGGATACAAGAAGGGGGGGGGGCTGTGTGGAGGAGACTGGGATACAAGAAGGGGGGGCTGTGTGGAGGAGACTGGGATACAAGAAGGGGGGGCTGTGTGGAGGAGACTGGGATACAAGAAGGGGGGGCTGTGTGGAGGAGACTGGGATACAAGAAGGGGAGGCTGTGTGGAGGAGACTGGGATACAAGGGGGGGCTGTGTGGAGGAGACTGGGAAACAAGAAGGGGGGCTGTGTGGAGGAGACTGGGATACAAGAAGGGGGGGCTGTGTGGAGGAGACTTGGATACAAGAAGGGGGGGCTGCGTGGAGGAGACTTGGATACAAGAAGGGGGGGCTGCGTGGAGGAGACTTGGATACAAGAAGGGGGGGCTGCGTGGAGGAGACTGGAATACAAGGGGGGGCTGTGTGGAGGAGACTGGGAAACAAGAAGGGGGGCTGTGTGGAGGAGACTGGGATACAAGAAGGGGGGGCTGCGTGGAGGAGACTGGGATAAAAGAAGGGGGGGCTGCGTGGAGGAGACTTGGATACAAGAAGGGGGGGCTGCGTGGAGGAGACTTGGATACAAGAAGGGGGGGCTGCGTGGAGGAGACTTGGATACAAGAAGGGGGGGCTGCGTGGAGGAGACTGGGATACAAGAAGGGGGGGCTGTGTGGTGGAGACGGGGATACAAGAAGGGGGGCTGTGTGGAGGAGACTGGGATACAAGAAGGGGGGGCTGTGTGGAGGAGACTGGGATACAAGAAGGGGGGGCTGTGTGGAGGAGACTGGGATACAAGAAGGGGGGGCTGTGTGGAGGAGACTGGGATACAAGAAGGGGGGGCTGTGTGGAGGAGACTGTGATACAAGAAGGGGGGCTGTGTGGAGGAGACTGGGATACAAGAAGGGGGGGATGTGTGGAGGAGACTGGGATACAAGGAGGGGGGCTGTGTAGAGGAGACTGGGATACAAGGAGGGGGGGCTGTGAAGGGGACTGAGGTGCAAAGAAAGGGGGATGCAAGGAAGGGGGGCTGAGGACACTCATGTAAAGGGGGAAGGTCTGTGATGTAAGGAGGGGAGCTGTGATGTAAATTGGGGGACTTGAATGGATAGAGGTATGTGATGTAAAGATGGCACTGTATTGTAAAGGGGTGCTGTATTGTAAAGGGGTGCTGTATTGCCACTATTTTTCTTCAGGCCAGGTCCAGATATGCAGGTGGAGACCACGGCTGAAGAAATACGTGGAGAGCTGCCGCAAAAAAACTCCACCCCTGCCACCTGCACCGAATACATGGGCAGGGCAAAGGGGGTGGAGTCAGGGGCAGCAAAATGAGGTTTCGCCTAGGGCAGAGGTCTCCAAACTTTTCAAAGGAACACTTTATTGTCCTTTAGACTTTAGGAGGGCCGGATGGTGGCCAGCAGGGGCAGAAAATGTCATGGGCCCAGCATCAGTGAGAATAAATATGGCCCCAGGGTTGGTGGACCATAGGAGGAGTATTCCCCCTATTAGTAGGAGGAATAGCATTTCATCATTGGTATCGGTGGAGGATATAGTGCCCCATTGTTGGTGTCAGTGGAAGGAATTGTGCCCCAAGGGCCGCATAAAGGCTAGCAAAGGGCCACATCTGGCCCTCGGGCTGCAGTTTGAAGACAAGCCAAGACTAACGCTGCGCACTGCGCTAAAACAAAGACGTACGGAAGTTCAGCTACCAGCATCTAAAGTCAGAATACAGACTCCACAGATAATAGTAAAATAAAAAATGCAGCGCTAGAACAGTAGCATAAAATAACAGCAGTGATAGAACTAATAAAAGTCCAATATCACAAGTCCATATATTGAAGAATGAATATACTGTAGTAGCCAACATCTGTGCTCTGTGCAGATAAAAGGGCTATAAGTGAAGATAGGGTGATATTCCTCCACACCAGAGAGAATCTCGTTCCACACCCAGTGAGAGTAAGTAAGCCTGCTTACCAGTTATCCGTGACCACAGATAAAAGTGGTCTCACCAAGCGTAGGGAAATGGTTCTCCCCAGAAACCTCATAGGCTCTCTTCAATTCTCACCAATCACTTGATACTCCTCTACTGCCAGAGGAGGAATATTGCCCTATCTTCACCTATAGCCCTTTTATCTGCACAGAGCACAGATGTTGGCTACTATACCCATTCTTCAATATATGGACTTGGGATATTGGACTTTTATTAGTTCTATTATTGCTTGATATTCTTTTATTCTATGCTACTGTTCTAGCGCTGCATTTTTTAAATTTTACTGCAGTTTGGGGACCCCTGGCCTAGGGTGTCAAAAATCCTTACATCAGCCCTGATTTTGGGAGTTGTAGTCCACGCATGCTTCCGGTTGGTGGAAAACAGAGAGCAGGGAAACGCAGCCAGGAAACTACAACTCCCAGATCTTGGAGGGAGGCAGCAGGGCGCGCCAGGGTCTCAGCACCCACATGACTGGCTCGGGCTGCATGTTTAGTTGACCCCAGGACAGGAGCATCACATCCCCAGGACTGGAAAGAGACCAATTCGGGGATCAGAGTCATAGGGGTGTCATGATGCGACATCATTGCTAGCAGTATAGCATTTCTATCACCCTGCTCAAAGAAACTTTGGTGTGGAACAACTCTGAACGAGTGACCTCAGTGAGATGGGGTTGGAGATCTCTTTTTGTGGACTGCAGCCGTTCGGAATTGGAGACCGAGGGGTCAGACCCGTAAGTGGCTGATGCCTCCTCAATCTCCCCTTCCAACCGCTTTGTGCTGGCCTTAATTGCTGACATATAGTGTCCTCTAGTGAACACCTTGAAGGAGTCCCATACTGTGGGAGGAGAGGATGACCCCGCGTTATGTTCCCAAAATTCACGCAGTGTCTTTGGGGTCTGCCCTGATATCTCGTCATGGGAGATCCAGTGGGCCCCAAGGCGCCACATGGAGTCACTGCATTTTTCACAGGTCCGCATAGTGATCTTGAGGGGGGATTGATCAGAAAGCCCACTAGGTAGGTATGTTGCCTCCACTATGTCAGTTTACATAAGTTTATTTGCAAACGTGTAATCAATTCTGGAGGAGGTTTTATATGAGGTAGAAAAACATGAGTAAGCTTTAATCTGGGGATGTAACCACCTCCACACCTCAGTAAACCCTGCCAAGTGTGTCCGCCCCAGCATGTCCCCAGTAGAGGACTGTGATGGCATGGGCCTGTCAAGATCAGGGGAGAGGGTTTTAGTGAAGTCTCCTAGGATTAACAGTTTATAGCTGGACAGTACGGGATACTCTCCAAAATAGTGTACAGCACTACCTGTTTGAAAGGTGGTGGGATATAAACTGGTACAATAATATACCTTTGTTGCCAGGCCGTCAATACCACAATTACAAATTTGCCATGGGGGTCTGTATTGACCGCCTCAACTTTACACGAGTAGGATTTATTTATCAGTATTGAGAACCCCCTGGCATATGAGGAATACGTGGCATGAAAAGTTTTCTGAACCCAGGGCTTTTTCCAAGTCCATCAGTTTGCCACCCATCAAGTGGGTCTCCTGTAGGATCAGCACCTGCGGGTTGTGCGTCTTGACATACTGGAACATCAGTGCCCTTTTAAATTTGGAGTTGTAGCCTCTGACATTCCAGGATATCACCAATGTTGTTCCCTGATCACATGACGCCATGATCCCAGGGGAGAATTGCTAACTTCAGGGTGAATGAGTCCCAACTGAATCCCACCTGATGAGTGTTTTTAGAGCCAGAGCCAACCACACATAACATATAGAAAACATAGAAAACAATACAACTCCCCAAGCACTATGTGCTTTTCCTACCGGTACCCGGCGCCCCCCAAAAACACTGGGGATGGGCCGGGAGTCAGTCTATACCCAAAACTGAAAACATCATTGTAAAGTGGTAACCTGAGAACTAGGCCACGCTACAGTCCTTCGCAGCACTGAACTGAAGCTGCAGGCTGGCTCAACCTTATTATAGAGTTCTCCAAACAGGGGTAGAGTAACAGTTCAGGGAACTTCTGATGATCTTTGCAGAGTCAAACTGCAAGGGGTTAGTGCGTATCCAGCGTAAAGGTGTGCTTGCCGTAGCTCCGGCATTTGTGAAAAGGAGAATAGTAGGAAAGGAAATTCAGGACATGTATGATCCGTGCATCAAATAACTTTTAAGCGATAGTAGACCATTATCTCAGAGTGGCCATCCAGCCGTCAGCCTCCGAAGGGGTGTCAAAAAAACAAACTTTGCTGTCATGTTGGACCCAGAGTCGGCTAGGGTAAAGCATGCCGTATTTATTATTTTTTGCTCTGAGCCATTTGCTGACATCGTTGAAGGTCTCTCTTCCTCTGTAGCTTGCCCGAGAAGTCAGGGAAGAGGACGACGGAGGTGTTGCCATATTTAAGTGTGGGATGTTTACGAGCTTCTGACAAAATCCTGTCCCTGTCTCGGTATTTCAGAAATCAGACCAGAAAGGGTCTGGGGAGGTTCCTTGGGATGGCTCGGCCCATGGGCACCCGATAGGCTCTTTCAACCACATATGTAGGAGTGACAGCGGTAAGACCAAGCAGGTCCTTAAAGAACTCCTCCACAAATTCCGCCAGGCGATCCCCCTCAGTTAGGCCAAGGACTCTAAAATTGTTCCACCTGAGCCAGTTTTCAGCATGGTCAGATTTCACAACGAGGGCCTGCACTGTGCGCTGTAACTCAGCAATGGAGGTGGCGTGTGTAGCGGTGAGATCCTCAGTAGCCGAGATTCTGGATTCAGACTCAGACATCCTCCCCCTGATCTTATCTGGGTTGTTCCTAATCAGGTTGCATTCTTCAGCAAGGTGGTCTATGCGTATCAGCAGTGAGGTTCTGCTCTGTTCAATTTCTGCAAGGATCGTAGTGGTACTATCCTGTGGCAAGGGGGCGGATGTTGCCGCCACCAGAGCGTTCCCGGGCTCCATCTCCAATTCGGCCAGTAAGGCCTGTAGCCTCCCGACCAAAACGGCGTCTGGTCGCGCTGAGGGGGAGGTCAGCGGTTTCTGCTGTGGAGTGGACCTACCCGACTTAGCATGCATCATTTTTTGAGGGCATCTTCACTGGGGAAGGCACAGGAGGGGATCCGTGGAGCCAGTGCCCGGGGTGGCGGTTGGAAGGGGGGAGGTGATAACCAGGTGCGGTTGTGACCAGGGTACCTCGGTCGCAGCAGATAGTCAGATGTGGCTCAACAGTTCTCCCTCACCCGGCAGGAAGATTGACAGGAGGGCAGAGATGTGGGACCCGGCCCTGTGATGTGTGGAGGCCCGAGCAGTTCAGCAGGATGGGGCCCGGGAAAATGGCAGCCGTCACCAGGCCTCAGCAGGCTGCGACCAGCTCCAGCAGGCAGTGTCCGCCCAGCTGCTGCACTATCCTCTGCAGGAGGGGAGGAGGTGATGGGATGGACAGGGATGGCAGGCCTGTCCGTGCTCCAGCGCCCTGAATGGGGAGCTCACCGTGGCGAGTCCCAGGCCGGCAAGATGGCCGCAGCCAGCTAGGCCTCGGCAGGCCTCTACAGGGCCCGGCGGCCATCCGAAACACAGTTGGGAAGCAAGAAGGCGAGAGGGGTGCACCAGGATGGCCTGACAGAACACCAGAGCCGCAAATGGTCAGGATCTGATGGACAGAAGCACAGCTCCGGCCGGGAAGATGGCGGCGGCGGCCGCGAGTACAGGTCGGCTATGGCCGGGCGGATGACTCCTCCAGCGGGCGGCTTCCCTGCACAATATGTGGCCAGGGCAGAGCAGGGGATGAAGGGGAATAGTTCTGAGGCTGTGCTCACCCGGTCAGCAGATGCACAGATGGCATAGGATGGAGGTAAGGATTACCGGAGCTCTCCTGGAACATGTCGCTGCCGCTGCTCACATCAGGACACGCCTCTCAGTCATATTTTCAATAGTAATGCCAAAATTTCACAATTTCTGCCAGGGTATGCAAACTTTTGAGCGTGACTGTATATGTCTATATTTTGTGTGACATGTCTCCATTTCTAGAGAGTCTTTTCAGCAGCGGTGATTCTCATTTACTACTAATTATACCAAACAAATGGAAGTGGTTTCAGTCATTGTTCATTTTGGTGACTATGCTGTGAGCAAGGCTATCCGCCGAAACATGTCAGCAGTTACCTTGTAACTTGGTTTTATCTGAATAAAGCATATGGATGTATTCCAGAGTGCCGGTTCTTCTAATTCATTTCTATCCAAATGTTTATGATGAGTGGGAGGACTTCTGAATCTTAGCACCTGGAGTGGCGATACCAGTGATCAACCATTACAATTGGAGTCTCACAGTCAGAGCGGTGCTTTTCGTGTGTATGATGTCTTTTTTAATGGGTTTCGTGTATGCCCTTCAGAGCTATATCTGAGGATACTTCATCCAGATGCAGTCTCTGAATTCTTGATTCCCTCGGAAATGAAAAAAAAAAAAAACAAAAAAAAAAAACACCTTTTAAACAGGTTTTTGCATCCATTAAAAACATTACATGCATACAGTATATACTGTATGTCTGACATTATCTGGATCAGCCACACAGTGAAGATGCTTATCAAATGGGAGAGTACAGAGATGCTCTCTTTAATACTGCACTTCTTATTGTCCATTTGCAGACTGGGATGGGTCCTGGACCAAGCTGTTTTTTCCAGCTGCAGCTTTTTTTCTGCAAGCAGTTGAAGCAGAATTCAAGCTTCAAATGACACCAATCAATTACACCCCATCCTTGGGCCCCAACACATTTGAGAGATTCTAAAGTCTAATCATCTCTAACCTTAATGCATTTCCTCCACTGGAACACTCAAGCCGGCCTGATACAGCACAGAGATAGCCAGAACGCAGCCCACACACCTCCCCTGGCTCCGGATTACGTCAGGCCGCCTCTGGTAATGTACAGAGTGGCCAAAAATAAGCCTAAAAGCCGGTATCCTCACAGGCCTTCTACCGGCCACAGGCAGAGGCGGAGGCAAGATGGCGCCTGAGACACAGGACGCCGCACAGCTCTCCACAGAGGACCCAGCGTCACCAGCTTACAGCCTCCACCAATTCCCCACGGACCTGGTGAGTCCTATCCAAGTAGACTCTGATGAACTGCTGGACACGTTCCGTAGTATAGTGCGGGATGAAATTACTGCGGCCTCCCGTAAGCTGTACTCTGACATGGTGCGGGGCCTTAAAGAGATAGGCCACCGCACTAATGAACTGGAACAGCACATGGATCTGGCCACTACAGTACTGGAGGGTCATGAGGAAGAAGTGGATAAAATGTCAGCGGAGATCGAATCTCTAAAGGATAAATTGGAGGATGCAGAAAATAGGGTCCTGCAGGGATAACCTCCGCATCCGTGGTATCCTAGAGGATATTACGGATCTTCAGGGCACAGCTACAGCTTTTTTCCAAGAACTGATCCCCAGTATCCCGGTGGACAGATTGTAATTCGACCGTATTCATTGATCCCTGGCCCCCAAGCCCACAGATGGTCCCCAGAGGGCCATTATTAAATTCCACTACTACCGCACGAAAGAGAAACTTTTACTAGCTGCTAGGGAACAGCATCCCCTCTCCTTCCAAGGTAACTCCCTCCAGCTGTTTGCTGACCTCTCGCCGGTCACGATTGCCAGACGAAGAGGCCTCAAACCCTATCTCCAAATACTGCAATCCCAGGGGATCAAGTACAGATGGGGATTCCCATTCAAATTATCCTTCACCCACTTGGGACGCCAGTTCCACGCTACGTCCCCATCAGATCTGAGATGCCACTTTCAGGACCTACAGCTGGACATGCCCCCCGTCTACATCAGAAACTCGATCCTCCTCTGCTAGACCTGGAACTTCGCCGCCTCCTCGCCAATCCATCCAAGCTTCCCAACGCTCTCAAGCCGGGTCACAGGCACTCCGAGACCTGCAAGCTCAATGCTTCCACAAAGCCAACAACGGCTGAAATCGTTTCCTGGATACCTTCATGTGACCTTGTCTCCCTTGCTGCCGGGCCCCCTTCCGCGACCGAGACACTTGGTGCTACCTTCAACTTTGCTCCTGGAACATTACGGTACGTGTTGTTGCTACTGACTCCTTGCTATAACTGTTCCCGGTCCTGAGACTGACTCCAGTATGGAAGTTAACCATCCCACCACGGGCCGCCCCACCTGAGAGCAAGATTTATGATGTCCAGAGCATACTTATTGTTTTGCCCCCCCCTTTCTTTTTTTTTTTTTTTTTCCCTCTCCCAGTATGTTGCTAGTGTTTAAATTTTCAATATCGACTCTGGGAATGTCAAAAAGTAGGGGGGCACAGTACTCTTTGCAGGGATAGCCTTCATTGGTTAGCCAAGTCGGTTGTGGCCTTTGCCCCTGCTCCAGAGTTCTCCGCCCCTGTTTAAAAGGGTGGTGGGACGACCGGTAGGGTGGGGCAAAGTGGGGGCGCCTGGTTGCCCTGAGGTGGCGGACCCTTGCCCGTCACCTTCAGGTTCCTGGGAGTCCCAGGCAGTTATAATGTTAAAAGTTCAAGTTCAAAGGTCTCAAGTTAGCAACACTGTTTTAGCTGGTTTCTGTTAACTATGTCTTTACAACAGTACTTGATTTTGTGCTGAAGATTTTCTTCCTTCTTATTTAAATGTATTGTTTTGTAGCAGGCCGGTGGTTCCGACGGACCACTGCACCCCCTTTGAGTTGGCACTCGACTAGGACGATGGTCTTAGCCGAAGTCCCACTCCATTGTGGACCTAGTAGTCCACGAAGTGTTCTGTCCAAGCTTCTAATGTTTACTCTATTCCATGCTCTCCTTGCTATTCTTAAACCCTAAAACCTGTTTTCCCATTCCCCCTTTCTCTCAGTTCTCTCTCCTCTCCTTTTCCCCTCTCCTACTTGGGACTCGGGGTGTCCGACTGGAATGCTTTGTAGCATTGCAATTCTGATCCTATGACCCTTCACTGGCCATCCCAGAATGTTCAGGGCATGAACTCTTCCCAGAAACGGGTCAAAGTTTCCAAATATCTTAAACAACAAAAAATTGATGTCTGCTTACAGGAAACCCATTTTTCCTCCTCCTCCCACCCCAAATATTTTGCGGCAGATTATCCTCATGTTTATCTGGCTAACGGCCCTACCAAACAGAGAGGAGTCATGATAGCTATTTGTTTACTGCAAGTAAATAGGACTGACTTACGGATGGCTGACCCAAATGGTAGATACTTACTCCACCAGGGCAATTTTCAAAATAATGAAGTCACCATCATGACTTACTATGCCCCGAATAAGAATCCAGGGCCATTCCTGACCCACATGTGCTCCCTATTGAGGTCTCACCAGAAGGGCACCCTCCTGCTGGCGGGCGACTCTAACGTGTCACTGAACCCCTCTATTGACAATTACCCATCGGATCACTGTCTCCCTTCCCAGGCCACAAAAATATTCAATAGTGCCCTCCAAGCTCATGATCTAGCAGATGTCTGGTGGGAGTCCCACCCCTTGAGCAGGGATTACACTCACTACTCCCATCCCCATCATTCCCATTCGAAAATAGACCACATGTTTGTATTAAGAAAACATCTCCCTCTAATAGACTCGGTCACTATTCTTGCAGTCCCGTGGTCTGATCATGATCCAGTCCTGACGGTTTTCCAGTCTTTGCTGAATAAACCACAAAGCTCTCCTTAGATCATGAACGACTCTCTCCTTTCGTTTAAAGAGATCCTTAACCTCCTTGGCGGTATGATTATTTCAGATTTTTGCGTCTCAAAGCGGTACAATTATTTTGCATAGAAATTTGGCATTTTATATTGTAGGTCTGTAATTCTTTGCAATAACACATTTAGATCTGTCCACCAAGAGGCTAGTAAATATCCTGGGTATGATGACGTTTGAAACACAAAATCATAAATTATAATATAATAAATATATATATAAATAATTAAAAATATATATATATATATAAGAATAATAAAATAAATTTCCCCACAATTCACTATCGCTCAATTCTGCAAGTGTTCTAATTTACGATCGCTCTTTTCTAACTGGTCTAAAGCCACTTTTGACGTAAAGGGACACTTTTTGGTTGCTATGGACAATCACAAGTTTCCAGGCAGATTGAACAGTATATGAAATATAAAACTGCATGCAGGGCATGGGCCAAAGCACTGGGGACAAAAGGGATGTGAAATGATTTCATACAGTACCGAAATCTGTAAGATTACTTACAAGCCTACTATACAGCAGCGGCTATCGCTCCATTGTCTCATCTCCACGAGAAGCAGCAAATGCCGTTATGGGCCACAATTGATCTAGTGGACTCTACCCGATACCATTGGCCTCTCTCCCCTGGTTACCACGAGCCCATCGTCCACCTAATATTGGTCCATGTTTGGCCCACTCACTCCAGTTGTGGGACTCGGTTAAATATTCGGCAGGCCTGATCTCTCCCCACCTCCCCCTACTCCACCTTCTTCAGTGTCCACTATTCCCACCAGGTTGCGATAATGCACAGCAATTTATGTGGTGGACTGAGAATGGCTTTGTGGATGTTCATTCCATGCTTACACCCACTAATGCCGCGTACACACGACCGGACTTTACGGCATACTTGGTCCGGCGTACTGGATTTCGTCGGACAATTCGATCGTGTGTGGGCTCCAGCGGACTTTGTTTTCTCAAAAGTTTGACGGACTTAGATTTTAAAGATGTTTAAAATCTATCCGACGGACTCGAGTCCAGTCAAAAAGTCCGCTCGTCAGACAAAACCGACGCTAGGGCAGCTATTGGCTACTGGCTATGAACTTCCTTGTTTTAGTCCGGTCGTACGTCATCACGTACGAATCCGTCAGACTTTGGTTGATCGTGTGTAGGCAAGTCCGTTCATTCGGAAAGTCAGTCGTAAAGTCCGCCGGGCAAAGTATGCCGTAAAGTCCGGTCGTGTGTACGCGGCTTAAGATTATTCCATACGCATCCCTACGATCCTCCCATGACATCCCCCTCAGGGAACATTACAGTTATATCCAAATTCAACATTTCCTTCAGCAACTTACCAAGGCACAATCAACCTCCTACACGTTAACCCCCTATGAGAGCCTTTGTAGATCACGGCCCCAAGCCTCAGGTTTAATCTCTTTAGTATATGCTGCCATAATAGTCTCTAAAAAGCCACCTTTGAGGTCATATCAACTCCAATGGGAAGCAGAGTTAGGCAAACAACTGGACCCAGAGGATTGGCAGGTCATGACCATTGCAGTGTCTAAATACTCAAAGAATGTACTCTTTTTGGAAAACGCCTACAAAGTGCTTTATAGATGGTACTATACCCCGGCCAGACTGGCGAGCTTTATCCCGTCATACTCCCCCTAGTGTTTCCGTGGGTGTGCTCAGGAGGGTACAATGGCACATATCTGGTGAACATAACCCAAGGTGAGCAGATTGTGGATCAGAATCTATGCACTTCTCCGTAACCTCTTTAGTGCCTCATATGGGACCCATATGAGGCATTATTGGGGAAGCCAATCACGGAACTCCTACGACCAGAAGGCCAACTGGCGTCACCTATCTTTACTGCAACTAAGTTGACCATAGCAAAATCTTGGAAAACCCCAGCCCTCAGCTTCGAAGCAGTTAAAAATCGTGTAAACAATATCATGGTTGAGAAGCTGACAGTCGTGTTATCGTATACTCACGACAAATCCCTCTGGACATGGCAACCCTGGGTGATGTACACCCACCCATCTCGATTTGATTCAGCATTGCTCTCGCTTTAATATGCCTCCAACCCCCCCACCCCGGGGCCTTCCTCTTCTTTTCCCTACACCTCTTCACCCCTCTGTACTATCCTTCTTTCTTCTTCCTGACTTTTCATATCTATTGTGATTTTCTTTCGACTCACTTCGATTCTCTATTTTTCCCTATTTTACATCCTTTTTTTTTTTTTTTTGATTTCCCGACCCACAGGTTAATCTCTGTCGGGAATGGACGCTAGCTGAGAAAATCCCTTTTTCTTTTCTTTTTTTCTCTTATTATTGCATACAGGAACATCCTACTTGGTCCCACAAATGTCATGTGGGACTCAGTGGGCTAAAATATATGCAATTTTAGTTAATTGTTTAATTATGATCTCGGGGGCCGTGGGGCTTATGTGATAGTCCTTGAACTCTTAGGAATTGATAGGACTCCCTAGGTCCCCAACAAAAGGCTTTCCGTTAACTGTAATGTATGCAAGAATGTTTATATGACGTGTCCACTACAGTTTTTGTATTCATTTATTGATGTGTATTTTCAATAAAACCCTTTGTACAATAAAAATGTTTAGGTAGCAGTATCGCCCCCTCACCCCCCCCCCCCCTTTTCAAACCTTATATAATTACCTGAGACTCTCTCCCTGTTGTCACAGGCTTGTTTGAGGTTGCTATCAATCAAATCTTGAGATGAGGGAGTGGCTTACTATGGGGACACTCTGAGAAGAGGAGGAGCCAGGAGCTCTGGTGGGGGGACCTGAGAAGGAGGTTCTAGCCACTCTATGCAATTCTACTGCACAGAGCAGGTAAGCATTACATGTTTGTTATTAAAAAAAATAAATATAAGACTTTAAATCACTTTACAAAAATCAAATACTACATACCTTTTGTTTGCAAGGGTCTTCGGGTCTGTCTGTGGAATTCACAGATCCTTCATTTTCCCCTCTACTTCTGCCAGGAGGCAGGCCTTAATGTCGAACTGGATAGCGCACATGTATTGATTTGAGAAGACACAGTCCAGTGCAGTAGTAATGGAATTCCTACGGAGTGTGTCCATAATGTTGATAGTCATCATTTAGCCAAGAATATATCTAGTGGGGGAGAGTGCTGGATTGAAGAGGAGTTTTTCGTTGAAGTCATACATTCAGGGGCTTGGTTATGCATTGTGTAAGGGCTGCCTGCATCATAATATAGGCTTAAGTAAATAAAAAATCCTTTGTAAACAAAGCATTATAGTGCATTCCTAAAGTATTCAGACCCGCCTCAGGTTTTTAAATTTTGTTACGTTGCAGCCTGATACTACAGTTGTTTAAATGCATTTGTTTCTCATTAATCTACACTCAGTAGTATCACATGTACTTAAGTTGTCAGACCCTTTACTCAGTACTTTGTTGAAGCACCTTTGGCAGTAACTACAGCCTCAAGTCTTTTTGGGTATGCCGCGACAAGTTTTGCCCACCTGGGAATTGGGGGATTTTATGCGATTCTTCTTTGTAAATCCTCTCAAGCTCAGTCAGGTTGGATGGGGGCTGTCAGTGGACAGCCATTTACAGATCTCTCCAGATGTTCAATCAGGTCCAAGTCAGGGCTCTGGCTGGGCCACTTGTCCCTAAGCAAGTCCTCTGTTGTCTTGGATATGTGCTTAGGATTGTTGCCATGTTGGAAGAAGAACTTCTGGCCAAGTCTGATGCCCTGAGCGTTTGTCCCTGCTGCTGAAACCCCCACCTGCTTCACTGTCGGGATGGTATTGGGCAGGTGATGAGCGATGCCTTGTTTCCTCCAGACATAACATTTAGAATTTAGGACAAACAATCCAATCTTTGTTGCTTCAGACCAGAGTCCTTAAAGTGCTTTTTTTCAAACTCCAAGGGGGCTCTTTCATGTGTTTTGCACTGAGGAAAGGCTTCCATCTAGCCACTCTGCCATAAAGCCTAGATCAGTGGAGGGCTGCACTGAAGGTTGTCTATCTGGAACTTTGTCCCATCTACACACAGGATCTATGCAGCTCAGCCAGAGTGACCATAGGGTTCTTGGTCACCTCTCTTACCATGGCCCTTCTCCCCCGATTGCTCAGTTTGGCCAGGCGACCAGCTCTTGGAAGAGTCCTGGTTGTGCCAAATGTCTTCCATTTGAGAATTATAGAGCCAATGTGCTCTTGGGAACCTTTGTTGCAGAATTTTATTGTAGCCTTCCCCTAGATTTCTGACTTGCAATAGTCCTGTCTCTGAGCTCTGCAGGCAGTTACTTTTGCTCTGATACAGTATGCATTGTCATCTGCGAGGCCTTTAATAGGGATGCGTATGCCTTTCCAAATCATGTCCAATCAATATGAATATTTCCCCAGGTGGACTCAATCAAGGTGTAGAAACATCTCAGCAACCACCAAGAGAAATGGGAGGCACCTGAGCTAAATTTCAAGTGTTGTTGCAAAGGTTCTGAATACTTGCCAATTTGATATTTCAGTTTTTACTTTTTCATACATTTGCAAACATTTATAAAATTCTGTTTACACTGTCTCATTATGGGGTACTGAGTGTAGATTCATGAGACACTTACTTTAGGATTGCAATATATATATATTACACACACACATATTTATACAGTTAGGTCCATATATATTCGGACATGGGCACAATTTTTTTTTTTTTTTTAGGTATTTACCAAAACATATTCAAACTATAGTTACATAATGGATGAAAGTGAAGTGCACACTCAGGTTTAATTTGAGGGTATGTACATTCAAATCGGAGGAAGGGTTTAAGAATTACAGCTCTTTAGAATAGCCACCCCCCCCCCCTTTTTTAAGGGACCAAAAGTAATTGGACAATTGACTCAAAAGCAGTTTCATGGCCAGTGTGGGCTACTCCTTCGTTATTTCTTCATAAATTAAGCAGGTAAAAGGTCTGGAGTTGATTCTAAGTTTGACATTTGCATTTGGAATCTATTGCTGTGGACCGACATCATGCGTTCAAAGGAGATATACATGCAAGCGAAACAGGCCATTGTAAGGCTTCAAAAACAAAACAAATCCATCAAAGAGATAGCAGCAACATTAGGAGTGGCCAAACCAACAGTTTGGTACATTCTGAGGAAAGAAGAACGTACTGGTGAGCTCAGCAACATAAAAAAGGCCTGGACGTCCACGGAAGACAACAGTGGTGGATGATCTACGGTAAAGAAAAATCATTTTACAATATTCAGACAAGTGAAGGACACTCTCCAGGAGGTGGGCGTATCATTGTCAAAGTATACAATCAAGAGAACACTTCACGAGAGCAAATACAGGGGGTTCACCACAAGGTGCAAACCATTCATAAGCCTGAAGAATAGAAAAGCCACTTTGTCAAAAAAAAATCTAAAAAAGCTAGACCAATTCTGGAAAAGCATTTTTTTGGATGGATAAAAATAGGATTAATCTGTACCAGCATGACAGGAAGAAAAAGTGTTGAGAAGGCTTGGAACAGCTCATGATCCAAAGCACTCATCATCTGTAAAACATGGTGGAGGCAGTGTGATGGAATGGGCATGCATGGCTTCCAGTGTCACTGGGTCATTAGTGTTTATTGATGATGTGACAGAAGACAGAAGCAGCAGAATTCTGCAGTGTTTAAAGATATACCGTAAGCCCAGATTCAGCCAAATGCAGCAAAGTTGATTGGACCGCACTTCATAGTACAGATGGACAATGATCCAAAACACACTGCAAAAGCAACCCAGGAGCTTTTAAAGGAAAAGCAATGGGATATTCTCCAATGGCCAAGTCAATCACCTGACCTCAACCAAATTGAGCATGCATTTCATTTGCTGAAGGCAAAACTAAAGGCAGAAAGACCCACAAAGAACTGAAGGCAGCTGCAGAGTCTGGCAAAGCATAAGAAAGGAGGAAACCCAGTCTTTGGTAATGTTCCAGACTTCAGGCAGTCATTGCCAGTAAAGGATTCTCAACAAAATATTAAAAAAAGAAAATTTTATTAATGATCATATTCATTTTTCCAATTACATTTGAGCCCCTGAAAATGGAGGGGCTGCGTTTTAAAAAATGGTTGCAGTTCCTAAAATTTGTACTTGATATTTATGTTCAACCCCTTAATTTAAAGCTGAAAGTCTGCACTTTCACTTTCAATTTGAAATTAATTTGGTTTTGTTTTAAATTTTCTTCTGGTGGTATACAGAGCCAAAAGTATGAGGCCCTAACTATAATATATTTTATTTATATTACACATACACAGTGGGTATAGAAAATAATTACATTTTGTTGCTTTGCAGCCTAAAATTTTAAAAACAATCAATAAGTTGAAAAAAGGTTCACCCCCCCCCTCCTAAAAATTTGTTGTAAATTCAATCAGGTGTAGATAATCACCTTATCAATGGCACACAAAGCCATTTGACTTTCAAATGTGATCATATGTGGCAATTTTGATTAGTTTAGCATTAAACAAGCTTTCCAGGAGTATTTCAGTCCCTGCAAATGAAGCAAACAATCAAGTAGCAAGGCACTGTCAAAAGATCTCCGGGATAAAATTGTGGAAAGGCACAAGTCAGGAGACGGATACAAAAAAAATTCAAAGACTTTATCAATGCCTAGAAGCACAGTGAAGTCTATTATTAAGAAGTGGAAAGTATTTGGTACAACACAGACACTCCCTGGATCAGGACCTCGTTCCAAGCTGGATGAAAGAGCCAGGAGGAAACTGATCAGAGAGGCTACCAAGAGGCCTACAGCAACTCTGAAGCAGTTACAGGAATTTCTGACAGAGTGGTCATTGTGTGCATTTGACAGCAATATCACAAATTCGCCACAAATGTGGCTTGTATGGGAGGTTTGCAAGAAAAAAAAAGCCACTACTCAAGAAAGGCCGCATGCAGTCACAACTGAGCTTTGCCAAAAACGCAGCTTAAAAGATTCTGAGGCCACATGGAAAAAGGTGTTATGGAGAGATGAGACTAAAATGCAATTATTTGGCCTCAATACCAAATGATATGTCAGGTGGAAATCCAATACAACACCATCAAAATAACACCATTCCTATAGTAAAGCATAGAGGTGGTAAAACCCTCTTAGGGGGTGTTTCTCTGCAGCAGAGACTGGAGCAGTGGTCAAGATAGAAGAAAAAAAATGGATGGGGCATAATACCGTCTAATTCTTGAGGAAATTCTGCTGCCCTCTGCCAGAAAGTTATCAATGAGAGGAAGGTTTACCTTCCAACATGACAATGACCCAAAGCACACAGCAAAAATGAACACACAGTGGTTGAAGGAGAAAAGGGAGAATGTCCTTGCATGGCATAGTCAGAGGCCAACCCCACTGAAAATCTGTGAAATGACTTGAAGACTGCAATCCACAAATGGTCAACATCAAATTTAGCTGAACTTGAGCAGTTCTGCAAATAAGAGTGAGCAAATAATGCAAAGTCTAGATGGGGAAGTTAGTAAAAGACATATCCCAACAGACTAAAGGCTGTAATTAAAGCAAAAGGTGGTTCAACAAAACACTGACATGGAGGGGGGTGATCCTTTTTTCAACTCAGTGATTCTTTTTTTCTGACATGTTGGCGTTATATCTTTCACTTGGATGTAAGTTGCACGTCGTCGCACGTAAGTCGCAAGTAAATACAGCTGGATAAAACAAAAACTGCCGGTCTTAATCTTAGGGTGCAAAGCAACAAAATGTGATTATTCTAAATAGGGGGGATTCTTTTCTATACCCACTGTTTGTGTATGTGTGTGTATATATATATATATATATATATATATATATATATATATATATATATATATATATATATATATAAACAAAAGACAAGGTGCGCCAGACTCAGTGCAGTAGTAAAATATTCATTTAATAAGACAACACAAACCAAATGGCTACTCACAAGAGGGAAATGATTTCAGGCATATGAGTAATGAATCCGGAGGTCAGGGTCACTCTGCGGTCCAAGCTGCTATCCGTGTGGTAAGAAGCTGGCTTGGTCACAGTGTATATGGATGGTATGCCGCTGAAGGTTGAAAACGTCACTTCCGGTCCGCGTAGCTTGTGGTCCATGCTGACACGCACTTCCGGTTCTTGTGTTGAACTGCTCAAGTTCAGCTAAATTTGATGTTGACCATTTGTGGATTGCAGTCTTCAAGTCATGCCACAGATTTTCAATGGGGTTGGCCTCTGACTAGGCCATGCAAGGACATTCTCCCTTTTCCTCATTTCCCTCTTGTGAGTAGCCATTTGGCTTGTGTTGTCCTATTAAATGAATATTTTAATACTGCACGGAGTCTGGCGCACCTTGTCTTTTGTTCTATTTTGTCTTTTAGAGTTGTGCTTCTACTCTCAGGGTTGCAGCCACCAGTGTACCTTGAAATTGGAACTGGAACGGTTTTTATCCCCATTGACTTTTATCCCTATTCATTTTTGCTGATTCATTCATCTTTTACTATTGTTTTTTTTTTATCATTCAGTCGGTTTTTTGCTCCATCACTCCATATATATTTTATATATACATACACACACACATATATATATATATATATATATATATATATATATATATATATATATATATATATATATATATAGCAGCACGCTGTGTGAAAATGTCCATTGCTGGATGGTGTACCTGCTGGGTGCGCTTAACCACATAAAGACTGTAGCTCTGATTGGAGCCATGAACTATTACCTGTAAGCCTGTGTGCTGCTGAACCGTGAACTGTACCTGTCTGCACAACCGTGTGACAAGACAAGTCTGTCTTGTCCCATGTTTATTTTGCCATTTTTGCTGAATAAAGCCACTTTATTTTACTGGACTGTCTTTGAGCCAGCTGTTCACCCCTCTGATCCCCTACAATATATATATATATATATATATATATATATATATATATATATACATACATATACACATACACACATATACATATACACACACAGCCTTGAAAAAGTATTCATACCCCTTGATATTTTTCACATTTTGTCATGTTACAACAGAAAATGTAAATGTATTTTATTCGGTCTTTATGTAATAGACCAACAAGTGGCACATAATTGTGAAGTGGAAGGAAAATGATAAATGGTTTTCAACATTTTTTACAAATAAATATGTGAAAAAAGTGTGGCATGCATTTGTATTCAGCCCCCTTTATGCCGATACCCTTAACTAAAATCTAGTGGAACCAATTGCCTTCAGAAGTCAACCAATTAGTAAATAGTCCATCTGTGTGTAATTTAATCTCAGTATAAATACGGCTGTTCAGTGAAACCCTCAGAGGTTTGTTAGAGCACTTTAGTGAACAAACAGCATCATGAAGGCCAAGTAACACACCAGGCAGGTCAGGGATAAACGTTGTGGAGAAGTTTTAAAGCAGGGTTAGGTTATAAAAAAAAATATCCCAAGCTTTGAACATCTCACGGAACACTTTCCATTTTCAGATGATGGATTGAACAGAGTATGGCACAACTGCAAACCTACCAAGAAATGGTCATCCACCTAAACTGACAGGCCAGGCAAGTAGAACATTCACCAGAGAAGCAGCCAAGAGACCCATTGTAACTCTGGAGGATCTGCAGAAATCCACAGTTTAGGTGGGAGAATCTATCCACAGGACAACTTGTCACGGTTCCTACCGTGCCATGCAGACGGCCAGACGTGGCCACCCCCCAGGTGGCTCAAGGAAGTATTGAACCCATGACTTTCTGTGTACTGCTCCTGCTGTATTGCCTCTGAGCCACACCTCAGCTCATTATTCAGCCTTGTTTCCAGCTATGCCTTGTCCTGCATGCAGCACTGAGGGCTATACTCTGGATCTTGCTTTGCAATTAGCACCTGTCACCCCTGGTTCAGCTGAGGCAGTTTATCTAATCAGCTGGGTATAAAACACTGCCTCACTCTGAGGGCTGTGTCAGTTCATTGTCTCTTGTATTACCCAAAGGTTCCGGTGTTCTTGTTTTCAAGTTTGTGTTCCAAGACTGACCCCAGCTTCTGACCCCGGCTCTGTTCATCGTTAACTCTCAATTCTGGAATCCCTGACTACGGCTTCACCTCCACAATAATTTGGTTAATTCCCTGTCAAGCCCCCATGCACAGATTCACAGCCCAGGTAGCCTTTTACCTTGTTACCGTGGGCTGTGTGTATTTGCAAGGGTGAGCATACATCTTTGCACTATGGACTCCAACCAAGGTAAGCCCTTACACAACTATTGGTTGTGATCTCAACAAATCTGGCCTTTATGGAAGAGTGGCAAGAAGAAAGTCATAAGAAGTCCCGTTTGCAAGAAGCGATGTGGGGGGACAAAGAAAATATGTGGAAGAAGGTGCTCTGGTCAGATGAGACCAAAATTGAACTTTTTAGCCTCAAGCAAAATGCTATGTGTGGCTGAAAACGAACACTGCACATCACCCTGAACACACCATCCCCACCGTGAAACATGGTGGTGGCAGCATCCTGTTGTGGGAGCATCCTGTTATGGGGATGCTTTTCTTCAGCAGGGACAGGGAAGCTGGTCAGAGTTGATGGAACGATGGATAGAGCCAAATACAGGGCAATCTTAGAAGAAAACTTGTTAGAGTCTGCAAAAGATTTGAGACTGGGGCAGAAGTTCACCTTCCAATAGGACAACGACCCTAAACATACAGCCAGAGCTACAATGGAATGGTTTAAATCAAAGAACATTCATGTGTTAGAATAGCCCAAAGTCCAGACTAGGGATGAGCCGAACACCCCCCTGTTCGGTTTGCACCAGAACATGCGAACAGGAAAAAAGTTTGTGCGAACACCGTTAAAGTCTATGGGACACGAACATGAATTATCAAAAGTGCTAATTTTAAAGGCTTATTTGCAAGTTATTAGCATAAAAAGTGTTTGGGGACCTGGGTCCTGCCCCAGGGGACATGGATCAATGCAAAAAAAATTTTTAAAAAGGCAGTTTTTTCAGGAGCAGTGATTTTAATAATGCTTAAAATTCAAACAATAAAAGTGTAATATTCCTTTAAATTTCGTAGCTGGGGGGTTACATAGTTACATAGTTAGTAAGGTTGAATAAAGACACCAGTCCATCCAGTTCAACCTGAGTGAGTGTGGGTCTACAACCCTGACCCTTGTCCCTAACCCTGAACATCGCACACTCACATCAATCCCTACCCTCAATCCAAGGTCCCCATTCATATACTAGAGCCAATTTTGGACAGAAGCCAATTAACCTACCAGCATGTCTTTGGAGTGTGGGAGGAAACCGGAGTACCCGGAGGAAACCCACGCAGGCACAGGGAGAACATGCAAACTCCAGGCAGGTAGTGTCGTGGTTGGGATTTGAACCAGCGACCCTTTTTTACTGCTAGGTGAGAGTGCTAACCACTGCACCACTGTGCTGCCCAACCACTGCACCACTGTGCGTCTATAGTATGCCTGTAAAGAGGCGCATGTTTCCCGTGTTTAGAACAGTCTGACAGCAAAATGACACTTCAAAGGAAAAAACCCATTTAAAACTACTCGTGGCTATTGCATTGCCGACAATACACATAGAAGTTCATTGATAAAAACGGCATGGGAATTCCCCACAGGGGAACCCCGAACCAAAATTAAAAAAAAAAAAAAAGACGTGGGAGTCCCCCTAAATTCCATACCAGGCCCTTCAGGTCTGGTATGGATATTTAGGGGAACCCCGCGCCAAAAAACAAAACAAAAAAAACAAACAGCATGGGGTCCCCCCAACAATCCATACCAGACCCTTATCCGAGCACGCAACCTGGCAGGCCGCAGGAAAAGAGGGGGGGGGACAAGAGTGCGCCCCCCCCTCCTGAACCGTACCAGGGCACATGCCCTCAGCATTGGGAGGGTGCTTTGGGGTTGGTGGTTGTGGGGGTCTGCGGGCGGGGGGCTTATCGGAATCTGGAAGCCCCTTTAACAAGGGAACCCCCAGATCCCGGCACCCCCGTGTGAAATGGTAAGGGGGTACTTACCCCTACCATTTCACTAAAAAACTGTCAAAAATGTTAAAAATGACAAGAAACAGTTTTTGACAAATCCTTTATTTAAATGCTGCTTCTTTCTTCCTTCATCTTCTGGCTCTTCCTCCGGCATTCTCGTCCAGCATCTCCTCCATGGCGTCTTCTATCTTCTTCTCCTCGGGCCGCTCCGCACCCATGGCATGGGGGGAGGCTCCCGCTCTTCTCTTCTTCCTTCTCCTCTTCTTCCACCTTCTTCCCTCTTCTCTTCTTCATTTTCTTCCCTCTGACGCATGGTGACTTGACGGGACTTCCCTGTGACGTCACGGGGAATGCCACAGGGAATTCCCGTCATGTCCAGTGCGTCAGCCGGGTGGCCCCGCCCCCCGTTATTTAAGAACCGTCAGACGAGGAGACGCCGTCACACAGCGGGAGCCTCCATCCATGCCAGCATGGATGCGGAGCGGCCCGGAGAAGAGAAGAAGGAAGAAGAGAAGAAGAAGAGCGGGAGCCTCCCCCATGCCATGGGTGCGGAGCGGCCCAAGGAGAAGAAGATAGAAGACGCCGCAGAGGAGATGCTGGACGAGAACGCCGGAGGAAGAACCAGAAGATGAAAGAAAGAAGAAGCATTTAAATAAAGGAATTGTCAAAAACTGTCTTTTGTCACTTTTAACATTTTTGACAGTTTTTTAGTGAAATGGTAGGGGTAAGTACCCGCTTACCATTTCACACGGGGGGGGGCTGGGATCTGGGGGTCCCCTTGTTAAAGGGGGCTTCCAGATTCCGATAAGCCCCCCGCCTGCAGACCCCCACAACCACCGGCCAGGGTTGTGGGGATGAGGCCCTTGTCCTCAACATGGGGACAAGGTGTTTTGGGGGGCTACCCCAAAGCACCCTCCCAATGTTGAGGGCATGTGGCCTGGTACGGTTCAGGAGGGGGGGGCGCACTCTCGTCCCCCCCTCTTTTCCTGTGGCCTGCCAGGTTGCGTGCTCGGATAAGGGTCTGGTATGGATTTTTGGGGGGACCCCACGCCGGGTTTTTTTTTGGCGCGGGGTTCCCCTTAAAATCCATACCAGACCTGAAGGGTCTGGTATGGAATTTAGGGGGAACCCCACGTCTTTTTTTTTTTAAATTTTGGCCGGGGTTCCCCTTAATATCCATACCAGACCTGAAGGGCCTGGTATGGAATTTAGGGGGACTCCGTCTTTTTTTTTTAATTTTGGTTCGGGGTTCCCCTGTGGGGAATTCCCATGCCGTTTTTATCAATGAACTTCTATGTGTATTGTCGGCAATGCAATAGCCACGAGTAGTTTTAAATGGGTTTTTTCCTTCGAAATGTCATTTTGCTGTCAGACTGTTCTAAACATGGGAAACATGCGCCCCTTTACAGGCATACTGTAGACACTCCCCAGCTACGAAATTTATAGGGATATTACACTTTTATTGTTTGACTTTAAGCATTATTAAAATCACTGCTCCTGAAAAAACGGCCGTTATTAAAACTTTTTTTGCATTGATCCATGTCCCCTGGGGCAGGACCCAGGTCCCCAAACACTTTTTATGACAATAACTTGCATATAAGTCTTTAAAATTAGCACTTTTGATTTCTCCCATAGACTTTTAAAGGGTGTTCCACGGCATTCGAATTTGCCACGAACACCCCAAATTGTTCGCTGTTCGGCAAACTTGCGAACAGCCAATGTTCGAGTCGAACATGAGTTCGACTCGAACTCGGAGCTCATCCCTAGTCCAGACCTAAATCCAATTGAGACTCTGTGGCAAGACTTGAAAATTGCTTTTCACAGACTCTCTCTATCCAATCTGACAGAGCTATAGCTATTTTGCAAAGAATGGGCAAAAATGTTACTCTAGATGTGCAAAGCTGGTAGAGACATCCCCCAAAAGACTTGTAGCTGTAATTGCAGCGAGAGGTGGTTCTACAAAGTATTGACTTAAGGGGGCTGAATACAAATGCACGCCACACTTTTTATATATTTGTAAAAAAAAAAAAAAAAATTGAAAAGCATTTATCATTTTCCTTCCATTTCACAATTATGTGTACATACACACACACACACACACACACAGTGCATCCGGAAAGTATTCCCTGTGCTTCACTTTTTCCACATTGTTATGTTACAGCCTTATTCCAAAATGAATTCAATTTTTCGAGGGAAAAGATGAATGCAGTAATGTACAGAGACATCCTTGATGAAAACCTGCTCCAGAGTGCTCTGAACCTCAGACTGGGGTGAAGGATCATCTTCCAACAGGACAACGAGCCTAAGCACACAGCCAAGATAACAAAGGAGTGGCTATGGAACAACTCTGTGAATGTCCTTAAGTGGCTCAGCCAGAGTCCAGACTTGAATCCGATTGAACATCTCTAGAGGGATCTGAAAATAGCTGTGCACCGACGCTCCCCATCCAACCTGATGGAGCTTGAGAGGTCCTGCAACGAAGAATTGGAGGAACTGCCCAAAGATAGGTGTGCCAAGCTTGTACCATCATACTCAAAGACTTGAGGCTGTAATTGGTGCCAAAAGGTGATTCAAAAAATATTGTGCAAAGGCTGTGAATACTTATGTACATGTGATTTTTTTTTTTTTTTTTTTGATTTTTTTTAAAAATAAATTTGCAAAGATTTCAAACAAATTTCTTTCATGTTTTGAGGAAAATAATGAATTTAATCGATTTTAGAACAAGGTTGTAACATAACAAAATGTGAAAAAAGTGAAGTGCTGTGAATACTTTCCGGATGTACTGTGTATATATATACACACACACCTAGGGGTAAAACAATTCTTCTTTCAGACACTTTCATAGGGAGTCCAGTTATATGCCTAGGATAGCACTTACAAAAACAGCAGTGTGACACAAGCAGGCCAGACACACACAAACACACATTCTCTTTAAAACAAGTACATACAGTAATTCAATAAGCAGACTACACTCATTGGGAATGTAAAAATTTATTTCTACATGCGCAATTCTTTTTCTTAGTAGTTTTTCTCCTTAAGTAATATTAAAAATTTTCCTGTGCCAGTTTTTTCAGCCAGGTTTTTATATAGATATTTATAAAGAGGAATATTATACAGGGAGAAAGATCATTACTCATGGAGCAGGTTATTTACAGAAATGGGGGTTCACTCAAATCAAAATACTGTCACAAATATTCTAATCTCTGTAATATCACTTTCATAACAAGATGATATTCTGTGCTTCATTTGGCTCCCATCATTTTTACATCCTGCCCCTCCCCCTCCCACAATTTATACCCAATCACTAGACCCAAACACCGACTGTAAGTATGTACAACAGAACAGCACCTTAGCTTGCGCGCGTAGGAATGTATTGCCATTTTACATTAGGAAACATGTAAAAATAAAATAAAAAAAAACCCCTTTTACCTCAAATAGGGTAACAGGGAAAACTCGGCTTATTTTACCCTTTCTGCTCCTTAGACATGGGCAAATTAAGGCCAAGTAAGTGCAGACATCTCAGCTGGGGAACAACAAAAAGAGGGGGATAAAACAACGAAAAGTATTAGACAATGGAGAGGAGTAAAAGGAATTCTGTTGCAGAGCAGTTACAGACTTAAATGTACAAAAGGATCTTGTTTTCTTAACAAACTTTATTAAAAACTCAAAAGTACACAGAGACATTAAGTCACCAAGTATCCAACGTTTGAAATTTTAACAGGCTTTGGTGACATTGGCTGTGTAAGTGGTGCAGATGCCTTCAGTATATAACTTTGAGCCACCTCCACTGGAGGAGGAAAAGTCCATTGTCTGAGTTAGACATTTTCAGCCCACCTCACCGTTTTCCCATACCAGTGCAAAAGTGAGTTTGGTGTTGCGGGTCACAGCCCAGGTGTTCACAAAGGCTACAAGCAGGATCTTTCAAAATTCGTATTGGTTTATAATGCTTGACAGCCAAGTAAACTGTGTGGTTACCTGTAGTTTCAATTGCCTTATTTTTATTAGAAGTGGCAGACTGAATAATATATTTTTTTCTTTTTTTTACTTTATCTAAAAATGAGTACCTCTTCTATACCCCCACCCCATGCAGTACCCCACCTAAGTGCCCAGGACAGTAAAATCAATGAAAGTTTGTCCATTCTAGAAACATGGAGCTCATATGAGCCCTCTCTATAGGAATGGATAAATTAAGTCCACCAAAACAGAGCGTGCACTATTGCTTTCAAGGGCAGTGCAGGGGTCTCATGCTGAGATCCACAAAAATTAAGTGGAAAACCTCTTTATGCAACCCCAAAAAACATGATCACATAAGTTTACAGCATAGAAAAATGACAAGCATAGATTAAGATTGTAAAAAAGCTGGAGCTTACCCTTTAATTATTTCATGTTAAGACTTTTAAGTCCACCTCATTATAACCAGTCTGATTATACTATGTTAAGACTAGTAATAAATAGCCATAAAACATTTTAGAGCTCTAGAAGATAAAATGAATATACAATATAAAGGATTATGTTCTAAGATGCATCTGGACGATTTCTTCGAATAGGCAGCGTGTTTATGTAGTATGACATGTATTAGGAATGGTTTTATGTACTCATGCATACCTTAAAACAATAACAATGGGCAACAGTGTGTGTGTATATTTGCACACCCTACCTACTATGTTTGAAGGTAAGGGAACGCATAGCCATGGTATGAAAGTCTCCATGTCTATGGGTCAGGCAGACAAATATGCTGGCCAACCACTTTCGAGAGGGAATGTTAAACAGGCTAAAAGGTGTTTAGATCAGGTCTGCAAATCTGACTGACCTCTTATGTTTATTGATGCAGGACTTATAAAAAGTAAATTGAAAAAACTGTATCGTAACAGAATTTCCCAGCTTAATAAAGTAAAAACTTGTACTCCAGCCCCTATTTTTAAAATATTGATACAAGGATAACAGCTTTAGTGCAGTAAGATTTAGTTAGCTTTAAACATTAGAAAATAATACTGTGCTTATTTGAGGGCCTCTAATAACAATGCAAGAAGGCCTATTACTTCCACACATCACTCCCTGATTTCTTGACACCCGAATAACATGGTCATATTGATATACTAACGTATTAATGATGATGTCATTTAAAGGAGTGCATACAATTATTATCGCGCAGATTAGGCTTTTCCGAGGATAGCATACAGGAGAATTTGTATATGTGACATCAGTTTGTGAAGCATATTTGATGAACGTGGAATGCAGTGCTTGCATATTGAACTGGACCTTATGGAGAGCAGTGCATATCTAGGATTATTGCTGCTTTTTCCATGAATTGGGTTGCTTTGCTTATATTTCTACATACAAAGCAGTGTGAATGAATCTAAAATACATCTCAAACTGATTTCAAACGCATTGTGAACGGATTTCAAATGCAAATCATTTTTCTTTGACTTCTTCGAAGTCTAGAGCATATATAGGCTCCCTGACAGTTTTGCAGGTAGGTGTGGAGAAGATGGCAATTCTTCTGGTTGACTAATATGCATTCAGACAATGAATCACTAGAACTGTACATTAAACAGAAATGTGGGTGTCAAATACCTGCTTCTACTAACCTTATACAATTCCAAATTTTGGCTTAGGTGTCAAAGGCATGAGATGTTTACATTCTGCATGTATTGCCAAATCAATTACATCCAGATACACTATAGATCCACATTTATGCCAGACTGCATAAAAAACCTTAGAAGTCACATAGAATTATCTTTGGCATTCATATTAGAAATATCTTACTTCGACAAATGTTATCTGTAGAAGTTATATACTGTATTGTTCACTAAGAGTAAAACGGTTACCTTACCTATGCTGAAATATCAGTTGAAACCAGGGACCAACCTGAGAAACAGTATCTTAGGAGAGAAATGCTAACCAGCAGAGCTTTCTATAATGTCACCTGAAATCTTACTGCCTGAAACTCTCCATTGGATGAACTACACTGATTGAAAAAAAAGACATTTTTTACAATTAATTCCAAGTCAAGATTATTATAAAATGCAATATTTACATACTGGGGCAAAGTTACTATAGCAGAAACAGTTTTTAGTGCAATAGACAACTGGAAAAGGGTCTGCAAGCACAACTGTCTACAAACAAACGTTCGACCTGGTCAGGTAAGCATTTTTGAACTGGTGCAGTACCAATAGTAAACCACAAGAGGGGGAAGTTTTATAACAATAGTTGCCAATGGAAAAGATCTTCTGCCTGCAACATTTAGGTAAGATCATAAGCTGCCTTTATTTTACTGTGCACCAGCTGCATGGGTAAGCATGTCAGTAAGTGTTCTTAAGTATATTGCATAATTGTATCTACATATGTGGTACATTAATATTTCGGTGGCAATGTAAGAGTAATTTGCAAAAAATCTGTACCTTCAGCTCTGGCTTAGAGCATTACTTCCCAACCCATTTCTGTACAACCTACAGAATATATTATTTTGAAGTAAAAAATTGCCCTTTGATATTGTCTATTTTGATACCACTTCAGCTGAGGTAGCATGCTTGCTCTCTATAAATTGACAAGCTATTTTTGCTTAAAGAACATATACCTTGCCAGTTTCTAAAGCCAAAATAACACACACAGTATTATGGAACTGGTGTGCCGTTTACGATACATGCAAGAAAACAGAGGCCTTCAGTTTAAATACAAGAAAAAAATATTCATAGTTTAACTATTTTGAGCAAAGCGTTTTATATGAGCTCCATTTGGATATAAAATGGTTAGGCCATGGGTGCTCAACCTGTGGCCCTCCAGCTGTTGCGAAACTACAACTCCCATCATGCCTCTGCCTTTGTAAGTCATGCTTGTAACTGTCAGCAGCTTGCAATACCTCATGGGACTTGTAGTTCCATAACAGCTTGGGACACAGGTTGAACACCCATGGGTTAGGCAATGGGGCCCAAAAGATGAACAGCCCTTTCTTCACTTATGGATTCTGTGATAAAAGATATAACCTTCTGCTTCAGAAGTATTACTTGAAATGAAAAGGAAGAGTAACCAGGCAATAATCAAATAAAACAAATATACTGCTTCCTTACTTTGTTGCGGCAATATAAAAAAATGTACCAAGGAGCCTGCTCCTTCCCTAATACATGCATACTGCTTACCACACTGCTTTGGAGCCAAGAGAACCTTCCACAATAGCTTGCGGGCCTTATCTGTGCATGTGTAACACCAACATACATGTATGCAAGAACCAGCATGTGATGTTATGGCCTTAAAGAAACCATTCCACCCAAAGTTAGAATTCAGTATTGGGTTGGATGTTGTGTGAATCGCATGCACCACACGCCTGGGCAGCTTTTGAGAAGGAATCCAATGGCAGTTTTGTTCCCATGCAGCACAACCCTCTAATATTCCACTGGGGTATATGGTGTGAAATGGTGGAGATGCTGGTAGTGTCATCGAAGTAAGGAAGAACATCAGGGAGATTTACAAAGACAAGCTAGGAGTCAATCAAATGTCTATCCAGTGTAAATCTGCTGCTTATTTAACAAATGGATTTGCTCTGTTTAATTTGACTTTGCAACTTCATTAAATCGAGAAAACCTATTGGCCCACTTTTCATACATTTGGGATAAATGTTTTATGTGCAGCAGCTCTGCACTGAAAACACATACCATGTAGACCTGCTCCAAGGTGCATATTAAATGGGTACAAAACGACTGTTTACCACCAGAGGGGCATTTCACAAAAGAAGCTGCAAGCACATTTTGTCTAAAGTTTGTCTGAAGCCTGCACCTTCTTTCTGTAAAGCTGCCTTTGTAAAACACCCTCCTCCCCTTATTATTTGCAAAAGCACACCCACTGAATTTTCAGTGTTGAGTGGAAGTGTGCTTTAATTCACGTCACTGAGCATGAATGTGAAATTATGTATAAATGAATGAAAATTACAAAAAAAAATACCTATAAATAATGGCTTGCAAAAGTGCTTAATTTAAAGGCTTACATTTTACTTCCATGAGAAGAATTTAAGAGAAATAACAAAGTCTTATAAATGTAGATTGGACCAGGTAGCGGGAGACACAGTGGTCTCCTGACCTGGCATCAGTAAAAAAGTATGACAAAAGAGAATATTCAAGTGCTGAGCAAAGCATTAAGACGAAAAGGATGGGGGAGGTAAGGACACAAAAAAAAAATGGAAATAAGGTGCAGCGTGGAAATATTTTCCTTAAGTGCTAAAAAAGAAAAGATTGCACTATATAAACTTAAGAGATTCTAATAAAACTAATCAGCAAGTGCTGCATTTTGGGAAGAAAGGGTAAAAGCACTGATGATTCCCTTGTAGATGAGTGAGATGGTTAATCCATCAACAGTTAACCAATATTATAATACAAATGTTTAACCAATACCGCTAACCAACTCACAAGGAGTACCAGGCAGCACTGCTTATGTAATGCATTGTATTGCAGTTGACCACCAAAATGAACTTGGTGCCACAGTGCAGTGTGGCTTATCCCCTGTCATTCCACAATCTCATCTTGAGAGATCAGGTACTCCTAATCAGTGCAAAAACTGTTTATGCACAGGCAATTGGCGTTACAGTACAGCATACCAAGTGCTGTATCGCTTTCAATCACATTTTACAAGTGCTGGATTTTTTACAACATAAAAAAGTTAAAATAAAGCTTTTCCTTTTTTTTGTACTCAAAACCCTTAAAGCAGAAACGGTAAAGACAATACAGTGCTAATTAAATAAATTCATATAAATATCTGTACATCACTGTGGATGCCTATCCCAGTTCAATATATATATAGATATATATTTTGATATATATATAGGCTACATATTTAAAAAAAAAAAAAAAAACGTCAGTGCATGTGCTACCCAGATCTCAGGATCACATTATATGGGGGAGCCCAGCAAGGGGGATTCATGGAAGTTTGCTTATCCCCTTAAGAATATTTATAGCAGGTAAGCATCAGAAAAGATTCACATTTCTTTCACAGCGTACAAAGTTCCGCTTCTGTTTTTTCCCATTTTGAAGTAAATTGTGTACAAAAGGCACAGATAAACTGCATATGGGTAGGAAAAAGTACATGGGAAAAACTACGAGATAAAACTAATAAATAAAAAAGGAATGAAATGAAGTCATTCACCCTCTTCAGCCCAGACAGGGAGAAAAAGGAATCTATATTCAGTGTGTATATATACATATACACACACACACTGTATATAGGTTATGTGTATCTGTAAACCCTTATTTCACATCCTACAAGGATCTTTATATTGTACCATAATGTCTCTATTCAAAGGTCATAGTCATACCCTGAACGCTTATTCAAGTATCCAAGGTGAGCCATCTTACAAAGCTGAATGCTTCTAAATTCCAAATCTAAGAATGCATTCTTTACTTTGTGAAACCATCAATCCACCATGCTCTAAGATCCTTACCCTGTATCCTGAAAGAATCCATAACTCACATCTTAGTATTTGCACCAATGTAACACATCAGGACTGTTCACCTATTTTATAAAATAAATCCTTTCTAATGTCCTAAGTGTTTCCACACACTGTAACTTAGACAAAGATGTCACAGGGCAAGAACTCTAAATTGGGATCATCATTTTAATATAATGTCCGGTCACCCCTCTTCTTCCAAACGCTCCCCTTTCAGAGAGCTGCTGTGGACGAGAGTTGTTCCAGGTGGAGTGCAAGCTGTCTGGCAGTAAGTGCTTGGTGTTGGGGAATGTTGTGGGGCTGTGCTGGGGGGTGATAGTACCCTGTCTTCCTCCTCCTCTCGATTGTTAGTCCTGAGTGGCTGTTCACTTCTTTCTTGTGGCTGGTGGGATGCCTCCTTGTCAGGACCATCTGAATGTAGCCCAGGGAATGCAGGTCCCAGTAGAGAGGGCTGAGGGCTAGGCCGGGCTTGTACCATCTGAATGCCTCCAATAGGTATCATTGGGTAAGGTGTCCTTTGAAGATATTGTGAATGCAGGGGTAAATGAGTGTACAAGTTCTCCCCACTCCTTGGCAAAATGTGAGGCATAACAGGTGAGCAGAGGGATCTGGATGAAGAAGAGGATGGTCCTGGTTTCTATGAAATAAAAGAACACACTTTATACTATGGTTCAAAGCAACAGAGTAAAAACAGATGTGATAATGTACAGTGCCTTGAAAAAGTATTCATACCCCTTGACATTTTCCACATTTTGTCATGTTACAACTAAAAATGTAAAAGTATATTATTGGGATTTTATGTGATAGACCAATGCAAAGTGGCACAGAATTGTGATGTGGAAGGAAAATTACAAATGGTTTTCAAATGTTTTTACAACTAAATATCTCAAAAGTGTTGCATGCATTTGTATTCAGCCCCTTTTACACTCATACTCCTAACTAAATTGCCTTCAGAAGTCACCTAATTAGTAAATAGAGTCCACCTGTGTGTAATTTAATCTCAGTATAAATACAACTGTTCTGTGAAGCCCTCGGAGGTTTGTTAGAGAACCATAGAAACCATAAAAAACAGCATCATGAAGGCCAAGGAACACACCAGACAGGCCAGGGATACAGATGTGGAGAAGTTTAAAGCAGCATTAGGTTATAAAAAATAGTCCCAATTTTTGAACATCTCACAGAGCACTGTTCAATCCATCATCCAAAAATGGAAAGCGTATGGCACAACTGCAAATCTATCAAGACCTGGCCGTCCACCTAAACTGACAGGCCGGGCAAGGAGAGCATTAATCAGAGAAGCAGAAACGCAGAGATACAGACCAATCTAATACACTTGCTATGGAGATGCCCTAAACTCTATCGCTATTGGTCGGGGGTGGCATCTATGATCAATAAGGTATTTGAGAGTGGGATGTCTATGGAGCCTGGGGGATGCCTTCTAGGTATACTTGATGAATCAAGAATTCCAGCGGAATATATTGTTTCAATAAATAGAAGTCTATTCCAGGCTCGTAAACTCATAGCACTAAAATGGTTATCATCATATCCACCTACTGTAGCAGAATGGAAAATACAAGTAAGGGAAACTTTAATTAAGGAAAAATATATTTTCCTACAGAGGCAGGGTAGAAAAATTTGAAAAAATATGGAAAAGGTGGTTTGATACCTTGGAGGTATGACGAGAGAGGAGAGGATCAATGTATGAGTAACAGGGGGAGTGGGAGTGGGAGCATGGGTGTTTCCCCCCCCCCCTTTTCCCTCTAAATACGGGCTGGGGTTGTAGGTTTGTCCCTTTTTTTTTTGCTGTGTTTTTTTTTCCTCCTTCCTGTTGTGTGTGTATAAAATGAATAAAGAGAGGATTAAAAAAAGTTGATGGGAAGATGGATGGAGCCAAATACAGGGCAATCTTAGAAGAAAACCTGTTAAAAGTCTGCAAAAGACTTGAGACTGGGTAGAGGTTCACCTTCCAGCAGGACAATGACCCTAAACGTATAGCCAGAGCTACAATGGATAGGTTAGATACAAACATTACATGTGTTAGAATGGCTCAGTCAAAGTCCAGACTTAAATCCAATTGAGATTCTGTGGCAAGACTTGAAAATTGCTGTTTACAGACGCTCTCCATCTAATCGGACAGAGCTTGAGCAATTTTGCAAAGAAGAATGACCAAAAATTTCACTTTCTAGATGTGCAAAGCTGGTAGAGACATACCCAAAAAGACTTGCAGCTGTAATTGCAGTGAAAGGTGGTTCTATAAAGCATTGAATCTGGGGGGGCTGAATACAAATGCACGCCAGACTTTTCACATATTTGTTAAAAATTTTGAAAAACATTTATCATTTTGCTTCCACTTCACAATTATGTGACACTTTGTGTTGGTGAACCTTGGCACCCTAGATGTTTTGGAACTACATTTCTTTTTTTTTTTTCAAATTCTTTATTTATAAAAAGGGAGGCAGACAATATATTAATACATATCTTTCCATCCAGTACATACACACAGTCTTTCAGCTTTTGTTACATTTAGGCTACTTTAATATTCCACCTGTCACACCTGGATATACCCATTAATTTTTATCTTTCCGCATGTGCCCCTCCTATCTTCAATTGGTCTCATTCTTTTCGCCCTAGTCTTCAAGCCTAGTCGACTGTCACTAGTACCTCTCTTACCTCGTAGTCTCTCTACTCCTCTCCTTCCTTTTTTCCCCTTTATTAGATAATCAAACAAGACCCCCCCCCCAAAAAAAACCATAGTAATCTCCCCTCTCTCCCCCCACCCCCTTCCAGGGAGGACGGAAAGCTTCCATACGTTTACAAGGCACGTGTCCACCCTGCCAGGTAGGCCTTGCTCCCCACTGAGACCTTCCATCATTCTTCTTCTGAGTATATAAACTGATCCCATGCTGACCATGTTTTGTTATATTGCTCTTTTCTATTTTGAGCCAAAAGCACCAAGTCCTCCATTACCCCGATGTTTCTAACCTTATTAAGCCACAATGCGATAATGGGTGGTTTAGAGTCTCCCCAACATAGAGTGACACACGCTTTCGCGGCATTAACCAAATGACATAAGATTTTTCGTATGTCTGCCGAGGGATTTGTGAGCAATGTAACAAAAATAGCGCGGGCTCATCCGATATCAAGAAGTCTGTAAACTTTTGGGAGATCCTCTGGACCTCCAACCAATACTGTCTAATCTTTTGGCAGGACCAAAATATATGAAATAAAGTTCCCTGTTCTCTACTACACCAACAGCGATCCGAGGCTTCCTCCGAAAATTTACTAAGCCTTGACGGGGTATAATACCATTGCGTCAGCAGTTTACAATTGGATTCCTGCACTTGCATACAGATTGATGACTTCAGTGAGAAATAAATAATATTCTGACGCTGAATTGGGGTGAAGATCTTATTAAGGACTCTTTCCCCCTTACTAATGCTTGGCATCACATAATCCTCTGGGGGGTGCATAAAAGCGCATACATCTTAGAGATCACCCGGGGTAAAGGTTCTTTCTCATCGCAGTATGATTCAAATCTAGTTAGTTGACATTGATATTTTCTCGATGGTCCCAGAGAGCCAAAGAAATGGTTTAACTGCAGTGCTTGCCAGAGCTTTATTCCAAACGGGACCCCGTTTGCGTCAATGTGGCAATCTTAGGCCAAGTCTCCGAAAAAGTGCGATGCCTGAAAGCAGCTCTTTTCTACAAGGTTCTTAAACCCTCCTGTTTCCATACCTGGAGGGAAACTAGGGTTCCCTAGGATAGGGAACAGTGGCGATTGTATCGAGGAATGTTTAGGGTTCCGACAAATTCTAGAGGCAATTCGCAGTGTGGGGCCTATGAGGGGGTGCGTTTTAAGAGGGGCCGGGAGTGCTGCGTAGCGCCAAGGTGCTCTATGCAGAGGCACCGGACTGAACTGTTGTTTTAGGTCTGTCCAAAGTTTGAGTTCTGTATGTCTACACCAGTCAATCACTCTGCCCAAATGGGCCCCTTGATAATATTTAAATGCATCTGGAGCTGCTACTCCGTCAAGGCACTTGGGCATCGTCATAAGACATCTACTAATCCTTGGTCGTTTATTCGCCCATATAAATCTAGAAAAAAGGGTACAAATTTGACAAAAAAAAAGACTGGTGGGATAGAGATGGGTAATGTCTGAAAAAGATATGGAACTACATTTCACATTATGCTCAACTACACTGTAGAGTGCATGAGCATCATGGGAAATGTAGTTCCAAAACACTTGGGGTGCCAAGGTTCGCCATTACTGGTCTATCACATAAAATCCCAATAAAAAACATTTACGTTTCTGGTTGTAAAAATGTCATGAATATGAATACTTTTAAAAATGCTCTGTATACAGGTAACCCCAAAAAGCAATAATGTAGTCTGTTTTATAATCCCGGGGTGAAAATAACTTTCTATTCCTGCACCCAACTGCTGTGGCTGCTTCTGACCCTTAAAGCCAAATTAACTGATGGCTTTAAAGGCCAAGTCCACCTTTCTGACCAAGTTTCATGTTACACTCAAAATATGGGTGTAACATGAAACATGGTTACAGTCTGCAACCCCCCCATCCCCAAACTGCCCCTTCCCCTTACTGAATCTGGGAGGTTGTTCCCGTGTATTTCTGAATTTGGCCCAGCCCGCACAGCCACCTCATTCATTAACATGATCTGTGAATGAAAAGAATATAAGGCTCCATTTGCCACTGCGGCAAACAGACTTGTAGTTCTCAATGAAGCACAAGTATGGATCTGAGCTTGGGCAATAGTCTGCAGGAACCTGAGCATTGTACACATGAATCCACTGATCGCTATTTTCATGGCTTTGCAGGCTCCAATTAAAAAAAAAAAAAAAAATACAAAATAAATGCCCATTTTATTTCTAATCAATGTGGGTGCATTTATTTTTTTGCAAAAGCTGAGCCTTTAAGGCCCAGTTACTTAAAGAGTTTGTCTACAAAAATGTGATCACAAAATTGCACCTGAAATAAGGGCCAGTTGCTTAAAGCAGAACTTCACTTAAAAGTGAAAGTTCCGCTCATTCTCCTCCTCCGCCGGCCTCCCCCATCATTTTTGAAGGTTTTTTTTTTCCTGGGAGCAGGTATCCGCCCCCACTTTGTTTCTCACCTAAGCTAGAATTACAGAAGTTCTGCCTGCCCCCTCCCTGCTCACAACCCCCTGGCTGCAGGACCAGTCTGAGAGCACAAAGGGATCTTGCGCATGTGCAGTAAGGAGTCGGTCGTGAAGTCAGCAGGAAGTCACAGCCAGTCAAACTGGCAGCACCAGGGATGTAAAGAGAGTATTGGTAACTGTAAGCGCAAACACACAAGTCCATATATAACAGGAGATATAAAGGGCTGAGCAACTTAGTCCATAGGGGACAGGCTGGAAGTTCAAGGGTTAAGTGGTAACCGGTAATGTAATGGTTAAAATAGGCTGGTAGGCTAGGCAGCTGCTGTCCTCAGAGAGCTGGCTCTGTGATGGATGAGAGAGGGGTAGAGAAGGAAGCGCCACCTGAGTGTAGGATTAACAAATGATGTTTAATGACACCAGGTAAAAACACACAGGATAAAAATCTGTAAGTGTGTTTTTACCTGGTGTCATTAAACATCATTTGTTAATACTACACTCAGGTGGCGCTTCCTTCTCTACCCCTCTCTCAACCAGGGATGTAAAGACCTAGCAAAAACAGCCCAGGTGAAAACAGGGCTGGACTTTTATACTGGCAAGTGTTTAAGGGCCTGTTCACACTATGTGCAGTTACCTGCGTTTTTCCTCATGGATAAATACTGACACCAGAATGCATTAGTTTACTGTGTTCCAGAACTATACAATATTATTCATAATATCGCACCTCCCTTGATGTCACCCTACAGCAAACACGGCACACTGTACTGCTGTGCAGTAACAGAGTTGAAGTGTTACTTTGATCGAGAAAAAAAAAAAAAAAAAAGGATGTGTGATACGATAAAAAGAGCATTACACTGCCCCCTGCTGCATGGCTCTGCAGCTCAAAATGGCTGCTGCCCGCTAGTGTAAACGAGCCCTAAAAGGCACCAGCTACTATTAAGTTTATTTTAAAAATGACTGTAGTTCCTCTTTAATCCTACAATTAAAACCAATTACAGCATTTTGTTAGCACAATACCAGATAACGGGAAAGAAAAAAGCGTGGTGCCACACTAATTGAAGCTAAGAACATTTTAAGTAATAAAAATGAAAATATTAAAATGTCTTTCTTGCAGGTTTTTACCAAACAATGATACTTCAACTATTGGCGGACTCTTGTGGTTTCAGTCCTGTCCTTTATCATTTAAAGTACATCTGTATGACATTTATGACAGTCTAAAGTCCCAAATTCAGTTATGCGATGCCCAAGCTTCCTTAACTACTTCTCACACAGCCACTGCACATAAACGACCAGGTGGGCGCTTCTTCCTTTTGGGTAGACGTTCCTGAACGTCCCTAAGGGGCGGGATCGTGGCATGCACTCGTGTCACCCGGAAATGGCGCATCTTGGAACAGCAGGAGGGCTCTGTGATTGGCCCTCCTGATCACATGATGGCTGTGTCCAATCACAGCCATCATGTTATGTTATGGCCGGTTGCTAGGTGATTGGCTCTCCTCACACGGATAAGTGATCAGTGTGTAAAAAAAAAAAAAAAAAAAAAGGCTCATACACACCAATCACCGGGCTAGTGTCCCCAAAACAGTGTCACCACACCATAAAAAAAACACCTGTCCCACATATGTCCCAGTAAAATCATCTGTCCTAGTGATCATCTGCGCACATCTGTCCGTGATCAGCTGCGCACATCTGCCCGTGATCACACAAACCAAATATTATACACTTATCAGGATTTTTTTTTTACCAAAGACATGTAGCAGAATAAATTGTGGCCTAAATTAATGACGAAATATGATTTTATTGGACTTCTTTTAAGACAGAAAATAGAAAATGTTTTTTTTTGTTAAGTTCTCGCTCTTTTTTTGCTTATATCACAAAAAATAAAAAAACAAAAATGGTGAATAAATACTACCAAAAGAAAGCTCTATTTGTGTGAAAAAATTGCTAAAAATTAAATTTGGGTACAGTGTAGCATGACCGCGCAATTGTCATTCAAAGTGCGAGAGCACGGAAAGCTGGAAATTGGTCTGGGAAGGAAGGGGGTGAAAGTGCCCAGTAATGAAGTGGTTAAAAGATGTATGGGTTGTTTTTTTTAAGATTCATACTAACCTAGGTGTCTGTCCCCAGGTGCCTCTAACACAGAGAACTGAGCGATTGAACACCACCAATCGCTCGGTTCTCACAGCTCCGTGAGCAGAGAGCTGGTGACTGACAGTCAGCAGCTCTCTGCTCTGACCTCCCCCACCACACGCTTAATGGAGTGCTGGGCTGAGGAGGGGGTGGGAGCAGCTGGCTCAGGCTCTCAGAGGTTCTGGTGGCATCCTCCTGTGGTGTTTACAGTTTTGCTGCAGAAATCTTTTCCCGCACTGCCCCTGCAGTTACTTCTAATAGACGTTAATGAGTAAGACCCATTCAAGTCTACGGAGGGTAACTGTGCAGAAGCAGGATACAGGATTACTGCTGCAATAATGTAAACATCATGGAAGCTTACCGATAGCGGTAAAAGGCAAGTAGGCACCAGGGGGAATGGGTTCAGCTTAGAATAAATCACAAACTAACGAGGGGGGCTGGTGAATTTTTAGGATAATGTTAATCTGTCCTTTATATTTAATGCCACAATCTAGGCAACAAAGGAGCAATTTCTGTAGCCAACACAAGGTACCCTTCAGCATAATACTGCATTTTACTGCATATCATTCCATGCTCTCTAGCTGGCATTAGATATAGGTCATATTATAGCTGAAGAACTCTTTTTCTTTATAGCTCACAATCTGGGAAACAGTTTATGGCTAAAATGTCTGTACTTCTGTTTAGATCTGATTCAACATTATACTGCTGTCTTTGGATATAAGTCAACACAGTATTCAGTTTAATAACTCCTACATTTGTTCACCTGGAGCTGATGGAATAAATAAAAAAATTTTTATGGTCCCGAAATCTATTGCATGAATTACCATATTTGCCAGCGTATAAGACGACCTTTTACACCGGAATTACACAGCCAAAAACAGGGGGTCGTCTTATACGCCGGATGGAGAGGCCACAAGATGGACGTGAAGCCCGCCGGGTGCTCGGTACCGGGTGAAGAGGCCGACAGATGGATGTGAAGGTCGCCAGGTGCTTGGTAATGCTGTGTGCATACAGTGTGCGCTGCTCAGCCAATCCTGGTGGGCGATGTACTCTGTTGCTGATTGCAGAGCCTGTTAAGCCTACTCGGATTGAAGTAACAACCTCTGCCAATCTGAGCAGGATATACACAAGTCGGAGCGGCGTGGGCTGATAATGTCAGCCTCTGCCAATCCGAGCAGGCTTTGCATCCATCAACAGATTAGTAAAATGCATTGCCTGCCGTGATTGGCTCAGCGGTGCACACTGTATTCTGCAGTGTACCGGAACCATGCAAACAAAAATCATATTACCGTATACTGTACTAACAAAGGTCATTGATTTAAAAGCCCTACATCAAAAGTTTACCAGCGAGGAAGTAATAGATGGCGTTCCTCAGTGACAAGTTGACAAGCTTGCAGTAACAAAGCATCATATATACTGTACCCACTAACAAAGCATCATATTACGGTATACTGTGTGTACCTGGCGATACAGTACCGGAATTACAAAGTATCATATACTGTGTCTACCTGGGGCTACTGTACGGTATATTACAAAGCATCATATACTGCGAGTACCTGTTTCTGATGGTTTTTAAATGGTGTTGCCTCGGAAGGGGGTAGTCTTATACGGTGAATATAGCCCAAAACCTAAGTTTTCACTGGAAAAATAGGGGGTCGTCTTATACGCCCAGTCGTCTTATACTCCGGCAAATCAGTAATTTGGTAAACGCACCAAGCCAAATGCGGGTACTAGGTTTGTTATATTGTCCCCTTGGATAACAGTTTCATACACATCACCTTGCACTCAGTTGGTTAAGAAAAAATGAATTGTCCACAGAAATGTGCAAAAACACAATGCAGATGTGGCTAAAGATTATTGGCACCTGGATAATTGTGCGAATATAAAAACCGTTTTAATCGCTGCAAGATTTTAGGATAATTATTCCAAAGAAACTAGGTTTAATTTGCCACCTTGTCCCTTACCTTTATTCCTGATGCCTCCAAAATACCAGAAGCCCTGTGAGGTAGAGCTGTAGATGGGAAGACCCCGTGCTGAGCTTTGAAGTGGATCTGAGCATCTGATCTACTGAGGTGTGACTCCTCCCTACCAGGAGATGGGTACTGTGGTGGTGATGCTAGGCCACCTCTAAAAGCTGAATACCTCATACTCGTCATTTCTCTGCTGGGGGACAGATGTCTAGCAGGTGGAGAAGAACCACGTTCTGGTGACATGAAGGCTCGAGGTGAAAGACTGCGGTGGGGTGATAGGTGCTGAGGAGAAATGCATCTCAGAGGTGATGCTTCTCTTGCTGATGTCAGACGATGACAAGGAGACAACCCTCTTCGGGGAGAGGTACATCCTATTGGGGAGAAGCATTTTGCTGAGCCCTCTCTCTTCTGAAGGATGTGTCTGCGAGAAGGGCCAGGTCTACTGCTACTTCCAGTGTCTTTTACAGGAGACCATCGCCTATGTGGTAACTCTCTGGTATGTTCAGGAACTGCTCTGGGCTGGGGATCTTTATCAAGAGGCTCTGAAGTTTGCAGTAATTGGGGAGAAAACTGGCAAGCTGAAGAGAAGTCTGCTATCTCAGGGTTTTGTCTTAATTCATTAGGTGAGAATTGGGTGGCTGTAATTGGAGAGAGATCTAAATTCCTCTCTTCCTGGCTATCATCATCATCATCCTCTTCATCATCTTCATCAGAGTCATCATCATCTTCTGTATCTTCCAAGTCAGAGAACTGGTGCTCTTCCACCGCATCGCTGTCTGGCCATCGCTCATCACTTGTCCCTGAGATATGGCAAAACAGATTAAAGTTACCAAAGTGAGCATAGAGCAAGTATATTCTTACCGTTGCTAGTAATAGCATAAATGAAATGCCTATATACTGTAAATTAGTAAAATTACCTTTCAGAGTCCCCAGTACCCTTACTGGAAAGATATCATTTAAATATGCTTTGACCAAATAAATACACTGCTCCAGAGCCTAGCACAAACCACCCCCACTCCAAACTCACTATCAGGTACTGGTTCTGAAAGAAATAAAGCACACCAAACTTAAAAGGACCCAATGTCAACAGGACCTGATAAGGATGAGTGCAGATCGGCTTCAGCTCTAACTCCTCCCTTAGGCCACGCCCCTCTGACACATTTCACGATTTGGCTTAGTCATAGATGGCATGACTAAGACTATGACTAAGCCCTATGGTGATAAAACGTGTCAGAGGGGCATGACTAAAAAGGAGGAGTCAGAGCTCAACCCGTTCCTTACACTCATTATTAGGTTAACTCAGCAAACTGTGGCTCTGCTGCCCAAATGACATTTAAATATACTTTGTCATAACTCAAAAACTGACATGAATGGAACAATAGATACAGAAACTTGAAATAGTAGTAAATCTCAGACAGACAAAGTATGAACACAGCATATCCCTCCATAGTGTGTGCTTGTCTAAAGTAAGAACACTAAGTATATTTTCTGTCTGCTGCTAAAGGGGGGTCCCTTCCCGTCAATCAGTTCTCAGAGATCTCTTTACTGATGTAAACTTCAGCTCTCCACCCCTTGCTTATCAGAGCTGAGAGACCACACTACATAAAATACACTGGCCCCAACATTGCCACTGACAATAATTAAAGGAGAAGTATAGCCAAAGCTTGTTTGGCTGTACTTCTCATGTGGATTACAGGAATGCAATTCATTTTGCACTCCTGTGGCCCGTTTATCACAGAAATTGGTCCAGGGTCCGCGTCATCACGACAAAGGAAGTCAGGATCCACCAGGTCCCTGGACCGACACCTGGCTCAGCCTCTCAGCGAGCCACTGAGAGCCTGAGCAGAGAGGAGAGCTGTGATTGACAGTCTGCAGCTCTCTGCTCACGGAGCTGTGAGAACCGAGGGATCGGCAGTGTTCGGACCGATGCTACAGCCACCTAGGTAAGTATGAATCTTTAAAAGAGAAGTCTGTGTTTTGTTTTTTGTTTTTTTTTAAACTAGATCACACCCTGATCTGTTTATTATATTTATTTAAAGACTTCTCCTCTAGCAAGGAGAAAAAGATGCAATGTATCTTTTCCTCTTTACAAAAAAGAAGCACTGGGGCAGGTCTTCACAGTAGTGATCACTGTGACTGGCTAATCATAGTGATGAGGATTGGGAGCCAGCTCTCCCAGTTCATGATCATTAGAATGAGACCCAGAGCTGTTGGTGAAAGCTCGGCGTCAGTACTGGGAGCACATGATCGAGCAAACACAGGAGCGCATATATGCAGTGCCCACGTAGAAAGCCTACTTCCATAATGTTGCATATACAGTAGGTGTTAGGTGGCCGTAAATGGGTTAAAACAACATGATGCAAAGACCATTAAAGCCAGGTTCACAGAGGCTTCAGCTCCTATAAGAGTAGTGTGAACAGCAAGCTTTGACAAAGCATTTGCAGAGCTTTCATTAAGCTTTATTGAAGCTTTTAAAGTACCATCCAACTCCAGCTTGTAAATGCTGAACACAGATCCTACTAGGAGTGTTGATTGCCACTTTAAACGGTTCCCGACCATGTCACGCAGATATACTGTGGCACAATGGCTCTCTCGGGCGAAATCCCAAACTGGTATGTCCTACCCCTTTTCTGCCACCAGAGGTGCGCGTGCGCGCCCGCTGCACGGCGGGGGACCCGATGCGTGTGGCCGGCGGGCGCAATCGCCGGCCACGCGCAATCGTGTGCACGAGTGCCAGCACGGGGATTTGTGTGTGTAAAAACACAAATCCCTGTGCTGTCAGAGGAAATGAGCCATATAGTTTGTTCCTACTAAGTAGGAATAACGATATGTCTCCTCTCCTAGTCACTCACATCCCCAGTTAGAACACAACGAAGGAACACACAATTAACCCCTAGTGTTAACCCCTTCCCTGCCAGTGACATTTACACAGCAATCATTGCATTTTTTATAGCACTGATCCATGTATAAATGCCAATGGTCCCCAAAAAAAAAAAAAAGTGTCAAAAAAAGTTTCAAAAGAAGAAGTTAAAAAAAAAAAAAACAAAAAACCAAAAAAACAAAAATGCCATAAATCTTTCCCATAGTTTGCAGACGCTATAACTTTTGTGCAAACCAATATACGCTTACTGCGATTTTTTTTTAACCAAAAATATGTAGAAAAATATATATTGGCCAAAACCCAATGAAGATTTTTTTTTTTTAATTTGGGGGATATTTATTATAGCAAAAAGTAAAAAAAAAAAAATTTTTTTTCAAAAAATTGTTGCTTTTTTTGTTTATAGCACAAAAAATAAAAAAAAACGCATAGGTGATCAAATACCACCAAAAGTAAGCTCCATTTGTGGGGGGGAAAAAAGGATGCAAATTTTTATTTGGGTACAGCGTCAAATGACCGTGCAATTGTCAGTTAAAATGAAGCAGTGCCAAATTGTAAAAAGTGCTCTGGTCAGGAAGGGGGTAAAATCTTCCGGGTTGAAGTGGTTAAGCAAGCTGCTAGCATGTTTCAGCAAGCTTTAAGGAGGTACTGAAGCCTGCTAGCAGCTAGTTGGACGTGGTAGTCAGCACGCGCATTATATTTGTGCTTTACAAAGCTTGCTGAAAAGCTCTGCAAATGTTTTGTCAAAGCTTGCTGTTCACACTCTTATACAAGATGAAGCTCGTGTGAAACAAGTCTGATAGAGTCTTAGCAACTAATCAAAAGTTAGTTTGCAGCAATGAAAAACAGAGACTTAAAGCCAATTTCACATTGGGCACGATATATTTTTTTTAACAATAATTTTTATTACATTTCTTTACATAAGTCAAAGAAGTAAATAATATTTGTCATGCATGGGTTATAGCATAAACGTTCACGTGAAAAATTCATATGATATAATTATCAATAACATTTGTGAACTTTGAAGTCAGATCTGAGTGTTAGATATGTCAAGGGTGTCATCCAGCATCCCAGACACCCCAATTGGGAGCAAACAGTGTCTTGGGGGGGGGGGGGGTGCAACACAATCTGTTCTTGGATACAGAAAGATTAACTGGATTTATTTGGAGGTATATACATAAAACGAAGTTTACAACTTGATATGTGTAAGTGATTGGTATACATCAGCTGCAGCTTTAAAACATACAGTAGGGATATCTCAACGTGTCTTTACATATCGTGAGATAGAACACTCTTCAAACAGGAGTTTGGCTTGTGAGGGAGTGTCTTTATGTTTTACCACAGAATACTTGGTTGTACCAAGTGAACCAAGGGGCCCAGCATAGATTGATGGAGTCCAAGCGTCCTTGTGAGGCTGCAAACATGCGTTCATAAGAGTCATGAGAGTGCACTAAAGAAATTACCAGGTCAATGGAAAGTGGGTCAGATGATTTCCACTGGCGGGTAATGGTCAGCCTTGCTGCCAGTAGGATGTGAATTGATACACAACGTAATTGCCATGGGAGTTTGTTAATGCCAATACCTAGCAATGCAAATTTGCGTGATGGGCTTACAGATGTATTAGTGACCCTATGCAGGAGTGTAAACACTTCTGACCAAAAGGTAATTTGTTACATTCCCATAGGATATAATACAGGTGTCCCGAGTATCCACAGTTTCTCCAGCAGGATGGAGGATTAGAATGGTCAAAGGTGTGGATTTGGGCTGGAGTAATGTACCACACAGGTTGACTTTGAAAACGAGTTCCCAAGTTGCTTGGAAGCTAAACCTCAAAACATTTTGCCACTGGAATTCAGTAAAGGTTTGGCCTATGTCTCTCTCCCATTTAAGCATCTGGGGAAGTTTAGTTAAGAAGGTTTTATTCTGTAGTAAGTTGTAGAATAGGGTAATGACTTTGCGGTTAGAGTGAACTGTTGAAAAGAAGGTCCAAGCTGTTTCATTTATATATACACATGGAGATGGGGGTTGCGTAGTAGGCAATGTGTAATTTGCGTATATTTGTAATACTCTGTATTAGGGAGTAGGAATGATTTTTGTAGAGTTGGAAAAGGTTTCAGAAGGCTCCCTGTATATAGATCTGACACCTGTAGGATACCCAAATCTTGCCATGCATGAGTGGATAAGTTGGGGATAAGCAAGGAGAGTAATGATAAAGTCATTGGGATTTTATTGTTTTTATCAGGCTTGTAAGAAATCATGTGATTAAATGGCGAAACAGATGCCACAATGGTAGGATAGAGGGTATTGTCGCTCGGTTTTAGAGTGGGTTTGCTAAGGAAAGCCAGACCTTGAGGTCCAGTCCAGGAATCTGTGTGGATTTGATATCTCTCAAAATGCTTATGGAGTAGTGGGTGAACCAATTTTTAAGCTGTGATAAGATAGCAGCAAGGTAGTAATCATTGCAGTCTATACACCCTGTTTCTCCAACTGATCGGTGTTTAATTAGGACTGCTCTGGCGCTCCTAGCTTTCAAATATTACCAAATTAGACTTTTTAGAACGTCGTTGAGTGGGGTAAAGAAGGATCTAGGGATTGAAATAGGGATCTGAAAAGAAATATTAATTGTGGTAGTTTGAGTATCTTAAAGGCTGCAAGTCTACCGGACCACAATAAAGTTTAAAGATACTTTCTAGTTTACCTGTTAAAGAGAAGCCACCTGTTTGGTTAGTTTAATTCCCAAGTATGATATGGAATCCTTGGCCCACACGTAGGGGTAAATCATACTAAGATTATTTTGTTGGTCTTCTGGAATTCCAAGGGGCAAAATAAAGGATTTAGTTGCGTTTACTTTGTAGAAAGACACAAGGCTGAAATCGACAAGAGACTTATTTACCGAAGCCAGTGAGGAATTGGGATTGGTTAACATGAGAATTATATCATCTGCAAATAGATTTATCTTGTGTTCAACCGTGCCAATTTTGATACCCTTAATATTTTCTTGGGACCTAATACTTTCTGCTAGGGGTGCCATGATTAAATTGAAAATCAAGGGGGGCAATGGGCACCCTTGTCTCGTGCCGTTAGTAATAACAAATGGTGCAGATAGCATGGATGAGCAGTATACTTGGGCAGAGGGGGATGAGTAGAGGGCCATAATTGCCGAAAGAATGTGACCATTAAACCCGAATTTGCGTAACGCCAACTCTAGATACGGCCAATGTACTCTGTCAAATGCCTTCTCTGCATCCAAAGAGAGGAGCAGAGAAGGCATTCCATGTTTTTCCGTATTATGAATGATATTTATCATCCTACGAGTTGTGTCTGATGTTTGTCACCATTTTGTGAATCCCGATTGGTCGGGGAGGATGAGGTTTGGGAGCAAGTTAAACAACCTATTCGCTATGACTTTGGTGTAAAGTTTGGTATCATGGTTAAGTAGGGAAATGGGTCTGAAGTTTTGGGGAGACGTGGGTTCCTTACCTGGCTTCGGCAAAAGTTATAATCAGGGCTTTAAGCATTTCTGGTGGGAACAAGGCCAAGGAAGCAGCGGCATTGAATATTTGTGATATGTGGTCAATGAGGCTAGTTGGGTAATGCATTGACAGCTTTCCCCATCTCTTCCTTTGTGAACGGGGAGTTAAGATGAGTTAGTTGGTCTTGTGATAAGCTGGGAAGGTGGATGCAATCTAGGAATGCTCGGATGTCTGAGCTGTTAGGCTGAGCTAGGGTGTGATTAGTTTTAAGATTTTAAGGCGTCTGCGATAGCTTGTGGCTCGAGTAATTTTTGTTTTGTGGTGGGGTGGTAGATAAGTTTTAGTGTGGCTGCCTTTAATTTGGCATGCCAGCCTTTTGCCTGCTTTATTACCTCCTACATAAAATTGCATTTTGAGGCGTGATTGAGTTTTTTCAACATTTAAAGGAGAAGGGATCTCAGTTCGATCCTCAGTTTAAGAAGTTTAGATTTAAGTTCGGGGCGTGGGTGTTTCTTATCAAGTTGGTCAGTGTTTTGAATGTCATTTAGTAGGTCATCAATGTGCTGCTTCCTCTGTCTCTTGAATCTAGCCCCCATTTGGATGAAGAGGCTGCACATAAATGCCTTGTGTGCAGCCCAAATAGTATGGGTATCAGAGAGTCCTTATTCAATCTGAAGAAATCCTCAAGCTGAGAGAGTTCAAGTAGGGATCAGTCTAAAGTATTCTAGTGTTCATTCTCCATATATACGCTGGGGAGGTCTTGGTGGGGTTTTCAATAGTTATGCATATTCGCGAGTGATCTGACCAGGTGATGCGGAGTATGGAGGAGGAAGAAATCTTCTGCAATGTCCATTGGTCCGCTAAGAATAAGTCGATGCAAGAGTAATGCCCTGTACACACGATTGGACTTTCCGATGGAAAATGTGCGGAGCTTGTTGTCAGAAATTCCGACCGTGTGTGGGCTCCATCGGACTTTTTCCTACAGAATTTCCGACACACAAAGTTTGAGAGCTGGCTCTAAAATTTTCTGACAACAAAATCTGTTCGCATAAATTCCAATCATGTGTACACAATTCCAACACACAAAGTGCCACGCATGCTCATATTTAAGCAGAAGAGCCGCACTGGCTATAGAACTTTTCTTGGCTCGTTGTACGTCACCGCGTTCTTGACGTTCTGAATTTCCGACCAACTTTGTGTGACCGTGTGTATGCAAGACAAGTTTAAGCCAACATCCGTCGGAAAAAATCAGACGGATTTTGTAGTCGGAATGTGCGATTGTGTGTACAGGGCCATTAGTGTTGCAACAGGAGGAAAAGAACACGAAATCTTTCTTCTGTGTGCTGGCATCTCCGTACATTATAGAGACGGAGAATGGATAGTAGTGGGTTAAGTGCTAGTTCACTTCTTTTGGGGCTAGAGGTAGAGTCAATATGAGGATCCGGTTGATGTTAAAGTCCCCACACCACTGAACCATGTTGCAGTCTTTGAATTTCCTTGTGAAGTTTTCAAAAAAACGTAGTTGGTGTATGTTAGGTGCGTATGTGGACACAATGGTGTAGGTTGCGTTGTTGAGGAAGCAAACCAGTATGAGGTAGCGGCCATCTGGGTCTTTGAAGCAGCTTTGTAGTTGAAAGGACAGGGAGTCCCTAATGGCAATCAGAATACCTTTCTTCTTGGATGGAGCATTAGCGGTATATATGTTAGTGAAGTGTCTGTTGGTACAGCGAGGAGGATTAGATTCTTTAAAATTGGTTTCTTGTACGCATAAGATATCGCAGTGGGAGTCGACAGCCAGTTTTCACAATGATTATCATTTACCCGGATGCTTGAGGCCATTGGCGTTTAATGACAGGATTTTAATGGTCATGTTGAGTGCCTCACTCTGCTTTGTAGGTAAACGTAGGAGTGTTTGGAGACCAAAGGTGGACTTTTATGTAAAGGTAAGGGCAATGAAGAAAAGTCGTCAAAGCTCAATGCTTGGCGAGAGGTCCTTTGATGGTTGAAAGCGGTGACAGGGTAATATGAAGTTGGAGGAAAGGGCTGCAAATCAGAACTGATGTCAACAAAAAAAACAAACAAAAACTTCCGATATACACAGAAGAGAAAAAAAAAACAAAAACAAAAAACAAAAAACACAAAACACACAACAAAGACAGGTACCTGTATTAATGGGCACTATGGTGCCAAGGGAGATCAAAATGGATTTAAGATTTCTGGGGTCTCTTACATGTCAGGATCGCTTTTCGCGAGAGTGTTCACATGGCATGTCAGAAGTTGCAAGCTGTATTGGACCTTTGGGGCAGCGGTAAGGGATGACTATCAGGAACCGGGCTTTGAACCATAGGTGTGGTGGTCGGTTGGTCCGGGATTAGGCCCTAGCATTGTAGGATCCGCAGGCCATCTTGAAGTGATGAGACTATGAGTTTAGATCCATTGTAGATAATGGATTATTTTGCCGGAGCTATCCATTGGTACTGGACATGGTGGTTGCGTAGTGCTTTGGTTATAGTGTTGAGCTGTCTACAGCGGCTTAAGGTGTGTTGGGAGAGGTCTGCGAATAATTGTAGCTGACAATATAGATCTGGTAGTGTACCCATGTGTCTTGCTTTCTGTATGAGCTGTTCTTTCACATGGTAGAAGTGAATTCACAGGATCACATCTCTAGGCACTCACTCTGATAGGAATGGTGGTTTCGGGAGCCTATGGAGGCGATCTATGATCAGTTTGATATTTTTCAAATTGGGGAGCAAGAGCTTGATCAAGCCACGCATATATTGGGACAGATCAGAGTTGGGTACAGATTCGGGTATGCCACGAATGTTAAGATTATTTTGGTGCAATGTATCTTCAATGTCCGCCAATTTATCTCTGATCCACTTATCCTCCAATTGTTTATCTTGAGACTCAATGATATCACTGACCGTAGTGGTAATGTCACCTAAGTTTGTGGTTGAGGAGAGAATGTCCTACATAGAATCTGACATTTTGTTACCAAAGTTGTGCACAAAGGAGAGCATGTCTGCCTGCAGAGAGCTACTCAGGGACATCAATGTCTTTTAATGTTGAGTCCAACACAGGTTGTCCTGCTGTAGGGATGGAGGCTATTGAGTCTGCTTGGGGTGCTTGACAGGATAATAAAAGTAAGCTGGCTCACCTCAGTGTTGGCTGTCTGTGGATCTAATCTCATTTTAGCCTTTGCTGGACTCGCAGACAGAGGGGAGCTTGGAAGGCAGTGTGGTGATCATTCCCCTGAGCCTGAAGGGCTTCCCCTTTACTCATGAGCTGTGATGGCCTGTCCCCCTTTTTGAGAGGTCAATGCTGCTGTGTCTGTGGAGCAGGGATCTGCCACAGGGCCATCTTGTCCTCTCCTCGCAGCTGGCTGGAACATGTATGCCGTGAATTTCCTAGGCAGCCGCTCCTCCTTCCTCTTCAGGCGACATGCTGAGCAGGGATGAACCGGAGCTCCGGCGGGTCACTGTGAGGCTGTGTGAGCCGTGTGTGTGTTCCACAATCCAGTGTGAGGAGCTCTCAGCTCAACCAGCCATGTCTGCGTGCCAGCCACGCCCCTGGGCACGAATGTCTATAGATATTTTTACAAAGTTAAAGTGATTGTAAAGTCTTGTGTTTTTTTTTTCCCTATAAAAATAACTAACATGTTACACTTACCTGCTCTGTTGCAGTAGATTTAGACAGAGCAGCCCAATTCCTCCTCTTCTTGGGTCACTCTTCTGTGATCCTGGCCCCTCCCTCCTGTTCAGTGCCCCCACAGCAAGCAGCTTGCTATGGGGGCACCCAAGTCGAGTCACAGCTCCATGTGTCCATTCAGACACAGAGCCCCAACCCAGCCCACCCCCTCTCTCCCCTGATTGGCTAGCAGAGCCTGATTGACAGCAGTGGCAGCCAATGGTGCTGCTGCTGTGTCTCAGCTGATCAGGAGGGAGAATCTCAGACAGCTCAGACACTTGTGGTTATCGCTGGATAGAGAGGGAGCTCAGGTAAGTGTTAGGAGGGCTGAGGGGGGCTGCTGCACACAGAAGGCTTTTTGTGCCTTAAGATAAAAAACCTTCTGCCTTTACTACCACTTTAACCGGTTCCCGACCGGCGCATGCCGATGTACATCGGCAGAATGGCACAGCTGGGCAAATGGGTGTACCTGTACGTCCCTTCAAATCTGCCGCCGCGCCATTGTGTGCGCGCCGGCCGTGAACTCCGCGAGTCGGGTCGCGGGTCCTGCGGACTCTATCGCCACGGGGATACCCGCGATCGCCTCACGGAGAGGAGGAACAGGTAGATGCTAATGTAAACAAGCATTTCCCTGCCTAGTGACCGTGTCACTGATCTCTGCTCCCTGTGATTGGGAGCAGAGATCAGTGACGTGTCACACGTAGCCACGCCCCACACAGTTAGAAACACTTCCCAGGACATACTTAACCCTTACACTGCCCCCTAGTGGTTAACCCCTTCACTGCCAGTGTCATTACACAGTAATCAGTGCATTTGTATAGCACTGATTGCAGTATAAATGACAATGGTCCCAAAAATGTGTCAAAAATGTTTGATCTGCCCACCATATTGTTGCAGTCACAATAAAAAATATGTAGAAGAATATGTATCGGCCTTAACTGAGGAAAAAAAAAATTTTTTAAATATTTTTTGGGGATATTATAGCAAAAAGTAAAAAAATAATTGTTTTTTTTTCAAAATTGTTGCTTTTTTTGTTTATAGCGCAAAAAATAAAAAATCACAGAGGTGATCACATACCACCAAAAGAAACCTCTATTTGTGGGAAAAAAAGGACGTCAATTCTGTTTGGGAGCCACGTCGCCTGACCGTGCAATTGTCAGTTAAATTTGAATAAAAAAATGCACTGGTCAGGTAGGGGGTAAATTCTTCCGGGGCTGAAGTGGTTAAATAAGTAAAGGATACAGTTGGAATCCTGGTAGGGATTTTATCTGCATTGAATTTGCATGTTCTCTTGCATGGGTTCCCCAGGTACTCTGGTTTCCTCCCACAAGACATACTGATAGGTTAAATGGCTGATGTCCAAATTGGCCTTCGCATGTGTGTGCATGTATGTAGGCATGTGAGACAGTGACCTTAGATTGTAAGCTGCTTGAGGATGGGGAATGATATAAATGTACAATATGTAAAGGACTGCATACAACTGTTGCTGCTATAAAAATACCATAATAAAATACATAAATAAATGTGCCACTACAGGCTGGCATACAAAACATGGATTCAATGCCATCAAACAGCACACCACCAAACTGAAAACTTCATCACTGCTGCACCCCCACTGTGAAATGGTGCAGCATGTTCAGCTGTAGTCACCATGGCAACTCTGCTCTGCTGTTTAATACACCCAAGTCTTCAGCAACGTATTCAGTACTGTACTGTAGTAATTTTTTATCAAGTTCTATTGAAGACAAGGTGTGCAAAAAAACCCCTAAGGACCTGCTGTTTGACTTACTGGATATTTACCAAATGTTTAAAGTTTATACTAAAATATATTTTAGGGTTATCACTGATAAAAGTTACAAAAGGCATCTACAGTACCTGACCGCGAGATTGTGTTTCCAGCGCGATACCATCGCGCTGGTTCTCGGCGACAGGGTACTGTGAATGTCGCGCTGGCTCACTCATCGGGAAAGGAAACCTTTGTTTTCCTTCCGCGATGAGTGACAGGCAGCGCTGACAGCTGTCTAGTATGAATCCTGAGGCGGGAACACCGCACCAAATTTTAAATGAAAAAACCGGCGTGGGTTCCCCCCTCGGAGGCATACCAGGCCCTTAGGTCTGGCATGGATTGTAAGGGGAACCCCCTATGCCGAAAAATCGGCGTGGGGGTCCCCCCCAAATCCATACCAGACCCTTATCCGAGCACGCAGCCCGGTCGGCCAGGAAAGGGGGTGGGGACGAGCGAGCGCCCCCCCCCCCCCTCCTGAGCCGTACCAGTCCGCATGCCCTCAACATGGGGGGGGTGGGTGCCTTGGGGGAGGGGGGCGCCCTGCGGCCCCCCCACCCCAAAGCACCTTGTCCCCATGTTGATGAGGACAAGGGCCTCTTCCCGACAACCCTGGCCGTTGGTTGTCGGGGTCTGCGGGCGGGGGGCTTATCGGAATCCGGGAGCCCCCCTTAATAAGGGGGCCCCCAGATCCCGGCCCCCCACCCTGTGTGAATGAGTTTGGGGTACATGGTACCCCTACCCATTCACCTAGGGAAAAGTGTCAATATAAAAAAAAACACAGTACACAGGTTTTAAGAGTAATTTATTAGTCAGCTCCGGGGTCCTCTTCCGACTTCGGGGGGTCTCCTTCCGACTTCTCCCGGGCCCCGCCGCCATCTTCTTCCAGCTCTATTGCCAGCGAGGGGCCCGGTCTGCTGCCGCTGTCTCGCCGCCGCTGTCTCTTCTTCCCCGATGTTGACACGACGCTCTCTCCGGCTCGAATGCTGTGTGCGAGCTGCGGAGCCATTTATATAGGCGGTAACCCCACCCCCTTACGACGTCATGGTCCCAGCATGCGCAGGGACTCTGGGGCCACGCCCCCTTATGACGCCAGAGTCCCTGCGCATGCTGGGACCATGACGTCGTAAGGGGGTGGGGTTACCGCCTATATAAATGGCTCCGCAGCTCGCACACAGCATTCGAGCCAGGGAGAGCGTCGTGTCAACATCGGGGAAGAAGAGAAGAAGAGACAGCGGCGGCGAGACCGGGCCCCTCGCTGGCAATAGAGCTGGAAGAAGATAGCGGCGGGGCCCGGGAGAAGAGGCCGAACGCCGGGAGAAGAGGCCGAACACCGGGACAGCGGCGGCGAGACAGCGGCAGCAGACTGGGCCCCTCGCTGGCAATAGAGCTGGAAGAAGATAGCGGTGGGGGCCGGGAGAAGTCGGAAGGAGACCCCCCGAAGTCGGAAGAAGACCCCGGAGCTGACTAATAAATTACTCTTAAAACCTGTGTACTGTGTTTTTTTTTTTATATTGACACTTTTCCCTAGGTGAATAGGTAGGGGTACCATGTACCCCAAACTCATTCACACAGGGTGGGGGGCCGGGATCTGGGGGCCCTCTTATTAAGGGGGGCTCCCGGATTCCGATAAGCCCCCCGCCCGCAGACCCCGACAACCAACGGCCAGGGTTGTCGGGAAGAGGCCCTTGTCCTCATCAACATGGGGACAAGGTGCTTTGGGGTGGGGGGGCCGCAGGGCGCCCCCCTCCCCCAAGGCACCCACCCCCCCATGTTGAGGGCATGCGGATTGGTACGGCTCAGGAGGGGGGGGGCGCTCGCTCGTCCCCACCCTCCTTCCTGGCCGGCCGGGCTGCGTGCTCGGATAAGGGTCTGGTATGGATTTGGGGGGGACCCCCACGCCGATTTTTCGGCATAGGGGGTTCCCCTTACAATCCATGCCAGACCTAAGGGCCTGGTATGCCTCCGAGGGGGGAACCCACGCCGGTTTTTTCATTTAAAATTTGGCGCGGTGTTCCCGCCTCAGGATTCATACTAGACAGCTGTCAGCGCTGCCTGTCACTCATCGCGGAAGGAAAACAAAGGTTTCCTTTCCCGATGAGTGAGCCATCTCGGCGCTGGCTCCTGCGACGGGGCTCGTAGGCGTCAAATCTCGCCGAGAAGTGCGGCGAGATTGACAATATCGCGGTCACCTACTGCATGTTCTTTGGTTTTGTTCTTTTTGTTTACAGTATTTTTGACAGCATGTTAGTCTGTAACTTCAGTCGAGACTTTAATACCGAATGTACTATATCTCATGATATTGCCCTTCATGTAATGGATGATTGTTTTACTGTATACACGTCATGACATGAACATGGTTCTCGAAGGAAGCTGTAAACAGTGTTGTGTGACTGTTTTGTATGTGTTGACAACATGAAACCAGTAATAAAAATATTGGATTAAAAAAAATGTATATTAAAAATATATATATATATATATATATATATATATATATATATATATATATATATATATATATTTTATATTTTAGGTTTTTTTCTAAAACCATGCATATGCTTTGTTTTCTATTTACATGAGTTTGGTATGCTAAGCCATTGAAAACAATGAAGTACATGTATTCTCAAAACCATAGGAAAAATGCTGCGGATTGCATTTTAGAAAATCGCAAGCCACAGAAATGTATTTGTACCATTTCCTTGCTGTCTCTAAGTGATTTGGATTGTTTTCAAACCTGGCAGTAGAAATGGGCACTTACAGACAATTGAAATAATTATTTTACTAGTTCAAAACTAATGGTTTAAAGTATTTACTAAGAAAACCACATCTGCTATAAATTCTAACAAAAGCTGTATATGGTATGCAGACAGTACTATAAGTAAAAAATCAGATACCTAATAATAAGTTATGTATGGAGGAAGATAACAAGTTAAGACTCATCCTGATAATATAGGGGATAAGGGCATGCAAATGCAACATAAACACTGGTTAGCCAGATTATGTAAAGTACCTTCCTCTGCGTCCAGCTCCGACAGAGATGGTGGCACTAATCCCAGCTCTTGGCATTTCTTGCTGTGTGCTTTGGATTTCATGTGTTTAGTCAGATTCCCTGCAAATAAATGAATAAATATAGTTATCAACAGGACACATGGCTAGTGGTATTTTCCCACTGTTACATTCAACCTATGCCACCTAATGAAATTTTCTCTAACTCCAAAAATACTAAGAGATAAAACAGAAGAGGGTTGTAAAGCAACTGGCATGTAATGTGTTTAGGGGCGTTAAACGCTTGGGTGTTAATTATAGGTGTGCACAGCCTATTGAATTAGGGTGTACACTCCAAAAGGTCAAACACACACACAGTCCTGTGCAAAAGCAAAAGTTTTAGGCAGGTGTGAAAGCATGCTGTAAATTAGGAAGGTTTTCAGAAATAGAAGTGTTAAAAAAAACTATTATCAATTAACAAAATGAAAAGTAAATGATCAGAAGGGAAATTCAAATCAAATCAATTTTTGGTGACCACTCTTTGCCTCCAAAACCACATCAATTCTTTTGGATACAGTTGCACACACTTTTTGAAGAAACTTGGAAGGGAGGTTGTTCCAAATATCTTGGAGCACTAAGCACAGATCTTCTGTGCATGTAGGCTGCCTCAAATCCTTCTAGTTCTTAATGTAATCCCAGGCAGACTCGATGTTGAGAATAGGGCTCTGTGGGGGCCAAAACATTACTTTTACTTCCAGGACTCTTTGGTCTTCTTTACACTGAAGATAGTTCTTAATGACATTTGCTGCATGTTTGTGGTTGTTGTCCTGCTGCAGAAAAAAAAGCCTGCCTGCTCACCGTGCATCATATTTGAACTTTATTTTCACTGTAAAGTGAAAATAAACTCTTTTTAAGCCATTTCAAACAGTATATGTAATCACTTACAAAAAAATGTAAATAGTAAAAAAAAATGTGGCATATACAGTCATGGCCAAAATATTGGCACCCCTGAATTTCTGTCAGATAATTTACCACTTCGCCCAGAAAATTGTTGCAATTACAAAAAGTTTAGGCATTCTCAAGTTTATTTATTTTGTTTATATTGGTATGACATAAAGTGGGGAAACAAAAAGCCAAATCTGACACATTCCACAAAAAAATTCCAAAAACAGAATGGACAAAATTATTGGCTCCTTCTCAAACTTGGAATGCAATTATTTCTTACAAGTTTGTGATGATCCTGTTTTTTTTTTTTTTTAATTAAACTCACCTGTATCATTTAACAGATGCTGACAATATAGAAATCACACCGACAACCAGTTAAAATGTTGAAAAATCGATTCAACCTGTTGTGTCTGTGTGCCACGCGGAGCATGGAGAAGAGAAATAGCAGCAAAGAATTGTCTGAGGATTTGAGAACAAAAATGGTGGAAAAGCATGGACAATCTCAAGGTTACAAGGCCATCTCCAGAGATCTTAAATTTTCCTGTGTCCACTGTGTGAAACATTGTCAAGAAATTTACAGCCCATGGGACGAAAGAGAAAATTTTAATCAAAGATTGCAATGAAGGATTGTTCGAATGATGAATAAAGAACCTCAATCAACTTCCAGACAAATTCAAGCTGGCCTTCAGACACTGGGTACCACTGTGTCAGCTCGAACTATGTGTGGTCATCTGAATGAAAAGGCACTCTATGGTAGGAGACCCAGAAGGACCCACTGCTGACACAGAAACATAAAATATCCAGATTGGAGTTCGCCAAAACTTACCTTAGGAAGTCAAAATCCTTTTGGGAGAATGTGCAGTGGACAGACTAAACATAATTACAGCTTTTCGGAAAAGCCCATCATTCTACTGTTTTCAGAAAAAGAAACAAGGCCTTTAAAGAATACAGTCCCTACAGTCAAACATGGCGGAGGTTCACGGTTTTGGGATTGCTTTGCTCCTTTAGGCACTGGATGTCTTGACTGCGTGCATGGCATTAGGAAATCTGAAGACTACCAAAGGATTCTGGGGTGCAATATAGGGCCCGGTGTCAGAAAGTTGGGTCTCTGTCAGAGGTCATGTGTCTTACAGCAGGACAATGACCCAAAGCACATGTCAAAAAGCACCCAGAAATGGTTTAGAACAAAGTGCTGCAGAGTACAGAACTGGCCAGCAAAGAGTCCAGATCTAACTCCCATAGAGCCCCTGTTAAGAGATCTCAAAACAGCAGTTGGGAAAATAAACCCTTCCAATCTGAGAAACCTGGAGCAGTTGGCAAAAGAAGAGTGGTCCAAAAATTCCATTCTCATTGATGGTTACAGGTAACGATTGATTTCAGTTATTTTTCCCAAGGGGTATGCTACCAAATATTAAATTGAGGGTGCCAATAATTTTGTCTAGTCCATTTTTGCGTGGGATTTGTCAGATTTGGCTTGAATGTACTTAGGCCCTTATACACCAGCAAATTTATAATGAAGCAGCAATTCTTGGGGTTTAGGACATGGAAACAAGGCTAAGCAACTCAACTATGCACAAAAACATAGAAACTGGGGTGCAGAAAAATGGCAGCAGGTGCTCTGGACTGATAGATATATATATATATATCTATCTAATTTTTAGCATATATTAAACATTTTTTAATGAAACGCTTATCATTGTAAACACTTTTTTTTAACATTTAGTGCTGGTTCACACTGATGCGGTGCAGGAAACCCCCCCCCCCGGAAATTGGATCCCATGCAATCCGATTGAGCCAATCACATTTTGCAACATGTTTTTGGAATGTCGTTAATCTAACAGACACCTGCAGCGGTTCGCATGAATGGAGTGCAATTGTAATTGCGGTGATGGAAAACCAAGACCTTACGTCTGCACTGCATCTGCATGAACTTAAATACAACTTGGAAGGGAAAATGGGGGCAAAGGATCTGGGATTCACGGCCCATAATCATTTTTTACCTCTCCTTGCAGAAGTCCCGTGATACTAGCTTTCCAACCAATCAGGGAGCTTGGCGTATGGTCATGTGAGCTCCTGTCAGGCATTATGCCAGAGATGCTCAGTGGGAGATTTTTCCCATCTCCCCACCGGCACAGTGAAAGCGAAGTGCAGAAGCACTTCTCTTATGGCAGAGCCAGTCAGTGGGAGATCTTTACCATCTCCCTGCCGGCACACAGAGTGATAATTAGAGATGTAGCTTGAAGCTTCTGGGCCTCAATGTAAAAGTTGACCTGGGGAATCCCTACTACCATCCACTGCGTGCCAAGATACTCCAAGTGACTAAAGAGTAATTTCAAAACTTTATTTACTTATTGAAAGGGTAATTCAAAAGATTTGAGAAACTGTCCACATTTTGACATAATAAATAAAGCTCCGTATGTGAATGAGGTCTTGGGGCTCATTGGGTGCTGTGGCCTGTACAGTGTAAACCAGATTTATTTTTCTCTTTCTTTTTCTATGTGGCTTGAGCTGTGTGCAGGCAGCCTATGTTACACTATGGGGATGCAGCAACTGTATAAACACAGCTGCAGGTCCTAATTTGACAGGCATGTGGATGCAGATGTAGGGCCCCAAACACAGACAGTATGCATTTGTGGCCACAGATTGATGCATATGGGAGGTTGCAATTTAGCTTTAAGTTGCGCTGAACTATTTGATATATTGCATATTGGTAGATATGGGAAACACATCAGTGTGAGCAGCAACACCAATTACTTGAGTAAACGAGGACTGCACCATTGATTTAATTATTGTAAGCACTAATTAGGTTGCGCAGAGAATATTTTAACCATATCTAGGGGAGAGTTGAAGAGGCTGTTTCCTTGTTCTGGCCGGCTCCAGCACTTTGCTTCTCCACCCTAAGCTCCAGTTTGTGAACAGAGCCTTGCTGTCATCACGCACTATATAGAGACATTAAGTGGAATGGAGTCCAATCAGAGCCTGCTCCACCACCCTGGGACCAGTTGCAGCATTGGTGGGAGCCTGCTGGACTATGTAACACACAGTATCTCACAAAAGTGAGTACACCCCTCACATTGTTGTAAATATTTTATTATATCTTTTCATGTGACAACACTGAAGAAATTACACTTTGCTACAATGTAAAGTAGTGAGTGTACAGCTTGTATAACAGTGTAAATTTGCTGCCCCCTTAAAATAAGGCAACACACAGTCATTAATGTCTAAACCGTTGCCAACAAAAGCGAGTACACCCCTAAGTGAAAATGTCCAAATTGGGAAGAATTAGCCATTTTCCCTCCCCAGTGTCACATGACTTGTTAGTGTTACAAGGTCTCAGGTGTGAATGGGCAACAGGTGTGTTAAATTTGGTGTCATCACTCTCTAATATTGGTCACTGGAAGTTCAACATGGCACCTCATGGCACAGAATTCTGAGGATCTAAAAAAAAAAAGAATTGTTGCTTTACATAAAGGTGTCCTAGGCTATAAGATTGCCAAGACCCTGAAAATTAGCTGCAGCATGGTGGCCAAGACCATACATACGTTTAACGGGACAGGTTCCACTCAGAACAGGCCTCGCCATGGTCGACCAAAGAAGTGGAGTGCACGTGCTCAACGTCATATCCATAGGTTGTCTTTGGGAAATAGACGTATGAGTGCTGCCAGCATTACGGCAGAGGTTGAAGAGGTGGGGGGGTCAGCCTGTCAGTGCTCAGACCATACAATGCACACTGCATCAAATTGGTCTGCATGGCTGTCATCCCAGAAGGAAGCCTCTTCTAAAGATGATGCACAAGAAAGCCTGCAAACCGTTTGCTGAAGACAAGCAGACTAAGGACATGGATTACTGGAACCATGTCCTGTGGTCTGATGAGACCAAGATGAACTTATTTGGTTCACATGGTGTCAAGCGTGTGTGGCGGCAACCAGGTGAAGAGTACAAAGAGAAGTGTGTCTTGCCTACAGTCAAGCACGGTGGTGGGAGTGTCATGGTCTGGGTCTCCATGAGTGCTGCTAGCACTGGGGAGCTACAGTTTATTGAGGGAACCATGAATGCCAACATGTTCTGTGACATACTGAAGCAGAGCACAATCCCCTCCCTTCGGAGACTGGGCGGCAGGGCAGTATTCCAACATGATAAAGACCCCAAACACACTCACAAGACAACCACTGCCTTACTAAAGAAGCTGAGGGTAAAGGTGATGCCCTGGCCAAGCATATCTCCAGACCCAAACCCTATTGAGCATCTGTGGGGCATCCTCAAATGGAAGGTGGAGGAGCGCAATGTCTCCAACATCCACCAGCTCTGCCATGTCATCATGTAGGAGTGGAAGAGGACTCCAGTGGCAACCTGTGAAGCTCTGGTGAACTCCATGCCCAAGAGGGTTAAGGCAGTGCTGGAAAAGAATGGTGGCCACACAAAATATTGACACTTTGGGTCCAATTTGGACATCCTCACTAAGGGGTGTACTCACTTTTGTTGCCAGCGATTTAGACATTAATGGCTGTGTGTTGAGTTATTTTAAGGGGACAGCAAATGTACACTCTTATACAAGCTGTACACTCACTACTTCACATTGTAGCAAAGTGTAATATCTTCAGTGTTGTCACATGAAAAGATATAATAAAATAATTACAAAAATGTGAGGAGTGTACTCACTTGTGAGATATTGTAAGTATTTACTCCTTAATCCTTTGCCCCTTGACTAAACGAGAAAATAACCCTTGTTGTGTGGGTTGCCCCACTGCAATGCTGATTTTTTCTTAGAGTTGGGCTTAAAGTACTTTTACGACTTGTTCAGATAAAAAAAAAAATGTAACTAATACTTTATAAAATTAAATTTCAGCCAAGAGATCACTAGGACAGAAAATGAGGGGGTATACAGTGACAAAGAAAGATAAAGAAACAAAAACTCAAAGATTCTATCCTTTTTTGAGATTTTACTAAAACAAAATATTGCTGCATTCAGAAAAAAAAAATGTAAAAAACTCACCTTTGGTTTTGAAGGCAAAATTGCAATGTTTGCACATGTATGGTCGGTGATCAGTGTGTGTGCGAATATGTTTCTTCAGCATGCTTGGCTTCTTACAACGAATACCACACTCCTCACACACATACTTTCCCCTGCCACGGCCTCGAACATAAACATATTCTTCATTTGATTTGTACCTGTAGAAGAATGATTTACATTTGGAATGGCTTAAAATGTGCCAATTACAACAGTAAGGCACAACAAAATTTTGCTTATGAACGCACATTGTAAAGGTTAAGTCCACCAAAAACAATTTTTTTTTTTTTTAAGCTAAACTGAGGTAGGTGACGCTGTCCCTTATTGGGTTGTAAAAGGTGTTTGGAATGGGGAGATGCGCAATATCAGCACCCCATCCTAATCCAAGTTGTGAAAGATCACATTTGGTTCTAGGCTTAACGGTGGTGTTACTCAGCCCTGCTCAGATATTCTGGGATTCCTGAGGGTGATAGGGACACCCATTTTCTCCTTTGGCCATTTTGGATTCTCCATTTGGTCATTTTGAAAATACTGACAATTAAAGTGGAATTCTGGGCTCTAAGCCTAAAAAGGCTCCCACTCCCCTTCTTACTCCTATACCAACTACCCTGTAGAAGGAAGTGGTGACTTTAACCCTAGGTTTACTACTGTGCATCCATTGTCAGATGTTCCTCCTCTCCCCTGAAGTCATTGCTGGAAGCCAATCCCATGACCACAAGTTTATACAGCTTCCTTCTATAGGGTAGTTAGAACAGGAGTTAGAAGGGGGTAATAACCATTTTAAGCTTAGCTGGGTAGAGCCTGGACTTCTACTTTAAGCCTTTTGCGTGGACTTAACCTTTAGTCAAATAGTACTGGTGACATAAAAATGTACATATATTAAAAAAACTAAAATTAGACACAGAGAGTGAGACATTTAAAACTTAGGGAACAGGGTGATGTAGAAAAAAGCTAGGGATACATCTGGTGTGCAGCAAACTTGTTTCCATTTTATGCATGGACTGGTATAGGCGTGTTCCATAGCATAGACAAGAAGACAGAACAGGTGTCAAATAAGGAGTGTGATGAAGCAAAATATAACAGAAGCAGTGTAAGAAACAGCAGTATAGGATATAAAAAACACAAGAAAAAAAAAAAGTACGGGTCAAAGATGAAAGACTTGACAACTCATGCAGCTGGTACAAATAACACAGATGAAGAGTCAATGGAGAAATCTGGAGAAGGAATCAAAGCTCAGACAGGTACACTGGGGAAGAGAAGCAAGAGTTGCTGCAGAACTCTTTTCTGCTGTTATTCCACCAATTACTGGAAAGGGTAGGATGTGGGATCTAAGCGACATGATTGTTAGTGCCAGATGTCGTGATTGCAGCATGTCAGCTACATCCGATCTCCAGGATTTTCATACTCTACAAGGCTATAGGTTTGACAGACAGTGATGGAACAAACAGGACATTGTTTAATGAGTAGCAAGTTCTGTAAGGAAAATCATCTTAGTAACCAAGAGGTTACTGTAGAAATGCCAGATTAGTGGTACCAGACAGGAAGTCAATACCTGAGCAATAATAATTGAGCAGAACAGCAACAGGCGTTCCAATACTGTATGTAAGCTAAGAACTGGAAAATAAAGCTACAGAGGACACAGGATCATCAGTACATGGTCTGTCCTGCCTTGTGAGAAAGATTCAAGTTTTTATTAGTTGTTTTAGTGAGGCTGTGGAGTCAGCTTTTGCCAATAACCACCTGCAACTAACTGAACCAACACCAAGTTGAACCCACCATATTTAGTACTACATTGGCACACCTTATAAAAGTGGGTGTCTTATTTTTTGTATGCTCCTTTACTACTGCACTTAACCTTCCTTTAAATCTCTGACCATTTAGTACCATCACAGAAGCTTGTTAACTACATTAAACTATTTAAAATTTCTCTCTGGATTTGCAAATGCCTGAAAACCCTTCCTTTATATAGGTGAAGGATGGAGATCTTGCAGGATCACAATGAAAATAAGAATCTGATGTAGAGAACTTTTGTACCATCATAGAACACCAATTTGCAAAAGAAAACTATGGCTTTCTTACATAGCCGGTTTTCTCAGAAAATAAGCCATACCCCGAAAATCAGACCTAGCGTGAGTTTCTGGGATGGCTGCAATAAAAGCCCTACCCCGAAAATGAGCCCTTGTAAAATCATGTAATCCGTTCTGTAAAAAAAAGATTATATAATGTGCAGTGTGTCTCCTTGGGTAAAATACCTTATTTACAGCACTGCTGGAAGCTCATGTGACCTGCGGGAGCTCTTCTCCCAGCTGACGTCCGCAGCCCCTCCCACTGCAGTGCTCGTAGTGGGCTGACATCAGAGGGGATTCTGGCCTCTCCCTCTGCAGTGTTTGGAGCAGGCAAGAAGAGCTCCAGCAGGTCACATGAGCTCCCAGCGGCACTAATAGTTACAAGGAGACACACTGCACATCATATAATCTTTTTATAGAATGGATTACATGATTTTACAAGGACTTTAACAAAGGTTTATTTTTTAGATTACAGAATTTCATAATGCTGACTCCTGAGCCGACAGGGGGAGAGGGGAGAGAAGACAGGGGACACAGAAACTTTTTTGTACATACCGTAAATAAGACACCCCCTAAAAATAAGCCCTAGTGTGTTTTGTTTTTTTTAGCCAAAACTAATATAGGACCCGGTCTTATTTTCGGGGAAATGTGGTAAAAGTAGTGTCAGTTGTTTATTAGCCAAACTAAAATGCACAACCCAGTGCACAGGTGAGATGCAGAAGGCTGACAAGGCTTTTAAGTGGCTCTGGTTTTCTTCATTATTGTCTAAAGAAAAAGCACCAGAGAGCTAAAGTGACATTTAACAGTTGTTTAAAAAAATTTAAAAAATGATATTCAAGCATGTATTTTTAAACTCAAAGTATGCTCTTAGCCTCCAAATGTTCAAATTCTTTTTTTTTGCTGCTGGCATCTGACCTCTCAAAGGACATGGAGGCAGCAGTGAGAGCCATTGGCCCGTCAATTATAGCCTGTGAGGTGAGAGCAGGGGGCAGGACGGAGCACCTTCGTGTGTGGCAATGGACACACAGATCAAGTCTGCACAAGTATCCCCATAGCTAGTTATCGAGGTACTCAGAGAGGAACCAGGAATGCATACGGGGACCCCAGAAAAGAAGGATTACTATGGGGGCACTCAGAATAGGGGAGGAGCCAAGATTTCAGGCAGGGGACCCCAGAAGGGGAGGACCAAGCTGCTCTGTGCAATTGCACAGAGCAAGCAAGTATGACATTTTTTTTTTTTTAAACAAATAACACCCTTTACAAAATCACTTTAATGTTAAGTGAAGGAGAAGGCGTAGGGTTATCAGACTTTTAATGGTCAAGGGAGATATGAACTTTAAAGGGTAACCATCACTAAATGGGGACCTATGAAAATTGCTTTTCACATGAATCAAAAGTAAAAACTTTTCTAGTATTTTTTAGTGAAAAGCACCCTATTCTTTCCCTAAATAAAAAAAAATTGCACTTCTGAGCTCCATCGTGTGATCTACAGCCTAGATCACATGGTCTCTTGCTAACAGGACCATTGTGGAGGTTACATATCATTCAACTAGTATATTTCTTTCAGACAAACTCTGTCTGGTATACTTGTGAGAGAGTGAGAGAATAAGCAAGATCTAGCCTTATGTATTGAGCAAGTGTATATTTAAACATATATATATTTCCATATGTGCAAAGATGTTCAACTGGCACACGTGCCCTGAAGCTATAATCGATTTCTGCCAACCTATACGTTGACAGGAGAAGCAAACATCCATTATAGCCAATAGGGCTGAAGAGGGCATGCGCCACGTTTAAGAGGATGTCTCAGTGCTTGTGTTTCTATGGAAACTCAATCACTAACTTGCTACTTTTTTACTCTTAAAAGATGAATAAAAAGGCTTGGAGGGGGTACATTTATTTTCTGAAGATCAAACATGCATGTATCCATTAAACATGATATTTCCGAAACACCTTTAAGCCTCCTCTCCCCTCAGTAGCACTGGTTTACAGGTGTGCTTTAAATACATTTTTACCAAACAAACTGTGTATGATTTCTAGGAAGCACACAGAAGATCAAAGAAAACATATTTTGAATTTGATGGAAATGGTGATGAATGTGGTTTTCAAAATGGTTATTCTATACATAAATATACAAATCCAACAAACATGTTCCCCCACCCTAAATTATTTTGTATAACCATCAGAACATAGAAGTTATGCAGGTGGGGTTAGGTAGGGGAAAGGAAGTTAGGGTACCTGGGAAGTAGGATATCAGAAAAGCAGGTCTAGGAAAGTGGTCAAGATGGCAGCAGATGACATCTGGGGGAAGAGGTCAAGGGATCATGGTTGAGCCCTGGGGAAAAGGTCAAAAAAATTGTGAATCAGTTCTGGGGAAGACTTCAAACAAAAAAGGATAATTAGTCATAAGACTAACAACCACTGGGATAATTAATAGAGATCATTTTAGGGATGTGCATGTGCAGTGTATATACTGTATAACATATCCGAAAAATCATGGGGCTTTTACAGCCTACATATTGTATTTACAGACTTGTGTTAGGGATGTTTTTCATCAATTTTAAATGTTCTCAGAAAAATAAAATCCTTTGCCCCTTCAAAGCTATCAAATCTGGCATCCATGAGAGTGTGGGCACGTGTTCACGCCAGCCTTGTTAATATGAAACAATCACCTTGAGGACAGAGAGCAGACGCTCTCTGGTGGGTGAGTATGTGGGGGAGGGATAGTGGTGAGATCATTGCAAAGAGATCCAGTCTGACTTAATATTTGTCTGCGGTTGTATGATGTAAGATTCCAGAATGCAGCCTCCTCTACATCTCACTGGAACAGAAAGAGGAGGGTGTAAAACAGGATAGGAAAAAAAAAAACAAAACACAAGAAATAAGAACAGAGAAGCAGCAGAAAGGATAGTGGAATAGAAAGGGTGATCTCTCTAATTCAATGTTGGTAATCAGTCTAGAAATACAGGATGAACTGCAGGTTATAAAGAGGGGCCGTGTTAAAAAGAAAGATTTTATAATGTGAAACAGACAGAGCAATGGTAATGCTGATGAAGGGCATAAAGAGACAGCAGTATTACCAGATATGTCTTAACACTTTCACTACCAGCCCTGCTGCACTATATCATAAGCTCTTTAAACAGAGACAGAAGATTATAAATAAAGGGTTGTAACCCATAACAACTAATCACAGATCAGCTTAACAGCTCAGTGCAGCAATGAAATCTAAAGTGTTACTGGCTGCTAAGGATATCATGATCACACTAATTGCTGATGTTTGATTTTTTTTTTTTTAAGTTGAACAAAAATTGCAGAACATTTTTTTTCTGGTTCTGGATAGAATAAGGTAGGGCTAGAACAGGGGCGGGTAATTAATTTTCCCTAGGGCCACATGAAAAAAACAGAATTGTTGTGGAAAGCCAAACTTAATTCTGTTCAATATTCATTTTGGACCTGGGAAGGTCCGTTAGTACATAAACATACACAAATCAAACACCTGGCGCTAGGAATAATAGATGCAACTGCTCATGAAATAAGTCTTTTAGATAGGCGGTTGGCCACTGCCCGGCCACCTACCTGAACTGTAAAAAAATGCCATGGCATTGTTAACTTGGGCTGCAGAGTTTAACAAACGACACCACGCAAAAAATTAGGCAGTGAGGAGGCAAAATAACGGTTCCTCACCGCATGTCAAATGCTCTGAAAAGCATTGTGACTAGAAGGCGAGAGCCTGAGATCGGTACAGTGAGGAATTTTGCAGATCCTGACCTGGAGTGAAGCACAGGCTCCTGGAATTTGCAGCATTAAGGCGCTAACACAGGAAGAACTTGGATGGGGAGCAGAGTAGCAGGAGAGCACCAGCATGTCTCCTAGGCAACATTCTCCCACCAGAACCAAGACTCTCCGCTGTACCGATTAGCTCCTCAGACTCTCTCCTTTCAGTTCTTGCAGCTCTCCACACGGACATCTGTCAGCGTGCCTGAAACTGACAGGCTCAGGGAGGCATGCTGACAGTGGTGGCATCAAGGGACAGCCAAAGTGCCAGATGTGACCCTAGGCCTCAATTTGTCTAGGTCTGGACTAGTGGCATCAAGGGACAGCCAAACTGCCAGATGTGACCCTAAGCCTCAATTTGCTAAAGTCTAGGTTAGAACCTCTAACAAGCTCCTATTGTGGCCTGTGTACTCCTTGGATCGATTCACATTCTTCACTGTCCTTCACGGTCACTTTGATCCCAGGTAAGATTTGCCTTCACTTTCCTGCATCCAGAGATCAGCAAGCTAGATAGATGTGATGGGAAGCTTTATAAAATTACCTGCGTGTCCCCAAAACATTGGTTAGTGCTAGCAACTATTTTTTTTTTTTTGGTAGTGAAGATTTTGTCAGCCTTTGCATCCATCTTGTTGGTTTTCTACAAAAAAGGTACCAACTTTCACTGCTGCTTTCGAATTTACCATCAGCCTAAAGAGGTACAAAAATAGGAGGCTTTTCCACATACATCTCCCAAATGGGGACAAAAACTAAAAATTAAAACCTCATAGATATTTTAGCCCTTCCTCATTCTATCCAGAGCGGGGGGGGATCTCTGGCGTCCTACTTTATATAAAGTGTAATAGTAATATAGTACCAAGGAAGGAAAATATTCTACATAACACGCAGTTTAAAAATGTATCAATGAAGAAAGACATTGATATTTAGTATATACACAAGGGTATGCATAGATCCAACAAATCTATATAGTGACTGAAATGCATTATGCCCACACTAATTCTGTGACAAAATTCTTCCTAAAAGCTTTGTTTCCTACAATATCCGAGCCTGGAGTGTAGGGCTGGAAAGGGCAGAAATCATTCCTTCCTTACCACAGGGGGTGGGCTGGCAGTGAAAGAGTAACAGGAGGTCTGTGCTGAACCTTCAAGTCGATATAGCAATACATTCTATCTATATGCAGTAGCTGTTTAAGTTCAATCACTTGTCTTTAAATAAACATTCACTTCACATCATGATTTTGGGACATTCACATAACTGCTTTCATAGGACAAGTTCACCCAAAACTAGTTTTCGTAGATGCTGAAAATTTTTATAGCCTATGCCAACTGGCTTTTGTTCGCATCAGATTGTTTGGAAATGCAGAACCTAATTTTTGAGAATGCAAAACCTGCTTGAAGCAAGTTGAATTCAAGTCAGAACTAGGTAAACTGAAGGTCAGTGCACTTATCAAGGAACTCTGAATTATTACCATCCCAAACTGATGTCATTAAACACAAGCCCAAAGCCCTTTGACACATGCTCTTACTAATTCAGTCCCTAAAATGCTTAAGATATCTGTGCCCGAGTTTCTGGATTTGTCAGCAACTAAAGCAGGTAAATCCCCAAGACATGTGAGGCTCCATGCACACTAGAATCAGAAAAAAACGTCAGCGTTTTAGCTGGAGAAACGTGGCATAAAAAACACGAATTGAGAGCATAGTGTATAAAGTTTAGGCGAGTTTATGAGCGTTTGAGTTTGTAGGCGTTTTTTTTCACACAACACTCCCATCTGCAAAAGTGAACTCCCAAATAAAAAAAAAAACAAAAAAACTTTGAAATTTGACGTTCACAAGAGATAACAGGAGTTTAGGAGCAATTGACGTTTTTATACCTCCAAAAAACGTCAAATCGAGAAGGGTTTTTATTCCTGCCTTTGAATGTCCCTGTCAGAAAATGCCTGTAGTCATCATAATGTGCAAAGAACCATAGAATACAATAGAAGTGCTACTACAGGCAAGTGAAAACATTAAAACGCCTGTAGAATCTATGTTTTTTTTTTGCCAGTGTGCATGGAACCTAAGATGTCAGAGGTTGACTCACCAGACTCCACCAAAACCTGGATTATTGGGATTTACTAAAGGTAAAAGATTCAATTTGCAAGGTACTAAGCAAAGTGAAAATTCTCTTGCAAAGTGTACAACCTATTAACACATTTTATATCTACCAAATAAACCCCATCATTTTTGGATGGAATGGTCCTTTTTAACCATATATTTTAATATGCATTTTCATGTTTATGGGTATTTTGTGTTGAGTGCCACATATTACAACACATGTAAAAAGCACATAGTGCATTTTACTGTGCATACTTGTTCCATTTATAACTATTGAGGATGTGCTTGATGGAAACTGCACACAAGAATACAGCAAATTACATTTTTTTTTTAAATCAACCATACTAAAAAGTACTGTGCCACTGAACGTAACCGCACAGAACTTTTGTTCCAGTACGTGGGAGTACAGGAAAGGAAGTCATCCCGCTACATGAACCCAGAAGTGGAGGTATACCAGAGGGATAGTGAGGTCCGTCCTGATAGCATTTGGCTTTTAGGGCCGGCACTTAGAAGTGATTATGCAATGCTTCCCTGGTGCAAGGATATGCACTTATAAATGTAAATGTACCTGGTTTTAGTGGAAATTTTAATAAACTAAAAGGATTTTACACTATATGAGCTTTTCCTTTTTTATATGGGGATGCCTATGAGTGGAGAGCATTAAGAAGAGAGAGAGCAGCAGTGATCCAGGAACACCCTCCCTTAAAGGGGAACAAGTGCTTAATGACCCACATACGGTGAATTTTCCCTGGAGAAGGTCGTCACATGAGTGATTTAACTCCACAAAAGAGAAGATATAACTGCGGTGACACTGGTGAAAACAGTGACAAGAGCATGGGACACTTTGTTATATGAACAGTTTAATATTTTAGGTATATTGGATGCTTTAACATATAATTCTGTTAGCACTTGAATAACTTTGCACTTTACTTGTTGCACTTTTTCATATGCGTTTATGATGTGTCACATTTACACTTCACATTTTGTATATCTTGTAAATGGGACATTGCATAGATTGGACTTCTGAGAATAATCACTACTATATTTCTACACTGCTATTTCTACAACCTTTCCCATAGTTAAAAACAGGGGTAGGATTTTACAGTGCTAGGTGCATTGTTTGGCAGAAAAGCTAATGATCCACATCAAACTTTGGACTAATATATATATATATATATATATATCAATTTTTACAAAGCGATCTCTGTAATAAGGCTGGGTTCACACTGCTACACTGCTGTGACAGCAAAGTTGTATGATTTTGCCCGTGACTTCCTTCCTTCCGACTTGGATGCTATTTAGGAGCCTGTACATGGGCTGAAATTGCACCCAAGTCGAACCAAAGTAGTGCAGGAACCTTTTCTATCATCAAACATCAGAGCGATTATCAGTTAAGACGGTTCTCATCGGGATACCTTAAAATTTGACATGTCATGCGACTTGGGGTCTCACAACTCGGATCCCATGTAGCAGCAGTGTGAACCGAGCCCAATGAGACCTGCTTAAATGTAATAAAGTTAGTCAATATAGGAGTGAATAACTGGAGGCGCTGATGTATTTTTACATTTAAAATAAAAGGTTATTAAAGAAACACAGAGGCTTTTATTGGTCAGCACTGCTGAAAATGCAAGTTATGGGGATGTAATGCTGGCCCTCTGGCTTAAATTCATTGAATTTCTGACTCAGAACAGGCATGCAGATAACAACAGACTTCTGATTTTGACCAACACAGGTCTGTAGAATATTAAAACCAGTGTGACAGCAGGACACCATGATAATTAGTATTTTAGAAGAAGGTCGCAAAGGCAGACCCCGTAATTCTCTCATGGCATGTTTACGTTGAAACAGAAGTTTAAAGCTATACCCCACCTTTCAAATGCTGCCTCCTCACTGGCCCCTCATAAAATTTAAGCATAAATCACAATTTAAATATCTTTTTTTCCTTGTTTTTTTCTGAGGGCTCATCTGACCACAAAACTGTGTAATGTGCTGCTGGTGGGAGAGAATGCTTTAATCCTCCAACCACACCTAAAGCAGTGGATGTTAACAGGTGATATCACTGCTCTGGAAGTCCCTGCACAGAGGAGCCAGAGCTTTGTGGTCACATAACTGCACAGAAAAACAATGAAAAAAAGTTCTATAACTATATAAAAAAGTATTTCTATTGCAACTTATGTAAGAAGACCAACAGGAGGGGTATCGTGTGACCTATGCTTTTACTTTGTCCCTATTAAAATGTGAGGGATGCAAACAAATAGAACCGTTCGAAGTGGAGATAAAATAACAATTAATGTAAAATTGAACTGAACAGTTATTGTGTAGGTTAAGCCAAACATATTCTAGTTTTGGATTATGAAGGCGTTAGAATGTCTGTTGGTTTTTTACTGCAACCTCCATTTATCTTAGCAATAAAGAAATAAAATGCCAACGAAAAAGTTGGCCAGTACTAGTAAAATTAAACCACAACATTCAACATCAGCTAAAACGGGAGACAAATTATGAATGGTTAATTAACTCTGCTCTAAAATAAATACAGTAACAGAACTCACCCTCCTTCGAAGATTCGTACACGGGAGGGTTCTCCTCGCTTAACAGATGTCCCAGAATCTTCAGATTTCACTCTCTTTTCTTCTTCTTTGACAGTCCTTGATGTTTCCTTAAATACCTGAACAGGCTGATGAGTCTGCTTGTCATCCCATAACAATTCAGGGAAAAAAAAACAAAAAAAAAAAAACAAAAAAAAAAAAAACAAAAGAAACTGGGATTCAGAAACAATTAAAAACGCTTAAAGGAGTTTAATAATCCAGTGTGCAGCATTTGTATAACTTTACCAAAAAAGGCACTGTTTATTCTCGTTACTTTGTTTTTCATTTTCCATGTCCACTCCTCAATTCATAAACATACTACTGAAGGGCGTTTTATGTCACATTATTTTAATTTACCTTTGTATGGCCAAATGCGGGGATGTTGTTTGGGCAAAGCTTCAGCACTTCCTGGTAGTGGCAGAGCTTGTGTGTCCCCTTGTGCACATTCCTGTTGGCCATGAAGCAACCCATTATATTGATAGGCCAAAAGAAAAGTGAGGGGCAGGAGGGAGTGGTCAAGCACTAACACTAACCAGAAGTGTCAGATTTATTTCCTAATCAGAACAGCCCAACTATTGGATGTAGAGAAGGCAATAACAGCTGCTTCAGGTACCTCTGAGCGTACTGCTATAAAATGACAACCCTAAGTGCTCCTAATACCAATACAAATATTTCAAATCTACTATAGCTGTACTTTTTTTTATTTTTTTTTTATATACCATGAGAGGGACCACCAACTGAGAAAGTTTCTTCAAAGCAGAATATTGGGACAGTCCTTCCCAGAACTAAGGAAATATCTGTTTCTCTATTTGGTCTCTTCCCACAAATAGCAACTGCTGGAGAATTGCAGCCCAAGGATGAGGTGTCTCTAGAGACCCATTAGTGTGGTGAACACTTGGGAAAAGATCATATTCACTAGTTTTGCTATTTACATATAACATCTTGTGGTTACCACAACTTCTGCGGTTGGCTATGTAAAAGTTGGATGTTAATATTTCCAGCCCAACAAAAAGAATTACAGCACAATACCGATCAACCGAAGATGTCTTTAGTTGGGGCCACAGACTCAAAATAGGATTGCTAACAAGTTAACCACTTTGGCTCAAAAATATGAATCTTAATTTTCTTTGTGACCATTGCCAAGTGAGGTCTTTCATAAAACAATAAAGGCGCTGTTATAAAAAAAAAAAAAAATTAAGCGTATTGAAAGGAGCTTTTCTTAAAAAGGTACTTTTTAGTATAACTAGAACTAATAAGTGAAGAACCTAATGCACTCCCATTGGAAACAAATGTAAAAACACTTTTCCCGCAACTATTAATGTTTACTTGTGGATTTCCATTACATTTGAATACTCAATCTAAAACGGCAAGATTTGGCAAAAAATGTTGTAAAAACTTAATTAAAAAAATAAGATTCATAAAATTTCAATATCTGGCCTCACGCACAAGGATGCAAAAAACACTGAGCACTGAGGATTCTTTTCCATAACAGGAGTGGACAGAAACTGAAGCATTTATGCATGGCAACCAACCTGCTTCTTTCATTTTTAAAGCTTAACTGAACAAGCAGACGATAGAAGCTGGTTGGTTGTCAAGCACAACTGCTCCAAATTCTGGCTGGCTGCTCCAGGTTTGATAGATTCCCCCAACTGTGTTTAGATTATACAGTTTTATTTATTCTTTTAACAAAATCAACACAGCTTTATTAAATCCAATGTGTCAATGCACATGGGGGCATTTAGTTCTATTTACTAGAGCAGTGTTCATAGCCATAATTCTGAAACTCCTAAGGTCTGCATTCAGGGAAAACTATTCTGGGTTTTTTCATGCGGTATGCATGTAAACATTTGTGCGAATGTTTACATGCATATAATTTACAGGGAAAATGCACTCTATTGGAGGCATCTACCTTCTAGCAAAGAAGGACATTAGAAAGAGCTAACAGGCAGACCGCTCGAGCCAACTAGCTTCCTTTGTTATTAGAAGGCAGGTGGCATTATCGGCTGTGGCTGCTGCCGAGATGTAAATAATAGATGTAATCATCAGATGCCACCGCCGGTTAGACACAATTGATGTTTACATGTTGACCTTGAATAAATGAGCCATTCATGAGGTATGGCTGGTCATTCTGGCCATGCACAGCTGCTGCCGATTTATATAGAGAAGAGGGTTGAGCAAGCATGGGGTATTGCACATTTTCCGTCAGGTCCACTCTGAAGGCCAGTGGGAGGAGCCAATTCTGTGTGCATACAATTTGTTTGGCCCTGACAAATCAAATTATACACAGCAAAAACAGCCCCTCCCAATGGCCATCAGAGCGGACCAGAGGGAGAACTGACTGTCGGAAGAACAGACCATAATGTAATATATATTCTCTTTGGACTACAGAATGTTTAGCCTTTATGTTTTAGAGAAGGAAGAGTGGAAGGGTGTGAGTAGTTTAGCAAAAGAAAACTGGGCAGGGTTGACACCACTCAATCCACAAAAATGCTTTGTGTGGTCAGCCTGCAACAGGGATTAGGTGTAGAGTGCATTTCTGACACATCAGGCATAGTCTGTACTTGTAAGGGTCTCTAAAAGGGATAAAACATGGGGAAATGTGCATGTATTGCTTTTTTCCAAGACAAACACTTTAATGGTGGATTCTGAAGGTATGTGTGAACTCGATAGTATGCTGGAATAAAAAAGGAAAATTACATGTGCAGTACTATGAAATAGTATTTGCCCGATTTCTGATTTACTCAATTTTTTTTTTTTTTTTTTTTTACATAAAATGTTTTCAAGTTTAACCAAAATTTAATGGTTAATGGAATTTGAATGAAGAAAGAACATGTTATTTAACTTATGTTATGTACTGAATGAACAAAGTACATACAAAACTGGTTGGCACTGTAAGAAAAAGGTAAAAACTTGCTTCTAGTTACAGCAGACCTCTATTTAATTAATGAAAGGATATATTACTTTCCAGGAGCCATGGTTGTGATAAAAGCCTAGGCAATTAACCACACAATCTCTGCTGAAGGGGAGGATCTGCCAATCTGCAATAAAATTCTCCCCTCCAACATAGATTACTAACCTGTGCCTATGTTTAAAAGCATTGACATTTAGGTTTGGAGGAAAAAAAAAAAAAAAATAAATAAAAAAAGAAAGGCAAAAAACAGTTCCTACCACTGTCATTTTCGGTTTCTGGGTCTTGGAGGGTACCAAAAGGCTTGAATCTGCCCGAGCAGCATCAGCAGTGGTGTAAATCTCAGAACTCATTTTCTGTTTCGATCTCAGTAGAGATAGCGCCACCCTGGTGGAAACTCCAGGAAGATTTGGGTTGTATAAACTTATGCACCAACTAGAATACACAGATGTTGTTCGGTCACTTTGTTGAGTGTGATTTGGCTTGACATAATTCAAGTAGCACCAGCTGACATTTGTGGTTGTGTGAAGAGTTGGAAAGACTTGCAGATTTTTAGCCTCTGCTTCTTCATGAGAGACTGTCAAATGGATGCTGACAGGTGTTTGAGATGCAGTTGGTCTAATGGATGAGATCGGAGTAAACAACAGATCTTTATCATCCTTTTCCACCTTAACCCTTAAGCTATCATCTTGGCTTTGGTGCTTCTCTGGTGATTTACTGTACGGTGGATGCACAGGAGATGGGGGCAGTTGGTTTTTTTTTCTATCTAACCCCAACAGCTGCTCACAGACAGCTGTAGGTTCAGGTGCTGACAACTCTAACCTGCTTCGTGACTGCGTAGCAGTGGCAATATTTGAGGTTCTGCTTCCTTCCAAAATGGAGTGTGATTTTATTGAAGCTTTTTCATATTTTTCTTCTGTGTCTTCTTCCTCTTTTACTCTTTTCTGCTGCTGGGTCTCCATTGTAAGTTCTAAGCTTCCAGCAGGTGATAGCATACGTTTACTACCGCCAACAGAAGATGAGGTTCCATCAAAACCTAAAACACCTTCAACAGTAGTAAGTGGTATGTATTTGCTCGTTTCTGTCTTTGAAAATGGCACATGTAGAAAAGGTATTTCATCAATGGAGCTCTGTTCTTTTGGTAAGATATCAGACAAGTCAAAGCTGTATCCCTTGGAACGTCCATCATTTATTTTCTGTATGACAATGGAGGATGGAGTGCGATGTGACTGTGTAACAAGAATTTGAGAGAGTGTAGTGTACATAGCATTACCATATGAAGGCATGTGTGTCTGAACTCTGACAGGAACAACAACTGATACAGCAGGATCAGGGCATGCAGGGATCACTTGGGCAGTAGATTCCAAAGGCAATGGACTATGGGAGGGTGTGCCAACATTTTCTGCAAAATAATCTTGACCAGAAGAATGGCTAGATGCACCCAAAGGAGGAGAAACTTGTGGTATGATTTGTGAATAGCGTTCACTAGCTTGTGCAGACAATGCTAGAGCAAACTGGGAATGTACTGGCATGAGGAATGTGGGGAGAAAAGGTAAAGACACTGGGTAGGAAGAATGTAAATATGGAGAGTGCTGCCTGAAAGGTATGTCCATGGCATGCAATGTTAACTGCTGAGGCAATGAAAGATGGTCTGGGTGCAGGAGAGATTGCTGTAAAGAAAGTGGGGGAGTGTGAAACACAGATGGCGAAATTGGCCCTAAAGAAAACGGAGCAGAAATACTGCTCGTAGCTTGAGAAGATAATAGTTCTGAAGCATGTTCAGACAACTGCAGTAGTGGCTGTATTGGGAAGAGAGATACCTGTTGCCTATTTTTAACTTCATCAGTCAAAGTTTGAGCTGTCCTTGATTTCTGCTTTGGATGGGAGGAAGGACTATGCTGCTGTTGCTCTGCTGGGGATGTAACAGAAGACTGCTCGAAACAGGGTTTTCCAGGTATGTGGCTTGAAGAATAGGGCTGTTCGGGTTCTTTCCAGTCTCTGAGGCTTAATTCTGGTTCAAGTTCCACATGTCTACTTAGAGATGTCTGTCGAATAGAAAAGCATTTCCTCCTCTCCTGAGCTGTTAGCATTGATGTTGCGGTGGAGGATGTTAAATTACCATAATCAAACGATTTGCTTCTGTTCTCTGAAACCTGCAATGTATGACATATATTTGGTGTTTGTTCAGATGCAGACCTTCTCATTTCTCTTGCTTGGTGATGGTGAGAAGGAACAGTGAGCATATAATGTCCAATTGATTTGGCAGTAGCCTCTGGCTGTTGACCTGATGTTTCTGGTTTGGAGCCCTCTTCTCGGTCAAATGAAACAGAATGACTGGATGCATGTGAAATACTGCTGTCTTGACTAGGGCTTCGAGTGAGCGTTGTGGATTCAAAACTAGAGTCCCCAGAAGACTGTGCCATTTCTGCTAAGCGCAGCCTCTTTTTTTTTGGTGGGAGTTTCTCAGCAGGTAGCTGTGCAAGAGTTTGACTTCTTTGGGGCCACTGAAATTCTTCAACCTTCTCTGGCTCCTTGGGAGGATCTTCAGGTTCAACCTCTGGCTTATCTGGTTCTTCAGTGACTAAAATTTCTGGCACTTGAATATTATGCTGCCTGACTAACTTAGGCTGCAAGGTATGAGATGAGTGAGGATGTTGTCTTACAGTACGATAAGGTGCATCTTCCTCGTCAAAACTACTCTTCTTTTCCATAGACTCAGATTTTTCAAAAGAGCTAGTGTGCTGAATTACAGAAATTTCTTTTGAAATTGTAGATTTCTCTTTACTTTCAAAGGTTAGTGCATGAATATCAGACTTTGGTGCAGTTTCACTTCTACTAGTGGACTGCTTAACTGTATCACTAGACAAATTCAAAGATGTATTAGGAGGAGCATAACAGGATTCTAGGGAAATAGAAGACGTTTGAAACTCAGACCACTCAGCTGACTGGGGCTCTTCATCATCACCAAGACTTTTCTCTTTTCGCCTTTTTCGCAAAGTAGACATTTCTAAACTTGGTCCCAATTTGTAATTTGGTAGCGGAGACCATGCTTCGTGTTCTCGATGTCCTTTTCCGGTTTCAACAGAACTGCTTGATGCAATAACTGGAGTTTCTAATATCTGCATTTCAGAGCAATAATATTTCTTATGAGTTTCATAATTACCCTTTTTTTTGTATCGAGCACCACAAATATTACATTCATAGATCAAACCCTTTACTCTACCCCCCTTCTTTGATTTCCTGGAAACTTCAGTTTCTTTTGTTTCCAGATCATCAGTTGTTTTTTCAGAGGTGTCTTTACTTGTTGTGTTGCCTTCCTCTGAAGAGTACTCCATTCCCAACGGTAGCTCTATTGCTGGTTGTCTCTTTAGCAGTCGAGGATGAGAACTAAGTATGTGACTGCGGCTTAGCGCTTCAGAGTCCACAATCCGGTCATCAAATGAATAACTAGCTCTGAAAGGATGTGGTGAGCTAATAGTGCAGGCTGAAGAAGGCATAGAGTGGCTTCGAAGAAGAGGCACTGTCTCTGTGGCACTGTGGGACGGTTGATGGGAGGTGAAGGAATGCTCAGCTTTCGCCTTCTCAGATTGCATTTTAGAATCAAGCTGAAGAGATCCTGGAGACTTGACATCAAACTGAAAAGTTTCCCGATATAAAGCTGCTTTAGGTGACTCAATGCTGCTTCTCCTTGACAGTGAACTTCTCCTTGGTTTAACACTGTCAATCTCGCTAGTGTCCACAACAGCCTCATTGATAGTAATGAGCTTGGTAATATGCTCAATTACCTGTGTCCTAGGCACAGACATTGGTATTGAACTAGATTTTTCTTCAGCAGTGCCCAGAAGAGGAGAGGGTGTTGCTAAAATGTTAGTTCTCTGCCCAATTCTTCCACATTTACCCAATATAATTTCAGCATAGGACTTTGCATTTGTATTGGGAGGACTTATTTGCTGTTCTGCACTCTCAGAACGTGAAAAGTAACCAGACTCTGTACTGCCTTTACTTCCAGGACTGAGAAATGTCTGCTCCTCACTGGCCTTTTTTCTCTCACTTAACCTGAGAGCTAGCTTTTGTTTTATACTGTGGGTATCCTCTGACTTTAGCAGGAGTTCAGGTGAAGGATCTTTAAATGCTAGACTCTCCTCAAATGCATGGGGCACATTTTGTTGTGACAAAGAGAAAAGTTCCTGACGTGTACTATGATGTTTTGACATTCCTTGGGACTCAGATGATGGCAAATGATGCTTCTGCTGTGGAGACAGCTCTGTTATGTTTGACATTGTGCTTGTCTCATTCTCTGAATCTGTGCTTTCTCCTTCTGACGGCTCATCAATTTCTTCTGCGCCAAGCCTCTCCATCTCTAAGTTTGATGAATATGCCTCTGTTCCAATTTCTGAAGCCAACCCTGCTTTGATTCTGTGAGCATGAGACTTTCTGTGTTTATAAAGATTACTTTTTGTTTTGAAAGAAAATCCACAAGGGATGCAGGGATATGGGCGCTCACCAGTATGAGATCTGATATGTTTTTGTAGAACACTTGGTTTTGCACATGGTCTGCTGCAGTATTGGCATATATACTTTCCTGGCTTTTGGGGCTTCTTTTCTTTTTTATGAGGTTCATCGACTTGCTTTACAGAAACCTGAGTTGGCCGTTGGACGTAAGCTTTCTGTGAAGGATCTTCTGCCAAACGTGAAAGTCTGGCATGTAGTGCAGAAGAAGACTTGGACGGACCTGACTGTACTGGATCTACAACTTGCCATGCTGACCCTTCAAGGCCATGCTCTTGATCTATGCGGGGGGCCATGAATGCTGGTGAAAAATTTTGTGACTTAGAAACGTGAAGTTGCTCAAGAAGTGGAACTTTGGGTTTGCACGGCCTTCCCACTCTCCTAGGAGGTCCTTCTCTCGCTATCTTTAGGGAACTTGGGAAACGTTGGTGTGAAACGTGATCTTCCCGACTACAACCTGGATAATCCTCTGTCGGAGTTTCTGTGCCTTGAACCACCTCTCCTTTGCTTGGCCTTTTCCTCACACCTTCCTCCGACTTCCTTGTGCTCTTCTGGCCTTTCTCTGGCTCCATCACCTACACCAGAGACTCCCTGTGCTATTTTTGCAAAGTCCAGGGGAAAAGCAATACCTAACAACCATGGTAAAATATTACAAGCATCTGCATTGCAAGTTTTGAGGGCCAACCCTTACAAACAGGAAACTGATTTAAGCTTTTTGGCCACAAAAGTATTTGTACCACAAGAAATAAAATACAGTTCAGATGTCAATGTCAATATTTGTAATCCATGATCCGTCACATAAATGAGAGTACAGAAGTAAAAAATAACAGCACAAATACTGTTCCAGTCAATTCACTGTAAGGTTTGGCTCTTGACATTGTTTAATAGCTACAAATTGTACTCCACTGGTAGAGGTTTTAAAGTTCACTGAAGGTTTGGAAACTCAAAGTATTTCTTGAAGTAGGTGTTCAATGAAGCTGGTGGTAGTACCATTGACCTGAAAAAGAAAGAAATACATTCAACAATGGTCAATTTTAAAATAATGGCATCTATATAAAAAAACAAAAACCTAATGAGATGCTATTAAATAACCATTTGTAAGATTGGTAACAGTAAAATCAGTGGAACCCAATGCCAGTGAACACAGTCAAAAGTAGTATAATATAGTAGTTTTTTTCTACAGTACATCACAGGTCACAAGACCAGAATTGTACAGACATACTTTAAAATAAATCTGTAGGACAGAGATAATGTAGCTGCTGATTTGTTTTTGAAAATTCAGACTTTTGGGTTGTCATCCTAATTATGGCTTTATTCCTTGGTACAGGATGGACTTGGAACAAGTATGTGCATATAAGATGTACAGGCATCTCATATACAAATGCTCATTCTGGTTTCGACACCCTAGAATGAGAATCCAAAAGCCTTCATATTCAAAAACAAGTCAGCAGTTTCCATAGTTATATCTGGACAAATGTGTTGCTATAAGAAACCTGTACAGAGACAAATTTTTAGTCTTTCATTGCCGAACCTTGCTCTGAAAATTCTAGTTACCTGCCTCTTTTTGGCTTCAATACTTTGAGTAAGTGACCCAACATAAGCATACAAGTCTGAACTCCTAATGCACACAGGTCATCTGAAAGTATTAAAGCCACTGGATCAGCACGATAGCTAGACAATAGGCAATTTCAATAGAGGCTTATGCTTTATCTTCACTACAGACTTCATTTAAGCTAAACATCAGTGCTCCTTTCTTAAAATGCGTTTAGGTGCAAATGTCTAAGGCTGGCCGTACACGGAGCAAACTTCTTTCCTGCAACCACGGGAACTGCAGGGGAAGTTGTCCGAGCCGGGAGAAGACAGTGATCATTGCTAGCAGCTTTAGCAGCCACTAGCGATTAATCGGGGGTAAAACCCGGCATGCTGGTTATACCCAAGTTGATCGAGCAACTTGGTACATTCAGCCTGCCCATACACGATTCTAATCTCAGCTGGTTCCTGCTGAGCCAGCCGAGATATAAACAGTGTATGGACAGCCTAAGCCAATCAGGAATGTTATAAATACAAAAAGGTGGCCACTGCTGTCTCCATAAGTGCCAGCTCCTATGTAGTTATACTGACCTATGAAACGCTTGCAAAGTCAATTAAATGTAAAAAGTGTAAAGTCTATTGGTTACCAATAAATTAAAAATTCAGGAATGCAATACATATTAGGTTATTTTTCCAGATATGTTACAATACAAAATTGGAACTCCGTGCATTTCTATATACATAATTATGCAGGAATGCATCTCACAAAAGTCGGTATTATAAGACTAGGATCCACAAAAAGTAATAAAAAAAAGGGAGGTAGGGTATCCAGATGTCAAGATTTAGAAACATTCAACAAAGATTTCACAAATATTATTTAAAACATTAAATAGAGACGTTGTGTTTTTTTTTTTAGAAATCATACTTACCTAGGTGGATGCAGCGGTCAGATGCTGCATCTGTCCCCCGCCGGCTCCAATGCCGCGTACACATGATTGGAATTTCCATCAGAAAAAAACATGGATGGTTTTTCGATGGAATTCCGCTCAAGCTTGCCTTGGATACACACGGCCACACAAAAGTTCTCTGAACTGTCAACTGCCAAGAATGCGGTGACGTACAACACTACAACGAGCCGAGAAAATGAAGTTCAATGCTTCCGAGCATGCGTCAAATTGTTTCAGAGCATGCGTGATTTTTTGCACGTCCGAATTGCATACAGACGAACGCATTTTCATATAAAAACTTTTCCCGACCGAAAAATAGAGAACATGCTCTCAATCTTTTGCTGTCTGGAATTCCACCAGCAAAAGACCAATTGAGCATACACACGGTCACATTTTCCAACAAAAAGCTCTCATCGGAGTTTTGCTGGCGGCATTTCCGATCGTGTGTACGCGGCATAAGACTGAGAACTGAGTGTTTAAGGACAGCTCATCGCTCAGTTTCCCCATTGAGAACGTCCGCTTGATGACGAAACGCGTCTGGGCACGCACGCAGTGACGTCACCACGTGAATGAGGAAGGAGGACGAGCTCCGCTTCTTGATTGTTATGCCGGACGGCGTTTTATCCATCCCATGCGATATCTGATCGTCTGTTTGTAAGTGTATTACTTTACATATTAAAGGGCATCTGAACGTATTACACTATGGTTTATTTATCTCCTTTTTGGGTCGCATACTATGGATAAGGATTTCCTAACACAGCTACCAATCTCTAAGTGATATACAGCTCAATGAATATTAAAGCCTGAGAGTTGGTAAGCACAATCCACAGCTGTGGTGGTGGGTTATCACCTTTATCCCATATGCACAATAGGGTGTTGGTTTCAGGTGCATGCTTAACTTGATTGCAAACAATATTATACTATGGCAAGCATTTTTGTTTCTCTTTCGGTGATGAACTGAGGGAACTACGCCTGAACTTTGACAGATCTGATCGGTCCTTGTCCCTAAAGGCCCTGGCTGGGTTTAAGCCATCTGCTCAATATATTTTGCGCTCTGGTAAGGGCAATTTATGGTCGTGATCTTTTTGGATTATTAATTATTCCCATGCATGTTGTACCACTTGGAGGATCTGGGGAGTTCTCTCACTGTAAGCGATATTTGGACTATATCATTTATACTCCATATTTATGTCAATATCCACTAATGGACATTTAGCGCAGTTTATTTTTATCATTGCTCAGTTCTCAGGGATCGGTGAGCAGAGAGCTGGTGACTATCAGTCACCGCAGTCTGCTCTGCTCACCCCCTCCCCTGCGCTCACTGGAGCTCTGAGCTGTGAAGGGGGCAGGAGCAGCTGGCTCAGGCTCTCAGAGGCTCGATGAGAAGTTCAGCCAGCTGTTAGTCCAGGCTTCTGGGTGGATCCCGATCATATGGTCGCAATCTTTCCCCAGCCTGTACCAGCTCTGTGACGTCAGCAGACAGCGGGCTTTAGCATTGGCTATACTTCTCCTTTAAGGCTACTTTCACACCGGCAATTAAAGCTGGTGTGAATTGAAGCAGCAGAAATCCTTGGAACAGGAACCAGCACCGCTGCAGACAGGCACAGCACTGGATGGAGATAGGACTCAGTTAAATATATAAGGGGATAAAGGGACGAAACCATTACTGGGACATTTTTTACCTTAATGCAGGGAATGCATTTAGATAAACAATGTTCTGCCTTTAGAACAACTTTAAATGTGGTGGCTGATCAGTTTTCTTTTTCTCTTCATTTCACATGGCGATTCTTCCAGTAACACACTTCCTGTCATAGAGTGGCTTCGCTTTATGGAGGAGCAATGAAGCCACCCTGTCAACCTATAGAGAGAGTAGTGTTAAGTTGGCCTTGCATTGAGATTTTTTTCTTTATTTCAGCCAAGCGATTCCTCCATTTATGCTAACAGCACAGACGGACAAATCCTCCCTTTCGGCTACTGTTTGACGGCTGGTGCCAGCAGCTGTCAAAATACCCAAACAGCAGCTGCATCTGACTGCCAATTTTTCTACCCTACTCTTTATTTTTCAAATCAAAGGATGCAGAGCCGAAAGGGGCTGAAAGCCCACTCGCAAAGCAAATTTCTGCATGTTCATCAGGAATGGTGTATAGCCAGCTTTAGCTTGACCTTAGGTGTTCACATTTAGATGGACTTTAGTAACAAATTTAAGATGAACTCCAGCTAAACCTTTACAGCAAGTTTTTTTGTTTTCCTTTGTGGGACCCTCTAATTTCCACTTTTGATAGCCTGGTCTGTTAAAGGAAGATGCGACGTTGAAAAAGAATAGACTTAGGCAGGCCACAAGTGGTTCTATTTTTTTTTTTCCTTGCAACAGGTCGCAGAAAGGAAAAATTGCTTAATCCCTCCCATAGAACTATTATGTTCTGACAGCAGGGGGGCACAGGGAGCCTTTCTGGCCGGGAGAACACGATTACTGCTAAACCTGCTGGCAGTAATCGCATTCCAAAAATCTAATAGACTGGTTGTACGGGTTTTTTTTTTTTTTTTTAAATAACAAACATATCATACTTACCTCCACTTTGCAGCTCATTTTGCACAGAGTGGCCCCCGAACCTCATCTTCTGGGGTCCCCCGACAGCTCTAGCGGCTCCTCACCACATCAGATAACCTCCTAGGAGAAGCGCTCTCCCGGGGGGTTACCTTTCGGGCGTGCTCCCGAGTCCAGCATTTGCGTCCATAGACACGCAAGCCGGACTTGGCCCCACCCACCAGCGCTCGTATCATTGGCTTTGACAGCAGCGAGAGCCAATGGCTGTGCTGCCATCTATCCAATCAAGAGCTTGGACCCCGTGGCGAGAGGGAGAGTGTGTCTCTGCCGACAGAAATACGGGGCTCAGGTAAGTAAAACGGGGGGGCGGTCACTGCCAGGTGTTTTTTCACCTAAATGCATAGGATGCATTAAGGTGAAAAAACACTAGAGTTCACAACCCCTTTAAGTCAATCAATGGATTGACTTCAGTACAACCAGCCTGCCCATACATGGATTGAATCTCGTCTGGTCCCTGCTGAACTAGCCAAAATTAAATCCATCCATGGCCAGCCTGATTGACTAAAATCACTAGGTTAACCACTTGCCGACCGGCTCCTGTACATATACGTTGGCAGTTTAAAGATGGATATCTCAGTAACTGCAGCAGCTGCTGCCACAACCGAGGTATTACCGTTATCGGCGGCGAGAGAGGGGCCACCCTACTTCCCCCGCTTTCCCGCGCCCTCTGTCGCTTCCTGGAGCCGTTGGCAGCGGCGGAGGCAATCAGGACCTGTGCGTGGCTGGGTATGGGAGACGAGTGAGGGGAAGATGGCCCCCACCCGTCTCCATACTATAGCAGGGCGGAAGCGACGTCAAAACGTCACTTCCGCCCATACGTCTTAAAATGACAATGACAATTTTTTTTTTTTTTTTTATTGCATTTAAGTTCAAATATGAGATCTGAGGTCTTTTTGACCCCAGATCTCATATTTAAGAGGACCTGTCATGCTTTATTCTATTACAAGGAATCTTTACATTCCTTGTTATAGGAATAAAAGTGACACAATTTTTATTTAAAAAAAAAAGTGAAAAAAATAAATAAAATCAAATAAAATGAATAAGGAAAAAAAACCCATTTTTTAAAAGCACCCAGTCCCGACGAGCTTGCGCGCAGAAGCGAACGCATACTTGAGTAGCGCCTGCAAATGAAAACGGTGGTCAAACCACACATGTGAGGTATCGCCGCAATCGTTAGAGCGAGAGCAATAATTCTAGCCCTAGAACCCCTCTGTAACTCAAAACATGCAACCTGTAGAATTTTTTAAAAGTTGCCTATGGAGATTTTTAAGGGTAAAAGTTTGACGCCATTCCACGAGCGGGCACAATTTTGAAGCGTGACATGTTGGGTATCAATTTACTCGGAGTAACATTATCTTTCACAATATAAAAAGAAATTGATGCTAACTTTACTGGTGTCTTATTTTTTTTTTTTTTAATTCAAAAAAGTGCATTTTTTCCACAAAAAAAGTGCGTTTGTAAGACCGCTGTGCAAATACGGTGTGACAAAAAAGTATTGCAATGACAGCCATTTTATTCTCTAGGGTGTTAGAAAAAATAATGTATAATGTTTGGGGGTTCCAAGTCTAGCAAAAAAACTTGTTTTTAAGTTGAAAACAGTCTGAAAAATAGGCCTGGTCTTTAAGTGGTTAAAATAAAAGGAAAAAAAAAAAAAAAAAAATAAGAAAAAATTGCTCCTTCCGGCTCTCAAGAATTCAAGGATGTATACTGAATCAAATGGAGCCCATGTTTTATCAAAATTTGTGAGTTATGAAGCATACATGTAAGTTTGCCATTTACCATGGTCCAAATTTAACTTATGGTAGCTAAGAATAAGAATGACACTAATCGTTTAAAGTGTTTGGGGATTTCCTTATCAAATTTGAGAAATAAGGTGATTTCAGGTAACATGGGTAGGTCTATGACAGTAACAGATCAAAATATATATAGTTTAAGCCAGATGCTGTATACTTTGGGGCGCTGCCACCCATGTATGGAACATAATTGCCCAATTGGCAATAGCCCCTTTAACAAGTAGCTGAAGCTTTAGAGTGCAGTTTAGCAATCCTAACGGGAACTAGAAACCACCTCTGTAATGGCCAAAGTTTTAGGATGGTCGCACTCCCACTGGAGCATGTATGGCTGTTTTTGGGTACTTTCTGTAAGCAAATTATATACTGTCAAATTGCTCTCCTTCGATGCCTCTCTGTAGCTACAGGTCAGTTCAAATAGTGTCATGGTAATAGGTACAGTATCATGGTTCCCAATGCAAATCAATTTAGGTTTCCACTATTGGAAATGATGTGCTTTTTAGCCAGGTTGAAACTCGGGACTACCAATGATGGATGCCAAGTGAGCTTCATTTAGGATTCTTCTAGTTTTTCATCTGCCCCACAGGGAAATGAAATAAGAAAGGGTTGGACACACTATAGCAAGTAAATTCTTATTTGGGATCCACAAGGAAGTAATTGACAGCGAGCAGCAAGAAAGAGCTTTAAAAGAGACCCATTAAGGGAGAGTTTGGTTGATCGGAGTCTGCACTAACTGGGCTAATTGTGCTGCCTGGTGATGACATACTTTAATCTTTAATGGTAAATTTACACAAACATGTTTGTATTTAATGAAGTTTCATCTGAAAGACATATCTAATCTCGCCCCCCAATCATGTCTACAGCAACAATTCATATACGCTATAATAGTAATCTATTCTTTGTGATCAACGATATTATACACCACAGGAACAATTAGTATATGTACTGCTGCTGATGGCAGGTGATAATTCTGCCCTGCTTCGGCACAGAACCCAAACTTCTAGGGAAAAACACATCACAGAAACATCCTCAGCATTTCCATAGCAACCAAAAAGATGAAATACTGTTTCCATAATTGTGCTAAAGTCTGCTCATACACTGCACATAGTGAACAAATAAACTTCCTGGCCTAGAACCCACTAATCAATCACAGTTGGCAGCTCCAGCTCAACACTTGAAAGGCCACCATGGTTGCCCAATCTTTGCAACTTATATTAATGTTATGCCGCCCTGACTGGCAGCCAACAAAACATTTATACAAGGACAGGGCATGGATCAAAAGGGGTAAGGCAAATCTTTACTGGAATATAAGCACATTGAGAGTTCCAATACATGATCTCAGCCTCAAATTTTTACAGCCTTCAAACTCTAGAAACATCAAAACCTAAGGAGATCCCATTTTCACCCATCAGATTCTTGTCAAATTGGTTTATTGAATTTTAACAATTAGCATACATAAGTACATATGGTGGCAGCAAAAGAAAAGATCACATATGGTAATAATATTGAGTTGTAGTTCCAACATAAACTAAAAGTAGTTTAAACTAAAACAATTTTAGCATGGATCCAAATACTCAAAAGATTACGTCATACATTGTATTAGAGAGGATAAAACCAACTTAAAAAAAAAAAAAAAAAAAAAAAACACAAGGTCTTAATTTTTATCAAGAGTATAGTTTTTAAATAAAAAAAAATAATTTATTATAGAATCTAAAATCTTAAAAACTACATATTGGAACTATGCACAATTGGTATAATGATAACCAAGGAAATAAAAGTTCTGCTACCAGAACTATATAAAGAGTAAATTGAAAGAGGAGAGAGAGAATAGGTGGAAAAAGTAGGAGAGAAAGGAGATAAGAGAAAAAGTATTCTTAGGTAGGAGGAAAAAAAATAGAAGAAATGAGGTAGTAGGGGTCCCCGGGGTAGTACATGGTAATAAACACATACCATGAATGCAGAGAATGGAAGTATAAATTGAGATTACCAAGGTCTTAGTAAGGAAGCATTCACCCATCAGATTCATACACCGTGTAGTACATGTTTATCAAGTCCCCTTTACTCTCCATAGGCAGGTCATAGCAGTAAAAGATCATCTCATTTAATTCAGACCGATAGTTACCGTATTTACCAGACATTTTCCAACACATCAGGTCTACTGTGTCGGCCACATTAGTCTCGTGCATTATCCCCTATAATTGTACTACTGTTATGAAGCATAAACCTTCACTCTATTTGAACATGTATTAATGCTTCATCTAATTTTCTTTGTTTTTTTTTTTTTTTTTTACTAAATATACATAATTATGACTACTACTGCTTCCTTACATTTAGATACTAGATTTTATGATAAATTTTATGATTTTTATGATAAATGTACATATGCAGGAGAGACAGATTGTTATGATGTTTACTGCTTCTACTAATGACTTCATTACATTTTCAGCTCCTTGCATCTCCCATCCTCTTGATACATATGGTTTTTATCTTACCAAACAATATTACATGGATAACTTGATAAGCAAAGAGCTCCTATCTGTAGTGATGTAATGATTTCAAAATTGCCTGCCCTGTTCTGTACTCAGTACTATCATTAAAAACAAGCATCCAATATGTGAACGTGTGCCCACCTGAATGCACTAAAACACAATTGATATGGACACATTATCATCTGTACACATAATCTGTTTGAGAGGAAAAGTAAAAAGTATCATGTAAAAAGGTATGTAAATGACTTGATTGGTTTTGGTTTGCCCATCTACCAGGGCAGAACTGTTGATGATCCTATCCCTTTCTACTGGAGTTATGTGCTGTCGGGACTGGTGAAACTAAAGCTGACCTATAGGCAAACAGCTAAATACACATTTAAAATATTGATATGGTATGTGAAATGTCGTAAAGCTGAACTAAATCTATCAATTTAAGTTTTAAAAAAAACAGTTACATTACAGGCATGTGCTGAAAATGTAACTGTCACATTGGTTGTGCTCTCAACCAAACTGTCAACCCATCAAATGGCTGGTGTCATAACTGATCACATGTGCAGCATCATGGCAAAACAGAGGCCAAGATGGCAGCTTCATGGCTGAAAACGATAGGAGGGTTTAGTTCTGCTTTAACTGCCAAACGATTTTTAATGTTGTCCAGCTACTTGTGTAATGCATATACCTCTTGATGAATAAGCCTCAGTATGGAACCAAGGCTACAGTGCATGTGCTCCCCCCCTCCCCCCCATAGGCCCTAATGGAGAAGTCATCACCCTGCAGGTAGACAGCTTCCCTGTTATGGTGTATAGAGAAAAGCTGCCCACGAGTAAGTACACTGTGTCTGCCAGCTCACTGAAGAGGACCGAAGAATAGTTGAATTTGGTGTAGGCTGTGGCTATATATAAAATATATAAAAAATAGGATGAGGGGAGCAATTATCTCTTAAAAGGTTCATCCTTTAAAATGTTTTAAATTACTCTATCAATAGAATATAATCTTCAAAATAAGGTCTCACTGCAAAGGAATGACTTAAAGTGGTTGTGAAGTCAGTTTTTTTTTTTACCTTAATGAATTCTATGTTTCAACCCCCTGCTCACCTAAATACTTACCCGAGTTCTGTATCAATCCAGTGCTGTGCCTGGCTGCAGGTCTTCTATTCTCTCTCCCCACTCTCACAGGCTTGGCTGAAAGTAGCGGGAGCCATTGGCTTCTGGTGCTGTCAATCAAATCCTGTGAGCACAGCAGGGGGCGGGGCCAAGCCATGCTGTGTGTGTCAATAGATGCAGACAGCCTGGCTCAGGAGCGAGCCTGCACATCTGCCACAACATAGGAAGTGACTTCCTATGGTGGCACACAGAGAAGAGGAGCCAAGAGCACCAGCAGGGGACTCCAGAAGAGGAGGGTCAGAAAAATGTTTAACTTTACGACCGCTTTAAAACTTACTTTTGATCTCTAAGAATCTTTGGTATCTGACACTAAGCGTAGCAGATGCTTGGTTTTCTACCCGACAATGGTTTTATCTACTAGCCTCTGACTTCACTGGGTCCTGTATTGTAGCTTCCTAACAGAGGTCACAGCCAGTTCTCTGGGGCTGCAGGAAGCAATAATTGCTCAAATCCTTTTTGGAACCCTAAATGATGGGCAGCCTAATTCTGTTTCATACATTGCCCTCAATGCGTCTGCATCTAGCTGGAAAATGGAATACTAGTCTGTAACCGATGGGTATCTATAGTGCTATACTTCTAGCAACTTAACAAGCACTGGATTTAAATTGGGATCCAGAAGTTGGTTTGTAAAATTCACAATAAACATACAGGCTGTTTCAGAACTTCCCTCCTAATATTTAGGTCATTTATGCCCTTTTCTGCTGTTTGAGACCAGCATACATTCTAGAAGACATGGAGAACTAAAATTAAAGAATTGTAGATGAAGTGTTGTAAAATGGTTTTCATCTTAGCCCCGGTTCACACTGAAGCAGCGCGACTGGCTCAGGCGACCTGGACACGACAGGGGCGGCGACTTGCAAAACGACTTCTATATAGAAGTCTATGCAAGTCGCCCCCAAAGTAGTACAGGAACCTTTTTCTAAGTCTGAGCGACTTGCGTCGCTCCGATTAGAACGGTTCCATTGTACAAAACGGGACGCCACTTGTCAGGCAGCTAGGTCGCCTGACAAGTCTTCCTAGTGTGAACCGACCCTAACCCTGCACAATCTGCATTTTCAGAGCATGTGTCATAATGCATCCACGTCAAATGTCACCACAAATGGTCAAATCCATTCAAATCATGTTGCTAGCAACCATGCCTGAAATGTCTTGTCTATATTCCCATCGCACACTTTCCTGGAAACAAGGCTTGTCAGTAATGGGTGCTGCAGTGACTACCAGCTGGATACTGGTCTCATCACGGATCAATGCACATATTCACCAGCATGGATCATCAAATGTTGTCCAAAACTTTTATTGCAGAGAGATCACAATCACAAAAGGTACAAGTGCAACGTTTCCCTTCATCAGGCATGCGAAGGAGTCCTGCGTGGCTCGAAAACGTTGCACTTGTACCTTTGTAATGTGATCGTTCTGCAATAAAAGTTTTGGACAACATTTGATGATCCATGGTGTGCTGGCCAATACATGCCTGAAAAGTGTTGGATCACCAGATCTGCCCACGTGCAGCTTCCTCTTCAGGTGTGTTTCCCTGGTTGCTGACATGTGCTATGCATTTTGTTGCTGTCATAACCACATCATGTTTTTAAAACTTGAATAAAATGAAAAAGGTAGATGTAAGAACTGCTATCAAACTAGGTAAAAGTTTTGGAAAAAAAAAAAAAAAAAAAAAAAAAAAAAAAAAAAAAAAAACCTCAAAATGACCTTTCCTGTAAAATATACCCAAATGTATCATTTCTAATAATAGTTACATATACACAAGACGAAGGACATTTTGAAGCATTATTACATACTGACATTCAAGCTCCAAATGCATATTTTATTATAGCAGAGCTACAAACTTCTAAGCGTATACATGTTACCTGACATGAAATACTTTGCCACAAGGTTGACTGAACTGTATTACAACTATGCAGTAAATTTATTTATTTTTTTGTCTGGAGTTTCACCTTAAGTGTTTCAGCCATCTCACCATTTTGTTTAGTCATGGTAAAACTGCAGAGTTGATGAGTATGGTTCCATTTTATAGGCATAATGACCTTACCACTGAATATAATGAAGAGGAAGTTTCTCTGTGAAAAACACCCTGCCACAAAAGGAGCGTGTATGGATGGCAAGAGGTTTCTCTACATCACATCCTGTCTAAAAGCTGCTGGTCCCAACACAGATGTAAAGCGGTCAAAAAAAAAAAAAAAAGAAGAAGAAAAACAAGAGAGCTTCTCATCCCAAGACGGAGCCTTTCAGAAGGGGTTCCTCCCAAACACTCCTCCCCTTCTGAACAGTGCAGAGGTCAGCTCTGTTCTCAAGAGCTAACAATCATTCAGTCCTAAGGCAGTGAAATTCATCTGGGTTAAACTTTTTAAACAAACTGATTAAGAGGGGTAAGTGTCCCACATATTCCAAATCAATAAATGGCTAGATTTAAACAGCAACGACTTAATTGAATCTCACTATGCTTTTCATTTCTAAAAGTACAGACACACTAAACAAAACTGCAGCAATCCACTGCGGTTATATGGAATGTTACTTACATTAATAATATATGTGGACAAGTTGGAGAGGTCAGGTAGGCAATGCTCTTGCCAGGGAACTTGCACAGTAAAGCATGCTCGCTTTGTTTTTGATTTCCTCTCTAGATACACACAGACACGCACATGAATATTAGCACTATAATTATTGAACCTAGGCTCTAAGCATAACAACAAATGGGTGTCTTTAGCTTGATAAGCAATTATATACACATGTAAAAAAGTCACCTTAGGGAGAACAGTACTCACGCCAGATACAACACAACTGAACTAAGCAGCACACCTTACCCTGGCTACACTATGATAAGGCCAGCAGAAAACTGCTTGTTAGAGAAACGCATTTAACCTATATCATATAGGACAAAAAATATTTATTTCACTTCTCCAGGAAGATCACTCAGTGCCATATTGGAGCTTACAATCTAATGTTGCCCAACATTGTAGGGCTAGTTTTGCGATATTTAAAAAGGAAGCCAAAACAACTTGGGTAGAACACACTACCTCCCTGCCTATAAAGTCTATAAAGCATTCCCGGGTGATGCTTAACACTGTCACCAAGTTTAACTTCACAGTACATAAATACAAAAATGATCCAGAAGAATTAAGTATGACGGCCAGATCTTACTCTGCAAATAAAAAATAATAATTCACGGCGTAACAAATACAAGAGTTACAAAATCGATTTTTTTTACATCTACATTTCCCCGCCAATTTTACCATAACACAGAAATACCCCCTAAATGTTTTTCTTTTGCAGTACTGCTAATTGTGGCACCAAATATACCACACTTACAATTTGAAAACTCATTGAGCAGCTTGAAGGCAGAAGAATGACAGAATGCTTACAGGACATAGAACGCAAGCGGTGATGTAAAAACAAAGGGAAGTAATAAACAAAGGCACAATAATGCTAAGAGCTTTTAAAGAGGAGAACTGCATGTATTTCAACGGATCAGAACCTAAAAGAGGAGAAACTTGGGGAGGACCCAAGGCTGCCCCATCACTTGCCAAAAAGGATAGTAACTGTACAACGTGAACCCTCTAAAATCTCTATTGACCCGTTCTCTCTCTCATTCTGTAACAGATGGGGATTCTCCGCTGCAAGCCCTCCCCTTGCCACTCTTAACTCGCATAGTGGCTTCATTTAAAGATGCTTTCTGAAGGAATCCTGCTGAGTTAACCCTCCCTCAGCCAGCAAGTGAAACTGGGAAAAAAAAATACAAGTTGGACTAATGCAAGTAGTATGTGCAGCTCACCTGCTCCCTGCCTGCATCTGGTCTGCCTGCAGTGAATCGTCAGTGTCAAGAGGAAAGCATGAAAGAAAATAACACACGTTTATTTCAAAGCTCCTTATTTGGGCCGTGATGTCAGGGGGGAAATTGCTAATCTGAGAGCCGCCCACGACTCACTCTCTGTCTCTCCCCCCTCTTCCTCTAATCCTTTCTATGACTCCGGTGTCTCTCTCTCTTTCTACTCTTCCCATCCTTACTTTCCATTTAATTCACACCATTTCCTGCATTAAGAAGCCACTGGCCTCTGGACGCAGCACACCAGCATACGAGTGCATGAAATGGACTACAAAGAGCGAAGGAGGTACCACAATGGAGTAAGAGAAACAGAAAGAGAGAGAAAGAGAGCAGAGGAAGGGAGGGACAGCCAGACAAAGGTTGACAGCAGAGGAAATGTAACTGCGGGGTCATCCCTGGCATGTTCACCCGGGGTACATACTTTACTCACACACTATTACCCCATGGTGTGATCAGGTAAGCTTTTAAATATATTCTGCAGAACAGTAAAAAAATACATTCCTTTTACAAGCCACACGTTATTTATGTATCTGCAGCTAATAAATACTTAAGAAATGTCCGTTTTAAAAACCACCATTCTAAAAAGGGATGATGTAGTTTGAATTTTGCCAACCCTTGCCAACTGTTACTGTATTGCGGATGGGGTTTAAGCCAATCAATCTCCAAATCAAAGTAAACTGTGGCAAACCTGGAATGACACAATTGAATTGTGATTTGTATATGTCAGTGCGTCTTTAAATCCCAATCTGTAAAATTTGCATAGACTCCCAAATATGAGAAATTATGAATTGTGCCCATCTCTACAGACTGTACAAACTGGGATTTGAAATAAAGCAATGAAAAACACCAAATTAGATTTATCGAATTAGCTTGAATTCACAAAATGATTTCCTCATACGTAAACTGTAATATACAACCCTTGCGGCACAATTCATTGGGCTTGGGTTGAATGCTTTACCAAACATTCACCCAATTTCCCAAATATAGCTGTCCCACGTGTTCAGAATTTGAGAAAGAAACACAAATAAAACTATTACAAAACTGTATCTGACAAAGTATATACAGCCAGTGGACATCCAGTTTAAAAAGAGGAGTTCTCTTCAAAAAAAAAAAAAAAAAATTAAAAAAGGCAGCAGCTACAAATACTGTAGCTGCTGACTTAATATTAGGGCACTCACCTGTCCTGGAATCCAGCAGTGTTCTCATCCCAGCCAATTTTTCAATCGGTTATCGGGTGTTGGCACCGCCATCTTGACTGAGGGAAACCGGAATTGAAACCTTGTGGCTTCACTGCCGATTTTCTACTGCAAATGCGTGAAGCGCTCTGCGCTTAGTGAATGGGCAGGCTGCAGGGGAAGGAGGAAGGGGACAAACTTCCAGCTCGAGCCGAAAGTGGGAGCGGATACCTGTCGAAACCGAGTACCTGCTTCCCCCCCCCCCCCCCCCCCCAAATGGTGCCAAATGTGGCAGAGGTAGGGGGAGGCAGACAAGCGGAGCTTCCTCTTTTGGGTGGAGCTCTGCTTTAAATATTAAAACCATCTTCTAGATGTCTTACTGGAGTGCGAACACATGGGGAGCTATTAAAGAAAAGAAGATTGCTTGGGAGTATCCATGCCATATAATGCCCACCCTTACCTTTTTCAGTGCTCCCTACTTCCAGCCTCCCACAATGCAATGCTCAGTGCCCAACCATGCCATAAGGAGGGTGCACCATGCCACATGCAAATGCCAGCTCTAAGAAAGCAGGTATTCGCAGCAATTTTTTCATTCATCCGGTAGGATAGTGCTGGGAAGGCAAGAGTAGGCATCCATCTGGAGCTAAAACGAATATTTTTCTGACTACTTCTAAGTACAGAGTTTCTGTATCACTGCCCTGCGGACAGATTACATTTTTCAATATCCAACTGTGCTATACAAGATACTCATGTAAGGGAACCTTAGAAATCATGGAGACAAACTTATACAGTCCATCTCCTGGAGGTTAGTTTTGCATGGTTAGGAAAGGCTATGGGTTTCAGGAGCAACAAAACTCTTCCCCTCATCAGGCTACAAAACAGACATAACACATAATGAAATATATTCTAATAAATAAAAAAAATAATAATGAAATTGAATATTTTTCATTAATTATGTTTTTTGCCCGTTTTGAAGCCCTGAGGGGGAATTCGGCCTGCAAAACGCATTGGATATTTTTATATGTTAAAGGCATTTGGGACTCTTATGCCGCGTACACACGACCGGACTTTATGGCATACTTGGTTCGGCGGACCGGAGTCCGTCGGACAATTCGATCGTGTGTGGGCTCCAGTGGACTTTTTTTCCCCAAAAGTTTGACGGACCTAGAAATGAAAACACGTTTCAAATCTTTGACGGACTCGAGTCGGTCAAAAAGTCCGCTCGTCTGTATGCTAGTCCGACGGACAAAAACCGACGCTAGGGCAGCTATTGGCTATGAACTTCCTTGTTTTAGTCCGGTCATACGTCATCACGTACGAATCTGGCGGACTTTGGTTGATCGTGTGTAGGCAAGTCCGTTCATTCGGAAAGTTCGTCGTAAAGTCCATCGAAAAGTCTGCAGGACAAAGTCTGCCGTAAAGTCCGCTCGTGTGTACGCGGCATTACCCTTTTGATTTGGAGCTTGTCTGTTCTATAATTTAGAGGTTTTAATTGTCTGTCTTTTTTTTTTTTATTGGAAAAACCAACTTTGAGAGGAAATGCACATATTACAACAATTTTGGATACACATGTCAGATATGGTAATAAGAAACACGTTCGTCATGGTCCCATTGATCTAATCAATTCAGACAGGGAAAATAACATATCTATGGTAACAATTTATTTTCAGTTCCTGGGAACCAGGACATGGTCCACCATAAATATGGGAGATTGAAGCTATTGCCCAATGGTACATCCCTGGGGTGCGATACAGTCAGCATATGGGTAGGTTTCATTTAGGTATAGGTCGCGCCATCTCCCAACCACCTATCCCAGTCTGTGACCTCTCTAGAGAGAATAACTTTCCCTGATGACCACTGTCATTGGCACAGAAAGCGAGGGAAAGTCCTAAGTTTTGAGTTGTCATCAAAACAGGAATCAAAGGAAAATCCTCCAATGTGGACACCTGTTCCAGTGGCAAATGTCTGAGAGGGGATTTCCCCCATTTTGGAGAGTTTTTTTTATCATATCCTGTTGTGAGCACAAAGGAAATCTTCACAATGAGGCACAGACAAAACAAAATTGAGAAAAAAAACAAAAAAAACAAAAAAAAAAACACCCTGGCAGGTATTTTAACCATTTCCAACTATTTAAAATGGAAAAAATATGTAGGCTTTAGTTATACTTAGCTATACTTTAAAATCAGAGATGACTAAATATGAAGAAGCCAGTATTTAAAAAAAAAAAAAAAAAAAAAAAAAGGTTAAAATATTTAATTTGCCTGCATGTAGATTTGCCTGGCCTGCAGTGAATATGTAGGGTTCTTTTAGGAGGGCCCTGCTCACAAGTACAACCTAAAAGAGAATGAATGTATGCATCATGCTGTTTTTATATTTGCAGTTGCCTGATGCGGTCACAATTCCAAGGCTCTCCAGGGACTCCCCCTCCTCATTGACAGACAGCAGCGGGTGCCAATGCTTGCTCTGGGGGGCACTTGGCTGAAGGGAGAGACTAAGAGTGCCGGCGAGGGACCTGAGAAGAGGAGAATTGAGGCTGCTCTGTGTAAAAACACTACACAGAGCAGGTGAGCATGACAGGTTTGTTATTTGAAAAAAAAAAAAAAAAAAAAAAAAGGGAAGTAAGCCTTTATTATCACTTCAAGGCAGCTCATAGAGCCATTTTTTCCCCATGTTGAATTAAACAAAAAAAAAAAAAAAAAAAACACCCACAACTCGATTCCCCATACACACACTCGATGTAGGTCGGGAAATCCTCCCTGCTCAGCTATTGTATTTTGACAGCAATGAGACTTCATGTCCTCACAGTACACGGATCAGCGCTGCAGGCTGTAGACTGCAGCACTGATCGAGCAGGATAAATCCAAAAGGGCGGTAGTAGGATCGACTTCTGTACAACCACAGTGCCCATACATGGATCAAAAATCATCCAGTCCCTGCTGAACCAGCTGCATTTCAACCCATGTATGGCTGGCTTAAGGCTTAAAGGAATTGTAAAGGCTCAAGTTTTTTTTACCTTCAGCATTCTATGCATGAAGGTAAAAAAAGTGTGCAGCAGCCCTCCCAGACCCCCTAATACTTAATTGAGCCTCATCTCGATTGAGCAATCTGTACGAGAGCAGCAGCTCTGAGTCTCTTCCTCCTCATTGGGTGAGACAGGAGCGAGAGACATTGGCTCCCGCTACTGTCAACGGCCAGTGAGCCAATGAGGAGAGCGGAGGCGGGGCTTAGCCACCCTCCGTGTGTCAACGGACACGCAGAGCAGAACCTTGGTAGTGAGCCTGCTCAGGTGCCCCCATAGTAAGCTGCTGGCTATGTGGGAACTCAGCAGTAGGGAGGGGCCTGGAGTGCCGGAAGGCGACCTGAAAAGAGGCAAAAGTGGCAAAGCCACTGCACAGAGCAGGCAAGTATGACATGTTTGTTATTAAAAAAAATCTGCCTGTAATATTAGTGTATAGTACACGTATTATACATTCATAAAGGACATTTTAAATAAGCTTCTGAATAAGACTGCTCAAACACGCTGATCAATATCAGTGGAATGTGACTGAAATACTGTAAGTATGCTAGTAATTTCTTTCCTGGTTGGCTTTGACCAATTCGTGCACATACCATACCAGTTTTTTATTCAAGTTACAATGAGAAGCATCAAAAAAGCAAAGCAAACACAGAGTACACATATTTTATGCATTACAATAGCTTTCACAAATGTTCAATGAGGAAACAAAACAGCTCTGTTATTGTGGAATTCTAGACAAACAGTTAATTACGCTGTTTAAATACCTAAGTTTACTGTTTTACCTGTAACTCTGTTTAGCCAATGTTGCGATTCACACACCTTTGCCACATCATACATCCACGCAGGTGATACACATATACCCAAGATAAAACCTTGCAGCTTCCCAAACAAGCTCTCTGACTCTGAATGGATAAAAAAGCATGGTCATCTCTGTCTAGAGAAAAGGAAGGAGAAAAGTTGACCTAGCCCAGTGGTGGTGAATCTTGGCACCCCAGATGTTTTGGAACTACATTTCCCATGATGCTCATGCACTCTGCAGTGTGGTTGAGCATCATGGGAAATAGTTCCAAAATATCTGGGGTGCCAAGGTTCGCCATCACTGGCCTAAGATGCAGCAACGGTAAACTAAGATGTAGAAGAGTGACCTTCTTGATTAGCAGAAGTGTGACTGAATGGCTAAAATTATAAATACCATAAACATCTATGTATTTCAACAGTTTTTTTTACTGGTGCCTCATATTAATCTATTAAATTAAGTTGAATTTAATAAAAACAAAACGTGAAAATGCTTTGCCACTTTGCTGATCCTTTGTCCTATAATCAGGCATTACACATGGAAACTTGACTTGAAGTTACCTGGCTGAATAAGCAGTGGGCCAAGGTTCTGTGAATGACAATAAATGACTACACAGAATTACAAATCCTCTGGAAGGGAAGACAGACAGTATAGTTATCTTTTCCAGGAATCTACAGTTTGGTTCCTTAATGTGACAAGTAGCCTTAAAGTGACTATGGCTTCTCAAGGATAGTAAAAAGCTCCCTGGAATAGAAGGCTGTCAATATTCACCTCTCTGGAGAGCAGCTAGTCCAAACTTCTTGGTCCTCCAGCACGGCAAGTGTCAGTATTTGACATTTTTAGAAGTGTTGAATGCCTGTGTCCCCCCACTGCTCTTTGTGGTTTCCTCCCTCCAACCATTCCATCACTGCTAAGTCCTATAGTAACTTTAGTGCTTGAATATGGGACCACAGCATGTGGCGGAGGAGGCAGGCATTCAACATTCCCAGGAGTGTTGAATGTTAAAGGCTGCAGGAGTTTGAACTCACCATCCTCTAGAGAGAGTTTAATTCCAGGAAGCTCTTCTTTAGAACCATCAGGGTAAGCAGCAGAGGCACTTACATGACACCCAGGTGTCCAGGTTTAAACTTTTTCAGGGAAAGTGAAGATTTGTATAACTATAGCTTTCTGTGGGCCAGTTCACACCAGAACGCCACGTTTCATGCCCCACGTTTATAACGCACTACATTTGCGACCTGTAGCAGATGTCAATACTAAGTTAAGGCCACCCCAAGAGCAGTGTGTTTGCCAGCACCGGATTGCATGGTACAAAAGTACCATGTGATCCGGTTGCAGTGTGGTTCCAAAAGTAGTGCATGCACTACTTTGGGTGCTGTGCGATTTTAGCCAAAATTAATGGGCTGAAATCGCACTTCACAGAACTGCATGTGAATCGCATAGGAACCACACAGTGTATCTAGGGTGCACCGGCCCTGTAGCTCTCTATGCTGATGATTTTGATGTGTAGATTTAATCCACGATAACCTGTAAATACAACCTGTTTTTTTATCACATGATAGGTTAAAATCACTGGGGCTTGTAATAAAGTTTTTTTTTTTTTTTTATCTCCTGTCCATTTTGAAATATCTACTTCATCTGTCACTTTAATAAAAAGTTACATTTTTCAGTGTGCTTTTTACCAATGGCTAATGCAGAGCTACCGTTTCCATAGAAACAAGTTGGCATGACTCTCAGCTGAGAGTCAGGCCTATGGTGCCATTCTAGGGCACAGCTCCTACATACTTTACTTCTACAGCAGTCTTCTATCTGAAGGTAAACACATTTATCTACTAATTTTTTCAAACAGCCGGAATGGAAGATGCAATTCCCTTTGAGTCACATTATTTATAAGGCTTTTGCAACACTGCTATCTACTGAATCACATGCATGGTTGGCACCCACTTCGCCATGTCATATATGGCTAGCACCATAGATCATCAAATCTGTTTCAGATCAGGCTACCCACTTAATCCAGTAGTGGTTGCTGTGATTTTTATTTTACCTGACAGGGTCTTTAATATTAAAAAGTAGTTGTTTTTTTTTTCAATACTTACCAATGTGGATGCAGCACCAGACCGATGCTGCATCTGTCCCCCCGCCGTCTCTGCTCTGAGAACCGAGCCACCGAACTTTGCTGTCTATCTGCAGTCTTCTCTACACCTGTTCAAATGGCTGAATTCATAAAGCCTTTCTGAGAGTTCAGAAAAAAGGGAGTGGAGTGATGAAATTACACTCTTGCAGAGCTCAGTGAGGAGAAGATTGGAGGGAAGAGACACATCCCCTTCTATACAGCTTACAGGAACCGAGCTGAGGCTGTCAATCAGCTGAAGAACCCTCCCCTGTCACCATTTTTCGCTTGGTGTCAGAAAAACTTGTCAGAAGTGATTACTTCTGATAGCAGAGAAACGAAGCAGCAGACAGAAATGACACTTATGCCCTGTACACACTGTTGGATTGTCCAACAGACGGAAATAGTCAGATGGAGCCCACACACGATCGGAATTTCCGACAACACAATGCGATCGCACTTTTTCCGTCGGAATTTCCGACACACAAAGTTTGAGAGCAGGATATAAAATTTTCCGACAACAAAATCCGATAGTTTAAACTCCGATCGTGTGTACACAAATCTGACGCACAAAGTGCCACGCATGCTCAGAATAAATTAAGAGACGAAAGCTATTGTCTACTGCCCCGTTTATAGTCCCGACATATGTGTTTTATGTAACCGCGTTCAGAACGATCGGATTTTCCGAAAACTTTGTGCCACCGTGTGTAGGCAAGACAAGTTTGGCCCAAAATCTGTCGGAAAAAAATCAGACGGATTTTGTCGTCGGAATGTCCGACCGTGTGTATAGGGCATTAGTGTTCTTAATTGAGATACGTACACACTATATAGAGGAATATACTTTATTCATATTTCATGTCTGAGGTTTACAACCACTTTAAGTCCTCCAACTGTACTGAATTATTACTAATAGACAGGTGCAAAGTATCTCAAAGTGGTGCAAAGTATTTCTATTTATCACATAACTGATTTATATTTTTTTTGGGGTGTCATTTGGTATTTAAATAACGGATTGGCAACAACAAATGGTAAAGTAAGTTTAGCTGAAACAATACACCAATATTGCAAGTAATGTACATGGATAGAGGTAGCAAAAATATCAATTGTCTTTGATATTATGTACAGTATACCAATAAGATAATGTATAGAACAAGAAAAGGTCATAAGTAATAGCAGTGCCTGGTAATCTGCTTCTGGGTCGGTGTTCTTTATTCAAAAACTATACTGTAACTCAGGGGTGTCCAAACACTTGATTTTCCTAGGCCACATTGGAAGGAGAGGAATTGTTAATGAGCAGTGATATAGATAAATGTACCCGAGTAATAAAACTATTTATTTTTTAAAGTGGATGTAAACCCGAATTTTTTTTTAATTTTTTTTATGTCATGATGTAGAGTATAAGATTTCCTATCATTTGAGCCCAGTCTTGCCACAAAGAGTTAATCCAGCTCTGAGCAATCCTCTTTTATTGTTCAGTGAGATAAAACTTGACAAACAGAAAAAAACTTTGTCAAATACTCCTCCTTGCTGTGAGTGACAGGTGATTTACAGATCTCGTGCACTAGCCTAAGACATGCATTAATTTTTAATTTCCACCCCCACTCCTTTCAGCAGCTCTGCAAGGATTGGCTGTTCCACACCTCAGCATTATTTGGCATGCTGAAGTCATGTGGTTACTTTCCTATCTTTTCACTGGATGTTAGAGATCATAGCAGAAGTTCAGTGTAAGAAATACACAGGAGAAAATGCATATTGACAAGGGGAGTGTAGAAGTGGGCGGGGAGTCTACTGACATCACGACTCCACCCACCGAGCTCCAGACAACAGACCCACCCACAGAATCTGCAGTTTTTCGGGTCTCATAACAGACAGAGGGGAGACATTTGACAGGTAAAGATACATGCAGGAGGCATGTATATCCTTATAGATAACCCCTATGGCAGTAGTTTAGAAAGGATGACATTGGGTTTACATCAACTTTAAGTGAATGAAGGAAACATAAAACCAGTGCGAGAAATTTTTTTTTTTTTTAAAAAAGGTCAACATTTTAAAGTAAGTTTACGATACCCTGTTTCCCCAAAAATGAGACCTAGTGTGATTGTCAGTGATGGCTGCAATATAAGCCCTACCCCCCAAATAAGCCCTACCCTGTTTCCCCAAAAATAAGCCTTACCCTGAAAATAAGACCTACAAGGACTTTACTATGGCTTATTTGGGGGGTAGGGCTTATATTGCAGCCATCACCGACAATCACGCTAGGTCTTATTTTCGGGGAAACAGGGTATTGTGTTGGGCTGCATTCAAAGTCAGCTTGTGCTGCAGGTTGGATGCCCCTGCTGTAACTAAGTGTAAGAAGATCAAATAAAACAAAAAAAAGGTGTGCAATAGTAATTCCCAGGTCGCATACAATCTATACCAGCCTTTCCTCGACCTTTTCAACAAAGAGGAACCATTGAAAAATATCTTTGCAATCTCAAGGAACCCCTGTTAAAAAGGACTATCTACAACTCTTGATATATTAGTGTGATGGTCACTATAAAGAATACACTTATGGTCATTGGGAAAAATTCCCCCCTTACAGATAGCTAAAAGGATCAATAATGTCAGTGGAAACCTGTTTGAGAGGCAGAAACTGCTGATTGCTCAAGGAACCCCTGGTAACCTCTGGAGGAACCCCTGATCTACGCAGTAAGGGCATATAGATTTGCCATATTTTAGTGCCCAGTAAGTACAGGAGCAAGTGTCCATCAACTTACAAGCATTAGTTTATAAAAAAATGGTGCCAGAATGACGTAAAAAAAAAATAAATAAAAACAAAAAAAAAAAAAACAAGCACACAACACACGAGTGACAAACAGTGAAAAACAGAAACAAGGCAACATTTTTAAAAAACTAGAAAAGGTACAATTTCTGGGGAAATTGTGAAAGTGTTCTTGCCTCTACAACTGGAGTGGGCGGAGTAACTGTGAAAAGTGTTAAAAAGCTTAATATTTTAAAAAGTATAAATAGTAGTAAAACAGTTGAAGTCCCATCATTAGCTGAAAGAGCTGAACTTTTTTTTCAAAAATGATTTTTTTTTTCAAAAATGATTTTTTTTTAATGATTTTTTTTTTCAAAAATAATTTTTTTTTATTTTTTTTTCAAAAAATTTTTATTTCTTCAAAATAATTTTTTTTTTTCAAAAATATTTTTTTTTCTCAATAATATTTTTTTTTTCTCAATAATATTTTTTTTTTTGCAAAAATATTTTTTTTTTCATGGGGCGGTCATAATGTTTTGGCTGATCATGGGGTGGTCATAATGTTTTGGCTAATCAGGGGGTTGTCAGCTTTTGTCACCTTCCACTCTAGTTTTGAACATTTCGCCATTCATTCCTATGGGACCAATTTCGCCGCAAAAACTACGATATTTCGTGAACCATTCGGTGAAACATTCCACAAAGTAATAACACACCAATCGGGAACAATCCGCTCGTTTCGGTATATTATTTGTCTCTGTAGTGTGAAAACTGTGGGAGGAGTCTACAAGCATTATCAAGTCTAGCAGATGAAGTCACATGCATTTGGGGTGTCTCAGCATCTTGTGTTTACAACCACTGTTTCCTAGCAACGCTCATGCCCTGTTTATGCTTCCCAAATACTACTTCATCAAAACTGCCCTATTAGAATTACCCCATCAAAACTGCCCCATCATATTCCTCTATTATAAATCAGTACATGGTGTGTCTGTCCCCTCCCCCGGGCTCTGTAATCAGCTGAGATGCTCCAGCCACCTTCCCCCCTGTGTATAACAGAAGCTTTGGTAACCATGGCAACAAAACAAACACTAACAGTACACTCTGATTAATGGCTAAAATTTCCTGAAATGACCTCTAAACAAATGGCCGTATTTTAAAAACTATACATCCTACAGCGAAGATCTTTATATTGTGAGAATCACAAGACCCAGACCTAGATTTTGATACATAGTATGTCTCTGAAATATTAAAAATGAAGGCACAGTCGCAGTTTAGAAATTGCCCTTCAAATTTGAAGGGGGCTAGAGTGTAGTTTCAATGAATGTCAATGGACGGCGTGAGTTGCAAACAAATGGTCATATTGTGAAAACTATCAGGACTATGGCTTAGCCGTGGACATGTTTAGTGGCAGCAGGGATAGCTGAACGTTTTGATATAAGATTTGTGTAGGTGGGCTTGAAAATGAGGGAGTGGCGGCAGTTTAGAAATCATGTTCTGATTTTCCAGCTTTTGTCATCTCCCACTCTAGTTTCCCCATTCATTCCTATGGGACCAATTTCGCCGCAAAAACGACGATATTTCGTGAACCATTCGGCGAAACGTTCCACAAAGTAATAGCACACTATTCGGGAACAATCCGCACGTTTCGGTATATTACTTGTCTATGTAGTGTAAAAACTGTGGGAGGAGTTAGGGTGGTAAATTTGGCTATATTAATAAGAATAATATATATGTGAGATAACAGTAAGTGGTCTTGCTATGCAAGAACACTTAATAAATTTGGCTATAATAATAAGAATAATATATATGTGAGATAACAGTAAGTGGTCTTGCTATGCAAGAACACTTAATTACATCATCTCCCTCCCAACCCTAAAGAGAAAAACCTGAAATTTCCCCCTGTGGAATTTTTTTTACAAGTAGAACATCATTTGTTACAGAACCAATTTAAATTGTAACAGGGTTGAAAAACAGCAAATGCCATGGAAAACAACAGCCTTCACTTCACAAACAACTCCTAACAGATATACTGTTAAATCCCAACTCAGACGTACAAAGAAGTGCAGCGCAAAGGATATCCAATCAAAATTCCGAAAATAATGTATAAATAAGAACAATGTCCAAATCTTCTTTAAAATGAACCACAAAGCCCAGGCAGCTACTGTATAAGAGAAATCCACGTGTTGGAAAACAGAGGTCCAGAGACACACAGTATGCGTGACAATCCCTCCACCACTGAGATGCTTGCTCGCTCACCTTAATCTATGGACTCCTGAGCTAACGGAGTCCAGAGCATGTGTCCCCTTAGGGGTAAAGTAAAGCCAGTGCAGCAGATATCGATCCCCCAAATGTTCCACAAACACATGTACATGGAAAAAAGATCTAAGTGCTCTCTGTTAAACTAATCCAGGCTTTATTAAGATATAAAAGTTCCAACTCACATTTAAAACGATCATAAAAAGCTCTAAGACATACAAGCGAACCACTATGTAGTGTCCATCTCACAGGATTGCAGCGGGTGATGTCATCTGAGCGTAGCTCCTCCCCCCATATGCTTAACTTCCAATAGATTCATTGAACAGAGAGCACTTAGAGCTTCTTCTTTCATTAACATGTGTTTGTGGCAGATCGATATCTGCTGCACTGGCTTTACTTTACCTCTAAGAAGACACGCGTTGTTGACTCACAAGTCCATGGATTAAGGTGAGCGAGCAAGCATCTCAGTGGTGGAGGGATTATCACACATACCATGTGTCTCTGGACCTCTGTTTTTGCACATGTGGATTTCTCTTAAAGCTGTCTGGGCTTTGTGGTTCATTTTACAGAAGATTTGGACATTGTTCTTATTTATACATTATTTTTGGAATTTTGATTGGATATAGTTTGCGCTGCACTTCTTTGTACTTTTGACTATATTCAGGTGCTGTGATTACCTTCAAGTGTCCAGCTGGCAATAGTTAATTACATTTTTTGTGTGTTTGCACTGATTGCATTTTTTACTATACTGTAAATCCCAACTCAGGCCAAAACTTTTAATCAAGGTTTAGGAAAAAGTATGGAAAGGGTTACAGCCTCTATTTGTGTTTTTATTGCCATCTGTATCCCTATTGGGGAGATATCACCTCTTTTCCTTTCAGGAAAGAATGTCTCTCCAACCAGGACCCACACAAAAAAAAATAAAAAGAAAAGAAAACCAACATTTTTTTATTAGGGGGAGTAAGGGGCAGAACTTCTGGTAATGCTTTTATTGCAGTGTATGCCTTCCCGTCGTAGTAAGGACAGCCCCTATCATCTCTTGTATGTGCCCGGCAGGGACAGGAAGCAAGGAAGAATCTCTAATGAGGTCATTATCACAAATAAAAAACTGACTTTACTTTTTCCCCACTCTATCCACAACTAAGAAAAAAAAAAAAAAAAAAAATATGGATGGATGGATGGATGGATGGTACTAAAGGAGTATTTTTATAAAATAGATCCCACAAGGGCATGGCCCGACGAGGCATGTGAGCAGACCTGCTGCTCGGAGCTCCCCCTCTCAAGCGATTCTGCCCGGAATTCACGACAAATACTGCCCGCTGACACATCCGGACCCGCTGGCTACCTGAACCGACCTGATGCTGACCCAGGGGAACCGTGAAGACACCGCGACGCCTCAAGCTGGCCAAGATGGTGCCTGGCAGTCACAGCCTCCTAAAGCACCACGAGGCATGGAGAAGAAAACCGAGCAGGGGGGCAAGTTAAACAAACACCCAAAGAGCAGCCCAGGGATGTGCTTTACTATACCCAGAAGCTGTCGGGTATTGCTGATTCATCCTTAAATGCCTCACGAATGCACACACTCCCCTGAGCCTGCAGACGGGGAGGATGCCGGCCTGCTAGATAACACAGCGCCATTAGACTCTCATAATGACCCTATGCCTGATATATTTGATCTACCTTCAGAGGACAGTGCTCAACCCACGCTTAGCGAGATCCTGAATGCAGTCCACAAGTGCACTGCCTCTGTGGATGACCTGAAAGAGAAGTTTGGAGGGCTGAGGGAAACAGTGTCTCTCCTCCGCCAAGACCTCCAGAAGATCAGGGAAAGAACCACAGCAGTGGAGGGCAGGGTGAGCGATGCGGAAGATCAGTTGCCCACGCTGAATAGGGATGTTAGATACTCAGCAGGCATTCCAAGCCCTTAACACAGATGACGACATCAAGAACCGCCTGAGGACGCAATAATGTTAGCATAGTGGGGCTCCCAGAAAAGGTGGAGGGCAGGGACCCCACAGCATTTGTTAAAGGTTGGCTGCAGGACGTGTTCGGCAAAGAAGCCTTCTCACCTATCTACACTGTAGAAAGGGCACACAGGGTACCCCCCCCCCCCCGAGGCCCCTCCCACCTGGCAACCCTCACCGCTCGGTACTAGCCAGGCTTCTGAATTACAAGAATTGGGAAGTAGTGCTGCGCCTGGCCTGAGAGAAGGGCATCATTCACTACAACGGCACCAAAATCTCATTCTACCCGGATTTCTCCACGGAGGTGCAACGCAGACGATCGAAGTTTGCGGATGTCAAGAAGAGGTTACAAAGGCTGCAGTTATCCTATGCTATGTTATTCCTGGTCAAGCTGAGGGTAACAGTAAGGAGGTCAGAATCAGTTCTTTGGAAGCGCACAAGATACAGCCGTTTGGCTGGATCAAAATGAGCAAGATCTCCGCCGCCACAGACTCAAAGATGGTGCAGGATGAACCCTGCTTGAAAATACAAGGAACGGGGAAATGTCGGGCGTCAAGTCCCTTGTGCAGTTTGCCTTCTATAGAGGAACTATCCCTGCAATCAATACACAGCATGTGACTAGACACTTCTCACTTTTTGTTGGTTCTGCTGCTTACACCAGCCCACACGGGTGATGTTACCGTGTTGGATGCATGTGAACCATCTGTGGTCATGGGATACATGGCCCTTGTTTTGGTGCCCAGTTGGCACAAGATATAATGAAACATAGGACTTTCCAGGCATTGTAAGTTGTATTTATGTCCAGTTGACCATGCCTGTGTCCCAGAATATCTTTTGCATCAGCTTGTGTTTTTTTTTTCTTCAATTCATATACCGCACAGTTGCACGAGACTGACTGCCTCCTACTCACAATGTTTTTCCAATGTACAGCCCCCTTGAGGGGGCTACGAGGCAAGGTTGCCCCCATCTCCCCTGCTTTTTGCTCTCGCCACAGAACCGCTAGGCAGCACTGGTGAGGGCCAGCCCGGGGATTACGGGGTTGAGATTTGGTGATCTTCATGAGACGATCATATTGTATGCCGACGACATGATGCTTTTCCTGGGGGACGCCACTACCTCTTTAGCCGAAGTGACGGACGTAATTTCCAGCTTTGGGCATTACTCCGGTCTGACCATAAACTGGTCCAAATCGGCCTTAATGGTGTTTGACAGGGATCAGGAGGTGGATCTGCCTGGTTCTTGTCCAATCCCAGTAGTGACCTCATTCAAATACCTAGGAATACAAATATCACCCAGACTTGCAGACTACAGCCCATTAAAAGGTGTACCCCTACTATCTCGATTTCGGGATAAAATTAACACGTGGAATAATCTTAAACTATTGCTGGCGGGTACAGCCAACTTAATAAAAGTGATATTGATGCCACAGTTTTTATATTTTTTCCACAACTCCCCTGTTGTAATGCACTTGAAAATATTCAGGGTGGTTAACACCCTCTTCAGATGCCTACTGTGGAATACAGGCCCCCCAGGATCAAACTAGAACAGTTGCAACACCCCAAGGACAATGGAGGACTGGCAGTGCCCAATCCTTGGCTGTACTATATTGCAGCTCAAATGCAGCATCTGACTGGGTCCATAGCCCATGATCCAGTGGGCTCATCAGCAGGGTGCACCCCCAGCAGATGCAGGGGGTGCCCGGATTTACTGAATATAGCCAGATATGGGAGAACCTCTCCTGTGTTGAACTGGCAAAACAACTGGGACCCAAGTGGTGCTCCTTCGGTGTAACTTTGCTGTCACACATATTTCAGGATGGCAAGTTGCTGTCTTTCCCAGAGTTACAAAATAGATTTACTTTGCCCTCCACCATGTATTACTCCCATCTCCAGCTCAGGCACACTGTGGGCGCCCAGAGGGATGCTAACCACTGGATTATGTCAAATACCCCTATTTTCCACCTCTTACAAACAAGTACTGAAACTAAAAAGGGATCATCTCACATTGTTACCAAATGCTTCTGACACACCATTTAAGAGCTCACCTCACTAAGGCAACGTCCCTATGGGAAAGAGACATAGGCCCACTCATGGAAGACCAATAGGAGGAAGTCCTGCAATGTATTACTACCTGCTCTCTTAACGTTGCCCAAAAAGTCTCCCAACTATACATTGTACTTCGGATGCACTACCCCCCACTTAGACTACATAGGATGGATAGGCGACCACACCCCCTGTGCGGCAGGTGTGGGAAACCTGCCCAAAGCTCCCCCATTACTGGAACGCGGTACTTGGGGCGCTTAATCAAGTGTTCCAAGCGACTGCCCCCCTAGACCCAATTCACTGTATCTTGGGAGTTCTGGAGGAGGTTATTCTTGAGGAGATGGTTAGAATAGCATATTCTAGGGCACGGTTTCAAGCCCGAAAACTCATCCTGATGGGATGGAAATCAATCTCACCGCCCACAGTTGCCTCATGGATACCGCACATGGGGAACACCTTGGTCATAGAAAGGTATATCAACACAGGGGAAGTCCCCACGTAGATTAGAAAAAAAAATCTGGTCACCATGGCTGGATACCCCTGGGCTAAGTCCCAGGGAACTGGTGATGTCCAGAATCTTACAGTGCCCTATGGGAGGACCCTAACGAGTTAGGGTTGCTCAACACCAGATGTAATGTATACGTACATGTGCTTCAGCATATTGTGGACTTAAAGGTCATGATGATTGGATTAAAGTTAAAGGCATTAGGATAACCACAAAATGTAACTATAGGTATATGCAACAAATGCATTGTTTGTACATTGGAAACTGTCAAAACTATTCAATAAACACCTTTTTGATCAAAAAAAATAAATAGATCCCACAGTGTTAGGTCCATGGCATACACAAATATTTTGGTACAAATAAAGCAAAACAAAAAATTATATTCAATTTAAAAAAAATAAATAATTCATGACAGACTGCGCCTCAATGGTCAGGAAAAAAAAATTACAAAAAGTAATACCAATTATAGATAGTCCACACACAGACTTCAGTGCCAACAGAGTGCAAGTCAACATTTGTATTCCCTAGTGGGCTCTAACGCCTACAACCCCTTTCAAATGTGCAAGTCGTTTGCTACTGTGTGCTGTTTGGTAGACTCAAGTCCTTTTTGTGTCTAAAATGTCTATATACCACTACAAAGGCCAATACAATTTTAAGAAAGCTACCTTTCAGTGAGAAAAAAAAAAAAAATTGCTATTCAGACCAACAAAAAGATCACCTTTTATGACAAAACCAGCATTCACTTACCATGACAGGATCAGCACACAATAGAGGAGCAACAGTTAACTGATGATATGGCAAATGATTTGTTCGACAAACCTTTCAAATTTTCTGTCAGCTTGCTACCACCATTAGGACTTTAATATTCCCCTATGCTAATGTGGGAAATCTAGGGCTAGGTAACAGCACCCATATTCACACAGTGTCTAACGTCACATTCAATTATGAAAATTTATTCTGAAATCTTCATTTATTTACACCGATCGGCCATAACTTCATGGTCACACACCTAATATGGAGTGGGTCCCAAAACAGCCCTGACCTGTGGTGGCATGGATGCCACTAGACCTCTGAAGGTATACTGTGGGATCTGGCACCAAGCCATTAATAGCAGATAATTTTATAGAGAAGTTCAGGGTTTACAAGAAAAAAAAAAAAAAAACACATTTATACTCGCCTAGATTGATGCAGCATCAATGCGATGCTGCATCTGTTTCCCTGGCTCTATTGCGAGAACTGAGCAATCAAACACCACTGTTCGCTCAGTTCTCCCTTTCGCTATGAGCAGAGAGCTTAGACTGTCAGTCAGTGGCTCTCTGTTCTCCCCTCCAATACTAACTGGAGCAATGGGCTGTGGAGGGGAAAGGAGGGGTTGGCTCAGTCTCTCAAGGGATCGCAGGTCCAGGCCAGGTGCCGATCCAGTCTTGTGTGGATACCGAGCTTGTGGTCTAGATATTTTCAGAGCCTGGACCGGCTCTGTGATAGCAGTCAATAGCAGGCTTCAGCCCGCTGAAAACAGATCACAGGAGTGCAGAACGAACTGTACTCCTGTGATCTATAGGAGAAGTAAGGCAAAAAAGCTATGGCCATACTTCTCCTTTAAGTCCTGTAAATTGCAAGGTGGGGCCACCATGGATCAGACTTTTTCCAGCACACCCCACAGATGTTCAATTTGATTGAGATCTGTAGAGTTTGGAGGCAAAGTCAACACCTTGAACTCATTGTGTTCCTCAAACCAAACCATTCTTAAACTATTTTTGCAGTGTGGCAGGGCGCATTATTATGCTGAAAAAGGACACTGCCGTCAAGGAATACAGTTTTTATGAAGGGGTGTACTTGGTCAGAAACAATGTTTAGGTAGGTGGCATGTGTGAAAGCAACAGCCACATAAATGGCAGGACCAAGGTTTACCAGCAGAACATTGGCCAAAGCATCAGCTTGCCTCCACCAGCTTGCCATCTTCTCTTCTCATCCCTGGGCCAGTTGACGCACAAGCACCCAGCCATCCACATGATGTAAAAGAAAACACAATTCATCACACACTAGGCCACCTTCTTCCAGTGCTCCATGGCCCAGTTCTGATCTTCACATGCTCACTGTAGGCACTTTGGCTGTGTACATGGGTCAGCAAGGGCACCCTGACTGGTCTGTGGCTATGCAGGCCCATTCACATCAAACTGCAATGCCAATTTCTGCTTTCAACACATTAACTTTAGGGACATGTTTCTTTGCTGCTTAAAAAATCCAACCGACTTTCAGATAGGATAGTCAATGCTATTCACTTAAAGGGGTTGTAAACTCATTTAAAAACAAAAACAAACATGTCATACTTACCTCCACTGTGCAGTTCGTTTAGCACAGAGGGGCCCTGATCATCCTCTTCTTGAGTCCCCTGGTGGCGCTGGTAGCTCCTCCCCGCATCAGGTGTCCACATTGGAGAAACGCTCTCCTTGGTGGACACCCGTGCAGGCGCTCTCATGAGTCCTGCGCTTTTGCTTGTATTCACACAGAAAGCAGGTCTCGGCCCCGCCCCCGCATCATTGGATTTGATTGACAGCAGCGGGAGCCAATGGCTACGCTGCTATCAATCTATCCAATCAGGACACAAGACACCAGCTAGATCTGGTGTGCTCATTCCTGGCCAGAGAAAGACAGCGTTCAAGTAAAACGGGGGGTGGGGCTGCATGCACTACAGAAGGTTTTACACCTTCATGCATAGAATGCATGAAGGTGAAAAACCATGACAGTTTACGACCCCTTTAACCTGTTAGTGGTGATAAAAGTTATGGCTGATCGGTATATCGGTATAGCCCCTTCACTGGCTTCCCCTACCCCATCGTGTAAAATTCAAAATGCTAACCATAACATACAAGGCCATTCACAACATCGCCCCCATCTACATCACCAACCTCATCTGCAGATATCGCCCAAATCGCCCCCTCCGCTCCTCCCAGGACCTCCTGCTCTCTAGCTCCCTTGTTACCTCCTCCCATGCTCGCCTTCAGGACTTCTCCAGAGCCTCTCCCATCCTCTGGAATTCCCTGCCCCAGTATGTCAGATCAGCCCCTACCCTGTCCACCTTTAGGAGATCCTTGAAAACTCATTTATTCAGGGAAGCCTATCCCACACCCACCTAACTGTCCCTGAGCCACCCCCATCAAATCATTCTTTGCAGCTATTACCTTTTGTACCACCACCCCCTCCCTTTAGAATGTAAGCTCTACGAGCAGGGCCCTCCTGTACCTTTTGTATTTAACTGTACTGTAATTGTGTTGTCCCCCTTATACATTGTAAAGCGCTGAGTAAACTGTTGGCGCTATATAAATCTCTAATAATAATAATAATAATAATAATAAACCTCAATACATACTGTGCAGACACCATCAGACAAGGTTATGACTATGGAGGGGAAATCTGCTCTAGCCTAGGTTTGGTTCAAATGCAAAACTATGTTTTCTATTGTTTTCATTGTTCTCTAACAAAACAATACTATGCTCCCAACAAAACAGTATTGTACTCCACTCAGAGAATTTTTGAAATGTGCATGGAAAATAGATCAGTTTGACAAAAATAATGCTATCAATTGTGTTGATAAATGTTGTTTCTAGGTTTAGTCTGTAATTATATATGTGTACATAGAGGCAGCCATATTTGCTCATTACCTATTCAGGCTCCGTTTTCTGCTTTGTAGTGCTACATGAAAGTTGTACCTATCTAAACTACCTCGGTGCCTCCTAGCTGCCAAAGACCACCCTCAGTAGGCTCCAGTTACATATGATGTTGGAGCTTAGCTCACTGGATGACTGCTCGGACCCAAACGTTGTAACATGAAGGAGGTCACATGCTTCTCCATACCCAAAAACCTTGTCCCGCTACAGCAACAGAGTGACAATGATGACAGAGTGAAGAGGTGGCGAGTTGTGGGGTGGGAGTTAGACCAGCAGGGGACACAGTAAATTTTTTCATTCATGGCAAAGTGACCAGGTCTCTAAAGTTGACCATACATGTATTGAAACTCGGCCAGTTTAGCAGGGACTGGCTGAATTTTGATCCGTGTATGGCCACTGTGGTTGAACAAAAGTCAATCTAACAACTAATTTCTGTTCAACCGCCCTGTTTGAAAATTTCCGCTTGATCAGCGCCTCAGATTATAGACTGCAGCGCTGATCTATGTATTTGGACAGTGAGGAACTCTCCCTAGTGTCAGAATACAAAGACACACCAGGGAGGGATCCACCTTGAATGTGTGGATGAGGAAATTGGGTCAGTTTTTTTGTTTAACCCGCTGGATGAACAAAAAAACAAACAAAAAAAAACTGAGTCGTCTATGGCCAGTCTATGAGATGCCGACTCATTTATTTTATTTATTACAGGTACTTATATAGCACCATCAATTTATGCAGCACTTTACATTGACAGTATAGTGTACATTCACATCAGTCCCTGCCCACAAAGAGCTTACAATCTAAGGCCCCTAACTCGCATTCATACATGCGCATACTAGGGCCAATTTAAACAGGGGCCAAGTAACCTACCAGCATGTATTTGGAGTTTGGGAGGAAACCCACTCAGGCACAGGGAGAACATGCAAACTCCAGGCAAGCAGTGTTATGGTTGGGATTCGGACTGAAGATCCTAGTGCTGCTAGGTGGAGGTGCTAACCACTTAGCCACTGTGCTGACTCATAGAAAACAATACACTCCCTGCTGATGTATTAGATTATCTCTAGATACAGGCAAGGAGGTAGAAAGAGTCGAGATCAAATTAGGAAAAACAAAGCACTCTAGTTAATACAATATACAATCGTAAATGTCTTTCAATTAAAAACACTTGGGTACAACCAGCCTGCCGGATTCTCTTCCGATTATCGCTAGCGGCAGCTATAGCCACTAGCAATAATCACGGTCTTCTCCTGGCGGGGACGGCTTCCCCTGCCGGGAGCAGACAATGGCCGGGCGGGAGGGATTCCCGTCAGCACTGTCTGTCAATGGAGGAATTGTGCAAATTGCTTTCCTGCAACCCGTGGTCGCAAGAAAGAAATTTGCACTATGAATCGGTAGCCTAAGGGTCGGAGGAACAAGCATAGGATTATCGAATGCATTTTCGGGACCCAAAAAAAAGAAAAAAAAAAACACTTTGATCGGTGCTTGCCATAGGAAATAATGTACAAGGACGGAATATTGGCTGGAACCTAAAATGGTACCTTATGCAGCGTGTGAGTCTGCTAATATTGTGCAGCCTCATTTATATGTGAAAATCAGGTTGGAAACAATCAAAAGGGAAAAATGAGGTTGCTGCATCAAGCGGATTTTCTTTTTTTTTTTTGTTCAAACATGCTAGTTGAGTAAATTTAGGGTTAATAAATCTGAACTTCCAATGACAGAATCTTGTCTTCCACATTCTGCCAAAGAGCAAAGTGGTGATATTTTTAGTCTTTAGGTGGCCATTTCCTGACCCAAGGTGGTTTCACCTGCTGGCAGGAAGGTGTCCATCACACTGTAAAACTCCTTATAGGGCGTAGCCAGCTGTGTATGACCCTGGCTAAATTCAGCTGTAGCTTCTTAGAGCAACCTTCATTTTCCAGCCAAAGTGCACTCAGTAACTAACTGTTTCTGGGGAAAGTGATTTAAGGACAAGCAGAAACCACCAGTAGAAATATCTAGAAACCTGTCATTACTGACCACACTGGCTTTAGCTGTGAATGGAGCCACTTTACTCTGCTGCGAACATGTCCGAGACTTGGCCAGTATTTTTAGAAAGATCTGCTCAAAGAGGAAAGGCCATAATATTTTAGATATTTATGGAATCCAAACGTTCCCAGTAAAGACAAGTGAAAAACATGCTCATTAACACAAAGGTATTCTGTGAGGAATTAACACAAACAATTTTGGTGGAAAACAAAGTATATACAGTGGGTACACCTGATTGGAGTTTATAAATCATTCTTAGGAGGGGGGTGATCCTTTTTTCCCAACTCAGTGACTTTGTTTTTGAATTTTTTTTTTTTTTTATCTGACAAGTTGGTGTTAGATTTTTCACTTGGATGTTATAATTTGCACATAATTTGATTTAAAAAAATCTGGATAGAACTAAAAACGGTCTGTCTTCATTTCAGACTGTAAGGCAACAAAATGTTATTATTTCAAAAAGGGGGGAGGTTTCTAAACAGTACGTCATAGAAATGCAAACGGCATGCAGTATTAGATCAAATTAAAGGAGGTTGTAAACGTCCACGGAGAGGTTGTACCTATAGGTAAGCCATATTCTAGGTTTACCTATAGGTGCTTTAAATAGCTCCTAAATGTGCGCCGTTCAGGGGATATTTACTGTTTAATGTGCCGGTGATGTAATCGGCGCATGCACTCTGAAGGGCCGCCCATGCCTTTTTCTTCAGGTGGGGGTACTGTGATCGTCGGCTCCCACGCGCATGTGCGGGAATGATGTCACGCGGCTCCGGCCAGTCACATGCATACTAGCACATCATGCCTTTGCAGGGAAGAAGGGAAGAAAAACCCACCAGGGTTTACTTCCTCTAAGTTTGGGTCAGAGCCAATACATAGGTTTCCATATTTAAGAGGCAGCTTTCCAGTAACTTCCATACATCCTTCAAATTTTTTGCTTTCAATTTTTTCGAAACCGACACACATTGTAGAAACACGGACATTCGCGTCAGTCGCCAATTCAGTAGTACGGCATTGCATGTGGGGACGACGAGAGCCTACCTACATTGTAGGAGCGTCGGAGAGCAGAAAACAGTGCAGGTGGTCGGGAGAAGGAATAAGGCAAGCATATCTATTCAAATTTCCCTAGACAAAAAAACATTTAAGGCTGATGTGCAGAGAAAAAGTTACCCTTAAGTGTGACCCCCTCAAACTGCAAGGGTTCATGCATGGTTTTGTTCAGAAGGATATAAAAAAAATCTGAAATACTCTTCCTTATTTTTCACTGGTGCAGGCTTTGTCTGCAACCCACAACTGGTTCTGGAATGCCAGTCGGCAAAAACTTACCTAAATCTCAAGAGAGATGGAACAGCAGAGGAACAACTCTGGCTGCCCATGGAGCAAGGAATAAAGTACACAATTTACCTTATTTATCATCCCCCTAGACCAGGGATATGCAATTAGCGGACCTCCAGCTGTTGCAGAACTACAAGTTCCATGAGGCATAGCAAGACTGACAGCCACAGGCATGATGGGACTTGAAGTTTTGCAACAGCTGGAGGTCCACCAATTGCATATCCCTGCCCTAGACAAAGCAATCTGTTACCCCTGCAGTATAAAGAGGAACCCACTGAAAGGAGTAACTGTCTCCAGTCTGGATTTCAGCTTTGACCCTTGCAGTACGGGGTAGTGACCCCATTGCAAATAACATTTTACGTCAAATTGAAGGCCAGTTTGAAGGCAATATGTAGACTGCCACTGCTAACTTCTACTGAAAATTCGAATTGCCTGGCTGTATGCTGGCCCCCTAGCTTCAATATTTTCCCTGATCTGGAACAAACATCCAAAATGAGCCCTGACTTCAAAAGGAAGTATTATATATTTGTTGTGGATCAGTGATTCAGAAAGTATTTGTCATGGTTATGCAGTAATCTCTCTGCTTACCTCTCCTCATGTGTTCAGACTAAGGCCAGCCACTCTCACTTTTTTTTTTTATAACCTCTCCTCTAAGCATGGCTCCACCCCAGGCCCTATCAGGGAACCCCATATTAACCTGTGCACTGCAAGCCAGCAGGGCTGATCAACCATTGTGTGGGGCTTCCTGTTTGCTCTTAGTTTGTCTCTGTTACGGACTTTGGTGTGTTAGACTATTCTGTCTGCTCGTGACCCTGACCTTTTGGCGTGTCCCAGACTATCCCTGTTTGCCTGTGACCCTGAACCCTTAGCGTGTACTCTGTTGTTCCTGTCTGCCAGTCGCCCTGACCTCTGCCTTAGCCCTTTACGATCCTTGTTGTTCCAGCCTGCCACTTCCTTCTAATGTAGTCTACCGTGAGCGTTAGCTGCGAGACCCTAGGGGCCACGACCTGTAGCCAGACTGCAGTGCAGTCCATCCCCACCACTAGAGGCTCTGGTGAACACCTGCTGGCTCTTAGACTCCGCGCCCTGGGGAATCTATGCTCTAGCTCCCACTGGAATCTGTGTTAGTGATCCAGTAGACCTGCTTCCTGAACCTTCCTGGGTACAATCTGCAGTCAGTCCTAGGGTCCACTTCTGACTCCTACGGAGTGCATCTGTCATCTGGTCTCAGGTGACCTGACAGTTTGATCAGCCATGGACACGGCTGACGTGCCGCTTCCTGCAGATGATCCGTTACAGGGCTTAGTCCGCAGACTTGAGACCCAGGTATCGCATCAGACCCAGGTGATGCGATTCTTTCAGGATTTGGCTTCCCATTTTGAACAGGTTCAGGCCTTATTAGCATCCCCGGTTCAACAACCTCAACCTCTATCTGCTGCTGCACCTATCGCACCAGTCACAGCCACACAATTCATTTTGAACTCCAGCCCCAAAACTTCCTGTACAATCGGGCGAAGGTAGCCTATATTATATCCCTCCTGTCTGGCGAGGCGTTAGCCCGGGCTGCTCCTCTGTGGGAACTGAATGATCCGGTGGTTTCTAGCCTGTCTGATTTCTTGAAACTTTTTCAGAATATCTTCGAGGAACTGGGTCGTGTCTCCTTAGCGGCCAGCGCTCTTTTACGTCTCCATCAAGAGTCCGCTTCTGTGGGACAGTATGCTCTTCAGTTCCATATCCTCACAGCTGAATTTAGCTGGAATAATGAGGCCCTAGTTGCAACCTTTTTACATGACCTCTCTGATAGAGTGAAGGATGAATTAGCAGGAAGATCCCTCCCTGCTGAACTGGATGGTGTCATCGCCTTGTGTAACCAGATCGATATGCACTTTCAGAAGAGGGCCCTGGAAATAAAAAAGACGCCAACACTCCCCGTTCTTTAGGTAGCCCGAGCTCCCTGTCCCTTCTCTTCGATCCAAGGAGCACCCCCTGCCTGCTGAGGAACCTATGCAGCTGGGCCGGACCAAGTTATCTTCCGAAGAACGCGCTAGGTGCAGAACTCTGGACCTGGGCCTCTACTGTGGGGTCAAAGGTCATTTTTGTGACACTTGTTCTCTTCATCTGGAAAAACGATCGGGGCTAATACATCTGGAAGGTGGAGTATTAGACCCCGAGATATCACCTCCATCTTCTCCTTTCTGTATTCCTTCATGTCGGCGCTTCCTCTTGTTCGGTCTTGGCACATCTGGATTCCGGAGCCACGGGCAATTTCAATGATTGGGAAATTGCATCTTCCATTAGACTTACCCTTTTGCCCCTTACAACGCCACCGGTGGTCTTGGTGATTGATGGCACTGTTCTCCCAGGGGGCCCTATCCGCTTCCAGACCCTCCCTGTTAAGATGTCGGTAGGGACACTCCACCAGGAGTGGATATCCTTCCTCGTCTTACCTAAGGCTTCAGCTCCTACAATATTAGGTTTTCTTTGGTTACGGCTCCATTCTCCACACGTTGACTGGACTGCTGAACAGATCCTGGCTTGGGGTTCCTCCTGTTCCTCTTCCTGCCTACTCAAGATTACCCCAAAAAAACAAAAAACAAAACAAAACAAAAAAAAAAAACTTCCTGTTGCCACCATCCCAGTATCTTCTGCTCTTCCTGCTTCCTCCCCCACCCCACCTCAGCTGCACATACAATTCATTGCATTTTCTTTATTCTTAAGATTCATTTTCAGACCATCCCCAGTTCTCTGTCAGAGGCAAATTACGTCAGCTCCTCTGTTGCCCCTTGGGATATGTGACTTTTTTTTTATATCCCAAAAGGCACCGGGAATACTGCATGTCCCCCCATTCACCAACTCCTCTTTGTGGGCTTAGCGGCACGTCATCAGAAGGCTACGTACAGAAGAATTACGTCACAGAGGAATATGGCACCACAGAACCTGGCGGTAGCTATGGAGAAGGGGATCTAAGCAGGATCAGCTGTGTGGGTGAATATCTGAACTGTGGCCATCCCAGCATCAGGTAAGCAGGGGAGAAAAAAATAAAAAATAAAATCCCTTTTATGAAATTCCTCTTTAATAAAAGGGATTTAGTTAGTGGGAGCAGCTGGTCCCACAAGATGAATGCCTGCATGAAAATCTGAACCACTAAGGCACTTCTAAACTGCCAGTAAAACACTGAGCGCTTTTGAAGAGCTTTTCAGGAGCTTTCCATTAATTTAAATGGAGAGGGCGTTTTTTCACCGCCCTGTCAGCCCACTGCCCCAGTGTGAAAGCATTCATTCATTTTAATGGAAATAGGTTCTCGTGGGCTTTTCAGGCGTTTTTTTTAGTGTGAAAGCGCCTCAGTGTGAAAGGGGTCTAAGCTGAGAGGCTGTGCCCTCTGTATCAATTTTAAAGTATTGGTTTCAATATTTACTAAAGTATACCTTTAAGAATCTAACATCTCCACCAGTCTATGTTAGGGAGGTCAACTATTTATCTCCTACACCAGTGGGAAAAAATGCGATAGAAACCCAAACCAATGCAGACAGTATACACCTTGCCCTCTATGTACGTCCCACAAATTGCCAGAATTGATTTACTAGATAATAGCTAGTTCCCATGCTTTCCATATAACTAGCACCATTAGCCGGTGGGTTCCAACATCAGCAGAATACAGACAAAATAAAACTGGGTGAGTTCCTACAATACCCACTTGAAGAACAGGCCTTTTCTGGCACTTTGTTTACAAGTTTAAATCAGTATTTGATAGAAACTTACTTAGAACCCCCAAACATTATAAATTTTTTTTTAGCAGAGACCCTAGAGAATAAAATGGTGATCATTGCAATATTTTATGTCACACGTAATTACCAAGCGGTTTTTCAAACGCATTTTTTTTTTTTTTTTTTAAACAAATACACTTTACTGAATGAAAAAATATATATATACACCCCAATTTTTTTGCAAAATATGAAAGATGTTATGCATCAAAAAGCAGGAAAAGCAGTGTGCAGAGGGTTTATCCAGAGTTTAGATACCCAACACATTACATATGCGTGCACGTCTCGTATGTGTTCACTTCTGTGCGCAAACACAGAGAGATGAGGCGCTTAAAAAAAAAAAAAAAAATCTTATTTTTTATTTTTAGACTGTCCCTTTAATTTTTTTCTTTGACCCCTTCACTCCTGTCCCATACCCAAACAGGATGAGAGAGGAAATCCCTGTTAAATAACAAAATTCCTTGGGGCCCCTCAGGTCCCCAGAAATAATGTAGCCATTTGAAGATTTCCCCTCTAATACTTTTCTGTGGAAATGTGGGATTTTCTTTTACTTTCACTTTCAATAATAATGGTAAACAGGACAAATAGAGGGGGAATCTTCCTAAGAGGAGCACAGATGGCAAAAAAAAAAAAAAAAAAAAAAAACCCTGACCCTCCCTTGCACTAACCAAAATGAAAAAATAAATTTGCCTGCATTTCTACTAGAAAATTTCATTGTGTTGTGCCTGTTGGGGCGGATTGAAACTTCCCGCATCTTCTAGTAAGGCAAGTTAAAAATGCAAGAGTTTTCTGAACCTTATACAATGTGTCTTATTAAGGGTCTACAAAAGCTGGAAATGAGTCCTATTAAAGATCATAACTGCTATATACAGCAGAACTATTTCCAGTTTTTAGGCCTCATGTACGCTGCTGCTGGTAAACAGAAGTTTAGGAGCAGTTGGGCATTTTTTTCTGCTCCTGAACTCTCCTCTATGTTATCTTATCAGTACATGTACACTGGTTTGTTTATAGTCGTTTTTAGGCAGTTGTGTTTAGAGGTCTTTTTTGGAAAGCAAAAAAATGAGTTCAGACGCCCAGTTTAGAGGCATTTCAAGCACCAAATGCTTCTAAACGTGGCTAAATGCGGTAACTCACGTTTAGCCGCGTTTCGTTTACAGGCGTTTTTCATTTTTGGCTATTTTTTTTTAAACGCTTCTAAACGCAAACACAGCAAAACACGGCATGCAAATGCAGCAAAACGGACGTTTTAAAACGTGGGTTACTATCTGTCAAGTTAAATCGTTCAGGAGAGGTTGTAAAAACGTCCCGTGTACATAAAGCCTTAAAGAGGAAGTAAACTCTGATGGGTTTTACTTCCCCTTTATTTCCCTGCAAAGGTAAAGCATAATGGGCTACTATGCATCGCATAGTAGCCCATTATGTGTCACTTACCTGAAACCGAAGCCTGCGATGTCACCGCTGTCTGCACTAGCAGCGAGCGTCCATCTTCACCCCTCTTCCTTCCGGGGCTGCGAACTCTGGCTCTGACTGGCATGCATGCAGGAGTCGTCAGTCACGGCATGACGCCTTTAGAAACAGCACAATCTGCCCTTTCTAAAGTGTGCAAGCGCCATAGACATCGGCGCACTTTTTTTGTAAATATCTCCTAAACCGTGGAGGTTTAGGAGATATTACCAGGACCTACAGATAAGCCTTAATATAGGCTTACCTGTAGGTAAAAGTGGTTGTACAGGGTGTACAACCACTTTATGGAAAAGGGAAGAAATTCATCACAATCATGGAAAAAAAAAACAAAAAAAAACAAAAAAAAAACAAAACAACAACAACTTGTTGAAAGCCTGTAGCCATCCAAAGTTCAGATAAAATAAAAGAGTGAGACATGGTTTATATACATTTCTAAATGGTTAGGCCTTGTATAAACCACAACAGTAAAACAGAAATTTAAGTCCAGCTTCAACCAAAAAATTTTTTTTTTCCTTAGCTCTGGATAGATTTGGGAAGTCTTAAAATATCTGCCAGGTTATTTCTGTCTGCGATACCCTGGAGTAGATTTTACTTCACTTCCTGTCCCTGTGAGGCCTATGCAGCACACATGAACAATAGCAAGAGGAAATCCTCCTTAATACGTTACCTATTCAAACTAAAAACAAAGAAAAAATATGGACTGGAGTTAAAGTGGTAGTAAACTCTGCTTTTAAAGGCCTAGAATAAGGCTTACATGTGGGTACAGTGAATGTCTCCTAATATTCACACTTAAAGCAGCCGGTGACCAGTCACTAGCTCATGCGCTCTTAACTGACAGCACACAGAGTGCGTCGTCAATTCAGAGCACTATGCCATGGCCGTGACTCCTGAGCACATGCCTGCGTTATCGCAGCTTAGCTATTCGTGAACTCGGAAAGAAAAGGGTGAAGATGCAAGAACATGGTGCCATGCAGTTTGGTGTCTGCAAATGAAATACATTTGCGAGAGAAGTTTAGGATGCCATTAACAATTGATACCCATGTGCGTCTTGGAGGTGTGTTCAACTGCGGTGCAGAACAAAAAAAAAAACAAAAAAAAAAAAAACAAACCAACATGGAACACACCTTTCCTGCACTGCATTCTGGTGTAAATGGGCCCGATCACCACTGTGTTGCAATAACGTGCTGTAAAATATAGACATGTTACCACAATGAAAGATATGCCACAAGATTACCACAATGCAAATATACCACCAAGAACAATGCAATGTGTTGAGCAACCATTCCGTTTAAATGCCACCCCAATGCAAAAACAGAGTGCACCTGCACTACAGACACAGTGACAAACACACAAACTGTAAAAATAAACATTGGTTTTATTTGGTAATAACTTTGCCATGCTTTGTACTAGAAACATTATTTTGAAATCAAAAATAAAATAAAGCACATTAGATCTTTTGCAGTGGTCTCCCAACCGTGGCCCGCTGGCCGAATGCAGCCCATTGGAAACTGTTCCTTCCACAGACACCAACAATGAAGCACTATTTCTCCCACTGACCCCAATAAGGGTCGGTTCACACTGGGGCAACACGACAGTCGTCCTACTTTGGATCCGACTTTGCCCTGCGACATGAAGCCGGCATGTGTCCGACTTTCAATGAACGGGGATCCAACTTGGATCCCCGCCACTGTGTTTGGTATGAATCTTTAGGGGGAACTCTGCGCCAAATTTTAAATAAAAAACTGGCATGGGTTCCCCCTCCAGGGGCATACCAGGCCCTTGGGTCTGGTATGGACCTTGAGGGGAACCCCCTACGCCGAAAAAACGGCGTGGGGGGGTCCCCCCAATCCATACCAGACCCTTATCCGAGCACGCAGCCCGGCCGGACAGGAATGGGGGTGGGGACGAGCGAGCGCCCCCCCCCTCCTGAACCGTACCAGGCCGCATGCCCTCAACATGGGGGGTTGGTGCCTTGGGGGAGGGGGCGCGTTGCGGGCCCCCACCGCAAAGCACCTTGTCCCCATGTTGATGAGGACCAGGGCCTCTTCCCGACAACCCTGGCCGTTGGTTGTCGGGGTCTGCGGGCGGAGGGCTTATCGGAATCCGGATCCCGGCCCCCCACCCTATGTGAATGAGTATGGGGTACATCGTACCCCTACCCATTCACCTAGGGAAAAAGTGTCAATTTAAAAAAAAAAACTTTAAAGTATTTTATTAGACAGCTCCGGGGGTCTTCTTCCGACTTCGGGGGTCTCTCCGGTTCTTCTCCACGCTCTCCGGATCTTCTGCCGGGCTCCTCCGCTCTCTTCTGCTCTTTTGCCGCTCTTTTGCTAAAGCGGAGGAGCCCGGTCTTCGGCCCTCTTCTCTTCTTCTGATGTTGACACAACGCTCTCTCCGGCTAGAATGCTCTGTGCGCTCTGCTCTGACTTATATAGGCGGTGACCCCGCCCCCTTATGCCATCACAGTCCCTGGGTATGCTGGGACTATGACGGCATAAGGGGGGCGTGGTCATCCGGTGATGACCACGCCCCCTAAAACGTCACAGTCCCAGCATGCCCAGGGACTGTGACGGCATAAGGGGGCGGGGTCACCACCTATACAAGTCAGAGCGGAGCGCTCAGAGTGCATTCCAGCCCCAGAGAGCGTCGTGTCAACATCAGGAGAAGAGGGCAGAAGATTGAAGACCGGGCTCCTTCGCTATAGCAAAAGAGCGGCAAAAGAGCAGAAAATAGCGGAGGAGCCCGGCAGAAGATCCGGAGAGCGCGGAGAACCGGAGAGACCCCCGAAGAGAAGAAGGCAGCAGACCGGGCTCCTCCGCTATAGCAAAAGAGCGGCAAAAGAGCAGAAGATAGCGGAGGAGCCCGGCAGAAGACCCGGAGAAGAACCGGAGAGACCCCCGAAGTCGGAAGACCCCCGGAGCTGTCTAATAAATTACTTTAAAAATCTGTGTAGTGTTTTTTTTTAAATTGACACTTTCCCTAGGTGAATGGGTAGGGGTTCGATGTACCCCATACTCATTCACATAGGGTGGGGGGCCGGGATCTGGGGGCCCCCTTATTAAAGGGGGCTCCCGGATTCCGATAAGCCCCCCGCCCGCAGACCCCGACAACCAACGGCCAGGGTTGTCGGGAAGAGGCCCTTGTCCTCATCAACATGGGGACAAGGTGCTTTGGGGTGGGGGGGCCGCAGCGCGCCCCCCTCTCCCAAGGCAACAACCCCCCCATGTTGAGGGCATACGGCCTGGTACGGTTCAGGAGGGGGGGGGGCACTCGCTCGTCCCCACCCCCATTCCTGTCCGGCCTGCGTGCTCGGATAAGGGTCTGGTATGGATTGGGGGGACCCCCCACGCCGTTTTTTTCGGCGTAGGGGGTTACCCTCAAGGTCCATACCAGACCCAAGGGCCTGGTATGCTCTTGGAGGGGGAACCCATGCCGGATTTTTATTTAAAATTTGGCGCGGAGTTCCCCCTCAAGATCATCTGAGCACAAGTCGCATGCCGAAGTCGGATCATGCGAGACGGCGATCCGACTTTAATGATAGTCAATAGGCTAAAGTCGGATCAAAGTCGGATCAAAGTAGTACAGGGAGTACGCTCTGAAGTCGGAGCGACTTCAGTAGTGTCTATTAAGACGCTCCCATTCACTTAAATGTGAATCTCTTTCTGGGGCGACTTGAGGGCGTACAAGTCGGATCCCAAGTCGTCCCAGTGTGAACCGACCCTTACAGGGGATTATTCTTTCTACTAACACTAACAATTGGACACTAATACCAAGGAAGAGGCACTTTTTCTTTACTCCCTCTGATCACCAAGCCCGAGACATTGTACATTTCCATGAATGCTGGGGGATTTTTTTTCTACTGCCACTGGACACTTTGCCCCCCTTCCCCCTGAAGTATGAAGGACAATAAACCGGCCCTTTGTTTAGGAAGTTTGGAGACCCCTGATCTGTAGATGAAAAGACAACACTGAAGAAATGACACTTTGCTACAATGTAAAGTAGTGAGTGTACAGCTTGTATAACAGTGTAAATTTGCTGTCCCCTCAAAATAACAACACACAGCCATTAATGTCTAAACTGCTGGTAGCAAAAATGAGTATATCAAAGTGAAAATGTCCAAATTGGGCCCAATTAGCCATTTCCCCTCCCCAGTGTCATGTGACTCGTTAGTGTTACAAGGTCACAGGTGTGAATGGTTAGCAGGTGTGTTAAATTTGGTGTTATCACTCTCTCATACCGGTCACTGGAAGTTCAACATGGCACCTCGTGGCAAAGAACTCTGAGGATCTGAAAAAATGAATTGTTGCTCTACAGAAAGATGGCCTAGGCTAAAAGAAGATTGGCAAGACCCTGAAACGGAGCTGCAGTACAGTGGCCAAGACCATACATTGGTTTAACAGAACAGGTATCACTTAGAACAGGCCTCGCCATGGTCGAACAAAGAAGTTGAGTGCACGTGCTCAGCGTCATATCCAGGAGTTGTCCTTGGGATCATGCTTCAGTATGTCACAGTACATGTTGGCATTCATGGTTCCCTCAATGAACTGTAGCTCCCCAGTGGCAGGACTCATGCAGCCCCAGACCATGATAATCCCACCACCATGCTTCACTGTAGGCAAGAAACACCTCTTTGTACTCCTCACCTGGTTGCCACCACACACGCTTGACACCATCTGAACCAAATAAGTTTATCTTGGTCTCATCAGACCACAGGACATGGTTCCAGTAATCCATGTCCTTAGTCTGCAGCAAACTGTTTGCGGGCTTTCATGTGCATCAGCTTTAGAAATGGCTTCCTTCCGGGGCGACAGTCATGCAGACCAATTTGATGCAGTGTGCAGCATATGGTCTGAGCACAGATAGGCTGAAGCCCACCCCCACCCCTTCAACCTCATGACTGGCAGCACTCATACGTCTATTTCCAAAAGACAACCTCTGGATATGACGCCAAGTACGTGCACTAAACTTCTTTGGTTGACCATGGCGAGGCCTGTACTGAGTGCAACCTGTCCTCTTAAACCGCTGTATGGTCTTGGCCACCATGCTGCAGATCAGTTTTAGGGTCTTGGCAATCTTCTTATAGCACATAGGCCATCTTTATGTAGAGCAACAATTCTTTTTTTCAGATCCTCAGAGAGTTCTTTGCCATGAGGTGCCATGTTGAACTTCCAATGACCAGTATGAGAGACAGAGTGATAACACCAAATTTAACACACCTGCTCCCCATTCACACCTGAAACCTTGTAACACTAACGAGGCACATGACACCAGAGAGGGAAAATGGCTAATTGGGCCCAATTTGGAAATTTTCACTTAGGGATGTACTCCCTTTTGTTGCCAGCGGTTTAGACATTAATGGCTGTGTGTCGAGTTATTTTGAGGGGACAACAAATTTACACTGTTATACAAGCTGTACACTCACTACTTTACATTGTAGCACTTCTTCGGTGTTGTCACATGAAAAGATATAATAAAATATTTTCAAAAATGTTAGTGGTGTACTCACTTTTGTGAGATACGGTTTATATCACCAAAAGAAAATCCTATTTGTACATCCCCCCCCTCCACAACTGAAATGTGTGTTACTTATGTATCAAAAATAATACATTTAGGCCTAGAACTAAAGAAAAAAATTAAAATGGCTCGAACCAAAACAGGTTCATTTAAAATAAAACCAGAGCTGTTTCTTTATTCAAATGTGTTCACCTTGCAGATTATCTTTTGTACCATAATTATCTTTTATATTAGTAAAGGTGCTTCATTGCTCTAAAGACAGCAGAAATTAGGGTTAAACAGTATTGTAACCGGGGCATTCACTGGAGGACAGAAAAATGTAGGAGTGTAGCCCACAGCAGCCAGACTCCTACAGTCATTTTCTAACCTACTACAGAACACTGCCAGCTGAAATCTGACCGGTAACTGTGGGCAGACGTACTGGTGAGGGTGATTCATGAAGGCTGAAAGGAGGAGGATATTCAGATGCTGCCTGTATGAACCACACATTGGAGGAGTTTTCTTTCTTGTGTAGGTTAATAGCAAAATGTCCTCAATGAATGGCTCCCGTTGACAACACCTCCATTTTTTTTTTTTTTTAAACAGTCCCTAGTTTAGTAAGATAAAATAAAGGAGCTGTACAGTAGAATGCAGTGGGAAATGGAGAATAGAGACTAAAACGAGTTGTGATTGTATTTGAAAAACAGAATTGATTCCAATTTTCTTTAAACAATTGTGTTGAGCAGTTCTAGTATATATGAAAAACTTACATACTTGTGACCGCAAGTCAGCAAATATACTGTTGGTTCCAATTACAGAGTCCTTACTTTAATATTAATGGTATTAAACCCTCAGTTTTTAAGCGCTTTGAGCAGCTAATTTGATAAGTTACTGAATATGCAGCTTCTTCATCTTTTAATCTCTGCCTACGTTTCAGTTTTATATTTGTGCCATGACCGCTGTGCCCCAGGTTTCCAGTTTCAAAATGGTTTCTTTCGCTTGCAGCGTCATAAGGAGTCACCCTTGTAATACAGGAACTAGAGTTGTGTCTCCCTACACTGTGTGCATCTACAGAAACACACAGCCCCATATCCTAGGATGGCAAGGTACTCCACTCCGCTTCCCTCCTCCTGTCCATTATTAATACTTCCCTGTGCATACCAGAAATTCAAGGAAGCAGTGCTGAGAGAGCAGGAGCCAGTAGCATTAAAAGTTATAAATAGCAAGCAGTGGAGTAAGAATTTTAGTAAATAGATTACCGTAGATCGTTTATTTTATTGTACCCATTATGGTTTAAAAAAAAACAAAACAAAAACAGGTTTTGATATCACTTTAAGTAACAGATTCAGTAGTACTGGAGGGCAGCATATGCACTGTTGTAGTGATCTTTATACTAAACAGGCTACAATCACAGCAATTCCACTGCTTGGAGAACTACTAGAACGGTGCATGTACAAAAAATACAGAACAAAACCCCTCTCCAATATACTCTAAGCCTGGGTTCACACCATTGTGAACATAGACATCACATATGATTAGCACCAAATTGCTGTGCCGATCATATGCGATGTCTGTGCAATACGAGTTCAGCCATACAGTTTGTATGGCTAAACTCTCATTGGATTCAGGCCAAAAAAAAGGTGCAGGGACTTTTTTTTCCCCCGCACTGATGGGTGTTTACACCTATGTGATCTGATTCGCACTGCGATCTAGGAACCAATCTGGGGGTGTCATTAACATTGTATTGACACCCACAGCGGTTCGCAGAGGGCAGTGTGAACTGCCTGTGGGAAATATGCGATGTGGGAACCCGCACTGGAATCCCGCATCGCTATAGTGTGAACCCAGGCTTAAAGTGATACTAAACATACCCTGTTTAATTTACATTGCCTCTTCTATTTCAGTAATTGGATAACGGCACTGTAATTGGCTTAACAAAAAAAAAAAAAAAAAAAACCCACACACATCCAAGTAGCCTTTGTCCCCACTCTATATACAGCCGTCACATGACCCAACTCTTTTCCAGCCTGTCTGCGGAAAAACAGTGGCAGTTCTAGTCCTGCTGGTCACAGGTTTAAAAAAAAAAAAAAAAAAAAAAAAAAAAAAAACACACATCCTATGGAATACAGAATAAAAGTAATTAATATAGACTTTTTCAAATTGTCGTGCAAATATACATTTTAAATCAAATCTTTATTATTTTTTGGTAACATGGTGTGGGTGGGATTTTTGCCAGTCACAGGCTGTATTACGCCCCTTCATCCTGTGCCTTAGAATAACAGGAAGGGGAAGCCTCCATCAATCAAGATGTAATATTCCACCCCATTGTGCTTAGCTGGTTAGTGGGCATGGAGAAGGAAAGAAAAGGAGTGGGCTATCATTTACAATTGTGTATAGACCCACATGTGTTGTCACATGGGCTACTCCGATGTGATAAGGCGGAAATGCTCAGCATAGAAACTCACTGAAAACTGAGCATGTGCACTAGCTGCTAATACTGTTCCGCAAAATCTCCAACTGCATTGGGAACATGGATAGAAGGTGGAGATAAAGAACAGCAGGATTAACCAGGTTTGTTGTCGAATACAGAAAAGGATTCCCATAGTTACTGAGTACAGTGCCTTGACAGTGCCAAAAAATGTATTTTATGCGATAGACCAAACACAAAGTGGCACATAATTGGGAAGTAAAAGGAAAGTGATAAATGGTCTTCAAAATTTTTTACAAATAAATGTGAAATGTGTGGCGCGCATTTTTATTCAGCCCCCTTTACTCTGATACCCCCAACTAAAATCCAGTGGAACCAATTGCCTTCAGAAGCCACCTAATTAGTAAGTAGAGTCGACTTGTGTGTAATTTAATCGCAGTATAAATACAGCTGTTCTGTGAAGCCCTTTAGAGGTTTGTTAGGGAACCTTAGTGAACAAAGAGCATCATGAAGGCCAAGGAACACACCAGACAGGTCTTTAAACAAGAAGTTTAAAGCAGCTTTGAACATCACACGGAGCACTGTTCAATCCATCATCCAAAAATGGAAAGATTATGGCACAAATGCAATCCTACAAAGACATGGCCATCCACCTAAACTGATAGGCCAGGCAAGGAGAGCATTAATCAGAGAAGCAGCCAAGAGGCCCATGGCAACTCTGAAGGAGCTGCAGAGATCCACAGCTGAGGTGGGAGAATTTGTCCACTGGACCACTATTAGTCATGTACTCCACAAATCTGCCCTTTATGGAAACGTGCAAAGAAGAAAACCATTGTTGAACGAAAGCAAAAAAAAAAAAAAAGTCCCATTTGCAGTTTGCGAGAAGCCATGTGGGGGACACAGCAAACATGTGAAAGAAGGTGCTCTGGTCAGATGAGACCAAAATTGAACTTTTTGGCCTAAAAGCAAAATGCCATGTGAGGCGGAAAACTAACACTGAACATCACCCTGAACACACCATCCCCACTGTGAAACACGGTGGTGACATCATCATGTTGTGGGGATGCTTTTCTTCAACAGGGAAGCTGGTCAGAGTTGATGGGAAGAAGGATGGAGCCAAACACAGGGCAATCTACATACACACGGTCGGAATTTGTCAAAAAAAAGGGTGATGGGAGCTTTTGGTCGGATATTCCGACCGGGTGTATGCTCCATCCAACTTTTTCTGTCTGAAATTTCGCCATCAAAAGATTGAGAGCTGGTTCTCCATTTTTCGTTCATCTGTATGCAATTCCGACGCGCAAAAAAACACGCATGCTCGGAAACAATTCGACGCATACTCAGAAGCATTGAACTTAATTTTCTCGGCTCATCGTAGTGTTGTATGTCACCGTGTTCTTGACGGTCGAAAGTTCAGAGAACTTGTGTGACCGTGTGTATGCAAGCCAAGCTTGTGCGGAATTCCGTCGAAAAACCATCCAAGATTTTTCTGACGGAAATTCCGCTCGTGTGTACGGGGCATTAGAGTCTGCAAAAGACTTAAGACTGGAGAGGAGGTTCACCTTCCAGCAGGACAACGATCCTAAACATACAGCCAGGGCTACAATGGAATGTTTTATATCAAAGCATATTCATGTGTTAGAATGGCCCAGTCAAAGTTCAGACCTAAATCCAATTGAGAATCTGTGGCAAGACTCTCTAGCAATACACACCAAACTGAGCATGTGCAAAATGCCCCCAAGGCTCTGTACTATCAAGAGATGGATTGGGGATGGTAGAAGGGGAGGATCAGAGAAGACAGGATCAAAACAGACTTTTTACACAAAGCACAGGATTAACCCCTTAGGTTCCACTGTGTAAATAACAAGCATGCTTTACTGCATATAAAGACTGATTTTACTGTTGTGGGTTTAGTAACACTTTAACAACTTGCTGACCGCATATGACGTCCTCCCTCGTTTGCGCCCCGCACGAGTCTGCTGCAGCATGCTCTGATCATGGTTTCCTCCGGACACAGATGATCACAGATCAGGGTAAAGAGCCAAACCGGCCTCTCTTCACCACGTGATCGGCTGTGTCCAGTCACAGCTGATCACGATGTAAACACAAGCCAGATATCGGCATTCCTTTCCTCCCGCTGACAGCGCAAGTAGAAGAGCGCTGATAACCGGCCTGTGGGAAAGGACATCTACACTGATAATCAGGGCATGGATTACCCTGTGCAGTCCCAACAGTGCTGTCAATCACTGCTCCCAATCAGTGCCCATTAGTCTCGCCTATCAGTGCCCATCAGTGAAGGAGAAAAATAACTGGTTTGAAAATTTAACAAACTATGAAAAACTTTTTTTTTTTTTTTTAATTTTCAGTATTTTTAGCAAATAAAAAACCCATGTGGTGATTAAATACCACCAAGAGAAAGCTATTTGTGTGAAAAAAAATTAAAAATTTTTATTTGGGTACAGCGTAGCATGACCGTGCAATGGTCATTCAAAGTGTGACTGTGCTAAAAGCTGAAAATTGGCCTGGACAGGAAAGGGGTGAAAGTGCCCAGTAGGCAAGTGACAAGAGGCAGAGGCAATTCAGAAAAAAAAAAAAAAAAAAAAAAAAAAGAGAAGGACCACAGCATAATGCTATAGGTTACTTGTTTTATATTGTGTTAAGAGCTGTTAGTAGCGAAGCTCAGCTAGTATTTGCCAAAGCACTATATTTTCTAAAAAGATATATGGATATTAGTATGATGAATGAAATGTGTTTTACATTTCTGTCCAGCGGAGTATCCAAGGCAGGATGGCAGGTGCATTCTGCCCCACATGCCACTGTCAGGTGGATTGATCTCCTGCCCGATAGTGCCAGCATAATTCTGGAGTAGACATCATTTGCCAGAGCTGCAACCAAGGCACCACTACTGACGGTGCATCTGAGGCAGTGTCAGATGGATTGATCTCCTCCCTGAAGGTACCAGCAGGAGAAATGACACTGGTGGCCAATATGTTGGGGCAACTGAACACTAATTGCAAATGTGACTGGAGCACTCCAACTGTCACTGCGCAAGTTGCTTTTTTTGTCATTCTTCCTTCATTCTTAATTTGTTTAAGGATAATTCAAGAAAAAAATATTTTGTTACATAGACAAAAAGGGGATGTTAGAGGTGATCCACTACCAAGGTATGCCTGCTTTTGTGCACACAGCCCAGACTTCTGTAACTGCAAATTTTATGTAACTGAATATTTGACCAAAGTTTGCCACTCAGCAGCTGGCAAGTTAACTGAGCAAACGCAAAACAAATATATAGAGCAAGAAACTACTGTAAATTTGACCAGCAAACAGGACCAACAATCAATTCTGACCAACTACACGAATGGTGTATAGAAGGTGGATGTGGCACCGAATTAAAAATATGTAGATGAAGATCATTGGATCTGGAGCACAGGGATACGTGCCACAAATCCTTAGCAATTTCTGAGGTCAGAGAGTAAAACTTCGTTCCATAGTTCCTTAAAGTCGAAGTTGAGAAAAATATGTGTTGGATAAATGAAGAATTAGGTTTGCATTGATATCTCTGGGGCACAGTTAGAAAGCTTGTCCCTTACTGTCAGGAAAACAAATGTTTTCACTAGGCAAGAAGTGTGAAGAAATCTCAAGCACCATACAGAAATAAAATGCTTGCTTTGGTAGAATAGGGGAGGCTAAGATGACCAATAACTTTAAATCCACAGATCGTAATGCCTTTATCCAAATAGAGAGCTGCCACCACAGCAAGTGGCTTTGTAATATTCCTATGGGACAATTTATACGCCTAAGGCGAAATTGTACATCTGAAGGGGATTACAATTCCTATTCCCCAATTCTGGCTTCTCACTTTCTACAAAAGGGTTATGATAAAATTTCTCTGGATAGAGAAATGGAGAGGAGAACCTTGGTGTTGAATGTCCCCAAGTCGAATCAGAGTTCATCCATGAACATGAGAATGACCTTGGATTTCAATGTTCAATATAAAAAATTATTCAGAGGCATTGGCCTATTCTGAAACAAGATCGGGTTCTAGGCCCTGCATTACCTGAAGGCCAGCAATTCAAATACAGGAGAGCACCCTCATTGAGGGACAAACTAGCCCCAGGAGTTATTGACCCTCCAGTACATTTTTAAAAATGGATTTTCAATTTTTTGCCTTTTTTTATGCATGCAGCTGCTGTCCTGCATGTAGGCACATCAAGCACAACATAAAAAAAAAAGCAAAGATTTTGTAGCAACTGCCACCAATAAAAAAAGTTGCCAAATTAAAAAGAGTTAATAACATGTAATACGGTGGGGGTCGTATTCATGTTAGACTGCGAGTGTGGTGTACAGTACGTAGGAAGGACCTCTACACCCTTACACGTGAGGATTGGAGAACACGTGAACAATATAAAAAAGGGCCTTAAAAATGTACGTTTCTAAACATTTTGTTTCAGAATTGCAGCCCTGCAGGGTTGAAATTTTGGGGGGTTGAAAAAGTGACCAATCATTGGAGAGAAGGGAACTTTATCTGGCAATTGAGTCGCCGCAAATCTTTTTGGGTATATGAGACGAAGGTAGGGGTCCTCACAGGGTTGAACGTAGAGTTTGATCCGAATTGCTTCATTTCATACTGATAGAGAATAGGGTTGAGTTAAATATCGGGACTATAGTGTTTTTAAATTAATTTTATTACATGTGAATGTCTATTTTATATATATTTTGTACTCAGGAAGGGTGGCTGTAGTGAAGTTTTAATTTTAAATTAAACTTTTTTTTTAATATGGAATTTATGCATCCATGATTAATTATGGTGATGTTTGATTATTGCCATGATTTTTAGTAATTTTATCTAGTTGCTGTTCCCCTTAGACATGCTGTGTCACAAATGGGTCATATGTGCTCCATTAGATGCCATCTAGCTCTGGTGTCCATGTTACAGAGCAGGATGAGCATTTGAAAGCTTGATGAGTGACCTTGTGACCCAACAGGTGCACGTGTCATGTTGGGAACATTTATGAGGTTAACTGCATCCATTGTGCTTGTTTGACTCTATGGCAACGCATGAGGTTACAGGAGGAGCGTCGGATATTTAACACGCCCCTTAGGGGGTTGATCTGGATGCCCCATATTCCTCTATGAAGAAGCCGAGCTGACAAACTGTACGGAGGGCGGAACCTTGGATGTTAACCCCACCCCTTGGGTGTCTGACGGCCTGACCAGATCTTTGGACGCTAGCCACGCCCCTGCACGTCTCCGCTGATGTAGTAAGGGGTGGGTGTGTGTCCGGATGGTAACCACGCCCCCTGAGCATCTGTAACGCTCTTTCAATGTATACTGGGAGGACGGGGGTATGGTTGTAAACATGCCCCCGTATGTCCTGACGCTGCGGCGGTGCACGCTGTAGGGGCTGGTGCATCAATTTTAGCACAGCAAGGTGGACTATTAAAAAAAAAAAAAAAAAAATGTAAGAGTTATGAGCCCTCACAGTTTGCTGATGAAGTCCCGCCCACAGGATGATATGCGTGCAAAGAAGGGTACCGTGAGGTCACTACAGCCACCTTCCTTGATTCATGCAGGTTATGCTGTATGCCTCACATCCTAGCACTGGGTTTGCAGTGCTATGTTTGTAAGTAACATTTTTTATCACTATTAAAGCTTGTTTTAGTCAAAACAGAGAGCACCATTTACAATGGGGACGGAAAGTATTCAGACCCACTTAAATTTTTCACTCTAAGTTATATTGCAGCCATTTGCTAAAATCATTTAAGTTCATTTTTTTCCTCATTGTACACACAGCACCCCATATTGACAGAAAAACACAGAATTGTTAACATTTTTGCAGATTTATTAAAAAAGAAACACTAAAATATTACATGGTCCTAAGTATTCAGACCCTTTGCTGTGACACTCATATTTAACGCAGGTGCTGTCCATTTCTTCTGAACATCCTTGAGATGGTTCTACACCTTCATTTGAGTCAAGCTGTGTTTGATTATACTGATTGGACTTGATTAGGAAAGCCACACACCTGTCTATATAAGACCTTACAGCTCACAGTGCATGTCAGAGCAAATGAAAATCATGAGGTCAAAGGAACTGCCTGAAGAGTTCAGAGACAGAATTGTGGCAAGGCACAGATCTGGCCAAGGTTACCAAAAAATTTCTGCTGCACTTAAGGTTCCTAAGAGCACAGTGGCTTCCATAATCCTTAAATGGAAGATGTTTGGGACGACCAGAACCCTTCCTAGAGCTGTCTGTCTGGCCAAACTGAGCTATTGGGGGAGAAGCGCCTTGGTGAGAGAGGTAATGAAGAACCCAAAGATCACTGTGGCTGAGCTCCAGAGATGCAGTCCGGAGATGGGAGAAAGTTGTAGAAAGTCAACCATCACTGCAGCCCTCCACCAGTCGGGGCTTTATGGCAGAGTGGCCCGACAGAAGCCTCTCCTCAGTGCAAGACACATGAAAGCCTGCATGGAGTTTGCAAAAAAAAAAAAAAACACCGGAAGGATTCCAAGATGGTGAGAAATTAGATTCTCTGGTCTGATGAGACCAAGATAGAACTTTTTGGCCTTAATTCTAAGCGGTATGTGTGGAGAATACCAGGCACTGCTCATCACCGGTCCAATACAGTCCCAACAGTGAAGCATGATGGTGGCAGCATCATGCTGTGGGGGTGTTTTTCAGCTGCAGGGACAGGACTGGTTGCAATAGAGGGAAAGATGAATGCGGCCAAGTACAGGGATATCCTGGGCGAAAACCTTCTCCAGAGTGCACCGGACCTCAGACTTGTTGGGAGGTAAACCTTCGCCCCAGACAATGACCCTAAGCACACAGCTAAAATAACGAAGGAGTGGCTTCACAACAACTCTGTGACTGTTCTTGAATGGCCCATCCAGAGCCCTGACTTAATCCCAATTGAGCATCTCTGGAGAGACCTAAAAATGGCTGTCCACCAACGTTTACCATCCAACCTGACAGAACTGGAGAGGATCTGCAAGGAGGAATGGCAGAGGATCCCCAAATCCAGGTGTGAAAAACTTGTTGCATCTTTCCCAAAAAGACTCATGGCTGTATTAGATCAAAAGAGTGCTTCTACTAAATACTGAGCAAAGGGTCTGAATACTTAGGACCATGTGATATTTCAGTTTTTCTTTTTTAATAAATCTGCAAAAATGTCAACAATGTTGTGTTTTTCTGTCAATATGGGGTGATGTGTGTACATTAATGAGGGAAAAAAAATGAACTTAAATGCCTTTAGAAAATGGCTGCACTATAACAAAGAGTGAAAAATGTAAGGGGGTCTGAATACTTTGCGTCCCCAGTGTATGTCTCATTGATTTTACATGAACCATGACTGTATAAGAGACTTGCCATATTGCTGCTGCATTATTGAAGCTGGATTTCGATCGTTGTATCGACTGTATAAGAGACTTGCCATATTGCTGCTGCATTATTGAAGCTGGATTTCGATCGTTGTATCAACCGTTACACAGATTTGTACCTTATGATTACCCCAGAGGGGACTGCTTGCATGACCTGTTAAATCAGAGGTCCATAGACTAAGGTGAGCGGCCTGTACTTATGGTGGTGGAAGCACAGATAAGAATATACACAGTTTACGATTGTCTTGAGCACCCTGGTCACCACTGAGGAATTCTCTTCTGCTGGCGTTTTCATCATCCTTTGGCTTTTTAGCATTTCTCTTGGACTTTTGTGTGTTTCTGTAGCAGTTATTTACCATCTTTAAGCAATTTTTTAGCGCTGCACTATTTTTGTATTTTAAGGCTAGAACCTCCGTTTTTTTTTTTTTGCCTGTTCACTATTGCAGACTTTCCCCTTACATTTTGTCTGGTAAAGCTCTTGTAATCAGGACAATCTGGCTTCTGTCACATGGGCTGCGGTATACGGTTTGACTTCCCCCCCTTGACCACCCACCTTAAAGCGGTTGTTACCACAGCACTTCATTCCTGATGTGTGTGCTGTACTATGTACTTGTATGGGAAAATATTCTGTTCTCTTTATATTGCTTCCTTTATGTAAAATCCCTGATGTTCCTGCCAGTTCCTGTTTTCCTATGAAAACTGACCACACTAGGTAGGAGATCACACCGTTGTCAGTTCTCTAGCTATGCTGGGAACTCAGTGTGCTCTCCTCCAATGATCAAACTTGTCCTGAGAGCCCCCCCACTGCACAGCCAATCCCTGGCAAGCTCAGTGTGCTGCTGATTCTGCTTCCCCCAGCTCTTATGCAGCTGAGAACAGAGGGAAACAAAGAAAAAGCAGGATCGCCAACTGAAAGCCTGAAAGTGTTTAACCACACTTTGAAAAAGCGCTTTTGAGAGAATGGACTAGTGTGAACCTGGCCTAAGTGAGAAAAAAATCTAAACCAAGGAAAGGAATGAAACCTGTGCTGGGGGATATATGGAGGTGGCCAAATTGCTGACCTCACTTACAAAAAATGCTAAATTTACCTTACTGACATGATAATCCAGTGGTTAAAATACTTTGACTCAGAAACAATGGGAAGGTTTGCTTGCAAAAAATGAATTTACTTGCTACATGCTTGGTCCTTATCAGTGACTCATACACATTAAATGACAGCCAGCCAGGCAACTAATATTTTAAAGAGAATGTGGCCTACAGTAGTTCTTAGAATGGCTTCTTTTTAAAAAGAAAAAAAAAATCAATATTGAAGATAGTAATTGTAACTATAACCAAGACAATCTGAAAACATCCACACAAACTAACTCACCCTAAGATAGAGAGATAGAGAGATAGAGAGATAGAGAGATAGAGAGATAGAGAGATAGAGAGATAGAGAGATAGAGAGATAGAGAGATAGAGAGATAGAGAGATAGAGAGATAGAGAGATAGAGAGATAGAGAGATAGAGAGATAGAGAGATAGAGAGATAGAGAGATAGAGAGATAGAGAGATAGAGAGATAGAGAGATAGAGAGATAGAGAGATAGAGAGATAGAGAGATAGAGAGATAGAGAGATAGAGAGATAGAGAGATAGAGAGATAGAGAGATAGAGAGATAGAGAGATAGAGAGATAGAGAGATAGAGAGATAGAGAGATAGAGAGATAGAGAGATAGAGAGATAGAGAGATAGAGAGATAGAGAGATAGAGAGATAGAGAGATAGAGAGATAGAGAGATAGAGAGATAGAGAGATAGAGAGATAGAGAGATAGAGAGATAGAGAGATAGAGAGATAGAGAGATAGAGAGATAGAGAGATAGAGAGATAGAGAGATAGAGAGATAGAGAGATAGAGAGATAGAGAGATAGAGAGATAGAGAGATAGAGAGATAGAGAGATAGAGAGATAGAGAGATAGAGAGATAGAGAGATAGAGAGATAGAGAGATAGAGAGATAGAGAGATAGAGAGATAGAGAGATAGAGAGATAGAGAGATAGAGAGATAGAGAGATAGAGAGATAGAGAGATAGAGAGATAGAGAGATAGAGAGATAGAGAGATAGAGAGATAGAGAGATAGAGAGATAGAGAGATAGAGAGATAGAGAGATAGAGAGATAGAGAGATAGAGAGATAGAGAGATAGAGAGATAGAGAGATAGAGAGATAGAGAGATAGAGAGATAGAGAGATAGAGAGATAGAGAGATAGAGAGATAGAGAGATAGAGAGATAGAGAGATAGAGAGATAGAGAGATAGAGAGATAGAGAGATAGAGAGATAGAGAGATAGAGAGATAGAGAGATAGAGAGATAGAGAGATAGAGAGATAGAGAGATAGAGAGATAGAGAGATAGAGAGATAGAGAGATAGAGAGATAGAGAGATAGAGAGATAGAGAGATAGAGAGATAGAGAGATAGAGAGATAGAGAGATAGAGAGATAGAGAGATAGAGAGATAGAGAGATAGAGAGATAGAGAGATAGAGAGATAGAGAGATAGAGAGATAGAGAGATAGAGAGATAGAGAGATAGAGAGATAGAGAGATAGAGAGATAGAGAGATAGAGAGATAGAGAGATAGAGAGATAGAGAGATAGAGAGATAGAGAGATAGAGAGATAGAGAGATAGAGAGATAGAGAGATAGAGAGATAGAGAGATAGAGAGATAGAGAGATAGAGAGATAGAGAGATAGAGAGATAGAGAGATAGAGAGATAGAGAGATAGAGAGATAGAGAGATAGAGAGATAGAGAGATAGAGAGATAGAGAGATAGAGAGATAGAGAGATAGAGAGATAGAGAGATAGAGAGATAGAGAGATAGAGAGATAGAGAGATAGAGAGATAGAGAGATAGAGAGATAGAGAGATAGAGAGATAGAGAGATAGAGAGATAGAGAGATAGAGAGATAGAGAGATAGAGAGATAGAGAGATAGAGAGATAGAGAGATAGAGAGATAGAGAGATAGAGAGATAGAGAGATAGAGAGATAGAGAGATAGAGAGATAGAGAGATAGAGAGATAGAGAGATAGAGAGATAGAGAGATAGAGAGATAGAGAGATAGAGAGATAGAGAGATAGAGAGATAGAGAGATAGAGAGATAGAGAGATAGAGAGATAGAGAGATAGAGAGATAGAGAGATAGAGAGATAGAGAGATAGAGAGATAGAGAGATAGAGAGATAGAGAGATAGAGAGATAGAGAGATAGAGAGATAGAGAGATAGAGACTTTTAAATATTTTACCAAAAAAAAAAGAAAAAAAGAAGAACAGTCAAAAAACACTATACGCAGTAATAAAAAAAAAAAAAGCTATACTATAGTATTAGCTGCTTACCTGTACCTGCTTCTCGCATTTGGATGCACTGTTTAGCAGAAAAGCTGATGACCTATATCTGGCTTTGTCCTACTATAATCACAAACCCCTCTGCATGTGATACAAGGGCATTTATGTATGCTCAGGATCTTACATGCCAAAGCAGATTCACTGCAAAAACACAGAAAATGCAAGCATTTCAGAATTCAAAAATCTGAACTAAGCCAGCACAAATCTGGGAAAAAAGGTACAGCGTGATACATTTTCTGTCCAGATACGTAATCTGGAAAGGTGCTATGGTAAAGCCCGTCTGATCCCTTGAGGGACTGGATAAAAGTAGCATGATCTGAGTGTTTACAAACAGTAAAACGCTTTCTTTTGTATTACAGCTTACGATGCAGCAGCTGGAACCACTCCAACACTGGTCCAGGCAGGGAATGCACTACCCCGAGGTCAGGGATATCATGGACACAGTCCGTCTGGGTTTAGACAGCGAGGAAAGACTTTTTTTTTTCTTTTTTCAAATGTGCTGACAAGGAGAGCATGGACAAAGAAAATCAAGAAACCAGACAAGAAGAGAACATAGTTTGACTTTGCACAGAAAATATTTTACATTATGCTTAGGATCCTAAACCAGAATTGAAAGACCAAGTCATAGCTGCTGAAATCAATTCATTTTTGTCTTTCCACATCACATTCCAGCAAGGCATTGTGGAAAAAAAAAAAAAAAACTGGGGAACTGATGTCTAACCAGAATCACACTGCAACACAATGATAAACACTCAGACAAGGGTGGCGTGGGGAATTCAATGGTGGTTACGGAACCTTCACATCCACGCCGTATAGATTGTGAACCAGCATTGCTAGAACACAGGCTTGAGGTTGCACAAAATACTGTGTTTTGCTATTCCTGGTCCTTTAACTCGTTATCTGCCAAAAGGTTGAATGAGGACAACAATACTGCCTCTTTAATGAGATGCAGCTCTCCCTGAGAGGTAGGGAAGATGCTAAATCGGAGAATCATTGTCATGTCTCCACAGCAATAGTGTCACAGAACTCGTACTGCATCCTGTTGTCATGGCAACAGAATTGCACTTAACCCCCTGTATACAAAACAGCATACATACAATGCTACAGATTGGTAACAATCAGGTCATTGAAAAAAAAAAATATCAAAGTCACATAGCCCAAAATCAAAAACATAAAGCCTTAAATGCAAAGAGATTTTTTTGTAAACATAAAATAGCCAGTATTGGGTACTATGCTATACTTCACAATGAATATGTCTCCAGGTTTTCAGCAACACATGAATTTGGAATGCGTGTCATCATATACAGGGTAAATATTACAAAGACTAAAATGCCTCTCAATACACCAAAAGGGACCGTAGGCAAAAAGATGAGATAGAACCATCAATGGATCTTTCTTCTTCCACATAAGCCATACACACCAATATAGGTATGTAGCCAGCTATTGTTCTCTGCCACTGATAGCGTTTTCCTGGAAAGACATTATTAGTCAGCTGTAAAAATCAGACTTTAAAGTCTAATAAAACATACAGACAGTAATTATCAAAAAGGACCACATTACCAAACCTCCACAGGTACTTTTATACAACAGTGCTCAACTCCAGGTAACAGGGACCACAGTGATTAGACAGCACCTCTCAGAGTTCTGAAAGATCTTCCATACAAAAGAGCGTCCATCACCAGAAAAATGTTCACAAAAAACATCTAGGGCAGCACAGTGGCTTAATGGTTAGGACTGTAGTTTGAATCCTGGCCAGGACACTATCTGCATGATGTTTGCATGTTCTCCTTGTGCTTGTGTGGGTTTACTCCTGGTATGCCAGTTTCCTCCTGCGCTCCAAAGACACGCTAGTAGGTTAACTAGCTCTTGTATAAATTGGCCCTAGTATATCTATAGTAGTGTTGTTTAGATTGAGACCCTTTAAAATAAAAAGTATTATTTTCCAACACAATCTGAATATCTATACACATCTATCTGTGCTCTTTGTTATTGTAGTGGAGAGAGAAAAACACAGGTTGAAAGCAGTTCTTCACTCTGAGAAAAAACAAATAATGTAGATTCTGACTTTTAAAAAAAAGAGCACTTACCTGTCCAAGGATCTAGTGCCATCCTCACCTGGGCTGGTTCTTCGTCGGTCTTTGAGTCCCCAGTGCCGGCATGTTTAGTGTGGGAAGCCAGTTGCGACACCTTGTGGCCTCACAGCTGGCTTCCCACCGCATACGCGAGCCACACTACACTGTTTGAATAGCCCCGCAGCCTTCTCCCAGAGGGCTGTGGGGGGGCGCGAATGCCCAGTAGAATCGCCTAGGCAATCTGACCATAAGTGGGAGAGGCGAACTATAAAAACTATGTACCAAATCCCCTCCCAACCCCCCCAAAAAAAAAAAAAAGTTCCCGAAAGAAGAAGGGGGGGGGGGGGGAGAGAGACAAAGCATAACTCTTTAGCGCGATTTCTGCTTTAATCCTCTAATGAGAAGCAGGCTTCTACTGAGGCCATATTTAAAATGTGAAGAGGTTTATAGAATAGTCACTACTCTTTGGGAAACGCTGGTTTTTCTTTTGTTTTTTTAATGATTTGGATAGTGAATTTGCTGGCTGCATCCATGGGGGAAGAGCACGAGTTACCATCAGTTTATGTGTGAGGACAAGTTAAAGCGGCGCTCCAGCCTTTTTTCTTTTTTAAATCACCCGTGTTAGTTGAAACTTATGCAATCTAAAATTGGGCATATGCTGCATATGAAGACGTTTTCTTTTTTCATTTGTTTTTTGTTCTCACTGTAACCTCCAGATCCAGTGAGCTTCCATCCTTAGTGTGGGCATCTGAAGCCTGCTCCGAGTTTCCTCCAGGAAATGGTGCAGCTGGCTACCCAGCGTGCACTTCCCGATCTGGGCAGTGTGAACAAAAGGCAGCTTGGTGTACTGCAGGTTGCCCATTGACTCCTGGGATTGATGAAACATATTTTAGGAGCCAATGGGCAGCCGATATTTACGTACCTCGCGAGAAAGTGAAGCTTTTAGTGACTCAAAAAGGCTAAAATGCTTTAAAAAAAATTTAAATACATTCCGAATATTTATGGCAATGAGATCAGCAATGTTTAGGGCCAAGCTTGAAATACAGGGTGGAACTCCGCTTTAAATTAAAAAATTTGACCAGTTTGGCTTAAGAAATCACGACTAGAACTAGGCTCAAAATTGCCTGCGCTTGCAAAAATTGTGAAATACAAAAAAAAGATACACAAAATTGTAAACAGGCTATATAATAAAACCGGTTATCAATTGAGATTTAAACTAAAATGACAGACCTAACTGCTTTTGTGTATATATGGGGAGGTGTCTTCAAAATGTATTAACTTACTCAATTTCACCATTTGCTTTTTACTTATATTTACTTTTTTTCCCCCCTCTACTTACTACTATAAAGTAATAAGTACACCCATAAGGTCCCCCCTGCCTGGAGCCCATGAAGATAGGGGACAATGAATCCGCAATCTGCTGTTTACCCAAAATCTTTCTGAACACAGCTCTGGACCCTGAAGAGATCACAGCGAAGCCATGTCAGCCCCAGGACCGGAAGGGAAGGGAAGGGCAGGAGCACGCTTTTGTCTATTGCCGATTTGGGAAGTGATTTGATGGCTGTACAGCCACCCAAATCAGTCTTACATGAACACTATTAAAGTAGAACTATAGGCAAAAAGTCTTTCCATTTTTTGTAAATCTTGGCTTCAGCCTATGCATCTACAATTAGGGTTTGTGAATACAAGCATCCGGTAGGCATTCCTTCTCAGTTTATCAGTATTCTGTATAAAATGTACTCTATAAAATGTATGATTATTTCTTTATCAAATAGCTATAGGTATGTCCTATTGACATGCCATGCGGTTTTATTCATGGCAATTTTTAAGCATATCCATTTACAATTGTTGTTTTTCTTATAGTGTGTAATACTTCATGCGACACTTCCAAAAACTTCTGAAGAAGCTCCTCTGAGCGAAACATGTAGAGTAAGAAATGGTTGTATATGTCCAAAGAAATAATATGTGATTCTTATAGATGTTTATTGCGATTTTAAAGAATTGTTTAACCACTTGCTTACCGGGCACTTAAACCCCCCTCCTATCCAGACCAATTTTCAGCTTTCAGCGCTGACGCACTTTGAATGACAATTGCACGGTCATACAACACTGTACCCAAATGAAATTTTTATCATTTTTTCCCCACAAATAGAGCTTTCTTTTGGTGGTATTTGATCACCTCTGCGATTTTTATTTTTTGTGCGATGTTCAGGGTTAGGAACAAGGGTCAGGGTTGTAGACCCACACTCACTCAGGTTGAACTGGATGGACTGGTGTCTTTATTCAACCTTACTAACTATGTAACTATGTAACTATGAATTTTTAAAAAAAAAATTTTTTTTTTTTTTAATATTTTGTTATAAAATTTTTTAAAAGGGTAATTTTTCTCCTTCATTGATGTACGCTGATGAGGCGGCACCAATGGGCACTGATAGGTGGCAGTGATGGGCACTGATGGGTGGCAATAATGGGCACTGATCTTGTACACTGCTAGGTGGCACTGATTGGCATCACTGGTGGGCATTGTTAGGTGGCAATGGTGGGCATTGATAGGTGGCACCTGTAGGCATTGATAGGTGGCACTTATGGGCATTGATACGTGGCACTGGTGGGCACTGTGATGTTTTAATGTCTGGGTGCACTGGCAGGGGGTACTGGTGGCATAATTATAAGGCACAATTGAGGCATTATTGCCTCCTCCTCTTCGGGACCGATGTCCCTTGCAGCTGAGCCGGTGATCGGCTTTTTTCTCTCCTCGCACTGTCAGCGCGAGGAGAAAAAAAAAACCGATCACAGAGCTTTTGTTTTGATCATGTGATCAGCTGTCATTGGCTGACAGCTGATCACATGGTAAGGGGCCGGGACCGGCCCCTTACACAGATCGGTGATCACCCGAGTCTCAGTGACTCGGTGATCACAGCGCGCTCCACGCGCGCCCTGCAGGGCACGCGCAGGGCACGTGCACAGGGGAGGCCGTCATATGACGGCCTCCCGGGAATGCAGGTCCGCGCTGTAGCCGTCATTCGGCTATAGCGCGGATAGCAAGCGAAATTTATATTTTTTCAAACTGATTGTTTAATATATACCTTGGTACCTTAAAAGTCCCGCCTGCCCTTTAGAATTGTATGAGTGTCTGGTTAAAGCTTGCAGGAGGAGTTTTCATTTTCCCCTGATTGTCCTATAAGGCTACAGGACCCCTGACCCTCTGTCTGGACAGTGCTGATTGGCCCTGTGCTGACTGGCCCTGTGCTGATCACATGCACTCCCAAGAAAAAAAAAACCCTCTCTAGCAATACACACAAAAATGAGCATGTGCAGCTTGTCCCCTAATGCTCTTTTCTATCAAGAGATGGATTGGAGTCAGTGGAAGAAGAGGAGGATCAGAGAAACAGGATCACACAGCCTTTTTACACAATGCGGACTAACCCCTTAGGTTCCACAGCGAGTATAACCAGCATGCTTTACTGCATATACAGACTGATTTTACGGTTGTGGGTTTAGCAACACTTTAACGTGATGCTACAGCATCAAAAGAAAAACAAATCCGTGGCCGCTATTGCAGCTTTAGTATCTATAATGCTTCACCATCCCATCCCAATAACATCCAGTCAGGAGAACCCCCAAACTTCGCAGTTAAACCTGGCACACACGATGAGCTTAATCGAACGAAGTCTGTTTTTTTTTTTTTCTGCATGCTAGTCCCCTTATCGAAAAAGAAGGGGGCACTAAAGTTTGAAAATTCTCGTACAACAGAATAAAAACTCGGAAATGATGTAATGTGTTGGACTGTATTTTAGGATGAAAACTGTACTGATTTAATGAAAACCGTATGATCTCATCATACGAGAACATTTTTCATGTTTGTTCCTTCAGATAATTTTGGACGAAAGCTGTGTACTAACGATCAGCTTATCGTACGATAGCTTTGAAAGCAATGTTTTGTACGATTTTCTGATCTTCTAGGGTGTACAGGCCTTAGCTGTTACATGTTTGTTGATTGGACTATTAAAACTGCATTACAATGTAAAAAAAAATAAATAAAAGTAGAAAAACGTTTTAACTGCTTCCCGACCAGCCGTCATACAGTGGCAGGTTTAGCACTGCTGCGCGAATTACGGTAGCTGTATGGCGGCAGCTTTAAGAGCTATAGCGGACGTGCGCCCACAGCGCAACGCCAGCGCCCGCGATGTCCATGGGCAACCCGCGACTGCTCCTTAGAGGGGCAGAACGGGGATCGGTCAATGTAAACAGACAGATCCCAGTTCTGTCAAGGAGGGAGAGGGAGAAGAGATCTCTATTCCCAGTCAGTACACTGCCCCCACAATTAGAAACACCTCCCTAAGACACACTTAACCCCATCCCTGCCAGTGACATTTACAGTGGGGACGGAAAGTATTCAAACCCCCTTAAATTTTTCACTCTGTTATATTGCAGCCATTTGCTAAAATCATTTAAGTTCTTTTTTCTCCAGATTAAATGTACACACAGCACCCCATATTAACAGAAAAACACAGAATTGTTGACATTTTTGCAGATTTATTAAAAAAAGAAAAAAAAACTGAAATATCACATGGTCCTAAGTATTCAGACTCTTTGCTGTGACACTCATATTTAACTCAGGTCCTGTCCATTTCTTCTGATCATCCTTGAGATGGTTCTACACCTTCGAGTCCAGTTGTGTTTGATTATACTGATTGGACTTGATTAGGAAAGCCACACACCTGTCTATACAAGACCTTACAGCTCACAGTGCATGTCAGAGCAAATGAGAAACATGAGTTCAAAAGGAACTGCCTGAAGAGTTCAGAGACAGAATTGTGGCAAGGCACAGATCTGGCCAAGGTTACAAAAAAAATTTCTGCTGCACTTAAGGTTCCCAAGAGCACAGTGGCCTCCATAATCCTTAAATGGAAGGCGTTTGGGACGACCAGAACCCTTCCCAGAGCTGGCCATCCGGTCAAACTGCACTATCGGGTGAGAAGAGCCTTGGTGAGAGAGGTAAAGAAGAACCCAAAGATCACTGTGGCTGAGCTCCAGAGATGCAGTCGGAAGATGGGAGAAAGTTGTAGAAAGTCAACCATCACTGCAGCCCTCCACCAGTCGGGGCTTTATGGCAGAGTGGCCTGACGGAAGCCTCTGCTCAGTGCAAGACACATGAAAGCCCACATGGAGTTTGCTAAAAAACACCTGAAGGACTCCAAGATGGTGAGAAATAAGATTCTCTGGTCTGATGAGACCAAGATAGAACTTTTTGTCCTTAATTCTAAGCGGTATGTGGAAAAAAAAAAACAGGCACTGCTCATCACCTGTCCAATACAGTCCCAACAGTGAAGCATGGTGGTGGCAGCATCATGCTGTGGGGGTGTTTTTCAGCTGCAGGGACAGGACTGGTTGCAATAGAGGGAAAGATGAATGCGGCCAAGTACAGGGATATCCTGGACGAAAACCTTTTCCAGAGTGCTCAGGACCTGAAACTGGGCCGAAGGTTTACTTTCCAACAAGACAATGACCCTAAGCACACAGCTAAAATAACGAAAGGAGTGGCTTCACAACAATTCCGTGACTGTTCTTGAATGGCCCAGCCAGAGCCCTGACTTAAACCCAATTGAGCATCTTTGGAGAGACCTAAAAATGTCTGTCCACCAAGGTTTACCATCCAACCTGACAGAACTGGAGAGGATCTGCAAGGAGGAATGGCAGAGGATCCCCAAATCCAGGTGTGAAAAACTTGTTGCATCTTTCTCAAAAAGGCTCATGGCTGTATTAGATCAAAAGGGTGCTTCTACTAAATACTGAGCAAAGGGTCTGAATACTTAGGACCATGTGATATTTCAGTTTTTCTTTTTTTAAAAATCTGCAAAAATGTCAACAATTCTGTGTTTTTCTGTCAATATGGGGTGCTGTGTGTACATTAATGAGGGGAAAAAAATGAACTTAAATGATTTTAGCAAATGGCTGCAATATAACAAAGAGTGAAAAATTTCAGGGGGTCTGAATACTTTCCGTCCCCACTGTATACAGTAATCAGTGGCTACTTTTAGCTCTGATCGATATATAAAGGTCAATGGTCCCAAAAAAAAAAAAAAAAAAAAAAGTGTCAAGTGTCCGATCTGTCCGCTGCAATGTCCCAGTCCTGCTAAAAAAAAATAACTGATCACCGCAATTACTAGTAAAAGAAAAAAATTAATAAAAATGCCAAATATATATTCCCTACTTTGTAGACGCTATAACTTTTGCGCAAACCAATCAATAAAACGCTTATTGCGATTTTTTTTTACCAAAAATATGTAGCAGAATACATATTGCCCTAAACTGATGAAGACTTTTTTTTATTTTTTTGTAAATTTATTATAGCAAAAAAGTAAAAAAGGTTTTTTCTAAATTGTTTTTTTTGTTTATAGCGCAAAAAATTAAAACCGCAGAGGTGATCAAATACCACCAAAAAAAAGCTCTATTTGTGGGAAGAAAAAAGGACGTCAATTTTGTTTGGGTACAGCATCTCGCGACCACGCAATTGTCAGTTAAAATGACGCAGTGCCGTATCGCAAAAAATGGCCTGGTCAGGAAGTGGGTAAATCCTTCCGGGGCTGAAGTGGTTAAGGATGCAAGCTAAAGCTTGTATTTTTACAGCACCATTATGTTAATCCAACCTTTATCGGCCTTGAGGAAAAGATGTGAGCACCCCTAAAAATCTAATCAGTCTTGAGGGATACCTTCTATAAACATACTTTCATGTGAAAAAGTGCGTACACCTTATGGAAAATATTGATTTCGTCAACATATTTGAACAGACAATCATTAGATGTTGATTCAAATAGTGAAATTTTGCACAAATGACACATACAATTCACACAGTGTATTCATTTTCATGAACTACATTAACAAAAATGCAGAGCTGTCATATGGAAAAAGTAAGTAAACTATGTACAATTAAAATCACCTCAAATCCACAAAATTAGAATTCGCCCCCGTTCACATCGGAGCGTTTTGACATGTCAAATCGCATGCCAATTCACAGCCTATTGCCGGCAACAACACTATCCCAAACGGTGCGATGCGGACTTTGCAGCGCCGCACAGATTTCCAAAAGTAGTTCCTGCACCCCTTTTGGCGACATCGGCGGTGATTTCAATAGACATATGTGCATGAACCCGCACAGATGTTTTTCAAATAGACGCCGAATGCACACTGAATTGCGGGTTTGAAATCGTGCAATTCAGCTGAACTTGCACAATTTCAAGCCCGCGTTCAGTGTGAACGTACCCTTAAGCAGGCCATACACGGTCGAATTTCGAACGAATGTTCTTTCAAAATCAGAAAGTTAGTTTTTTTTTTGTGATCCGATGGGGCCACCATTGATTTTCAAAATTCGGCCGACCAAGCCTTCAATTTCACCGCATGTTGCTACAGAAAAGAATGGCTGGGAATCTTATCTCTCCGTAAATTTTCTTTTCTCATTACATTTCTCGCACGATTCTCCCATCATTGATTAGAAAATAGTTAGTTTTTCTAAAAATTTCCAACATGTCCGATTCCTCAAATTTGATTACCGCACGAAAATCGGTCGTTGTTGCAGCCCACTAATGGTGCGAAATTCATACGAAAATTCTTTCATACGATTTTCGAAAGAAAATTCTTACGAAAATCGAATCATGTATGGCCAGCATTAGGCCTTATTCACACTTATGCAGGCTGCAGTTTGCATATTGCAGGTGCATTTTTCAATATATGCTTTTCATCCATTGAAGTCTATGGAACCAAAAACCAGAAAAAAGTCCCTGGCCCTTTCCATAAAAGGCACAGATGTGAACTACATCCATAGGAAACCATGTTAAAATGGACTGTATTGTGTTTCTGCAAAACTGAAAACGCGTTAAAAAAATGCATAGGTGAAAACCAGGCGTCAGTGCTCCACATTGGGCACCAATCATTAGAAATTTCTTTGGGAGTATGCAGGGGGAACCTGCTTTTTTGCAATCTCAGACATCTAGGTGTTGATTTACTAAAACTATTGAGTGTAAAATCTGATGCAGCCGTGCATGGTAGCCAATCAGCTTCTAATGTCAGCTTGTTCAACTAAGCTTTGACAAAAAAAAAAAAAAAAAACAAACCTGAAAGCTGATTGGTTTCTATGCGGAGCTGCCCCAAATTGTGGATGTTCCAGTTTTAGTAAATCAACCTACAAGTCTGTTGTCCTTTATGCTACTGATCTATGTGGTCATCGTGCCAAGATTAACGGAGCTTTCTAAGGCCCCAGAAAGAATGTTGGGGATGCCCATGAGCCTAGCAAGGGATTAAAAAAAAATGCTGGATCATTCCACTGTAAGGAAACAAAATATACAAGCGGCATAGATTTAAAAATGTCCAGGCCTGGCCAGTTCAGCAAATTCAGCCAAAAAGCTGACCAATTGATGCTATAAAGAGTCTCCAAGTACCCCATAATTTCAGGCAACTCTTGCAATAGTTGGAGTCACAGTGCATGCGCATCTAGAATTAGAAAGAGATTGCACCAATAAGCCTACATGAGAGGTGTGTTAAAGAGGAGCTTCACCCTGTAAGCAAAAATGTAAAAAAGGCAGCAGCTACAAATAATGCGACTCCTTGCGGCTTCACAGCTGGCTGCCCACTGCGCATGCATGAGCTACGCCCTGTCCATAGTCCTGCAGTCTCCTGGGACCTGTGACATGTCCCAAGAGACTGCGGGGAAGGGGGCGAGGGGCGCTCTTCCACTTTGAATGACATTTGCTTGGTCATTCAACACTGTGCCCAAACAAAATGTTATCATTTTTTGAGAGAGAAGAGGACTTTCTTTAGGTGGTATTAAATCACTGGGTTTTTTTTTCGTTTAGCAAAAAATTAAAAACAATGGGAAAAAAAAAAAAAAAAAGGGTTTCTTAGTTTCTGTTATAAAATTTTGTACATAAGCGATTTTTCTCATTCACTGATGGGCACTGATACACACCACTAATGGGCACTGACAGGCAGCACTGATAACCAGGGCACTGATGTGCGCCGTAGGGGTGCAAGAGATGCACGATCACGGAAGGACGTCAATAGGACGCCCTGTCAGAAATGTGTCATTCGGCTATAGCACAGTCGTGAAGAGGTTAATCAAAGATAGAGTTGTTTGGTCACAGTAACAGTAGACGTGTTTGCTGCATACTGAAGGTAGCATTTCGGGGGGGGGGGGGGGGGGGACACGACAAAAAACAGCTGTGAAGCATGGTGGTGGAAATGTTAAGGATTTAGCGTTTAACTGCTTCAAGGCCTGGGTAGCTTGCAGTGTTCGAGTCAACTATACATTCTGCATCATATCCAGGTGTGCTTGATGAGAGTGTGAGAGTAGACACTGAAATGGGTCTTTCAACAGACTCATGATCAAGTGCACACTAACAAATCTACCAAGGAATCACAAAAAAGAAGAGAGATCGAGGATTATAGAAAGCCCCGATTATTCCCACTGGAAAAAAAAAAAAAAAACAGTTTGCACAAAGAAACACACAAACATTTTGCAACTAAAGGAATCTTGCATAAAGAAGGAAAGATTTCCGAGACTGGTAGGCAGTTATTTCTGCTAAAGGGGGAAAATACCAGCTTCTGGTGCCAAAGGTGTACTTACTTTTTCCACAGTACACATCTATTGATTTTTTGATGAATAAATACATGAAAAAGGCGAATTTCTCGTGTGTTTTTTTTCCTTTCTAGAATATATATTACCTTTCTTTGTAGGCAGGGCTTACATAAAGATCTAATGTTTGCCAGTTCAATTATGTTGAAAAAGAACGATTTCCATGGTGTACTTAATTTTTCACATAACTGGTTATTTTGATTTGGGCAAAACAGGGCAGCCTTAGACAGGAACAAGTTTGATACTGCATAGAAAATATGCGGTAGGTTAGGGCTAAAATTATATACAAAGAGGGAAAGCTATAAATAGGAAAGAAAAGTAGAACAGTCTTAAAATTGCTATGATTCACGTGTTTTCATACTTATTTCCTCTTTTACTGGGGTTTTGGGTGTAAAGGTAGATATAGGAAATAGGCTTCTTTTTTTTAAGACTGCATTCAAATGAGTAATCTCAGAATTATACAACCAACATGTACACCTGTACCAAAACTATAAACAATATTTTATAAAAGGGACAATTTTAGAAACCTAAAAAGAAACACCAAGAGGATGTATATAAAAATAGCAAATCAGTACAGCTCTTGAAAAAAAAAAAATTGAAGAAATTGTCAACTGTAAGGCATTTAACATGCAGTGAGAAAAATATAAATTGCAAGGCTAAGGCACTTATCAGTATGAAAGCCATCACAAAATATCTTGCTAAAAAGCTCTAAAACCTTTGACAAGAAATTATTATTTCTTATTATCCCCCCCCCTCCCAAATGCAGAGGAGCTGTGCCCACAATGCATGGGTTAAATGCTTGTTTTGTCAAGGGGCTAGCAGAAAGCTATATACTGACCCGATCCTCTCAGTCGTAAACAGCGCTCCCCCACAATCCAGTGGTGGACTGTTCCTGGCACCTTTGTGTCCAGAGCAGGTCTATGGGCGTGATTACGTCAGGTACAGTCCACCGCACAAGACCACTAGACTGGGGGGGGGGGGGGGAGGAGCCACAGGAACCCCAGTCTTGTGCTCGGAGGTTTGGAGGATTAGGCGAGTATATCTCGGCTCTTCAAACCCCATGACAAAAACGAGCAGTTAATCTTTAACAATTTTTGGGCACAATGCATGGAGAAAAAAAATAAATAAATAAATTGCTCAGATGATTTAAACTTTAAAAATTTTACACTCATACAACTCCGTTCTTCACAAATCCTGACATGCCTAAAAGTCTCTAAAAATTGTACCAGGCAGAAAAGTTCATCACTTGTATAAAACACAAACAAAAGCCCAAGTTAATTTTGACACTTCTCTCCTACATGTAAAAATCATTTTTTGCTAGAAAATTACTCAGAACCCCCCAAGTGTGTGTGTATATATATATATATATATATATATATATATATATATATATATATATATATATATATATATATATATATATATATATATATATATATATATATATATACACACATATATATATATATATATATATATATATATATATATATATATATATATATATATATATATATATATACATACACACACACACACACACACACACACACACACATTACACATATGCACACACACGTGTGATAAATATATATACACATACATATATACACACACACAAAAACTTTCATGAATTAAAAAAAATTCAAATATTTACCCCAATATTTTTGTATAATGTGAAAGATATTATTCAGAGTAAATAAATACCAATCATGTTGCGCTTTAAAATTGCACACACTCGTGGAATGGTACCAAACTACAGTACTTAAAATCTCCATAGGCGACGCTTTACACATTTTTTTCAGGTTATGTTTAGCGTTACGGAGGTCTAGTGCTGGAATTATTGCTCTTGCTCTAACGATCATAGTGATACCACACATGCTGGTTTGAATTCCATTTACATATGTGGGCGTGACCTACATATGTATATGTGTTCGTTTTTTGCGTGTGAGCATGAGAGGACGGGGGTGCTTTATTTCATTTTTATACTTTCCCTTAAATTTTTTAGTTTTTAAAGGACTTAAAATGGCCAGCGTAGCGCATGAACGTGCTAGATTGTGGGGCTTGGATCTATACTGGCATTAACCACATCCCCTGGGTTGACGTCATATGACATTGGGGACTTGAAGTGGAAATATCTGAAGGATTCCTGCAGCTACAGGCTTCATCCAAATCTCCTTTTTTCAGCAGGCCATTTCCTGCAATGTAAAAGCCATCATAGTATAGCGGCTACTTCTCCAGGCTCGCCCAGATGATCGGGGAGCCGTAGAATAAATCCGCCAGAGGCGGTTTAGCTCAGAGTTGGCCATCTCTGACTCAGAGGCTGGAAGCCATGGCATGACAGGTCCTTTTTTACCCACATCTCTTCTCTATGCTGGAAAGCCTGAGATCAAAAATAAATAAAAATTGATCTCAGGCTTTCCAGCAAAAAAAAAACAAAACACGGCAGTCGGCATGACGTCGCTTCTGGGCTCCGAGGGTCATAGAGCTGGCCGAGGACCAAATGACGAAGTGGTTAATGCCAGTATAGATCTATGCCCCACAGTCTAGCGCATTACTGCGCTATGCTGCCCATTTTACGACATTTAAAGTGAGCATAAAAATGCTGCTCATGCTCAAAAGGAACACTTGCTGCAGTCATGGTCAGAGTGAAGGTGCTGTGAATCAAACACACTGGAATTCACTTTGCAAGGGAATTTTCCCCAGAACAAATATGGAGATATTCACTATGCAAAAAATACTCAATCGAGTGCAAGCGGAAAATAAGATGATTTTTGCTTGCACGATTGGATGATAGAAATCAGCAGAGCTTCGCCTCATTCACTAAGCTCTGGGGAAAATTTCCAGAGCAAAGTTAACAGTCTACTTGCCTTTAATAAATTAACTCCTTCAACAGCTGATGAGACATTTAGCAGTTTCAAGAACATGGTTTTGCAACAAAAATCCATTTACCTGTGCTCCTTTCTGTCAATGGGAAATGACAGACTGCTACACTCCTAAAAAGTGCTCTATAGTTGTCCAAGGTAAAAAAGATAAAATAAATAAAATAACCTTGTCCTGAAGGGGTAAAAAAAAAAAAAAAAAAAAAAAAAAGTCTTAAATAACTATGAGACTGAATGAAATGTCCTTCATAAAAGCTGGAGGGAATAAAACTATCGCTCTTTGTAACCACACCTTCTGCATCATTTTCTATTGAAGGTTACCAGCAAAGGCTACATTTCAACAGCATGCCGCTTTCCGTTTCCTTCATTTACCTTTTAGAAGCTTCCTTTAAATTACATTTTTTTTTTCAGGACAGTCACCAACATTAATTCAGGATGTCATTTAAAAGACAATAATAACAAAAGAAAAATATAGGATACAATTATACTTCCTTAGCGCACAATTAGTATCCTGCAATTTGGGCAGTTTAGAATAATATGTTACCCCTTACTCGGAATTAGATTGGCATTTTTATGCTATCAAAAGACGCAACTTAAATTTTCACGTGGGCTCCAAAGTACAGCAGACAATTTAAGGCTTTCGTCATCCCCCCTTACAAAACAAGGTTTGGGATAATAGAAGTCATAAATTTAAATAGATTTCTCCCATGTTATAATCTATAATACAGTCCCCTTGGTTCCCTCCCAACTGGAACCCTGGAACTTTTAGGAAGAGGACCACAGAGGGTTCTCGGAGATTATACCATTTATTAAAAGTAATTGAGATGATCTCACCTCCACCGCTCCTGCCCATTGAAATGAATGGGTAGCGCCGCCGAACCGCCAGCAAAGCGCCCGCTGCAGCTTTGTGGGTAGTTTTAACCCTTTTTCAGCCACTAGCGGGGGGCAAAAGCGCCCCGCCCTAGCGGCCGAAAACCTCTGCAAAAACAACGGTAAATCGATGCGAAAAATAGCGGCTATTTACCGCTGACGCCCCAGTGTGAAAGAAGCTGCAAATGACCAAAAACACAAGGGGACAGCTGTAACACGTTTTATCATGTATCTCTTAAGCTTTGTACACACCATCAGATTTTCCCGCAGACAAAACCTCAGACTTTTGTCCGAAGGCTTGTGCCTGGATTTTGTCTTGCATACAAACGGCAAGGAATTAAATCGGCCAACAAACACAAACCTACTGACGTACTACGTGGTTTTTCAGCTCTTTAGCACCACCCTTTGGGCTTCTTCTGCCAATTTCGTGTTAGTAGAAGTTTGGTGAGTGTTGATTCATGCTTTTCATTTAGAGCTTTTCATTTCACGCTTTTCAGTTCCCACTTTATTTTGTGCTTTTCAGTTAATTTCTGAATGGCCATTCCTCAACCAGACATATTGCGGAATCGGAGGAGATAACGTGTTATTTATTATTGGCCTTGGAGTTATTGCTTTGACCCAAGTCCAGTCCAGGTACAGGAGGAGGATTTCTTGGACCAAAAATTGGTTGCTTTATTATACGTGACCAACTATGTCATATGCCTTTGCTGCGGGAGCCCCAGGAGAATAATCCAGATGACGGACCCCTGCTTTCACCAACTCTTGGCATTGTTGACCCCCTATATTAAGAAGCAGGACACATGCCTGAGGCTTTTAATTTATGGTCGAATAATGATTTGATTTGTTATATTTTCTATATTTTTGGATGCACAGAATGCACTTTTTGGTTAAGTTCTATTGGCAGATAGCATGTCTAATTTTATTTGTTTTTTTTTAATGCACAATAAAAAAAAAAAATTGTGGAGAATACTACTTGGCTATGTGTTTTACTTCAAATGACAGTTTGGGAGTAGGCAGTTACATTTAAAAAAATACAATGTAAAATTAACAAGGAACACCAACATAGTTGTATCTTCGATCTTAAAAACTACGGGATAATGGTGTTGTGGTAACAGAATAATATTCTTGAGATCACTAGAAAAAAAAAAAGCCTTTGAAAATTCATTTGCAATAACTCCATCAGTATCACCAGCAAAGCAGCTTCGTTATTATCCCATTAAAGGAGAATTGTGCGCTGCATTTGGAGATTTCATAATCTGCCACGTCACAAATGTTAATTCTCCATTACGAACGCTAGTTTACAAGACCGACTGTTTCTGGCTTGTCCTTGCTTCCGAGCATGCGTGTTTGTACTTTGGACTTTTGTCCGACGGACTTGTGTACACACGCTCGGAAAAGCTGACAACACACATTTGACCGCATTTTAAAACCTGCTATCCAACAATTGTCCGATGGAGCATACAGACGGCCGGATTTTCCGCCAACAGCCTGTCATCACACATTTCCCGTCGGAAAATCTGATCGTGTTTACGAGGCTTAAGTTTGAAGAATCTAACTTTAAATTATTGCCATGGTTTAGTTTAGGGTACCACATTTCATATTTACTAAATGTGGCCATATATTCCAAACACGTGCTGGAGGGGATGTGGGCAAGTTACTTCCTTTAACCATATTTGGTGGTTATATCCTGTGACCAAGATACACTGGAGACATATATTAGAAGCAATTAAAGAGTAACTGCGGTTTGCTCACATAATTTGTAATAAAAACATCTTTGCCATTCTGAGGCTTCCCTCCAACCACTTTGCATATTATTTTATATATATATATATATATATATATATATATATATATATATATATATATATATATATATATATATATATATATATATATATATATATATCAAATATGCTGCAGAAATCTCCCTCCACTGAGTCTGGCTGCAACTATTTGAACTGTGGGCAGCTGAAGCTGCTGCCTGTTCACTTCCTGCATTTACACAGACACACCTCCAGCTCTCATTGGCCCTCTAATGGCTCATTCCCTCTCCCTTCCTGGCAAACTCTCGAGAGTGAGAGCTGTGCACAATGTCATAAGCCTAGGCTTTTTTCCGGACAAGAAACAGGAAGTGGGCTGTATAAGGTATTTACTGGCCGAAAAAAATTGTTTTACTATCCAAAGTTAAAACAACAAGGGCAGGAGATTTAATAGAAAGAAAGTTGAAAAAAATGACTGAAGGTCCGCTTTAAGGACATAACAGGCTGCATTTTGGAATAAAACCTGAGGATCTTGCTATTTCACTGCATACTGGAGTCTATCAGAACTATTGAAAGTCTCTGATCCCATTTTTTCTGAATGCAGTAAAAAGTATTTTCAACATCTATGTCCACAATAACAGAATGGCTATATAGATCAAAACTTCATTACGAAACATATAAAGCATTATAAATCCGACAAATATTCCAAAATTCTATCAGATTTAGGCATATTGGTCAGCATTTAAATCTATGAAAAAGCACCTATCCATGGCATGATAATAGATTATTCTACTCTAATATTAACAATGCAGTTTTGGAGATTGTGTTAATTTTTTATTAATTTATTTTGCCCCCCCCCCATTTTCTCTCCATTTCCCGAATTTTTGTATTCGCCCAAATGTATGTTGTTTTTTTTTTCTTTAAAATTGTTCAAGACAATTAGCCCTTTGACAATTAGGATGTGCATGTAATATGCATTCTGTGCTAGGACTTGTTATAATGGTTTTTAACCTTTTCTTGAGACAAAATTTGAATTATGGAGATAGATAGATAGATAGATAGATAGATAGATAGATAGATAGATAGATAGATAGATAGATAGATAGATAGATAGATAGATAGATAGATAGATAGATATTTCTATATCTCTCTCTATCTATATATATATCTATCATACACACACACACATACAGTTGTGCTCATAAGTTTACATAGCCTGGCAGAATTTATGATTTCTTGGCCTTTTTTTGAGAATATGAACACAAAAAACGTTTCTTTCACTCATGGTTAGTGTTTGGCTAAAGCCATTTATTATCAATCAACCGTGTTAACTCTTTTTAAAGGATAATGACAAAAATAACCTACCCAAATAACCCTGATCAAAAAGTTTACATACCCCAGTTCTTAATACCGTGTATTGCCCCCTTTAACATCAATGACAGCTTGAAGTCTTTTGTGGTATTTGAGGATGAGGCTCTTGATCTTCTCAGATGGTAAAGCTGCCCATTCCTCTTGGCAAAAAGCCTCCAGTTCCTGTAAATTCTTGGGCTGTCTTGCATTAACTGCACGTTTGAGATCTCCCCAGAGTGGCTCAATGATATTGAGGTCAGGAGACTGAGATGGCCACTCCAGAACCTTCACTTTATTCTGCTATAGCCAATGACAGGTCGACTTGGGTTTGTGTTTTAGATCATTGTCATGTTGCAAGTACGTCCCATGCGCAGATTCCTGGCTGATGAATGCAAATGTCCCTTCAGTATCTTTTTATAACATATTGCATTCATCTTGCCATCAATTGTGACCAAATGTCCTGTTTCACAGTAGGAATGGTGTACCTTTCATCATAGGCCTTGTTGACTCCTCTCCAAATGTAGCGTTTATGGTTGTGGCCAAAAAAGCTCAATTTTGGTCTCCAAATGACTGAGCCAGAAAATTTGAGGCTTGTCTCTGTGCTGTTTGGCGTATTGTAAGCGGGATACTTTGTGGCCTTTGCGTAGTAATGTTTTTTTCTGGCGACTTGACCATGCAGCCCATCTTTCTTCAAGTGCCTCCTTAAACAGCCACACCACATGCTTTAAGAGAGTCCTGTATTTCACCTGAAGTTATTTGTAGGTTTTCTCTGCACCCCAAACAATTTTCCTGGCTGTTGTGGCTGAAATTTTAGTTGGTCTACCTGACCGTGGTTTGGTTTCAACAGAACCCCTCATTTTCCACTTCCTGATTAGAGTTTGAACACTGTTGATTACATTCCCAATTCCTTGGATATCTTTTTAGATCCCTTTCCTGTTTTTTACAGTTCAACTACCTTTTCCCGCAGATCCTTTAACAATTCTTTTGCTTTCCCCATGACTCAGAATCCAGAATAATCAGTGCAGCACTGGATAAAAGATGCAAGAGTCTGTCAGGAGTCCAGAAACTCATTGACCTTTTATACACACACACACACACACACACACACTAATTACAAGTAAACAGATCATAGGTGAGGATGGTAACCTTCAATAGCCATTCAAACCCCTTTGTGTCAACTTGTGTGTATGTTATCAAGCCAAAATCACCAGGGTGTGTAAACTTTTGATCAGGGTCATTTGTTGCGATTATGATTTAAAAAGAGTTAATACAGTTGATTGATAATAAATGGCTTCAGCCAAACACTAACCATAAGTGAAAGAAAAGTTTTTGTGTTGTTATTCATATTCTCTGAAAAAGGGCCAAGAAATCAAATTCTGCCAGGGTATCTAAAAACTTATGAGCACAACTAAAATACTAATACACACACACACACACACACACACACACACACAAACACACACAATTTTGGCCTAACCAGTAAAATGAAAAGGGAGAACTAATTGGGGAGAAAAGAAAACAGCAAAGATTAAAAATAAAAGCAAAATTAACACCAGCTAATTCAGAAAATAACAGACTATTAAAAAGAGACCCGAAAAGTTTCACACCTAACAGCATATTACTGTATGCATTTTTGTGAATTTTTACCACTTCCACTCTCATCTCAGTTCCACTATTGAGCTATTTGGCAATAACTTTGTCATTACATAAGTATTACATACATTACATTTGAGAAAATCATGGCTTTCGTTTTGACAAACTTGTTTTGCAAAAACAATTCTATTTTCTATGGAATCTAAAGACACAAATATGTAAAATAAATTACCAAAAATGTTTTCTGTTCTGACCAGTGTTTATTTTTCAAAACTAGTTTTACTTTAAAATAAAAAAGTATACATTTAAGGCCTCAGTCACACGAGGCGGACTCAGTTTCCACAGAGCCCGCCTTGGTCCGCCGTCTCAGCGGGAGATCAGTCTGTTGATCTCCGCTGAGCCGGCGGATGACAGGTCCCTCTCTGCTCACTGGGCGAGGGAGGGGCTTGTCAGGCGCCACTGCGGCCTATGGAGGGATCGGATGAAAACAGACAGCATGTCCGCTTTCGTCAGATCTCACCCGATCCGCCAGTGACTGATCTGGACGTAGGGCCATCAGTCTGCTTTTAGCGGATCGGACGGGGTCGGATGTCAGCGGACATGTCTCTGCTGACAGCCGTTGCTCCATAGGCCAACATGGAGCGCCCGTTCAGGTCCGCCGTCAAAACTGACAGGCGGACCCAACGGTCCGATCGTGTGAAAGGGGCCTTATTCTTTTCATTTGTCCTGGTAAAAACCTGCATGTTTTTTTGTTATGTGGACACTGAAAAAAAAAAAAAAAAAAAAACAGAAGAAGATGAATAGCTGAAGGGGAGGACGGGGTTATTTAGGACCGATTAGGGTTAACTATGGCTTAATAGGTGTTAAATTCTATTAAAAAAAATTATTTGTAAGATTTAAGTGATAAAAAGAGAACACCTTTGACATATATATGACTGAATGCAAAAAACCATGGATTCCTCATAGTTACCTGCAGATGCCATTTTGACAGCTGGTAACTGCCAGTAGTGGCAGGGGGAAAGGCGGCAGACAGAGAGGAACAGCAGGGCTGGACTTAAGAGACATGTCTTAAAAACTTTACCCAGGTTTTTTTTTTTTTTAGGAATCTTCTACGTTCATGCAACTTCAAGGCTTACATTGGCGCCAACAGCAGCTTTTACAAAGATGCTCTGATCATTCTCGGATTGTGCCTGCGTGGAATGAAGCTGGAAGCGTCAAGCTTCTTGTCACTTCAAATTTCAGAGCGGTCATTCCCTGACTGCTGTGGTCAGAAGAACATTCACTGGGTCCTATAGGGGACATTAGGGGTCTAATAGAGGTCTCCTTAAAGAGGACCTGTCATTTCTGCTATACTTTCACATAGGGGGCTATGCAATTTTCAGGCCTAACATATCAGTCAGCACCAGTGTTAAAAAATGCAGTAATTGTTTATAGAAGTAACATAAGTGAGTTTAGACAAGCATATATATGTTCTATTAGTTAATGAGAAATTCTTGTGCATACTTGTTTTAGAAAATGTAATCCACAAGGGTGACAGTCAGAGAACAGGCCAACTACAACACTGACGGCATCAGACTGCCATGTCATATTCCCCCTTACACACCCTGTGTAAAAGACAATGGAACCCCTTTGTGTCCCTATTGCACCCTCCTCATGGCAGCATAAGGGGAGAATACCTAAATCACAGAACAATCATTATTATTGTTAGCCTCGATTTATCAAGCACAAAACACTTTCCCCAGCCCACTATGACAGCATTCATCATACAAGAATGTATGCCAGTTTAAATGTGGAATTATGCATTTCTACTTTTAAAGTTTAAAGTTAAACTAAATAGGAAAAACAACAATATAGTCTGTTGAGCCACATGCATTTTAAAACATTAATTTCTATGTTAAAAAGTAATATTTAATAACAAATATATATGGCTCAGCAATCAGATGTTGCTTCCCACTGAAGCTGTGAACTGCCAAGTAACCCTAAAGTGGAATATACTTTGTTAATCCAGTGCTGCCATTACATAGCTGGCACTGGATGGCTGCTTGTCTGGTTTTGCATATTATAGGCCCCTCCGAGAATGCTGAGAAGAGACTTTCCAGGACAGAGGAGTTACCCCTAACCCTCCCCATCTTTGAAGCCCAAATACTGGGCAATGAGGCTGTCAAAAGTTATGATTCCTCAAAATGTTTACTTACTGAAAATACACAATAGTTTCCCTGAAAGGGATAGAACCCCATTAGGATTTTATTGTGCTCTGTGTCTTGATTGGAGGAAGTGATATGAAATTTTGCTAGAGAGAATTCAGGCTGCAACAAAACATTAAGACCCCTTTCACACTGGGGCGGTTTGCAGGCGCTATAAATGGCGCCTGCAAACCAACCCAAAACAGCCGCTGCTTTGTCTCCAGTGTGAAAGCCCCGAGGGCTTTCACACTGGAGCGGTGCGCCAGCAGGACTGGAAAAAAAAAAAAAGTCCTGCTAGCAGCATCTTTGGAGCAGTGAAGGAGCGGTGTATACACCGCTCCTGCCCACTGAAATCAATGGGACAGCGCGGCTATACCGCCGGCAAAGCGCCTCCGCAGAGGCGCTTTGCAGGGGTTTTTAACCCTTTCTCGGCCGCTAGCAGGGGGGTAAAACCGCCCCCAGCTAGCGGGCGAATACCACCGCTAAGACAACAGTAAAGTGCCGCTAATAGCGGCGCTTTACCGCCGACGCACCTCCCGCCCCAGTGTGAAAGGGAGCTTGGGCTGCTTTCGCGGCGGGTCCGTTAGTGCTGTTATAGCGACGCTCTTTGGCCACTTTTAATCCAGGCTAGCGGCCAAAGAAGGGGTTAAAAGCGCCGGTGTGTTTCAGCGCTTCCGGAAGCACTTTTCTAGGCCCTTTGGAAGCACAGCCCATTCATTCCAATGGGCAGGGGCGGTGTAGGAGCAGTGTGTTCACCGCTCCTACACTGCCCCAAAGATGCTGCTTGCAGGACTTTTTTTCCCGTCCCGTGAAAGTGTGACACTGGGGAGGCATGAGAGGCAGTTACCAGGCGCTTTACAGGTGCTATTTTTAGTGCTAAAACACCTGAAAACTACCTCAGTGTGAAAGAGGTCTAAAATAGGGAAGGGTAAGGACATCTGTCAGATATTAATATTAGTGATAGCATCTTCCTGTCAATCATTTATGTGGGTGGAGGAACTGGTTCGCACTTTTTCATTCAGTCCACACTATAACAATGTATAGCCAGCTTTTGTGCAGGGTGAGGTTCATAATAACGGTTCAAAGCAGACCTTTATCCATAAGAGTTTCAGAACAATTAATGTTCTTTAGCAAAAGGACATACAATCCATATTAATAATTAAGCTACCAAAATTAGAATGTGCCGTAAATTGCCCTCAGCATTGCTCCCGTTTCTTCTTGCTGAAGGCTGCCATTTTGTTGAAGCCCAGAGCAGTCAGTTCCTTATTGAAAACTCTCCCCCTCTCTATGATCTCAAAAAGTATGTGTCACTTTCTGTAATTAAAAAAATTTACATTACCAGCCTTGACTGTATGTCTTGCCTCAGCTAGAGAGGAAGGCTGACAGAAGCTTTACAGTACTGCAGTTCACAGGCTGCCACTGCTGAGGGAGGAAGAGAATATCAAGGTGATAAGACACTAGCCTTGTAAGTTTAAGGGCTCATGCACACAGGACGTTTTTACAGCTGCTGTTAGGGGCATCTGACATTTTTTTTTTTCACTGCCTCTAAACGCCCCTCCATGTTAGCTTATGTGTCCATACATACAATCTTTCAGAGGCGTTTGGAGGCATAAGAAAAAAAAAAAGACGAAAGCCCATGCGTCCAGGAGCAGAGGCTGTTGAGCTGCAAAAACGAAAAACACCCCTAAACGCTACTAAACGCTGTAACAAGCTGTTAGCCGCATTTTTACATTACAGGGAGTGTTTTTACTGAACAAATGCAGAAAAACGCCTATAAACTATTCAAAAGCGCATTTTAAACGCTCCTTTTTCCTGGCAGCAGAGCTGGCATTTTTTAAACGTCCTGTGTGCACGAGGCCTAAAAGGTGAAGTTCACCCTTACAAAAAAAATAAAAAATGCACATTTTTTGCAGGTAAATCAATATGCAATTATTTTTTTTCTTAGGACCCTTTAAAGCATTGCACCTATGATTAGCAGATAGTGAGTGGAATACCAAGGTCCTGCAGACTGCATCTGTAGCTGTCTGCCGGTGTTCTGAAAAAATGCCCAACCTGGCAGAATGTGCAACCCGCGTCACTTCCTGTGAAGTGAATCAGCTGTAGCTCCAAACCGTGCGCAACGCGTCATATATCCCTTCACTGGCTGACGTCAGTGCACCCAGGAATTTGCCTGACAAAATGCTCGACGGACTACTGCGCATGTGCACGGCGTAAATCAACTAAAACTTGCGTTCTTTAGGCCATCTTGCTACACTTTACACTCTACGTAAACACACCTACAGTAAGCAGGCGGGGCAGCGGACATCTTGCTACACTAAAGGCCGTTTTGAATTAGCAAACAAATTTCAGCAATCAAGTGAGCTCATCTACATAAATATATATTTATGTAGATGAGCTCGCTTGATTGCTGAAATTCGTTTGCTAATTCAAAATGGCATTTGGTGTAGCAACATGTCCGCTGCCCCGCCTGCTTACTGTAGGTGTGATGAGGTTGAGTGTAAGGTGCAGCAAGATGGCCGTGCACATGCGCAGTAGTCAGTCGAGCATTTTGTCAGGCAAATTCCTCCATGCACTGACGTCAGCCAGTGAAGGGATGTATGATGCGTTGCAGTGCGCGCGGTTTGAAGCGCCAGCTGATATCCACGTCACAGGATGTAACACGGGTTGTACATTCTGCCAGGTTGCTCTTTAAGTCAGAACACCGGTACCTCCGATACGAGCAAGCAGTCACACTCTCACAGGAAGACTCAGAACTACTAGAGCACTCAACAGCACCCTAGTTGTTCATTGAGAACTACAAGGCGACAGCCGCAAAGGCTGACGGTAGTTGTAGTCCATTCATTCACAGAACAAGGTGAATATAAAATTACGCGGCGGGAGCCCACGGAGCGATGCAGCATCCACCTAGGCAAGTATGATCAAAAAAACAAAAACAAAAAAAACCAAACACACACACTTTATTAAAAAAAAAATAAATAAAATGGAGGCAATGTACTATACAAAAACAGAATTTGTCAATGCTGCTTTATTTAATCACTGAAGTAATATACGCAGCTAAGAATTCACATGCTGTTACATAATCTATTGATAAACACACTATTCAGTTGTAAAGGATAAAATTACATAATAGGCAAAACACAAAAGAAAAGCAAGCCATCTACAGCCAGATTTCACATCTACCTGTTAAAAACCACAAAACCACTCTGATAATCTAATGATGACATCAGACATAATGACGGTAGGGGGTGTGCTAAAAGAGAGAAAATAAAACCCATAAAGCTGTTTTGTATATTGCATTTTTTCCAGTCTTGGTGCGAATGGAGAGGAAGTACCTATATATAGCTGGGTTTCCTCCCCCGCAATTCTCTCCTGCGCCCACGCACCCTCCTATCACAATCTATTTATAGCTGCCTGAGAAATATCTCCACCTCACACTGGAGATGGTGGATGTGGTCAGAAGAGGGGAAGTTCGGGGTGTAGTAGTATGACAGTGACTCACAGAAATGCAGGCAGCTGCAGTCATTCCACCCCGTATCGCTCTGCACACAATAGAAGACGCATGTTTGTCTTCTATTACTGACTGACTAACATCCTTTACCTTTTCTCTGTTGTTCTAGTGTGTTTTTTTGTTTGTTTTTTTTACTTTCAGCCCACTCAAGCATCCCACCTCTGCCATGCCGTCATGATCTTTTCTCTGAATTATGCTATATACATTTACATTCTATAGAATCTGTATGTGAACTTACTAATGTGGCAAACAGAAGTTAGTAATCAATAGGAAATCATATTGACAGCTGTGTGAATATCAGATGAAATCTTACTGACTGCTTTGGGTTATTGTATTATGCATATCATTCGGTTTAAAAACACGCCAATAAATTAACCTACAAGGGTCAGTTCAAACCACATGCAGTCCAGTGCGGTTTTTTTTCTGCTTCAAAAACACATGGAAATTAGGTTACATGGTTTCCAGTGGCATAGTTCACACCAGTGCAGTCAGTTCCAGAAAAGTGCACTGGAACACGGTAAAAAACGCATTGGAATGCACTGGAACGCATCAAAAACAAAAATAAAAAGCATCCAGAAACGCTTTAAAAAAGCACTGGAACACTCATACAGAAACGCATCCAGAACAGATCTGGAGTGCGTTTTGGTGGTGTTAACCAGGCCTTAGGCCTCATGCACACGTTTGCCCAGCACATTTGAACACCTTTTCTCCTGGGAGGAGAAACGCAGCTTAAAAAAAAAAAAAAAAAAAAAAAAAAAAAATGCGTTTAGGCACATCAAGCATTTGGGCATTCACTCATTTTACTGGCCAGAATCAGAATTTATTCTGGCCATTGAAATGAATGAATGCTCCAGCACTAAGGCTACTCTTCTCACACTGTTCCATTGCAAAATCACCAGAAAAACGCATATGCGTTTTAGCCATGTTTGCAGTGCATTTTACACCTGCCTCTTGAGCAAAGAGGAATTGTGGTCCTACAGCTAGCATTTACCGACTCTTGAAGCCACTTTGAAATTACAAATTAGTAATCTGAAACAGGGGATTCTGGGATAGTCTATAAAATTTGACTAACTGGCAGGTTTGCTCTCTTGGCCAGGGAACATCTGAGAGGTCAGTCGAGCCGCTGTCCTATTCATAGCTGCGCTGATTCAGCAATCCAGTCTCACACCAGCAGCGGTCTACAGATTGATCTGCACCAGCACCAGAGGTTCAGTGAAACCATGCATCTCAGTGCAAGACACCCAGCTACACAGCTGTCCTTAGTGACCAGAGGCAGACATCCACACTGATCGCCATCCGTGGCTTCCCACTACCACAGTCTGAAGTGCACTCGTCACTCTATACTACTGTTACTCCAAAGCCTGCTCATTCCATCTTCTTGCACTGGAATTCTATCTTCAATCGAGACCGGTGAAAGGGCATGCAAAGCCTTTTACTAATTTTCATACATGGACATGGCTAGCAGACATCTTCACCCCCCCATCTCAGTTAAGGAGGTCTTTCTACCTTGCCCTCACAGTATGAAGATCTATGTCAATCACCAGCACCTAGTATATAGTAAAACACATGCTCATTATGGACTGCTAATTTGCATTTCCAGCCTATGGATTGGTAAAGGTGTCAAGGAGTTAAATGCTTAAAATGGCACACATACAAGAATACCATGCTTACTATTCCAACAAAGGATCAAACATTTATTTTGTTGCAGATACTGTAGAAGATTAAGAGGGAGATCCCATTTTCCTTTCTGGTGTAATACACTCGATATTGGGATTTTTGTACTCATCATAAAATCCATTTCTTGGAGTTCAGGAGGGACCCAGGAATTACAGACTGTTGATTATACTGCCGCCTACAGGACTGACACACAAAACAGTGACCAGCTAGGTATAACCCCTTGTACTCCCAGCATGACTCAGTTTGTTGGAAAAGCAGGGCCAAGAACATGATCATGGGCACAAAGGGGTTGGACCTGTGTTGCTCAATGAACTCCAAGAAATTAATTTTACAAATACAAAAATTCCGTTTTCATTTCCATTCATTGAGGGATACAGGAATCCAGATTGGCATCAGATAAAGCCTTAACATCCACCTTGTAAAACTAAAAGAGAACACGTGAACAGAAGACCAGGTGGAAGCCTTACACATCTAGGAAACAGTTGCCTGATGCCAAAAGCACTCAGAAACCTAGCAGAGCATGCCTTATCAGAATAGGATGGAACCCAGCCATAGATCAAATAGCAAAAACAATTTCTTGCAATCAATTAACGGAATCTTATGAGTGACAGTGGAAAGGTAAATATCCCCGATAGCTTCCAATGCTGATTTTTAAAGCAAAATGAGAACTAAATACATATTCTCTGGTGTCAGGACATAGCACAGAGGGGGAGCCACATAAGTGACACCTTATACAAAAGACTTGGTCAAAGTGGGAAGCTGGAACATGATTGCAAGAACCAAAATCTTCCCTTTTATCCTTTTATAGTCCTACTTATCGAAACCTTAAAAAAAAAAAAAGGGAAGGAGATTAATTCCGGGATGAAGGTTTCTGTCCTCAGACCAAGCAGAGTATACCTTTCAGGTGAGATGGTAGACAGGAGTGTATCTCCTTGCTTTTAACATCATGGGAATCACCAATTTGGAGATGCCCCTGGTTCCTCATGAAGTCTGCCTGACCACTGTCCATACCTGGAATGTAAATGGAAGAAGGCTGAATGTGAAGTTCTGCCTAGGACAGAATTTTTTTCTGCCTCCTCTAAAACACATACAGCAAGTGATAAGTCAGTTCCAGCGCTGACTTCTGAAGGCCCAGGACCATACCAGACTTTTGCAAAGTCTGGACTGTTTTAGCTACATTGTTAGACCCCATGCTGACTGCTCGGTCAAAAGAAAAAAAAAACCTTAGTTAGACTTACCGGTGACGGTATTTCTACGAGCCTTTCAGGACAGCACCTTGGAGAGAGCGTAGCTCCACCTCTTAGACAGGAAACACTGCGTGACAACGCCCCTTTAAAAAGCAGCTGCTTCCACCATGCCATCAGTTGTTACCGAGAAATCCTCCGACATGCTGGAAAATATAATCAGACAATTACCAGGTCCTATAATTATACTTTACATATGATAACCAAGGGAGGGAAGTAGGCTGCTGTCCTGAAAGGCTCGTAGAAATACCGTCACCGGTAAGTCTAACTAAGGTTTTCTCCCTTCGCCTTTCAGGACAGCACCTTGGAGAGGATAACCGAGAAACTTACTTCAGGGTGGGACTACTGCCTGCAAAACCTTCCTACCAAATGATTGGTCCGAGGCTGATAGTAGATCCAAGCGGTAGTGCCTTATGAAGGTCGAAAAACTGGACCATGTGGCAGCCTTGCAGATTTGCTCAGGAGATGCCCCAGCCCTTTCTGCCCATGATGCCGCCACTGCTCGAGTAGAATGAGGTAATACCCCTTCCGGAGGTTCCAGACCCAAAGATATGTATGCCTCTTTGATGGCCTGCTTTAACCATCTTCCAAGGGTGCTTTTGGAAGCTTTACCTCCTTTGTGAGTACCTTCCATTAAAACAAAGAGTGAGGATGACTTTCTGATTTCCTTTGTTCTTTCCAGATATTTAAGCAGGCACCTCCTGACATCAAGGGTATGGAAAGCTTCTTCTCCTGCTCCCGAAGGTAAAGGACAAAAAGTAGGGAGAATGATTTCCTGTGTACGGTGAAAAACTGAAGCCACCTTTGGTAGAAATGCTGGATCCGTCCTTAAGACTACCCTATCCTGTAGACATCTCATGAAGGGCTCTTTAATTGAAAGGGCTTGTAACTCACTAATTCTACGTGCGGAAGTTACTGCTACCAATAAAATAGTCTTTAACGTCAAGAAACGTAATGATGCTTCTTCTATGGGTTCAAACGGTGCCATAGTTAGACCCTGAAGAACTAAAGATAAATCCCATTTGGGAAAACTAACAACAGGTCTAGGCTTTACTTTTGCCATTGCCCTAAAAAATCTGATTATTAAAGGTTCCCCTGACAGGGTTCTTTCCAAAAAAACTGATAAAGCAGCTACCTGCGTCTTGAGCGTACTTGCTGCTAACCCCTTCTCCAATCCCTCTTGAAGAAATTCCAAAACTGAAAATGTGGTACGAAAATCAAAGTTTTTACTGGAACACCAAGAATTATAGATCTTCCAGACTTTAAAGTAAATGTCTCTCGTCACTTTTTTTCTACTTGCAAGAAGGGTAGAAATAAGCCTCTCTGATAAACCCTTCCGTCTTAAGATTTGTTCTTCAGAAACCAAGCTGTTAGTTTGAGGTAAGCTGGATCTGGATGGAGAATTCGGCCCTGACTCAACAGGTCTGTCCTGATTGGTAATCTCCAAGCAGGTTTCACTGAGAGGTTCATCAAGGTTGAAAACCAGGGTCTTTTTGGCCAATAAGGAGCTATTAATATTAGCTCCGTGGACTCCAATCTGAATTTGGCTAACACCTTTGGTATCAGTTGGAACGGGGGAAAAGCGTAGGACAGATGGAAGTCCCATTTGTGAGCTAACGCATCTACTCCGAGAGCTTGATCCTGTCTCTGAAGAGAAAAGAAGACTGGTATTTTTGCATTTTCCTCTTTTGCAAAGAGGTCCACTTGGGGATGACCCCAACTCTTGGAAATCTTTTCGAATAATTCCTGATTGAGAGACCACTCTGCTTCCCTTATTTCTTTCCTGCTGAGGAGATCTGCTAAGGTGTTTTCCGTCCCCTTTAGATGGACTGCTGATAGAGAGGCCACATTGTTCTCTGCCCATCTTAGGATCTGATGCGCTAGACCCATTAGGGTTTTGCTTTTTGTGCCCCCTTGCTTTGTTAAATATAATACTGTCGTCATATTGTCTGACAATATTTGGACATGTTGATTCACTAGAAATTCCTGGAGGGAGAGGAGGCTTAAGTGAACAGCCTTTAACTCTCTCCAATTTGAAGATCTTCTTGCTTCTGGTTTGGTCCAAACTCCCTGAACCGTTTTTTCTTCCAGGTGAGCTCCCCATCCCCAGGCGCTGGCATCTGTAGTCAGCCTTCTGGTTACCGGAAAGACCCAAGGAAGCCCTTTTGAAACGTTTCCTAGGTTCCTCCACCACCAGAGAGACCTTTTTGCTCTTGCCCCCAAGTTGAATTTCTTCTCCAGAGGTTCCTGGTATGACCAATTCATCAGGATATCCGATTGCAGAGGACGGGAATGCAACCTGGCCCACTGTACCGAAGGAATTGCTGCTGTCAACAGTCCCAGAGCGGACATGGCTTGTCTTACAGAGATCTCTGCGTTGGATTGAAGTGTTATCAGGGTCAACTGCATCTTCTCTATTTTCTCCTGGGGTAGAAAAATTCTCTGTTCTATCGAGTCTATTTCGTACCCCAGAAACCTTACCCTTTGAGATGGAATTAAGTTTGACTTCTGAAGATTGAGAAGCCATCCCAAACCTCTTAAATGTGTTTGAACTGTCTGTAGGTTGACCTCTACTTGACCCCTTGAGTCTGCAAACAGTAGCAGATCGTCCAAATAGGGTACTATTGAAATCCCCTTCAGTCTCAGGGGCTCCAAAGATTCCGCCATCACTTTTGTGAATACCCTGGGAGAAGAGGAAAGACCGAAAGGCAGAGCCCGAAACTGCAGGTGCCAAATCTCCCCTCCCCCCAGATTGACTGCAAGACGCAGGAACCTTTGTGATGGGGGCGCTATTGGTATATGGAGATAGGCATCTCTCAAATCGATGGAAGCCATATGACATTTGGGGGTTAGCAAGTTCCTTACTGAGAAAATCGTATCCATCCTGAATTTTTTGTATTTTATGGATCGATTTAGAACCTTTAAATTGAGAATCAGGCGGAACTTTCCTGATGGCTTTTTGACCATAAAAATGTGGGAGTAAAACCCCTTCCCCTCTTGATCTTTCGGAACCTGGGAAATGACCTTCTGTTGCATCAGTTCCTGTAACAGAGACTTCATGGCCAGAGCCTTTTCCCGATCCTTTGGCAGGTTTGTGATGTAAAACCGACTTGGGGGGCTTTGTGAAAATTCCAATTGATAACCCTTTTTGATTAACCCCAGAACAAAAGGACTCTTTGTTGTTTTTTCCCAGATTGGTAAGAAGTCCTGTAGTCTCCCCCCTACTAGATGGTCATTGTTTTTTAGGGGTTTGTTCTGGGGTTCTAAAGAGTACCCCACCTCTACCTCTTCCTCTCTGAGAAGACCAGGGTCTCTTCTGTGTGTGGTCCTTTTCCTTATCGGTTTGTCGAAAAGGACGAAAATTTTTCCTCTGCTGTACCGTTTTCTTCTTCTGTGGGAAAGCTTTCTTCTTGTCTGCTGTCCTGTCAAGGACAGTCTCTAGTTCTGGCCCAAACATCAGGTCTCCTGAAAAGGGAATTCCGCACAGTTTTACTTTAGAAGCTGAATCCCCTGACCAGGTCTTTAGCCAGAGTGCTCTTCTTGCTGAGTTAACAAGCGCAGAGGACCTGGCTGACATCCTGATAGATTCTGCAGAGGCATCTGCCATATATTTTACTGCCTTAAGCAGGGTAGGGAAGGACTCCAATAAGTCTTTTCTGGAGGTACCTGCCACAACATGATTTTTAAGTTGCTCTAACCAGCACTCCAGATTCCTAGCCACAACCGTAGCCGCCATTGCTGGCTTAAGATTAGCTAGAGATGAGTCCCAGGCTTTCTTCAGTAGCCCATCTGCCCTCTTATCCATAGCATCTTTGAGAATACCCATGTCCTCAAAAGCTAAATCAGTCTTCCTAGATACTTGAGAAAAGGCAGCGTCTATTTTTGGTTTTTTATTCCACAATAGTTCCTCATTCTCCTCAAAAGGAAACCTCCTTTTGAGGGTTTTAGAAAAAAACTGTCCTCTCTCTGGGTTCTTCCATTCCTTTTTAATAGTGTCTGTTAACACTTTATGCACAGGGAACACCCTGTGTTTAATTTCCTCCAGCCCCAGGTACATCTTGTCATGCACAGACAGCTGAGCCTTTTCTTCCTGGATCTCCAGGGTAGTATAAATTGCCTTGAGTAATTCATCCACCTCCTCAAGTGACAGCTTATATCTAGATGATCTTGACTCTTCTTCCACCTCCTCCTCCTCAGAATCAATGGTTGAGGGTGGAATGCTTTCCCTTTCCTCCTCCGACTCACTTTCCACCTGTCTGGAAGTGGACTGAGGGAAACTGGAGTGAGAACTCTGCTCTTGGCTGGAACTCTGGCCGTGCTTTACAAGGGAACGCACTGTCCCTAGGGCCTCTGCTAACTCCTTCCTCACAGAAGATAAGAGCTCTTTGCACTCTTGTGAGGATTCTTCTTTTACTAAATCCACAATGCAGGATTTGCACAGTGGTTTGGGCCAAGAGTCCCTTAAAGGATTTTTGCATGAGGGGCACTTTCTCCCTGTTCTCTCTGATTTGGCAGTAGCTTTCTGAAACAGAGAAACAAGAAAAACCCAGGTCCTTTAGAACTAAGGCTTCAGAGAAAAGTAGTACCTCCAGCCAACACCCTAAGTGCCCAGAGTCTCACTCCTTTGCTGAACTGCTAATGGAAACTGTTACCCCATAGCAGACAGCAGCAGGTTTTGAATAACCACATCAAAGATAAAACACCCAGTGATATAAAAGGAAAGAGGTGCCACCGCACCTCTCCTACCTGGGCCTGGCCGGGAACCTGGGCGCCTGCATCCGCCATTGCTGCTGACGATTCCGCTGTCTCCATAGTGCAATCCGCAGCTGCTGCACTGTGTACTAGGCTCCATGTGCCAAACAAAAGGAAGTCCCGGCCAGAGGACCCGCCCCTTCCTCCTGCGTTCCAGCAGCAGGAACCAATCGCTGCTACGCCCCGCCGGAAGTATCCGCCCACCGGAACTGACATCACCTGCTGTCCGGGATTCGGCGCCGCCATGCAGAGGCCTGGCATGGACGCTCTTACTGAGCACAACCGCGGCCCCCCGAACACCCCGGGTGGAAAACTTCCGGCAGACCATTACTCCTGTGAGCCGGAGAAGGAAGGGACACCGGAGCACCCTCCTCACGTAAGGGAAGGAGCTGGGTTGGTCTGAGTACCCAAACGTGGAGGTCCTGCCAAAACCCTCTCCTTGGAGAGAGCGCAGCCCCTCTGGTTCCCCAAGCAGTGCTTCCACCATGGCGGAGGAAACACTAAAACTGATGGCATGGTGGAAGCAGCTGCTTTTTAAAGGGGCGTTGTCACGCAGTGTTTCCTGTCTAAGAGGTGGAGCTACGCTCTCTCCAAGGTGCTGTCCTGAAAGGCGAAGGGAGAAAAAAAAGAAAAACTGTTTAGTTATCCCACAATGAGAATGCCCTGTGAGCACAGCAAGGCTAGCATGGGACCAGAACTCACTATATCATAGACAGTCCGAATGACAAGGCCAAAAACTGGAAGTATTAAGAGCCCCATAGCAAAGCATATACCAGGCTGGTCACTTTTTTTTGCCAGTGTCAGATCTTTCTATAGGCAACAGCATAACGCAACAGTCTCTGAATTCCTGTGTACCTCAAATGACAAAGAATATATAAATTCCATATTAGAGCAACTCCATTTGTTTCCGATTTGTTCAGCTATTTAACCAACACATTAGTTGAGATATATGCCAAAACAGCTATCATTTCTAATAACAAAATCCCTCATTACAGTAAACATACATTAAAAGAGTGTCTTTAAAAAAGGAGTTTTTAAACAATTAGGAAGGGCTGTGAAATTGTCTTACTTTTTGTAATCGCTGTCACAAGGGGGTTTCACAAATGCCATAAGTGTCTAGAAAGACAGCACCTGAAAAGTAGACAATTTGACAAGGTTACAACAGCCATGTTGTAAAGATCTAGGGTACATATACTGCATGTGGATTACAACTCCTCATGCCTTAGTACCGAACATACAGAACAGTCCAGATCTGAGACTTGTGTGTTATCAGCCATCTTCTTCTCCTCCAGACCCAACGGCAGGGAGGAAAACAAAAACGTAAGCAGCTTGAGTAAAATCCAATATGGCAACTCCAAAAACAGAGAATACAGATAATGGGGGAACAATTAAAACATGTCTGAGACAAGTTGTATCCCAACTTGGAAAATTTAAATTCAGAAGCTTTTTGGCTGCCTTCCAGTTGGGAAAAAGCTTGCTTCAAACATTATATTAATTCCTTTACACCCCCCTCCAGTGTGTGTGTGTGTACCATGCAGCGTTATAAGCAACCAAATAATGTACTGTATTATATACAGTCAATATTGGATACTATGGTGTTAACAGAGATTTAAAGTGTATGTAAACCCAAATCCTTTAATTATATATGTGTTTACCCATGCCACTGTTCGCATTAAAAGCACATACATTTTTTTTCTCAGTACCTTTAGAAAAACTAACTTAAAAAGTAATTGATCAAATTGGTTTTCTGTCTACTGACTTCCTCCTTCAGGATAAAAATGCTGACAAAGCAGCAGTGGCATTGTGACCCGTGCACAACTACGGTGGAGCTGCAAGCTGCCATGCTAACGCTCAGTATACCTGTAGTCTCTGTACTCTGCTAGCCCTTGAAAGAATAGTAAATCCAGCACAGTGCCTTCCAAGTACTGCCTCCCACAGCTCCTGCCAAGAAGTGTTTATTGGATTTTATACACGCGATACAATTCTTTTCTTGGAGTTCTTTGAGGAGCATAGGATTCAGATACAATTGGGTTATACTGCCACCTATAGGAAGACTTGGACACTGGTAAAAGAAAAAAGCACCCTGCTATAAACTCTCCCACTCCCAGCATGCCAGTTTTGTACCAAAGCAGTACGGAGAGCAAGACCATAAAACACAAGGAGGTAGGACCGGTGTCCCTCAATGAACTTCAAGGAAAGGATTTTATGGCGAGGACAAATATACAATTTTATATTTCTTATTCATTGAGAAACGTGGAACGAAGCGACAATTGGAATGTCAAAAGCAGCCCAACTGTGTTGGACGTGAATGGGACTGTCCTATGCCAAATGTGCAAAAATAAAGCCACACACTGCATAGGTGCGAATAGGTCCTGAAGGAATTTGTGAACAGGAGACCAGGTGGGAGCCATGCAAATCTGGGAAACAGTTGACTGATGCTAAAAAGCCCAATTAATGTTCACAGATCTAGTAGAGCAGTGGTTCTCAACTCCAGTCCTCAGGACCCACCAACAGGCCAGGTTTGCAAGATAGCTGAAATACATCACAGGTGATATCACTTGCTGCTCAGTGATTGCAGTATTCTAGTCTGCAACTCCCCAAGGTAATACTTTAAATCTGGCCTGTTGGTGGGTCCCAAGGACTGGAGTTGAGAACCACTGTAGTAGAGCATGCCTTGATCGGAGCATAGGCTTGAATAATGATCTGTCTGAGTCACTGAGAAATAGTGCAACAAGAGGCTGGTTATACTTTGGAGAGACCAACGATTACTGAACTGCAAAGTGTTTGAGAGGTATAAAACAGATTCCAAGTCTGAGTATCTTTAAGTTGATACACATCACATCAACAGGAGCTTAAAATGGATTCTCTAAAGCCGGTCATAGATGGATCAAAATTCAATCCATCTATGGGCAGGCTTGGTTTTACTGAAGTCAATCAATCAACTTCAGTACAACCAGCCTGTCAGTTTTTTTCATACGATCTCAGTCGGCGGCTATAGCTGGCAGCAGTGATCATTGTATTCTGACACAGGGGAAACCTCCCGCTGTCAGAATATAATAGCGCAGTGGGAGGGATTTGTCCATCAACACTGACTGTGTACATGTGGAAATCAAGAGATGTTGAAGGAAAGAAAATTGATATGGCCAGCCTAAATCTAGCGGTTATGGCAGCTGCCTGTGACTCTCAGAAACAACATGATTTAGCAAGGATTTGAGACTCTTCATCTGTCAGAGCCTCTGCAGTTGAAGGCTCACAGGCGGAGAAATGCTACACGCAGGTCAGATAAGGATCCTACAGGAGAAGGAGTTGAAGTATGCTTATGGCCTCTGTGGTCAAAGTCAGCAATTGAAATGCAGTTTGGCCCACAAAATCTTGCAAAACTGAGGTAAAATCCTCCCAGATTAAAACAGGAGGAGGACACCATACATAGGTGTACACATAACATTCCATAAAGTGATACAGCACTCAGTCTCTCCATGGTACAAAAATAATGGACAACTAAAGGATAATGACGCCCAGTGCTTAAAAAGAAAAAAAAAAAGTAGCTGGCCTACTCATAAAATGAGACTTCAGAAACTGGGTAATGCCAGAGGCCATACTTCCCAACTTTTTAATTTGGCAAAGAGGGACACCTGCCTTCTGAGGTGAAGAGTCAGTGTGATTATATGAGGGTGGTTAAAAGGGTGCAGTCACACTTATATTGCTTTCCACCTGCTGAAGATAGTTCACACCATCTTTTGTAGATACTTTCTTCCTCCACCCTAAGCAGTGGTTCCTCTTGCTGGCTACAGGATACAGGGCCGGCATGAAGAACCACAGCCTGCATCAGTAGGAGCAGGAGATGGACATTTGGAAGTGTGGAATATCTGCAAAGGCCTAGGAGCAGCAAAGTAGCTGAGTTTTAAATCCTAGGCCAGGTAAGTATATAGCTTCTTTTATTTTTATAGCTTTTTTTTACAAGTGGTTCTGTAGCTGTATTGGCTCAATGCCTGGCTGGAGTTTGATCATTCCTGACACCATCAGCTGGACTCCTCAGTAGCGAGGCTGAAAGCAATGAAGACAGCCCACAACAGTCATCTAGAGCCACTCCTGTTTTCTTTCTCTGGCTCCCAGGTGGGTCATTGCACAGATCACTAGAACGTGGCTCTCTTCCTGCCTTTTCTAATGCCGTGTACACAGGGGCGGACTTTTCGGCATCAAAAGGTCCGACGGTCTTTCCGTTGGACTTGCCTACACACGATCACACCAAAGGCTGACGGATTCATACGTGATGACGTACGACCGGAAAATAAGGAAGTTCGTAGCCAGTAGCTGCCCTAGTGTCGGTTTTCGTCTGTCAGACTAGCATACAGACGAACTGATTTTTCGACCGGACTTGAATCCGCTGGAAAGATTTGAAACATGTTTTAAATCAAAAGTCCGTCTGATTTTCCACCGAAAAAGTCCGCTGCAGGTCCGATGAAGCCCACACGGTCGGATTGTCCAACGGATTCGTTCCATCGGACCAGTCTGGTCGAAAAGTCTGCCCGTGTGTACACGGTATTACTCCTCTTGCTGAAGTCAGCCCTGGACAAGACCCTAGTAGGCAGAATTCAGAATGTTGGGTCCTGCTGCATGTGATTACACTGACAGGTAGTGGGACAAACCTGACGTTTGTGGAACCCTGGGATTCAGCTGAAAATCAGACAGTCCTGCACAATCCGGGACTGTTGGGAGGTATGCCAGATCTCTATACATGAAAAGCACCCTGTTGCCAATTTAAAACAGTACACAGAGATCTGGAAAGCGCCACAATGTGAATCCCAGTGCCCGAAGCTCACATACCAAGACATCCATTCTCCTAGAACACCAGCCAAAAAGTTAGGGCTGCCGATAGTGGAAATGAATAAACATGCTAGTCTTATTTTTTTTTTTGCCACTGTTCAAACCCTCCTGTAGGTGGTACTATAAACACCATGCTCTCTGAATCCTGCTGCCCCTCAATGAAAAAGAATATGAATAATAAAATTACCTTGTCCCCAAAAGGGTCGCTTACAAAAAGGAGACAAGCCCTGAAAAGAAACCCATCTACATTTACCATTCCAGTCTTCAAATGCAAACACTTCACTGCTCCCTTGCTTCTGTAGGCAATTGTCCTTTCCAAATGGGTCAAATACTTGTTTCCCAAACTATGGACAGTGGTCCTTCCCACTATATAGGGTATTTTTTATAGAAGTTTCTGTTGCTCAATAGATTGTCATCTGGATCAAGTATCATGAGCCAATGTTAAATTCAGTGTCTAATTTTAGTAAAGTGGTTAATATGTAATTAAACCCACATCATAAAAAAAACTATCAATAAATGATGTATTACTCACTCAGTCACTATGAGATCAGTCTTCTGTATGCTGAAAAAAACCTGGTTGATCCAACTGCTCTCTCTCTCTACCTTCTGTTCATGTCCCCAATTCAGCTAAGGATTTTGCAGCTGTGGTGCCAACTCTGCACATGCTCAGTTTTCAGTGAGTTTCTATGCTGAGCATTTCCTCCATCACATCTGAGCAACCCATGTGACTATAGAATCGTATGTATGTATGTATGTATGTATGTATGTATGTATGTATGTATGTATGTATGTATGTATATATATATATATATATATATACATATACATATACATATATACACACATACATACATACATACACACACACACACACACACACACGTAAATGATAGGCCACTCCCTCTTTCCTCCTCCTCCATGCCTACTAACCAGCTAAAACACAATGGGGTCGGGATACTACATATAGATAGGGGAGGTGAAACCTTCATCACTTATTATAAGACACAGCCTGTGACTGGCAGAAATCCATCCACACCATGTTATTTCCACAAAATAAAGATTTAATTTCAAATATATATTTGTATGCCAATTTAAATCAATTTATTCATATTTATTTTTACTCTGTATTGCAAAGGCTATTTTATAACGAGTAGAAGAGGACTAGAAGCTCCTGCTTATGTTTCCCTGCAGACAGGTTGAGAAAGAGCTTGGTCATGTGTATTACGAAAAAGGTAATTAATTTTGTATTTTTTATTAAAATAATTACAGTGCCATCATCCACATACAGAAATAGAAAGGACAATGTAAAATTAAACAGTGTTTGTTTAGCATCACTTTAAGGCTCAGTTCACACTACTCTGATGCGATTTTGACTCAATTTGCAGTGGGGTTATGTAGTGCGACTGGTTGCATTTTGGATGTGGTTTGAATATTCGATGGGGCCAAAATGGATCTTACCAAAGCAGCACAGGACCCTTTCTCAAAGTTGCATCGCAGCTGCACTGCATTGATTTAAAGAGGCACCATTGGAAGCAAGTTATTCCCATTCTCATGCAATTTGGTGTGACCCAAGCTGGATCTAAAAAATCACATCAGTGTGAACCAGGCCTAAGTGGTTAGTACTTCTGCTTGGCAGCACTAGGGTCGTTGGTTCAAATCCCAACCACGGCACTACCTGCCTGAAGTTTGAGTGTTCTCCCTGTGCCTGTGTGGGTTTCCTCCCACACTCCAAAGACATGCTGGCAGGTTAACTGACTCCTGTCTAAATTGGCCCTAGTATGTGTATAAATGTGAGTTAAGGACCTTAGATTGTAAGCTCCTTGAGGACAGGGACTGATGTGACTGTAAAACATATGTAATGCACTGGAAAAATTGTAAATCCCACTGATAAAAATGGTTTTCTATGTAGTTGCATATCCTGCTACTCAAACAAAAATTACAAACTCACATTTAGCAATAAAAAAAAAAAAAAAAAAAAAAAAAAAAAAAAAACCCACACACCTACAAATGACAGAAGGCTCAGTTTATTAAGATTTAAAGAGCTTTATCTGCAACAACGATCATGACTTTCCAGTTAAAGCCAATGAGAGCTGGAATTGGCAGTGACATTAGCTGAAAAAAAACACTGTTTAGGCCACCAGCATATGCATTGAGCCTATACTTACATGAGGTACAGTACATTGTTAACGGGGTTGTAAACCCTCAAGGTTTTTCACCTTAATGCAATCTATGCATTAAGGTGAAAAACCTCCGGTCATGCAGCAGCCCCCCGAACCCCCCCTTTTACTTACCTGAGCCCCGTAATTCCAGCAACGGAAATGAGCACACCAGCTCCGGCCGGTGTCTCGTGTCCCGATTGGATACATTGATAAGCAGTGCATTGGCTCCCGCTGCTGTCAATCAAATCCAGTGACATGGGCTCGGGGGGGGGGGGGGGGGGGGGGGTGGTTTGAGTCCTGCTGTCTGTTTCAATAGACGCAGCAGCAGGAGTCAAGAGTGTGCCCGCACGGGTGTCCTGAAGAACGCTTCTCCAATTGATGGGGCACTCGAGAAGTGGAGGCGCTACCAGCGCCGCTGAGGGACCCCAGAAGAGGAGGATCGGATCCACTCTCCAAAATCAACTGCACAGAGGCGGCAAGTATGACATGTTTGTTATTTTAAAAGAAAAGAAAAAACAAGGGTTTAGTAACTCTTTAAAATTATCGTCTTTTCTCCAAATGATGGCAAATTCTTTAACAACTGATATGCTGTGTACACACGGTCGGAATTTCCAACAAAGTGTTCGATGTGAGCTGGTTGTCGGAAATTGACCGTTTGTGGGCTCCATTGGACATATGTTGTCGGAATTTCCGACAACCAAAATTTGAGAGCTGGTTCTCAAATTTTCCCACAACAAAATCCGTTGCTGTAAACTCCGATCGTGTGTACACAATTCCGACGTACAAAATTCCACGCATGCTCGGAATCAAGCAGAACAGCCGCACTGGCTACCGAGCCTCACTTTTCTCGGCTCGTCGTACATGTTGTACGTCACTGCGTTCTTGACGTTCGGAATTTCTGACAACATTTGTGCGACCGTGTGTATGCGAGACAAGTATGAGCCAACATCCGTCGGAAATAAATCCAGAATTTTGTTGTCGTAATGTCTGATCGTGTGTACGTGGTATTAGGCTCCATGCACACCGGTTTAAAAACTGCTGCTTCCGCAGGAGTTTTGTGTTTTGCCTATAGAAGCAGCTCAATGGTATCCTAAGTGACCTTGCACATTAGGACGATTAGATAGATCAGACAGATTTTAAATGTAACATTTTTTTACATTTTGCACCTTTAAGTCTCCTGTAAACCGCAAGTGATGTCATGACATCGCTTCCGGGTTACTAAATCAGAGATCAGATCGAAGCAGATTCTGGCTTCATTCGGGTCTCCAGCCAGCCGACAGATGTGCTGGCTGGTCACTCAGCTCTCCCGGTGGGTCGGTTGCTGAAGGTGGCGGGAGGGGCGCGTTTATGTGGTGGGGGGCTCCTTAGCTGCATCGGTTGTTATCCCAAGAAGGCCGACCGGGGTTAAAGAGTCCGCGGGCACGTGAATTCATCATGTGCACTGACGGATCGGACACTTAGCGGTGGCATGCTGTAGGTTGCTGCTGTAAAAAAGCCTTGGAGACAAGCTTCACATGCTCAGTTTGGAGTGTATTGCTAGAGAGTTGTTTTTTTTACTTGGGAGAGTGCATGTGATCAGCATAGGGCCAATCAGCACTTTCCAGACAGAGGGTCAGGGGTCATGCAGCCTCATAGGACAGTCAGAGGAGAATGAAAAACTCCTCCTACAAGCTTTAACCAACTAGTGCTAGGCTGAACACTGATAGTGCAGTCTTGTGACTTCTAACTGCTTATGAGAAAAAGGGTATTTGGCAGTTAATATTTACTAAAACTATTGCATTTCCATGTTCTGTGTACTGTGGGAGACCAGATACAGTAAATGCAGGCTCCTGGGTTTAGTAACACTTTAAGAAACAGCCTGTAACCCCAGAAGTCTTGACTGCATGTTAGAACTTTATTAAATTTCATGTCAAGTTGACTTGCAAAGATCTAAAATCAATGGGCAGCACAGATGGCAAATAAAAAAAAAAAAAAAAAAAATATATTAATACAGGTAAACTGGCTTAATGATTTAAAGTGAAGGCCATTTTAAACATGGTGCTAACAAACTACATTGTCTAAGCTCAAGCTCTCGTGGTATTTTTTCTTTTTTGGTATATGTAAGAACTACAGACTCAGCAGAAGTTCAGTTGCATGACCATACAGGAAATATGTGCAGATATACTACACTAAAATATTTTTTAGCTGGGAATCCTGTCCAAGTCCAAAATATGCAAATAAGTTCCTTTTGGCAAAGTGTACAATTAATAATCGTAACAGTTGCCAGTGAGAGGAAAGGAGAGAACTGTGGAAAATTTGGAACCCAAACCACCGCTATTACAAGACCTTATTTACAGGTGCCGTAGAGCATTTATTTACTACAAGTACAGGACCATCTGGTGGCTGAAGAAGAAGACAACCATAAAAGACCATTAACATGTACCTCTAAAGGAGACGACCATAGACCATTACCAGGTATTTGCATTCCAGGCATACGTTCCTGAACGCATATGGCCTTAAAAACGTGAGTACTGCTTGGTGGTATAGGGTCCAGCTGTTAAATATTTCAGTCTGCGATAGATTTTGATAGGCTGCTAGAAGCAGGGCTGGCCACTGCACCTGGGCTTTCTAGGCACTTGGAAATTACAGGAATTGATACACATCGGCCAAATTACCCATGTGCATGTATCCTAAATGAATACAATTTAAATAGGAGCTCCAGGCTCCTTCAGAAAAAAATTAAAATTAACTTTATTATTAGGACACTTACCTGTCCTTAAATCTAGCGGTGTCTTCACCCGAGACAGGCTCTCGGGTGCTGGCGCCACCATCTCGGGTGAGGGAAACCGGCAGTGAAGCCTTGTAGCTTCACACCTGGTTCCCTACTGCACATGTGCTTTGTGAATGGCCTGGCGGCGGGGAGGGCCAAACTTCCGGATGAGTTTGCAGCTTCAAAGTCAGCCGGAAGTGGGAGCGGGTACTTGACAAAACAAGGTACCCGCTTCCCCCTCCCCCATGAAAGGTGCCAAATGTGGGAGGGGGGGGGGGGGAAATAGGCGGAGGTTCCCAGTTTGGGTGGCACTCAGCTTTAAATTGCTACAGCACAGTTTATAAACAATTGCCTTTTATACATCCATTTCCCTTTGTTGCTTCTTAGTGCTGCTGATCCCCTGCAGCCATGTCAGTATGTCCTGTCGACGTGACTCCAGCAATCCTGGCATGTCATTTACCAAGGCAGGTTTCCTAACTGAGGCAACAGTGGACCATGCCTGCATGTATTGAAATGGCCACTTGGATTCTACATTGAACCCCTAAGTAACAATGCAGGAGCACAGGAGCAAAGAGCTGTCACCCTTTAACAGAAGCTCCTGAACCAGGACCTTTATGACACGAGCGCCAGGCATTACCTTAATGGAAGCTGAAATTAAAAAAATAAATAAATAATATTGAAAATGTATTTTATAGTTACACTAACATGTTAAAGTGATATTAAAGCCTTTTTTTTTTTTTTTTTTTTAAATAACAAACGTGTTATACTTACCTGCTCTGTGCAATAGTTTTGCACAGAGCAGCCCAGATCCTCCTCTTCTCGGGTCCCATGCTGGCTCCTCCCTCCTGCCAGGTGCCCCCAGAGCAAGCAGCTTGCTCTGGGGGGACCCAAGCAGGCGCGCTCCCGACCTGTGGACTTGTGTGTCCATTCACACATGGAGCTGCGGCTCGGCCCACCCCCTCATCTCCCGACTGGCCAACTGGCTGTGATTGACAGCAGCGGGAGAGGCAAGGCTCTCATGGACATTGCTGGAGAGGGGGCTCAAGTAAGTATTAAGGGAGGCTGCTGCACACAAGTTTTTTTACCTTCATGCATAGAATGCATAAAGTTAAAATTTGTGCCTTTACAAGCACTTTTAAAGCGTACAGAAAGTTTCACTTATTTGGTCTACAAATCGGTGCAAAAAAAAAAAAAAAAAAAGAAGGACCCTAGAATTAGACTATTAAAGTGGTTGTACACTTCAGACATGAAATAGGAACAAAGCATGTCCCTTTGTAGTGTGTACTTGTCTTAATTTTGGTGTGCTGCTTAATTTCTCTTCTATCAGCATAAATCACTTCTGAAAAGTTTTTCTGGCATCAAAAGAGACAAGGTGACAGGAAGGGATCTCCAGCAGATTAAAAGCCTCAGTTCTGTTCCTGTGTGGAGAGGGGTATGTCTCTTCCCTCCAATCAGCACTCAGACCTCTCTGTCGAGTTCTGCAGTGTGTAACTTCAGTTCTCCACCCCTTTGTTCTGAGCTCTCAGACAAGGTTAAAGAGGAACTGCAGCCAAAAGAAAATAAAAAAATTGAAAAAAAATCCTGCAGCAGCCAGAGATATTGTTGATGAGATTTAGAGAGTTCAATTTTAAAAAAAACTATATTTGCTATGGAATATTTTATTAGTGTAGCACTTACATGTGCTGTGTGGGCAGCCATTTTAACTATGGGCAGATGAAGCTAGCACCAGTTTGTTCCGGGATATGGATAACAGACACTCACACAGACATAGCCTCATACACACACACACACACACACAGCCAGTAGATGTACCATTCTAATCCTCTTGTACTCCGTGGATCACTGGATGAAAGTCCCCGCTCGCTCTTTTAACCAAGCACAGGAGCCTCTGGACACACCCCTCTGGCCTCCTCCACCACTTGTTCAAGCACAGATCCCCAGCCTCTGGACACGCCTCTCCACCCACCTCCATACTCTAAAGCATAGATTCCCACCCAGATTCCACACCTCCACCATCCACTGAAGCACAGAGCTCTAAGGAGAGGGGAAAAAAAACAAAAAAAAAAAACAAACCACACCACACCTTTCTAAAAGACTGGACGATGATATCCCAGGAGCCATTGGGAGTAAATATTGTAGTATATTGCAAGTATTATAGGAGCAGGAAGTGCAGCAAGAGAATAAAAAAATAAATAAATAAATAAATAAATAAAAACACCCACACGTATGTAGAAAGCCCAATAGTAGTACAGGATTGCACCAAGAAGAAGAACTTTACAAATAGGCTGAAGGTCTGCTTTAAAAATTCAGCACTTTGAACAATTGTAGAGAAGATAAACAAGTACAACTTATGTAAGAAGATTTGTTTAATCTCTGTGTATCACTTGAGGATAGTCACTTAACTGGGTATATGTAAGGGTTTACAACCACTATAAAAGGGCATGCAAAGATCAATGTGGTAAACAAACAAAAAACAAACAAACCTTTAAAATCCAACATTTGGAATCTGCAGTTTTGCTCCAACCACTAAGGCCCAATTAGTGAATTACATCGTGCTTTCCATGGCAACTACCTTCTAGAGCTTGTCAAAGTGCAATGCCAAATGAACTCTAGCATGTAAAAAGAACAGACATTCATAAGCCTTCTCTTATGTCAACTATTTGAAGGTATTCAAGGGGTTATACGCTCATATGTACAGTATATGTAATGAAGTTTTGTAACAGTAAATCAGGAGTAGATAAAGATGGGTCATGCTAAATGCAGAAGAGTGATAGAGAAAAAAAAACCACGTGGTCCATTCTGTCTGCCTTTTTTGTTTTTTCCAAGGGTTATTTTTTATTTTTTAAGATCTTATTCTGCCTGAGGATAAACCTATATTTAAAATTCACTAACTAAGGAAATAGGTTGCCAACGCCACAAACTAGCAGAAATGCTGTTAATCTGACATATGTGGAGTTAGCATTTGCCACTGTCTAGTACAGAAATGAAAAAGCACGAACTAGAAAAAAAATGTGTTGGTACATGGGTAAACAACTAGTTTAAAGATGACATTGGGCAGTTAAGACCATATTTAAAGCGGAGATCCACCCAAAAGGGGAAGCTCCGCTTGTCTGCTTCCTCCTACTCTGCAGTCTTCTGGGACCTGTGAAGTTTACCAGAAGGCTGCGGGGGAAGGGGGGGTGGAGCAGGTACCTGGTTCTGCCCCCTCCTTACCCCGCAGCCTTCTGTGACACTTCAAAGGTCCCAGAAGACTGCAGCCTATTCACAAAGCGCAGCACGCTTCGCGCATGCGCAGAGGGTAACCGGCTGTGTAGCTGCAAGGCTTCACTGCCAGATTCCTCTAGTCAAGACGGCGGCGCTAGCACCCAATAGAGAATTGAACAATCGCTGCGGGTAAGGATACCATTGGATGCCTGCACATGTAAGTGCCCTAATATTAAAAGTCTGCAGCTACAGTATTTGTTATCAATTTTTTTTTCTGGCAGGGGGCTCCTCATTAAACCTAGCTGGAGCTAGCGGTGGTGTGTCACCAGGATCAGCGTTGAACCCAGATTTTTTATTTTACTTATCTGGTGGATGAAATAGAAAAAGTAAACAAATTTATGTAGAATTCTTAAAACTCAGAAAGATGGCGACATCGTACAAAAGAACCTTGACAGAGTGAGCATATGCGCGGCCACGGGAGCAGTCAAGCTGTGACCGAGCTCCGCACACTGCCAGCAATAAACCCAGCAAACTTCAGCACAAGACCAGCCACACCAACCACACCAACCCGAACCGAGCTGTGGACCAACCAGGGACTGCCATGAGATGGCAGAAACAGCAGTACAAACTAACCGAAGGAACCAGCCGCGACCCCCTCCCTCTGCACAGACTCCCCCTCCCAAGATGGCGCCGGGTAAGCAGGACACACGAGGCGGCCGGAGCAAGGAACGACCCACGACCCAGCTCCCCACAGCACACAGACCCATCTCCTAGAGCAGAACCGCGGGAACCCTTCTCCTCCCAGTCTTCTGGAGATCACGAGGAGGATGATCAAGGTGCAGTGTCTCCTTCCCTGTCCCCGTCTGAGCGCCCGTGGAACTTCCAGAACAGGCAGGCACCCCAGGCTCCTCTATGGACAGGAACATGGCCAAATTTGGCAGACTCCATATTCAGCCAATCCAGCCCAGCAGATCCCTCACTTCCACCTGCTCCCTATGCAGGGGAAACTGAGCTATTGGCAAGGTTTTCAGTCATGCTACTGCAGGAACTAAGGCCTGCTCCATAATCACTAATGATATCAAGCAAGGCATACAGAGTTTTGGCCTTAGACTAGACACCATTGAAACAAAAGCGGATAAAAAACAGTGACCAGAGTTAGCCAGAACTCCAGGGACGATGAGGAGGCCTACGTAAAAATAGAAGACCTGGAAAATAGGTCCCACCAATACAATGCGAGGATACGGGGCTACCAGAAACCCACACGGACCTGGGAGGGAGCTATGCATACCCTCATGAAAGAATACCGGACATATTACCACATCAACTAGAGGTGGACAGAATCCATAGGGCCCTAACAACCGAGGTCAGATGGACTGCCGCGAGTTGTGATAGTGAAACCGCACTACTACAAAATCAAAGAAAAACTAATGGCGGCATCTAGATACAGGCAAGATTTGAATTTATTCAGAACACCCATACAGCTGCACCTTCTACGGTTCAGAAACGTCGCACTCTAAAACCACTTCTACAGCAGCTGCTGAACTGCCAGATAAAGTACTGCTGGCCTTTCCCCTTCTGGCCCTTTTACATAGAGGCAAAAAAAAAAAAAAAAAAAAAAAAAAAAAAACAAACTTTTTCGAATTACCACGATGGAGAAGAGCTCCTACTGGAACTGGGAATCATCTCAAGGGACCAGCCGTCCCCATAGTCTTCCACTCATCAGAACTGTCCATTATCCCCTATATGGTCTTCACAACGCTCCAGACAGAATGGAAAGACTGCACCACACACCTGGATGGATGCAGATCTAGCCCTTGCTAGAAAGGGCCTTTTTACCTACATTGTCCCTTTCCCTCCAGGTCCATACAGAGATCCATGTTTGAATAGGGCATATTAAGCCCACATTTGGATGTTACTACCTCCAGGGGGGAGACAGGCTTTAAGGCCTTAAAGGTTACAGTTATGCATTGCTGAAGTTCATATTGACTGCTATTGGTTTACCAGGTGTTCTAGGGAACTAGATTGACCAGGTTGGGTAGACTACAACACAACAGGGAGGCCCGGCTGGCCCACTACTACCTCCTTGGTGGAAACGGGAGGGTGGGAGCGACATGGGTGCTCATACTGGAAAACTGCTAATTTAATCGTGTACAAATTATTTCAGTTAATCTCCTGTTTAATTCTGAATAAGGTATGAAGCCGGGGTCGACACGCAAGCCACTTGGGTGAACTTGCTCTCATCTTTTGTTTAGAGCAACTCCACAATCGATCCCCCAGGATTATGGCCTGGGGTGGGCTTTGCCCCCTTGGTACTACGGTTTAATAGGTAAAATGTGTATATATATTGAAGAGAATTCCAAGACCTATCTTCTTTACCTTCTTTCTTCTCTATCGGGCTCGGACCTCCCTCCCCGATCCGGCCATATCCTCACAGACCTCTGGGCTGCTCGCATCCTCCGGAACTTGGAGCCAGGAGGCTCTACACCTATGTCTAGGCGAGTGCACACTGCCAAACCATGATGTCGGCTGACCACTTGACAAAATACTCTATCATTACACTTAATTTGCAGGGCTTCAATTCCCCCATTAAGAGAACAAAGGCTTTCCTCTACTACCAAAAGCAGAAAGCAGACAGACATACTAATGTTGTAGGGGATTCATTTCTCCAAGACCTCAACCCCAAGATATCTTAGTGCTCAATGCCCACAGTTTGTCCACATTACTACCGTACATAACCTCAGTAAGAATACTCACCACACCATGGTCAGACCACTCGCCGGTTAGACTGTCCCTATCAAACCTATGGAAAAAGCCATACCCATCCCCTTGGAGACTAAACACAACATTATTAAATGACCTGGGAATAATTGCGGAGAGAAGGGGATACGTTCATTCTTTCGGGAGAATCTACCCTCGACCACATCCCCCAGAAATTAACTGGCAGCCCAAAAGGCCACTATTCGTGGTAAATTACTACAAATAGTGGCCAGGCACAAACAATCCCGAGACAGCACTGTTATACAACAAAAAAAAAAAAAGGTACTGAACAATCAGAACAAAAAGCATCACCTCAGGTTGACATTAGACATAAAATAAATGAGGCTAGACTGGCACTAAAACTGAGTCCTACCACCCAGGCAGAAAAAAAAAAAAAAAAAAAAAAAAAAAAACGGTGGTCACGACATACTATACGATGAGATAAACCCACCACACTACTAGCGAGAAAATTAGTTCCCCACCCCTATACACCAACATTACCAAAACCTAAAATAAAAAAAAACGGACAGTCAAGTCAGAACCCAGAAAGAATCGTAACCAAATTTGCAAGGTTCTTCTCCAAAATTATATATAGTGTTCCAGCGAAAGTGGAGCCAAACAAAAATGGAAGAATTTTTTTTAAACATACTCCCCTACCTAAATTGACACGAGAAGACTTGGAATTATTGGACCAAGAATTCTCAGAATTAGAAATAAGACAGGCGATTGAAAGTCTAAAAGCCTCAAAAACTGGGTTTTCAGGACAATACTATGGAAAATTTCGAGAGGTCTTGACCCCCAGATCCTTGCATGTTTTTTAATGCAATCAGAGAGGGCACGGCTCTTCCAGCACAGGAAAATACAGCGTATATACATGCAATACCGAAACTGGGAAAAGATCACGGGTGCTGCGCGAACTACCACCCATCTCATTGATCGATACGGATTTAAAGATCCTGGCGGTCAGACTGAACTCATTTCTAGTGAAATATATTCACCCAGATCAGGCGGGCTTTGTATCGGGATGTCAAGAGATGGACCAAACTAGAAGGGTTATATACATAATTTCCGCAGTTCACTCGGATTGGGATGGGAAAGGACTACCTTTTTTGTCATGACCCGACTGGGATTTGGAACTCACTTTATATCCACTCTCCAGATCCTCTATAGTTCCGACAGCAGCACTAACAATAAAAGGATACTTTTCGGGTCCTATCGCCATCCAGGGGGAGGACGCGTCAAGGATGCCCACTGTCCCCGCGACTTTTTGTACTGGCTCTAGAACCGCTCGCAGTAAAAATGCGTACTTCGCTAGACCACCCTCCCAAACCTATTCGCCATACTTAAAATAAACCACGACAAATCACAGGCTATGAACATTTCATTAGAGGAAAACATACTTTCCACCCTTAAACATTCCTATAAAGTTTATATGGCAGACAGAAGCTCTCCCATACGTGGGTATTAATCTCATCCCATCCTGGAACACTCTGTACTCACAAAAAAATACCCTGCTTTGTTTAAACGCATAGGGGCCAACTTGACAATGTGGCTACTCTACCCGCCGTCGTGGTTTGGCAGACTGCACTCGATTAAGATGAATGTGTTACCAAGAATACTCTCTTTCGAATGCTACCAGTGGCACTAGCCCAATCAGACTTGAAACTATTCCAAACTAAACTTCTATTGTTCATCTGGGGAGGTAAGAGGCCTAGGGTGAACAAATGCACAGTGCTTACTCCCAAGAGAAAAGGTGGGCTGGGAGTCCCGGATTTACTAAATTACTACTATGCAGCACAGCTGGCCCATATCACTAGATTTCACAGTTCACAACCCCATCCAATCTGGATGCAGATAGAGGCCGATGCCTGCAAGAAAAGCTTGATTTCCTCTATCCTCTGGCTATCCCCTAAGTAAACAACCCCAATCTTATGCCCGGCTCTCTCTCTCTCTCTCATTAACCACTTCCATACAGGGCATTTTCACCCCCTTCCTGCACAAGCCAATTTTCAGCTTTCAGCGCTGTCGCACTTTGAATAACAATTGCGCAGTCATACAACACTGTACCCAAATGAAATTATCATTTTTTCCCCACTAATAGAGCTTTCTTTTGGTGGTATTTGATCAGCTCTGCGGTTTTTATTTCTTGTGCTATAAACAAAACAAGAGTGACAAGTTTGAAAAAAAAAAAAAAAAAAAAAAAAAAAAAAAACAACCCCACAATATTTTTTACTATAATAAATATCCAAATTTTTTTTTTTTTTAAACAAATTTTTTCCTCAGGTTTAGGCAGATACGTATTCTACATATTTTTGGTAAAAAAAAATATCGCAATAAGCATATATTTATTGGTTTGCGCAAAAGTTATAGCGTCTACAAAATAAGGGGATAGATTTATAGCATTTTTATTATTATTTTTTTTTTTTTTACTAGTAATGGCGGCGAGCTGTGATTTTTATCGTGACTGCGATATTGCGGCGGACACATCGGACAATTTTGACACATTTTTGGGACCATTCACATTTATACAGCGATCCGTGCTATAAAAATGCATTGATTACTATATAAATGTTAACCAGGAGGGGGCGCTGTAGGGTTAAATATGTTGCTAGGGAGTAATTCTAACTGTGGGGGGAGGGGACTCACAAGGGGAGGAGACCGATCGTTGTGTTCCTCTGTACAAGGAACACACCATTGGTCTCCTCCCATCTGACAGGACGTGGATCTGTGTGTTTACACACACAGATCCACGGTCCTGCTCGGTTACCGGGCAATCGCGGGTGCCCAGCAGACATCGCGGCCGCCGGGCACGCGCACCGGGACCCGAGCGATGCGGCGGGCACGTGCGCCCCCTGGGCTGCCTGGGAGGCTGCGCCGTCATACGACGGCGGCCCAGAACAGCTGCACCGTCCCGCCGTCATATGACGGCGGGCGAACAGCAAGTGGTTAAACATATGGGACAGTGACAAAAGCTCATGAATTTAAAACCCTGCATACCCCACTGGCCCCTATTTTGGGAAACGCGAACTTCACCCTGGGCCTCACCCCCAGAACGTTTGAATGGTGGACAAACAAAGGGCTGTTGAGAATAGCAGACCTATGTGACCATAGGGGTATTTTGACAAGAAAATTGCTAGAAGACAAATACCAATTACCGACCTCAGAACTCTTTAGTTATACAAAGATTATACATTTCTTAACCACATCGCAGAATTCAGATATAACTAAGATGACCCCTATGGAATACTTGCATATGAAATTTGATAAGATCAAAAGGGCACATCTCTGAACTTTACATTGTTTTAATGAACTCTTCTGAAAAGCTAGAATACATGACGAGATGGGAAGCAGACCTCCAGGAGAGTATTGAGCTGGACGAATGGCATACGATAGCCCAGGAGGCTTCGAAATCCATCATAAACACATCACTGATAGAAGCAAAATTATAAAGTAATAATGAGATAATACATGTTCCTGGCAAGACAAGAGGGGACGATTTACCATGTGTGGTGGCAGTGCCCTAAGGTGAGGCGGTACTGGATTAGGGTGTATAACTTTATATACACTCTCACTCAGGTAAACCTTATCAAGTCCCCAAGACAGGCACTGCTGGGTACCAAAGTGGAACCAGCATCAAAACCGGAGACGTCTCATAGCATTCATATTTACAGCAGCAAAAATCATAATAGCAAAATCATGGAGATGGGCGGTGGTGCCATTTGACCAGCTCAAATATAAAAACTTTCCTGGATTATGCTAATCGAACGTATGACTCCAACCTTAACCGATAAAATGCAGCAGTTCAAAAAGGTCTGGGACACTTGGATACGGTACTTAACGGGGAACCCCCAATCTACATCAGCGTAGAGCAGCCAGAGATGGGCGGGACCAGGGTCATTCTCTAACGCTTTACTCCTTTACTTCTATTTCACTCTCTTCCTTTATACTTAATCTTCTCCTTTCTTTAACTCTAACTGAACTCTGATAAAATAACGGGGGTCATATAACAGACTCCTGGAAATGCTAACCCTATCCTTGGCAAACACCCCTAATTGAAAGAACATATCTAAAAAATAAAAATTTATTCCCAATTAGCAAATTTCTGTACTAGAATACAAAAGTTTAGATTTGATACCATTTATATTTACCAGGAACACATTTGCATATTTTGTACTTTTATTGTGGAAAACTTGGGGGGGGGGGGGGGGGAGATAAAAAGAGAACCTTGACAAAATGCTTATATGAGCAGTTAAATTACAAAATGTAATGGTGAAGAATGTACAAATGAGCACTATGAGCCACGGTAATAGCATTAATTCTTATGCGCTCAATGAAATGCTGTTGGGGAAAATTGAGCTAGAAAAACACTTGATGACCGCAAGAAAGGTAGCAACACCTAATGGAAAGTTACAGCTGCAAAATTAAACTAAAATTTAAAGAGGAACTCATTCATTCCATCAACATTATTTTTAATCCTTATGCTGCTAGCATTATTAAAATAGATGGAAAAGTAGATCAGATTTACTTGTTCTAAACCTTTTTTACATTCCTTCAGTTACTTCCTGGTTTTCTGGCCTAGGCAAATGAAGTCATACATCCCCGGAAGTCTTCAGGAGGCATTTTCTCAGCTAAGCACACCCTCCTGCCTATATAACTGAGCTAAGGACTGATGGATTCTAGGAAGTAAATGCTACAATTCAGGGGTAGGCAACCTCAGCCTGTTGTGGAAATTTTATGAAGATGTATTTTAATATGTATTGTCATAGTGTCTCCCAGTGTTAGTACTCCTGCAGCCCGCTCGAAAGAGCTGACTGGGGCAGATTGACGCTGGTTGAGATCCATTTGGTAGTAGAAAGCTCCTATGGGATGTAGAGAAGTGTTTGCAGAGTGGGGATGTCTGCCAGCGAAGGGCCCCTGTGCGATGCACAGAACGATTGTCGGGGGGGGGGGGGGGGGTGTTCGCACTGTAAAGACATTAATCGGTTTAGCGGATGTGCACTCGTGTCCCCCTTGTATGCCTGATCAACATATTTGGGGTGCCATGGCTTATACCTGCAGATAATCTCCCATCCACAGAGACAGTAGTATAGTCCGGGTATGTTTTGTTATCTGAACAAAGCAGAATAGGGATTCACGAACAAACAGTAAAAACGGGAGCCCTTGAATCGTTGTGGTCGGGAGCAGCATTTATAATCTCAGGCTTCCTGTGATATAGAGACAGGGGGCTGGAGATCGTACACACTGCCCCCACCCAGACACGCCCATAAGACTCCCTTAGTCATTATTCATTGGTTTTTGCATAAATTCATCTTGTTTTTTCCTGGATTTCCTGTGTTGACATTCATATCCTGTGAGGTCACATCCTGTGAAGGAAGTGATTGGCTGTCGGAGCCAGGGCTTCCGGTTTGTGATTGCTTTTGTAAAGCAGGTTTCTCTGGACGCAGAGTTCGCCAAAAAAGCAATTCGAATCGTCATGGGCAATGGGTCGTCCATGCACCCCAGTTATACAGCTGCACAATACATGAAATCTGGGTATGGGGCTAAGGCTATTAGACCCCTTAAAGATTTGCATATATGGTCAGAGGGTACAGTAAGGTGTATTCCTTTGGAAGGTATGAGACCCCAATATAAAAATACCTTGGAAGTAGTTCAGCTGTGGTTTCAGAAATCTGTGATGAGCGAGTTGTTCGATGTGTAGTACACGTTTGTGTGGTTAAATTGATTTCGAGATGCTCGTGTCTTTCCCATAGTATTTTTTTCTATTGCTAAAAGGAGTGAAGGTAGCATTCCATCTGGTTGTTTTGGAAACTATGAAATATCTCCCCCACATTTGTACCCAAAATGTTTGTCTCATGTTTTAGACTTCTCATTGTTTGTATGTAGTAACAAGAATATGCTTGAACCTAACGCGACAGCCCTCTTGCGTGTCGTGGCTGTTGTATTTTAGTAGGAACATGAATGTAAGGGTTACAGAGGGTTTAGTTATTGTCGGTTTTGTGGAATGTCAGTGACAGTTTACCAGTGTACACAAATGTATTGTTTACCATTCTTTGCAGGTCAAATATGAAGGATAGAGTAATAACTTGTTTATAAGCATCTTTTCAGGTCCAATGAGTTTCTGAAAGTGTATGTACATAGAAAGCAGGTGTATGTAGATAGCTGTACACATGTATAAATACACACGCCTAAAAAAAGGTAAAAAAGTATTATAGGCCATTTCACTGGGTCATTGTTTTTTTTTTTGCACCATTCTAAACCCTGCGTGTCTTCCTTCAGTTTGTAATTAGGAAGAAAATGGGGGGGGGGGGGAGAATGATGATGGGGAGAATTACAAATTTTCAAACCAATAATGCTAACCGCTCTAACGCTCTAATTCTAGCCAAGTTTGTGACCTAGTAGGAACGACAGGTTCCACGACGGTCTTTCTTTGATGGAATTTGAATCAGCAGTCTGGTGAAGGATATTGTCAATGGTTCCAGGTATTACAGCCCAGATGGCAAGGGACACACAGGTTATGCAGTGACCACAGTCATTAAGTTCCCAGTTCCCTGGGTTATTGCTATATGAGGTTTGTTTGGAGGTCAACCAAAACCAGAGTTGTACTTTCCTCAGCAGCTGTCCCCTACATTCTCAGCTGATGGGGTGGGTGTAGTCACTGTAACATGAATTTCAAAAGGTCCACCACAGGGTTAATAAGTCCCTCCTGGACCCTGACACAATAACTAGTTCACATTCTTTCCAACCAGGTGACTGGGTCACTGTAAAGAAGCTTGAGGGACTAGACAACTGGATCCACGCCAGCCACTGCAAGAAGCTGCTCAACTACACCAAAGGATGAGGAGTATGTTTATTTATATTTTTAAAGTGCATTTTCCAACTAGCTAAGAAAGCGAACAGGAAACATGGTTGGGTCTACTCAGTCTCCACCGAGCTCTAGTGCCCCAGCGATGATGGCGGTACATGCTATATGTGATGTTCATATTGGTATGAGGAGTTTTGACAAACTAGTAAAATCCAAACAGACACTTGTCAATAGAATTTAATGATACATTTCTAGAAGGTAAAATTTAAATTATAAAATTTTAACAATAGCTCTAGTTTTTGCCAGCTTTGGTATCGGGACAACTAGATAACCCACAAGTGTGCTTCGACTTTAGTATTAATGCGGATCTATAGCTTATAAAGGCAATTCCCCTAATGCAAGAGGTTCATGTGGGCTGGTGAAACTCATCCCAGCATCTCATGTCGCGGCCGATCGTGAGGATATGATGGCGCGCGAGAAGGTAAGAATGGCAGGGACAGCTGGAAGGGAATTGCTGACCAACACTGACCAGGGCATGGTTTCCTGCTTGTACACGATGGGGCTTGAGCTTTTGAAAGGATTGAACAATTTCTCATCCGTTGTGGATGGGATGTTCAATGTAACTGTTGAAGCTACAAGGAAGTTCCCACAGTCCAAGGGGGGTTTCTGTGAATTCATAGGTAACTGTTGTACCTGGATCGGGGATACTGGTGACAAAGTTTAGATCCATATGGATAAGGTTCAGATCCCTGCAAGGCAAAGCCAGAGATATAGCTATTAAAGTTGGAATCCTTTTAAGGGTTTGGGAGTCTTTGGGGATTTTATTTTTTTATTTTTCAGCAGATCATGGTTAAAGGAAGTAGGGGTATATATACACTCATGTTTTTGTTTCTATTCCTTCTATATGCCGTGATGAGGTACTACTGTTGCCTGATTGGATGAGTGAACAGAACGCGAGCAGATGACGACGCCCTGAAGCCCAACCCAAAGTACAAGACACAGAGGATCCCAGACCGACTGGCCGGCCTTCATATCCTCCTCTAAGCCATCCCTCCTGAAGAACAGAGTCTACATGTCAAGCCGCATTTTCCTTTTTATGGAATCATATGGACTGTAAGGACTGATTCAATTCCAGGTGTAAGAAGATCAAAATTCATCGAGGGGACACATGGGAGCATCTGACAAGAGGGATGTTGAGGAAATTTTATGAAGATGTATTTTAATATGTATTGTCATAGTGTCTCCCAGTGTTAGTACTCCCGCAGCCCGCTCTAAAGAGCTGACTAGGACAGAGGCAGACTGATGCTGGTTGAGATCCGTTTGGCAGTAGAAAGCTCCTTGGGGATGTAGAGAAGTGTTTGCAGCGTGGGGTCCCTGTGCGATGCACAGAACGATCGCCGGGGGGGGGATGCATTTGCTTTGCAAAGACATGATCGGTTTAGCGGATGTGCACTTGTGTCACCCCTGTATGCCTGAACATATTAGGGGTGCCATGGCTTATACCTGCAGATAATCTCCCATCCACAGAGACAGTAGTATAGTCCGGGTATGTTTTGTTCTCTGAACAAAGCAGAATAAGGGTTCACAAACAAAAACTGTAAAAACGGGAGCCTTTGAATCATTGTGATCGGGAGCAGCATTCATAATCTCAGGCTTCCTGTGATACAGAGACAGGGGGCTGGAGATCGTACACGCTGCCCCTGCCCAGACACGTCCATAAGACTCCCATAATCATTCATTGGTTGTTTTATAAATTCATCTAGTTCGGAAGGATTTCCTGTGTTGACATTCATATCCTGTGAGGTCATATCCTGTGAGGTAAGCGATTGGCTGTTGGGGCCAGGGCTTCCCGTTTGTGATTGCTTTTGTTGTCTTTGAATAAAAGAGGCAGTGAACTGCTCGGCAGGCATTTGGAGGAGCGATGGAGCTCAGACATTGACTAGGTCTATGTCTGTTTACTTGGGGAAAAAAGGGGAGATACAGGTTGTTTAAAGATGAATTATACCATTATGCAGATGTGGTGAAACTACAAATCCCCATCATGCCTCTGATTGTCAGGGACATGGATTATCTGCCCTTACTCAAGATGGCCATGGACAGAAATGCTAGGGAAGTGTTTAAAGTGATTTTTCAGCAAAATAAAACAGAGACATGGATGGATGGGGGAGTTTTAGTATAAAAAAAAAAAAAAAAAAAAAAAAAAAAAATGTATTAAATTGAGTTTTTGGTTTGTGTGGTCAGATGCCGTGTAGTTTGGCTTTAGGGATGTATAAAAAAAAAAAAAAATGCATATGACAACATTATAATATTGCCCCTGTATATACCAATTTCAATTTCATATACACACCATATTATAAGAGGAACATAGGAGTTTGAGTGGGTTCAATCGCAGGTAACCCAATTTATGATAGGGATGAAAAATCTCATCTACAATGAAGGGTCATTCAGGCCAAAATGACTGCCTTTGTAAAAGAATCCCCCAAACACCCGAAACCCACCCTGCCCGCGCTCTTTTATTGTTCTTGCTGCTATTGCAGCCATCAACAATGCACAGTGCTTCTTTGTATTGGAAGCATGTGACCTTCCCATGACAATACTAGAGACTAATGGCCTGTACACACGATCCGAATACCATATGAAAACTGTCGTCCAAGGAAGAATCGTATGATTTTCACGTGTATCCTACTTTCAAGAGCAGATCACGACAGTTCATCCAATATTATTCGATCGGACAAGCATGAAAATTTTCCTCGTACGATTTTCGTTTACTCAGTACAGTTGTCGTCCGAAAATACAATACAAATACATTACAAACACTTCCGATTTTTTTTTCTGTCGTATGAGAATTCATGACTTTACCTATTCAATTTCTACTTGCGACGATTAAGCAAAAAAAGTCGTACGACCCGTCGTACGATATTCGGATCATGTATACGGGCCATAAGGCAGGCCATACACAGAATCTCAGCCGGTTCAGCAGGGAATTCGCTCTGTGTATGGCCAGCCTAAGAGCCAATCTCTAGGTCAGACCACTGTCACATGACCGAGGGAGGGCACGTTTCCAGTTCCAATTTAAAACAGTTGCCAAAAATATCAATTTTTTTAAGTGGCAACATAAAGAAGCCATTTACTAGAATGAACAGGTATTAGGCAACATTCACATGAGAGTTCATCTGTGGCAGCAGGCAAGAATCAGCAGATTGTTGCCAGCAGTTGTAAATGCTGTTGCACACACTGTGCGCCATTCGATGCAGGTGTCAGCGCCAACTGTCAGATTTGTACGCTGCACAAAATTAATGGCTGACGCTGTTGCAGTTTGCATGTAACCACTTATTTGAGAGGTTGCGTGCAAATACTGACCCTGGATGCAGCCAGCGTGTGTCCAGGGACAGCATTTCTGTAGAGGTTTGACCACACACAAAATTGCCACAGGTAATCGTCCAGTTTGTATGCAGCCATAGCAGATACTGATGCTTCGAATGCAGTAGAGCACATGTGTCAAATACAAGGCCCATGAGCCAAAGCCGGCACTCCAGGTCATTTCACGTGGCCCTCTCACCTCTCCTGCGGGCATTTCCCCTTGTCTTCACTCCCACCTTGTCTTAGCAGTTGGCAGCAGAGAGGACGACAGGACTCCTCCGCTAGATCCGGTGCTTCTCCGTTCAGCTGCGGAGAGGCTCGTCTCTGCCTCCACCCATCTCAGGCAGAACTCTATCTACAGATCCGTCACGTCTCTGTGCAGCCGCAACGCCCCCTCGTCCCCTCCTCCCTGCATTCAGCAGACTCCGGCAGCATCACATTGTAAGGGGGGGGGTGCACTGTGATGTAAGGGAGGCTAGGGATTTCTTCACATCTGATGTAAGGGGGGGGGGGGGGGGGGGGGGGGATGGGATGCTCTGGACAGCTAGTCTTACCCCTTTGAGGGAAACCAGAATGCTCATGCGGCCCACAAAGAAATCAAGTTTGACAACCCTGCAGTAGAGCAACAGCTCACAACTCCCATGTGAATGTAGCTATCAAAATTATTTTAAATAGAACAAAGTCATTTTGGAAGGGGCCATAGGTTTTCTACAACCCTAATAGAACACTTTGGGGTAGCTTTGGATTGTGTTCCTCCTGTGACAAATACGCATTAGGGGCCATTCACACGTATCCTCTCCTGTGTGTTGCATGGTGCCTACATGAGCTGCATTGCCAAATAATCTTGAATGTTCTTCCAATGCACAAGAATGGACCAAAAATTGGACATGCAGCATCTCCCCCCAACGCAGTGCACACCCATTCATGGTATGCTGCTAGGCATGTGCGTCAAAGCTGTGTTGCCCTTACTGTGTTGAGTTGCCATTCAAAATGAAAGAAAAAAATAAATAAAGCCTGTTTAACTGCCTTCAGTTTGATCACAGAAAAACAGAAAGGGCTTGTTAACACTTGACTAAATTACTAAATAGGGAAGGGAGTGGATGGTGTTGCTGGGGGGAGTTAGTGGTGGTGGGAGAGCGATAGGAGATGTTGATGGAACATGGAGGCAGAGAAGGCATTGTAATCTCATCATGGAGAACAAGGGACATTGGAAACATGTTTAAGTTGGGGGGTTAAACGGATGGTGGAAATAGCAGGGATTTTAATGGGAGTTTGGAGTGGGAGGGTGTAGGAGTGTCTATATCATACACAGACATATAAAACAAAATAGATAATAGAAAATATTAAATTGTATCTGAAGAGCCGACATGAAAACTACATTCTGAATTCTATTTATTGTCGCAAAGCAGCCTTCGGCCCTAAAGTATTGCTACAGTACTTGCCAGAAATCCCTTAAAGGACCCTGCATTCACTAGATCTTGTCTCCCACCATACACAGAGAATGGAAATGCAATTCATTTAGTAAATATAAAACTGCTAAATACCTTGTCTCATCAGCAGTATATAGCAGTCTTGTGACTTCTATCAGTGTCTGGCTGAGCACTGGTTAAAGCTTGTAGGAGGAGTTTTCATTCTCCTCTGACTGTCTTATGAGACTGCATTACTCCTGACCCGCTATCTGGACAGGGCTGATTGGCCCTGTGCTGATCACATGCACCCTCTCAAGAAAAAATAAATAATGCTCAAGAAAAACACATCAGACTGAGCATGTGCATAGTGCCCCCAAGGCTCTGTACTTTCAGCAGATTGATTGGGGACTGTGGAAGAAGGGGAGGATTACAAAAAGACAGGATCAAACAGCTTTTTAAAACACAATGTGCAGGATTAACCCCTTAGGTTTCACATGAGTATAACAAGCATGCTTTACTGCATATGAGTATAACAAGCATGCTTTACTGCATATGAGTATAACAAGCATGCTTTACTGCATATGAGTATAACAAGCATGCTTTACTGCATATGGAGTATAACAAGCATGCTTTACTGCATATGGAGTATAACAAGCATGCTTTACTGCATATGGAGTATAACAAGCATGCTTTACTGCATATGAGTAGAACAAGCATGCTTTACTGCATATGAGTATAACAAGCATGCTTTACTGCATATGAGTAGAACAAGCATGCTTTACTGCATATGAGTATAACAAGCATGCTTTACTGCATATGAGTATAACAAGCATGCTTTACTGCATATGAGTATAACAAGCATGCTTTACTGCATATACATTACTGTTGTGGGTTTAGCAACACTTCAATATATGGATGCAAAGGGGTCTACCACTTCAAAAGTATTGCCTATATAGTCTGTACATACTGAGGCTGCAGCATTTGTTCCTTACATTTTGTCCTTAGAGTGGGTCCAAAAGTGATGACTGCTAAGGCACTCTGCAAAGCTTGCCCTATTCAGAAGAGCGCTAAATATTTGAGCATGGACAAGCACTCATCACAGTTTGCAATGGAAGCCACTTCAAAATAAACACGGGTTAAAGGTCTTTACGATATTTCAATGTTAAGGCTACAGGCTTTGTACCTGCTCCTAGCTTCCCTGAGCAGGCAGTTTTGGAATCAGGTGACTACTGAAGCACACAGCCAAGTTGATCCAATTAAAATGTGTACTAAGTCTTACACTGCATGCAAGTGCTCAGTGGTCTCAACAGCGAGAGCCGAGTACTCCAACACCATTTGCTGGAGACTACAATTGAGGGTCACTGTATGGCATTTCTTAGTAAAAAGAGGAAGAACCCTTTAAAATAATATGTCAGGTTACCTTTATAATATCCAGTTCGTTTCCAAAACAGATGCTTGGGAAAAAAAAAAAAAAAGTAATGAAAAAAAATCGTCCTAGTTCTCTTTTAAGGTCCATTTTAGTGTAAGGCTGACCGCAGGTCAGCCTGTTATTGTAGGAGGAGTCAGGCTGCATAAAGCCTGCCCTCCTTCTCCTTGCTTGTGGTCGTAGGATCTCGTGTCCCACCCACCCATTCCCTTTTTCTTTTCTATTTTTATTTTATTTCAATTCATACTTGGGTATGCCCCCTTTTAGGCATACTGACCATTTGACCAGGGCACAACTCAGGTCTATCTTCTTGTTGCTTTTTGTTCCTTGTTACACTATCACAGATTGACTCCGAGTACAAATTTGCTTTTATATAAATTGCTTTTAAAGTTTTCTCCTAGACTGATATCCCAAAAACAGATTCTAGACACTATTGAGGCACATAAAAGGTTTGTTTGCTGTATAGCACTATGAACTTATAAAAATTACAGAATAAAAAGACAAATCTTCCTTGGATATTGCGGACAAGAGTTACTCATCCCTTAATTGAAATCCATAAATTCCAAAAGACTGACATTTCACCAGCGTACCGTCTGTGAAATAGCAGAAAGGGCTTCTCTACCCCAACAACTCGTACACACGATCCGAAAATCGGACGACAGATCACCAGTTTCTTTTTTTGCATGCTAGTCACATCAAAAATGGAGAGGTTACTAAAGTTACAAAAATTCTCATACGACAGAATAAAAAAAACAAATCTAAAGAGATGTCATGCGTTGTAGTGTATTTCTATAGCATTTTCGGACAACAACTGTACTGCTTAACCACTTAAGGGCAGAGCCTCTTTCTGAGATTTGTTGTTTACAAGTCAAAAACAGTTTTTTTTGCTAGAAAATTACTTAGAACCCCCAAACATTATACATTTTTTCCCCTAACACCCTAGATAATAAAATGGCGGTCGTTGCAATACTTTTTGTCACACCGTATGCACAGCAGTCTTGCAAGTGCACTTTTTTTTGGAAAAAAATACATTTTTTTAATTAAAAAAATAAAACAGTAACGTTAGCCCAATTTTGTATTATATTGTGAAAGATAATGTTACGCCAAGTAAATTGATACAAAACATGTCACGCTTCAAACTTGCGCCCGCTTGTGGAATGGCGACAAACTTTTACCCTTAAAAATCTCCATAGGCGACAAAAAAAAAAAAAAAAAAAAAAAAAAAAACTCTACAGGTTGCATGTTTTGGGTTACAGAGGAGGTCTATGGCTAGAATTATTGCTCTCGCTCTACCGAGCGATACCTCACATGTGTGGTTTGAACACCGTTCAAACCGCTAGCTGCAGCTGCTGCCATAACAAGGATATCCCTCTTCAAAGTTAGGACGTATATCGGCGTGCGGTGGTCCAGAAGTGGTTGAACAAAAATTGTACGATCTGGTACCATATGAGAAAAAAAAATGTCATGTTTGTCTGATCGCGAAAGCTCTGTACGAACAATCCGATTATCATATGATCACTTAGAAAGCGGCATTTTAGTCTGATTTTCGGATCGTGTGTACGGGCCATAAGTAACTGATACATGTAAAACCTTCCGCCACCCTATATCCTGTTTATAATAGATGTACGCTTTTCTTGCTGTCCCACACACACTCAGGGAATAGCTCCTAATTAGATAGCCGCTGGCTGTCATCCTTCTGATCAGAGACACATCCACAATTCCTGGAAGCTGCTTGGAGCTGCAGCTAATCTCAGACAACTGACTCAGGAGATTTCCATTTTTGGAAAAAAAAAAAAAAAACACCCAACACATTAGCTTTCACATAAATTTCTCATCTATAAAAAGGTGCAGTAATCCTTTACAGGTTGTGCATCATGACTCTACTGCCTGCATGAAATAATACATACCATGTACAAATACTGCGATAACACTTTATAAACAGCCAATCCAATCCCATGGTTTGGTTTGAATACAAGAAACAAAAAAGATTTCCTGATCGAACTTAGAAAATTCAATTTCCTGGATTTTTTAAGATGACATTGCAAGCAACAGAGGGGTCCTCTGTCTATTGGCCCAATAATAGTCTTTAGGGCACTTTCACACTGGTTCGCTTCAAAACTGCTAGTTAAACACCTATGCTTTAATGGAGCGTTTTTGCGGTGAGGTTTTTAGGACATGCGACTCAAAAAACTGCACCAAAAAGGCTTAGTGGGGGGGTTTGAGGCACTTTTGAGGAGGTTCCCATTCATTGGTGAGGAGCATTTTTTGGTGCGTTTTTTTTTAGCTCCCAAACATGCTCCAAAGATGCTGTAAGCTGGGGGGGGGGGGGGGGGTTATTGACTGCAACAAAATTTCACCGCCCCAGTTTGAAAACATTCATTGATTTTAAAAGGGAAGCATTTTTCTTGCTTTTCAGTCACTTTTTTTTTTTTTTTTTTTTTTTTTAAGCACAAGCGCATGCAAAACGACTATGTGTCCGCTAACACCCGCCGGCATCCAATCCAAAAAAGACGGATGGGGATACATTTACCATCCATCTGGCAGATCGGATGACAGCCGGATGGAAACAGACATGCAGTCAGTTTCCATCCCCCCCCCCCCCCCACCCGCCCATAGAGGAGAGCGGGCTGTGTCTGCTCTGCACACAAACCTATCATCCACCTACTCAGCTTGGACGGATCAGCTCCATCTGAAAGGAGCCATATATAGTAACTCACAAAAGTGAGTACACCCCTCACATTTTATCTCTTTTCATGTGACAACACTAAAGAAATGACAATTTGCTACAATGTAAAGTAGTGAGTGTACAGCTTGTATAACAGTGTACGTTTGCCGTCCCCTCAAAATAACTCCACACACAACCATTAATGTCTAAACCGCTGGCAACAAAAGTGAGTACACCCCTAAGTGAAAATGTCTTCACCATTCCGAAACAATATTCTGGAGCCTTAGGCTGGTTTCACACCTATGCATTTTTAGTGCTTTTTGCATATTTGCACTACAGCCCATTTAACACGGTTTTCCTATGGAACACATTCTGTAGAGCAAATCTGCAAAATGCAGAAAGCAGTAAAAATGTTATCCTGTGACACTCCCATATCTATTTTCTAAACCCACACGGTGGCAGGGCCTTGGACTGTCACACCAGTAACACCCCTCCTGTATAAGGCCTGTTTCAAAGGGCTACAGCTTGTAAATAGTAGTGTGACCAGAATGCTTTTATGAAACTTTTAGCAAAGTTTTGGCAAGTTTCGAGCAGCCTTCTTTAAGCCTTTGAGGCACTCTTCAGCTTTTGTTTGGAAAGTTTATACAAATATCTTAACCACTTAAGCCCCGGAGAATTTTACCCTCTTCCTGACCAGAGCACTTTTTGCTATTCGGCACTGCGTCGCTTTAACCGACAATAGCGCGGTGGTACCCAAACAAAATTGACGTCCTTTTTTTCCCCACAAATAAAGCTTTCTTCTGGTGGTATGTGATCACCTCTGCAGTTTTTAATTTTTGCGCTATAAACAAAAAAAAAAAAAGCATTATTTTTTACTATAATAAATATCACCCCAAAAATATATATAAAAAAAAAAAAAAAAAAAAAATTCTCAGTTTAGGTCGATATGTATTCTTATACATATTTTTGATTAGGGCCAGTTCACACCATAGAAACGCAGTCCGGATGCACTCCAGATGCTTTTTTGCATGCGCGTTTTTGATGAAGTCCAGTGCATCCCCCCCCCCCCCCCCCTTTTTTCCCTTAACCCCAAGGGCCAGTTCGCACCAGATGCAGTTCCGTGTGCTTTTTTTCTGCACTAAAAATGCATGCACAGGCCAGAAATATTTTCTGGCAGCTCAGCTGGTCACGGCAGTTTGGTGGCTAGTGCCGGGCGCGCCCAACCCCGTGGCAGTTTTGGAGGCTGCGGTGGTCCGTTCTGTGGAGGCCCTAACACATTGACCCCTTCGAGGTCCCAAGGCTCCATATGACTTGACCACCTCCATGCACACGACTCTAAGGGCCTGGAAGGCAGGACTGGGACTTGAGAAGTTCCCACGGAATGCAGTATCCCCACATGCCCCCCTATGGAATAACCTGACCTTACCCCATCTTTACTCACTACCAGACCCCAAACTATGGGTCAAATGTGGCATTAAACTGATATCTGACCTCACCACTGGCACGGCAATACACCCCTTCAATCATCTAGTATGCCACAATAATGTTCCCCCCTCGCATTTATTTCGCTATATGCCACTGTCTCATGCGTTTAAAGCCCAAATACTACCCAATGACATGCAAATAGTACAATCCGATCTGGAGAGGGTCACAAGATATGAATGCACCAGGAAACCGACTTCGGTCCTCTATGCACATCTCCTTAGAGTTTCCTATCCAGATCTGTCAAAGCTCCGTCAGCGATGGACACAAGACATCCCGGGACTGGACTCCGAGGATTGGGAGGACATGTGGGACTTCCCCTTCAAAATCCTGGTCTTACTTCGTGACTGCCTCATACAATACAAAATACTACACCGGGCATATATTACCCCGTATAGAATGCATAAAATGAGAACCTCCCTGTCCTCGGAGCGTTGGAGGTGTACTGGGGATCCGGGCGACTTTATACACATCTTTTGGTCCTCCCCAGCTATTCAAAACTACTGGTCACAAGTAATATCTGTAATAAAAGAAGTGGTGGGAATAGATATAGCCCCAACCCCGCAGATATGCCTTCTAGGCTTAGTAGAAGCATTAACCCCCAGGATAGCGGAGAGGACTCTGATAGGACTCCTGATTTTCTATGCCAGAAAAATGATCACTCTCTGCTGGAAAAAAACGTGCCCCGCCGTCAATATTGCTATGGAAAACACATGTCAATAAAGCACTACCACTTTATAAGGAAACCTACCAAAATAGAGGATGCCCCAAAAAATACCGTAGAGTGTGGGCCAAATGGCTGGCGGAGGCCTCCACGGCAACCGCAGACTGATTGAGCATGTACATACCACTCTACGGGTGGATGTGATTTTGATACTTTGGGTGACACTTTTGTATTGTAATCTCTGATATGGGTTTATTTGATATCTATTATTGTCCCTTGGGTCTCGAATGAATGATCTGATCCTTAGATATTTCAATTGAGCATGAGCCAATACAGCACTAGGTTGTTTGTTGTTCTTTTCTTATAGACGTGCTACAGCTGTATGTCACTAATGATGGAAACAGCCCAGTTGCCGGCTGGCACTGGCCCCTGCGTGGGTCTAGTCCCAATGCTGTAGCGGGTTTACTGTTTTCTGTTTGTATGTCTTATACTCAAAGATTTTCAAAAAAAATAAAAAAAATGCATGCACAGGGTTTTCCATGTATTCCAATGGCTCTAGTTCACACCATGCAGTCAGTTTCCGGTGCAGAAAATGACTGGATGCTAGAACCATTGGGATACAAGGAAAACACTGTCCATGCATTTTGTGCAGAAAAAAAAAAAAAAAAAGCACACGGAACCGCGTCTGGTATGAACTAGCACCAAATAAGAACATGGGTGTTCCAGTGCGTTTTCAGTGCATTCCCGTGAGTTTTTGATGCTTTTTACAGCGTTCCAGTAGAATCCAGTGTAGGAAAAATGCAGCATGTTCTACTTTTTTTTCTGGAACGCACTGGAACTGCAAGCACTGGTGTGAATTATGCCATTAAAAACCATATAGCCTACTTTCTATGTGTTTTTGATGCAGAAAAAAAACAAAAAAAAACAACGCACTGGACTGCATGTGGTGTGAACTGGCCCAAAAAATAAATAAATTAGTAATGGCAACGATCTGCGATTTTTATCAGGACTGCGACATTATGGCGGACACATCTGACACTATTTTACATTGATTACTGTGTAAATGACGCTGGCGAAGAAGACGTTAACCACTAGGGGGCAGTGAAGGGGTTAAGTGTGTCCTAGGGAGTGATTGTAACTGTTAGGGGGCTGGACTTTAACACACTGGACAGTGATCACTGCTCTTGATGACAGAGAGCAGTGATCACTGTCCTGTCACTAGGCAGAACGTGAAATGCTTTGTTTACAAAAGCATCTCCCCGTGACATGATCTCGGGCACCTGGTGGACATAGAGTGCGCGGGACTCGCGGTCACGGAGACCGTGGTGGGCGCGCACCCGCGACACTGCTTCTTAAAGGGGACATACCTGTACCCCCTTTTGCCTACCAGCGCCTTTCTGCCGACGTACATCAGCGTGCGCTGGTCGGCAAGCGGTTAATGGGAGTGTTGATTGCCACTTTAAACAAGCTGCTAGCAGGCCTTCAACAAGCTTCAAGTAGCGTTAAGCCTGCTAGCAGCTTGTTTAAAGTGGCAACCAACACTTTCATTAGGATATGTTTAACATTTCCAGCTGGAGCTGAATGGCACTTTAAAAGCTTCAACAAAGCTTTTTGAAAGCTCTGCAAATGCTTTGTCAAAGCTTGCTGTACACACTTCTGTTATACAAGATGAAGCCTGTGTGAGACACACATTAGAGTGCTTCCACTCTGGATGAAGGAGCACAGGGGCACCTTTGTATAGCTCCTCTGGAGCCCCACATTACCACCTGTATAGCTGAATAAAAGGCAGCTCCTCCCCAACTAAGATAGTTCGATAACTTAGCCTGCGACAGGCCACTAGGGAGGGAGTCCTGTGCTGACGTAAGGATGGGCCAGAAAAGGAAAATTACAGTAAGTATTTGATAACAATTTTCCGTTTTCCTGGCCCATCCTCCCGTCAGCACACATGGGATATACCAAAGCTTAGTAGGGTGGGAAAGAACAAATTAAGAGAGACTCTGACATCTAAAGAAAAGCTGCTTAAAGCCAGAAGGAATTGACCTCTCTGGTCCTAAACATGCTGGTCACATATTTAATTTGTAAGGTTGAATGAAGGCCGCAACAGACCTTCAAGCTAGCCCTTACCTATATCCTCCAAGCAATCCTAGCATAACTGCCTCAAAGGCTGCCACCCCTCTAGTCAAATAGGCTTGCAATTATTTCAGAGCAGAAACTACATACTTCCTGCATGCCAGTTTAATCATCCTGGTAGGCCTGATGGCTAAATGAAAGGATTTTTTTTATTTATTTTTTTTTTCCACACTTTCCTCCTTTGACCAAGTTTCCCTGGAAACTGGATACTACTTTAAAATTGAACTTTGGGGGATAGACGTGGTATCCCTATCTCTGGTAAAACAGAAAAAAAACAATAAAAAGACACCAAAGTGCCCTTGCTGGAAAATGTTGCAATCTTCAACATCCTTCTGTCTGAAGTAGTTGTCAGGAGAACTAGTTTTACCATGCAGTACTACAATGGAAATGAAACCTGTTGGAGCAAAGGGTGCTCTCAGATCCAAGCCCAGGTCCCATAGAGGGAACAAGGATTTCCCTCAAGGTCATATATAGATTGTTTTCTGGAAGAAGCAACTGGTCATTGGCTTTGCACCTATCTGCAGTCTATGAAAAAATAAAGTAGAGATCCCCTAAACGGCATTGTAGTATGCCAGATGGGGCTGAAACAACTAATCGATTAATCGACAACTAATCGATTATGAAATTAATCGATTACTATTTTCATAATCGATTAATCTGCCAGTAACATAATGGGGTTAAAAAGAATAAAATTAGCCCTTTATATTACAAAAAGAACAAGTAATCGCTACTGTAAATATTACTTTCACAGTTCTACAGTAAAAAAATGAACCCCTTACAGTAGCGATTATTTGCTTTTTTTTGTACTATAAAGGGCTAATTTTAGTTTTTTTAACCCCATTATTTTAATAAACGTCTTAGGCCTGGTTCACATCTGTGTTTTTTGGTGCTTTTTGCAGAAACACACTACAGTTCATTTAACATGGTTTCCTATGGGACACGTTCACATCTATGCTTTTTTTCAGCCGCTGCGTATTTGGAAAGGGTCAGGGACTTTTTTTTCTTAATGCAAAACGGTGCTTTTTTGGTTCAATATACTTCAATGGAGAAGCTGCAGAAAAGCATGTAATGCGTTTTTGCAGCAATTTGTATTTTTTAATCTGCCCAGCAACAAATTGGCCAAAAAACTGTATTTCTCTTCTAATAGTGTATACAGTATATCTCCTCTGTCTGTTATTCTCAGAGTGGATTCAATATTTTGCTCCCTAACCATATAGTTGGTTATTTATATTTACAACTGCATAGAGATATTTAGGAATAAATTGTTTTTTTTTTTTTAAACTTTACATATTAACTAAATTATACACCACACTTTTTTTTTTAAAGGTTATTAACCGATTAATCGAAACAATAATCGACCAACTAATCGATTATGAAAATAATCGTTAGTTGCAGCCCTAATGCCAGACCAACCCCTAGCGCTGACTGTAAAATGTCAAGGATATTGGCTAGAGCAAGGAACACAGGAGAAAAAGCTTTGCTGAGCAAACAAAAACAAACTTCTTTCATATCCCCTCCTATGTAGCATTCGATGATCTTCTGGTCACCAGGATCTGAACAACATCAGATGAGAATCCCTGCACATCTAGTGTAGCCTATTCCATGGCCAGTAGTAGTCCAGTTGGATTGGGGTGCTGTTACTGACCTTGCCATAGAAGAATTCACTTGATCAGAGACAAAAATCAAACAGAAAATTCCATGGCACCCTGCACCCTCTATGACAGAGTCTTTGCATTGGTATCCTGTTCCAAATATCAGAAGCTGCATGTTCAGTGAAGTCTCCCTGAAAACTACTGCTGGAATGCCCCATAGGGCCAATATTGACATAACCAAACCAATAATTGATTTTGCTTCCTTGGCAAGAAGACCAAATTTTAACAGACTGGTTCTCTGCCCCACAAAAAGTTTCTTTGCAAGACGTAACAAGAAAAGACTCGATGTCCCCTTGTCAGGCAATGTAGGTTACTACCAATATATACCTCAATGTGGGATTTTTAAAAGGCAATGTAGTAAAGAGAAAATTATATTTAAATAAAAAGATAATTTATTGATACATAGAAAATATATAACATACTTTTGGTGATCGTGCGATAAAAAAAAAAAAAAAAAAAAGTCAAATGACATGAAATAAACAGGGAGCTCAAGCTCCAACATCGTGATACATCCTGCTACAAGATACAATCACCACCTAGAATGATGCGATGGCATCAAGTAGCGATATTCCAACGCGTTTCAACTTTATAACATCAAAAAAAACTTTGCAACGTGATGCAATATTTCCCTGACAAAGACTTTTTGATGTTATAAAGTTGAAACGCGTTGAAATATCGTTACTTGATGCCATCGCATCATTCTAGGTGGTGACTGTATCAATGTAGGAGCTTGAGCTCCCTATTTCATGTCATTTGAGGTTTTTTTTTAGTCGCACGATCACCAAAAGTATTTTTGTATGTTATATTTTCTATGTATCAATAAATTTATCTTTTTATCTAAATATGATTTTCTCTTTACTACATTGCCTTAAAAATCCCACATTGAGGTATATATTTGTTTCTAAATCTTCAAAGGGATGATGGCAATGACACACCCAACCCTCTGAGTCACCTATTTTTATGTAGGTTACTACTGTCTTGTTGTCAACCTTACTCAGGCCCCCTCAAAGATCCTGAAAGGCTTGCAATGCTAGAAAAAAAGGCTTCCTTCCAAGATACTTGGGGAGTCTGTACTTCACCGATCTCCAATGGTCTTGCACTTGTTTCTTCAGATCTTGGATTCCCCAGCCCCTGAGCAGTCTGGCTTCAGGATCATCCTATCTCCTGGGCTGAGAGGCATGCCTTAAAAAAAAAAAAAAAAAAAAAGCAGTGGCAATGGCCAAAATTCCAGTTCTTGTTGAATTTGTATAGGCACAAAGATTTTCTGATCCATAGATAGCCCAGCTCATAGGCTAAAGAAGGCAAAATGTAAAACTCCCTCCTGTGCCACCTGGCCCAAGGTACCACCACTGCCAACAAGATCTTTCAAAAAGATTCCTGGGACTGTGCAAATTCTGTAAAAAGCACCTAAACTGGAAGTGACATCTGACCACTGAAAATCTCACATGCCGCTGGTTCTCGGCATTGATCAGTACATGGAAATATGAGTCGGCCGGTCGATTTATACCAACTGGTCCTCCAGCTGAACTGTCCCTGTGACTGTCTGAACCATCTTGACCGATTGGCGTAGATGAACACATTTGGTTCCTTCAAACTAAAAACAGGCCAGAAGGTTCCTGCCTTAGGTACTAGAAAAACTGGGGAGAAAGGCCCTCAGATGATTCCATGTTTTTGGCATCACTGGCATGATGGCCTTGTAGCAGTATCAACATCTTCTCTTCTGAGATCTGTTGGACATAGGATTAAATGGATTCAGTGATCAGCTTTGGAATTTTCCATTGTACGCGCACCTGTCTTCTGGACCCACTGGTCTTTGATGACTGTCGTCCAAACCCTCCGGAAGGAGGCTACAATCAACTTCACTCAGGCCCCCTGGCCAAAGACTGGTTGGTAGCACCTAAAAAAAAAAAAAAAAAAAAAAAAAAAAAAAAAACCACACCCCACACACCCTCCAGCCATCTTAGCTTGCTCTGAACTTGATTTCAAGTTAAAAGTCATTTTAAGACACCTCCACTGTGATCTATTAAATCTGTAGCCTGTCCTATAAAATATTTGGCCTCCTGCACCCTCTGAAGTTTTTTCAAGTATCAACCAAAAGTCAGTTGCCAGGTTCCAATCTTTACAGAAACTGTGCCAAATCTTGTAGCTTCCAGTGTTGAATGTAATGCCATTTATAAAGTTAATATATAATCAAAGTTAACACATTGCTTGTTGGCAGGCAAAATCTGTCACTATATAGATTCTGTGCAAGCCTGATGGCCAGATCACCACGATTTCTGTGTTCCAGATGTGTTTCTGCATGAGTGTTTTTGATGCATTCTTAATGCGTTCCATGCAGCAACAATGCAACATTCTACTTCTGTTGATTGTACTAGAATACACGGTAATGGTGTGAACTAGGTCATTGGAATCAAAGTTAAACACTGTCCATGCGTTCTTGATGCAGAATAAAGACGCACTGGACTGCATTTGGTGTGAACAAGTCCACTTTCTCATCCATAGGATCTCTGAAGGCAACCAATTTATAAAAAGGCAAAGACACTTGCTGCACCAGACACTAGAGGGCAGCATCCACCCCTGGAAGTGCAGCACACAAACATACAGCAGCCATCATAAATGGATAAAGTTTAGAGAACCTGTTACTGTAAATTGGTCTTCTGACAAGGTATCTGTTATCCTTCATCAACGAGTGCTTTACATCATTATGGGTGTTGCTTGTGGTGTGGATATTTGTAGCTTCCTTTCCACAATAGCTGCCTTAATAGGGCTTAGAATTTTGCACAACCACATCCTTGTGAGGCAACCAGTGCAATTTCATTTCTCTGCCTCTGCAGACTGCATGCAGACCCAAAATGCATTGTGAGCAGGGTGAGGCATTCTCTATCATGCTGACATAAAAACGCATTTGTGCCAGTTTCCTGGATCCTGTCCCTTTACAGGGTAAGTGGAAACAACTCCTTTAGAGTGTATAGACCACATGGCTTAAGTGAATGTGAACTTAATTCATATAATTTGAGCTAGGCACATACAGTATATCTTCAGTGTCCTATTATCTCTCTTCAAAGAGAGAAGTCTTGTATCTCTCTCCTGACTCCTGTTATCAGCCTGATAACTCCTGACAAATTCTTGGACATATCAGAAAAAAGCAGCCTGACATTTGTCTGGGGAGGCTGCTATAAATAGATTAGCAGGGAGCTGGCCCTGTACAATACATGATGAGAGGGGGTGTGTGCCTTTCCTCCAATCAGCAACGTTGGCTATCTTGGCTGTATGCCCAAACACCACACTCTGTGTTAAACAGGAACAGAGAATTTCCTAACACAATCTGAACTTTCTAAACAGTATATAAAAACGTGAAGACAGCAGATATACATGTAAGACTTATGTAGGGAGATTTGGTTCATCTCTGTATCATCTGAGGCAGTTCAGTTCACTGGGTGTATGGAGGGTTTACATCCACTTTAATGAATGTGACAACCTGTTAGGTGTCATTGTCCTGGTCAGGACAAGATGATTGTTGGCAGGTTTTATGTCTTTTTGGATTATTTTCGTTCAGGGTTTCTGCTCCTAAAACAATGCAAAACCCCTAAATTTGCATAATCTCCTTGGGCGCTCTTTTAAGAACCATGTCCCACGTCGCCCCGCTCGCTCCTACCTTTGCCACTAACAGGTGTGGAAAGCTCATATTTGCACAAAATATATGGAGAAAAGCAAATTACCCCTCACCAAAAATATGGTACACTGTCTCTTTAAGAGCCATCTGCCTTCATCCACTCACTTTAGAAGCATCAGGTGAGCTTCAGGCAGCATTCCCAAAGGCAGACATCAGACACAGTAAGCTGGACACACACTATACAATCTTCTCTGGATTTCTTCCCTCAGATTAACCAAAACCACACAACAAGAGGCCAAACCTTAAGAGTCTTGATTTGTATGCAATCAGGCAGGCCCTTGCACTACATGGCTCCGCTAAATCTAAAGGAAACCAGACAACAAAAGTTGCATAGTGTGTTTAGAGTCTGAGAGAAAAAAAAAAAAAAAAACTCAGACTGTCAAGCCCACAGGAGTACACAGCACAGCAAGGGAGCCAGGACAGACATCCAGAGACAGACAGGAGAGTCAGAATCTGAGGTAAGTCCTTTACCTGGCAGGACTGCAGAGAGAGACCCTCACAACTGCAGACCCCCAAGATCATACACCATTGCATGGCGTCTGGTGGTCCCATCCTGTGCTGCCCATGTCCCTGCACCTTGTGACACCATTCATAGCTGCTCTCAGACTGACAAAGCCAGGACAGCAGTGCGGTGTGCTGCATATAAAGACAGGAAAAAATAAAAACCAAAAGGGAGAGACAATGATAACATTGCAGAGCTCTTAGGCTCCTTTCACACTGAGGCGCTAAAGTGCTAAAAATAGCGCCTGCAAAGCGCCCTGAAAGAGCCACTCAATGCAATCCAATGTGAAAGCCTTGAGGGCTTTCACACTGGAGCGGTGCGCTTGCAGGGCGGTCTAAAAAGTCCTGCAAGCCGCATCTTTGGAGCGGTGTATTTACCGCTCCTAAAGCGCCCCTTCCAATTGAAAACAATGGGAGATCGCTCCAAACCTGACGGTAAAGCGGCACTATATTTAGCGCCGCTGTACCGCCAGCGCCCCCACGCCTCAGTGTGAAAGTAGCCTTATAATACCACACCTGTACAATATCAATGATGTTCATTTTGTCCATAGCCTTGGCACAAAAAGGCACCCAGTTTAGGAAAAAAAGGATTTACCTTCAGCATTCAGGGTCTTTCAACTCCATGAGAGGCTGAACATGGAGGGGTACATTCGGCAGGGGGGGGGGATGCAGCAAACAACTTACTTATCAACAGGTGGCCTGGCGTAGACCAAAAAAGAAAGAACTATCTTAGTTGGGGAGGAGCTGCCTTTTATTAAGCTATACAGGTGGTAGGTAATGTGGGGCTCCAGAGGAGATGTTAACTCATTGTGTGCTGACGAGAGGATGGGCCAGGAAAAAGGTTTTACATAACCAAAATAAAAAATGATTATTGTAAGCACCCCTTTCAGTGGTAAATGGTTTGTCTCATCCCTCTACCTGCTACATCTGCAGGAGAGCTTGTTATTTTGAAAAATAAGAGACTTATTGGCCAGATCATAGGTGAAAATAGGGGAGAGAGAGCCTAAAAAAAAAAAGAAAACATATGTAACCACCACATCTAAGAATTAGTAAGCTGCAATGCAATGTATATTTGATTTTGGGTTTATTGTCGCTTTAAGTACTGTATCTGATTGGCTTAGGGTCGGTTCACACTACAACGACTTGGGATCCGACTTGTCAGCCCTCAAGCCGCCCCAAGTCACTTGACTTTGGGAAATGCATTATAGTCAATGAGAGCCTCTTAATGTACACTACTGAAGTCGCTCCGACTTCAAAAAAGGTTCCTGTACTACTTCAATCCGACTTCTAGGCGACCTGTACCAATAGAATTCAATGGAAGTCGCCTCCAAGTCGGATTTCCATCTATATTGAAGCGACTTTACAGGAAAAGAAATTAGTTTACCCAGGCAAACCCCTCCCTCCCAGAGAGCTGATTATTCTGTGATTGGCCACAGCTAAAGTTGCCTGTTCTGGAGGCGACTTGAAGTCGCGCTGTAAGTTGCTTAAAGTTGCATTGAAGCCGCGTTGAAGTCGCCTTGCAAAGTCGCGCTGAAGTCGTGTTGCCCCTGTGTGAATCGGCACTTAAGGAAAATTTTGGATCATATGAAGGATCACCACGTCTATCAGTAGACAAATTTAATTCAAACTCACTGTAAAATGGTGTTTCCATTGTGAGCGTCAAAAGTTACCTTCTGATGTACAGCATAGGCACAGAAAAAATATTTAGGTAACATCATTGTAGACAGCTGACTTTTCTGCTCTATTCAATTTCATTATGGAATCTTGAAATTTTCCACAATATTCTCACAGGAAAAATAAAAAATCGGGCATGTTGGAAATTTTTCAAAAAACTATTGATTTTCTAATCAATAATGGGAGAATCGTGCGAGAAATGTAATCAAAAAAGAAATGCGCATGTGCAATAAAAGAATATTCCCGGAAAGAAAAGATTCACAGCCACAAATTATTTTCTGTAGCAACAGGAGGTGAAATTGAAGACTTGGTTGGTCGAATTTCGAAATCAATGGTGGCATCATCGCATCACAAAATTCTTTCAAAATTTGACCATGTATGGCCAGCCTTAATTCTAGACATTTAAAGAGAAACTGAACTTTAAAAAGGCAAGACTTGCTTTGTCATTGAGAATCTAGAAATGTAGCAGAACGTTCAAAAAATGTTGATTTCAGAATGTTCATTCAATCTTCTGATCGGTAATGGGTTTAAATCGACATTGTCAGTTGGGAAATTCGGTTCATTCAGATGGGTGTTAAAAGGAAATGAAATTCTGAAGTACTTTTGAACAACATCTGTAAAGCCTCCAATGGCATTATCAAATATACTGACAAGAGTTTTTGTGGAAATGTTTGTGTGAAAATCTACCGGTATATGACCAAGCTTGAAGTGGTTGTAAAGGCAGAAGGTATTTTATCTTAATGCGTTCTATGCATTAAGATAAAAAGTCTTCTGTGTGCTGCAGCCCCTCTCAGCCCCCCTAATACTTTCTTGACCCCATCTAGATCCAGCGATGTTGTAGAAGTGTCTCGGCTGCCCGGGACTCTCCCCCTCATTGGCGGAGACAGCAGTGCGGCATGATTAGCTCCCGCTGCTGTTAAAGACAGTCAGTCAGCCAGCCAATGAGGAGAGAAAGGGGACAGGGCCGGGTCCCGGCTGAGTGTCTGAATGGACACACGGAGCTGCAGCTTGGCTCGGGTGGCCCCATAGCAAACTCTCATGAGAGTGAGAGAGAGAGCTGTGTATGATGTCATAAGCCTAGGCTTTTTACCAGACAAGAAACAGGAAGTGGACTGTATAAGGTATTTACCGACAGAAAAAAATGTTTTACTAGTCAAAGCTAAAACAACAATGGCAGAAGATTAACTAGATTGAAAGTTGAAAAAAATGACTGAAGGTCCGCTTTAAAATGTAATTCCATTCAAATTCTAACTAACTAAGGGAAAGGCTCGGTTCACACTGATACAATACAGGAAAGAACAGGAATCGCTGCGTTTCCTGCATCGCAATCACACTATGTTTATGCGATCTGCTGCAGGTGTCAATTTAAAGTTAAATGACACTCCAAAAGCAGGTCGCAGAGCACAGTGTGTTTACTAGAATCAAATTGCATGGGTATGAGCACCCATGTGATCCGATTCCAGTGTGGGGAGGTGCTTGCACCTTTTTCGTGCAGATGCGGTGCGATTTGAGCCATAGAAAATGATGAGCTCAAATTGCACTGCACAGAAAAGAATTTGTGATTGTGCGAATCACAGGTAATGTAAAGTATTGCATCAGTGTGAACCCAGCCTTAATCTAATCCCATCCCATTTTAAGACTATTCTATCTACCCTGTAAAAGAAAAAGATGTATACTTACCCATTCTGAACTGAAGCTGTTCCGGTCTGGTCCATCGCAACGATACCACATATGTGTATGTTGGTTTTGTGATTTATACCCATAGTACAACCCAGAAACAATAATGCGCATTTTGCTTTTTTTTCTAAGCCAACCTAAAACACACTGACATTGACACTAACTAACACCGATACTACCGTATATACTCGAGTATAAGTCGTTCCGAGTATAAGTCGAGGCCCTAATTTACCACAAAAAAAATGGGAAAAACTTATTGACCCGAGTATAAGACGAGGGTGAGAAATGCACAGCTACTGTAAGTGGAAAAGAGGGTCAACAATGCCCATTTGCAGCATCACTGTGCCCATTTGCAGCCATAGGTCCCCTGAACTTCCAACTCAGTAGTTAAGGGTTCCTAGATGCCCCCTAGCTGCAGCCAAAATTTGGGGTCTCTGAACCCAAAGGGTCCCGAAATGACATTGCTGCAGATAGACACAGTTGACCAAATTTGGGGCCCTGTATCTCGGGGCCACTTAGTGCTAAGAACCCCAAATTTGGTGTGCAAACCCAGTGGAACTAGCACCATAAAATTTCCAAAGCTGGGGTTTCTAGCACCAAGTGGTCACGAGATACAGGGCCCAAAAAATCAGTTCAGAAAATGTCAAGCACTTTTCTGCAGCAGAGAATGACATTTTCCGAACCAGTTTTGGGGCCCCGTATCACAGGGCCACTTGGTGCTAGGAACCCCAGCTTTGGATATGTTATGGTACCAGGTCCACTGGGTTTGCACACCAAATTTGGGGTTCCTAGCACCAAGTGGCCCTGAGATATGGGGCCCCAAATTCGGTTCAGAAAATGTCAAGCACTTTTCTGCAGCAGAGAATGACATTTTCCGAACCGATTTTGGGGCCCCGTATCTCGGGGCCACTTAGTGCTAGGAACTTCAGCTTTAGATATGTTGTGGTACTAGGTCCACTGGGTTTGCATACCAAATTTGGGGTTTCTAGCACCAAGTGGCCCTGAGATATGGGGCCCCCAAGGCGGTTCGGAAAATGAAATTTTTTGCTGCAGAAAAGTGCTTGACTCGAGTATAAGTCGAGGGGGGCACTTTCAGCACAAAAAAATGTGCTGAAAAATTCGACTTATACTCGAGTATATACGGTAATTTAATTTTAATTTTTTTAACCTGTCTCTGACCTTTGACCCTGACCCAAACACTAACCCTGGCACTGACCTAGATCAAACGTTCATCTAGGTTTTTTTTTTCTCTGCAAGGAAAGCGATACAATGGATCCCTCTCCTCCAATCACAGAGAGAGAAAACATAGGGGCAGGCTTCATAGTGACTGATTACTGCGGTAGCCAATCAGAGGCTATCACAGTGATCAGGTGACCCAGAATCGCGTGTTCATCGTCCCAAACGTTAGTATGGGGCCCGGGGCTCTCAGAGAGACAAAGGGAGATACGCAAATGTGTGGCAAAAAACCCAGTCTAGTGGGGCCGCATATTTGTGGTCAGCGTCAAGGGGTGAAGTATGCTGGGCACTAAGAAACGCACTTTTAAAAACATTTTAAATTTTTTTTAAATCTGGTAAATATGAATTGTGTATATTTTATCCTTGCAATTTCCAGTCAGCAGGTACAGCTCCAGTCTCCTTTTCCCTTATTTATTTATTTTTTAAACATGTTAACATGAAAGCTGAACACTAGGCAGATGTGAAAGACACATCCTTATATATAAAAGAGGTTTTTCTCCTACAGTTCATCTTTATTCTTCAATAGTGACAATCTTTTTGTGTGCATAAAAAATGCCTTTGTAAACTCAGACTTTACTATGTAAAAGTAGCAGTGATGTCATCAGATTGTGTACATAAACTGGAGAGAAAGCAAAACCGTGGGAGTGAACCAGCAAGACACACCTGCAGAAAAATACAGGGAGGGGGCGGGGCATGTACAAGACCAGTCACCCTGCACCAGTGTTCATTTTGGATAGGGAAGTAAATGGGAGTGAGGGGGTACACAGGGCAGGGTTCAATATTTTGGGGATGGGGAGGTGACCTGCAAATGGGGAAGTAAATGGGAGTGAGGGAGTGCACAGAGCACAGCACATTATACTTTGGGGATGAGGAGATGACCTGCAAATGGGGAAGTAAATGGGAGTGAGGGAGTGCACAGAGCACAGCACATTATACTTTGGGGATGAGGAGATGACCTGCAAATGGGGAAGTAAACGGGAGTGAGGGAGTGCACAGAGCACAGCACATTATACTTCGGGGAAGGGGAGGTGACCTGCAAATGGGGAAGTAAATGGGAGTGAGGAAGTGCACAGAGCAGAGCACATTATACTTCGGGGAAGGGGAGGTGACCTGCAAATGGGGAAGTAAATGGGAGTGAGGGAGTGCACAGAGCACAGCACATTATACTTTGGGGATGGGGAGGTGACCTGCAAAATGGGGGAAGTAAATGGGAGTGAGGGAGTGCACAGAGCACAGCACATTATACTTTGGGGATGGGGAGGTGACCTGCAAAATGGGGGAAGTAAATGGGAGTGAGGGAGTGCACAGAGCAGAGCACATTATACTTTGGGGATGGGGAGGTGACCTGCAAAATGGGGGAAGTAAATGGGCGTGAGGGAGTGCACAGAGCACAGCACATTATACTTTGGGGATGGGGAGGTGACCTGCAAAATGGGGGAAGTAAATGGGAGTGAGGGAGTGCACAGAGCAGAGTACATTATACTTTGGGGAAGGGGAGGTGACCTGCAAAATAAGGGAAGTAAATGGGAGTGAGGGAGTGCACAGAGCAGAGCACATTATACTTTGGGGAAGGGGAGGTGACCTGCAAAATGGGGGAAGTAAATGGGAGTGAGGGAGTGCACAGAGCAGAGTACATTATACTTTGGGGAAGGGGAGGTGACCTGCAAAATGAGGGAAGTAAACGGGAGTGAGGGAGTGCACAGAGCATTATACTTTGGGGAAGGGGAGGTGACCTGCAAATGGGGAAGTAAATGGGAGTGAGGGAGTGCACAGAGCAGAGCACATTATACTTTGGTGATGGGGAGGTGACCTGCAAAATGGGGGAAGTAAATAGGAGTGAGGGAGTGCACAGAGCAGAGTACATTATACTTTGGGGAAGGGGAGGTGACCTGCAAAATGAGGGAAGTAAATGGGAGTGAGGGAGTGCACAGAGCAGAGCACATTATACTTTGGGGAAGGGGAGGTGACCTGGAAAATGGGGGAAGTAAATGGGAGTGAGGGAGTGCACAGATCAGAGTACATTATACTTTGGGAAAGGGGAGGTGACCTGCAAAATGGGGGAAGTAAATGGGAGTGAGGGAGTGCACAGAGCAGAGTACATTATACTTTGGGGAAGGGGAGGTGACCTGCAAAATGAGGGAAGTAAATGGGAGTGAGGGAGTTCACAGAGCAGAGCACATTATACTTTGGGGAAGGGGAGGTGACCTGCAAATGGGGAAGTAAATGGGAGTGAGGGAGTGCACAGAGCAGAGCACATTATACTTTGGGGATGAGGAGATGACCTGCAAATGGGGAAGTAAACGGGAGTGAGGGAGTGCACAGAGCATTATACTTTGGGGAAGGGGAGGTGACCTGCAAATGGGGAAGTAAATGGGAGTGAGGGAGTGCACAGAGCAGAGCACATTATACTTTGGGGATGGGGAGGTGACCTGCAAAATGGGGGAAGTAAATAGGAGTGAGGGAGTGCACAGAGCAGAGTACATTATACTTTGGGGAAGGGGAGGTGACCTGCAAAATGAGGGAAGTAAATGGGAGTGAGGGAGTGCACAGAGCAGAGCACATTATACTTTGGGGAAGGGGAGGTGACCTGGAAAATGGGGGAAGTAAATGGGAGTGAGGGAGTGCACAGATCAGAGCACATTATACTTTGGGGATGGGGAGGTGACTTGCAAGTGGGGATGGGGAAATAAATGGAAGTGAGTGCACAGGGCAGGGTCCAATATTTTGGGGGAAGGGGAGGTGACCTGCAAAATGGGGGAAGTAAATGGGAGTGAGAGAGTGCACAGGGCAGAGAACTGATCTAGGGAGGCTGTTATTTTACACAGTGCTAAGCACTGATACCTTGCTGGGAGGGGAAACACTCACTACGTGGTTTGCAGGGCATTGTTACAGAACTACCAGGCAGACAGAAGGAGCCTGCATCTCTTAGTCAATACAACTTATCAGAGGGCTTTAAAAGACAGGCGGCGTTCCAGGGAAAGCGAAAGTTCAGGTGGGTAAAACATCCCTTCCTCACCATTTTGTTCCGTTTTCATTTGTCGAGCAAAATTGGAATTCATTCTCGTCAAAGGTTTTGTCAATTGACAAAAATTTGAATTTATTTTTTTTTTAGTTTTCGTCACTGAAAACATGTCACTGGCAAAAACTACGGCGAAAATATTTTCGTCAATAAAATTAACACTGCACTGCACTGCACAAGGAGAAGAGCAGCAGTGACAGGTCTTTATTACAGGAATATCCTGTACAGAGGAAACATTTCACTCAGGATTAACGCACAGATCTGGAAGAAACATACCAAGCACATTCTTCAAAGGAAGAATACACAAGACTCATGTATTTAGTCAATATTTCCTGATCCCGGAGTTCTGCTTCAAGGCCCAATTCCCACTTGAGTGCTTTGTAGCTCAATGCTCCAAAATGCTCAACATCTCATGGTTTTCAAGTTTACACCACATCATAGTATCACATGAAGCCTAAAGTTCAAAAAAGTACATGCGCTTATTTTGAGCTACAAGCATTTGTGGCTCCAACAGACCTAAATGGGAACGTCCCAAAAAAGCGAGGGAAAAAAAACACATACAAAAATGAGCATATCGTGCATTTTCCCCCTAACAATTAGCTTTTCATTGGCTAAAAGTATTCAAATTAATTTTAAAAAAAGGCAAAAAAGCCTGTAAAAACGACCAAAGACATTAAGCTCAAGTATAAATGCAGCCTAGGTCTAGGTTTACATCTATGCGGCTCTGCTTGATGCGTTTTTTCAGGCACATTTTGCATTTTTAAACACAAAAAAAAAAAAAAAATCACATCAGAAACACAACACTTGCAATTCTGGTGCAGCTCCATTGAGGTCTATTACCCACAAATCGTGGGAAAAAAGTCCCTGACCCTTTCCAAAAACACATCAGCCGCATAACGCATAGATGTGAACTTGTACCTTAGGAAAACGTGTTAAATGGACTGTAGTACATTTCCGCAAACTGCAAAACATAGGTGTGAACCGAGGGTAAATGTCTTTTATTTTACACACACACCTAAATATATAATCAGCCGTGTCTAAGTGCCTGAACACATCACCAGCTTAATTATTTTCTGACTGTTGAGTACGATTGGAATAATAAAAGATCCCAACTGATATTATAACTATACCAGGGAAATTATACCTGCAGTCTGCGAGTCAATCAAGCATACAACACACACTCTATGTAGTAATTTTTTTTCAAAACATTACAATTACTTTACTGCTGTTAGGTAACAAATACCCTCCACGTGCTGTAATATTTTTTTCCGGAAAGCTCTTTTTACATAAAGTAAAGCATCCTATTCTGCATGTGCTATACCACATTGACAAAAGAAGTCTCAATCACGCCTAGGTCTCATTCACACTGGCATACTACAGCGTGCACCGATGCGAGGACCACGTTTACCCACCCGGGTATGCAGAGGTGTTCCACTGTGTACATTTGTACACAATGGCTGCATGGACACAGCTGCTGCTCACAATTTGGCATGTGGGCGCACAGTCCTGAAGCCAGACAGTGTTTGCTGTTGTGTAACATGCAGATGTGCAATTTGTTTCACATACTTTATTTAGAATAGATTTTAAAAATATCATCACTGTTGTTTCTGGGTAAGAAATCCCTATCAGATCTGAAGGAACACCAATAGTAAAAAGTATATATCCACAGGTCTCATGCACACAGAGTTTGGCCCATCAGTTTGGCTGCCAGCAAATTTTCAAACTCAACGACAGGCTGAAATACACAGTTAGCCACCGAGCAGTACTCGCATTTTGGGCCGTATGCGTTCGGGGGAAGTATGGTTTCAAATGCAATAATACTGCATTCGAGGAATACATCCCTAAAACCCAAGTACTACTCGGTACAACGTCAAGCCACCACGTATTTCAGCCTGTCATAGATTTTGACGGGCTGCTAGCAATTAGACTGGATTGCTGCACCTGTGCCTTCCAGGCACCCAAAAATGCCGGAATTTGATGCCGAATGCCTAAAACGCCTTTGTGCATGTAGCCTTATTACTTACATTTCTGAAACTCAATTTTTCAGGGATCAACTTCCTTAGGAAGCAATGTGGTATGCAGGTGAAGAACTGGATCCACATCATATATAGGTCAAACTTGTCCTCATTCTACATAAATCAACCCTGTAAAGGTCAGATTAAAAAATACACATCTTGTCCAAAAAAATTAAATCATCAGACACCTATCCATATATTCACCTATCCTACATAATTCAGTCCACACTTAGATTGTACACAACAGAAAATCCTACAATTCAACTTCTCTCTTTTTCTGCACCTCCCACTGGACTGTGCTGTTGGCTGTAGCTGGCCATGAAGCCACTTACTGGTGGTCCTGGGTGGGCATTCTCGGGGGGGGGGGGGTGCAATGATAATCAAGCAGCGCAGACCCCACTGTCAGGAGAGCGGCTGATCGGCTCTCCTCTACTCACATCTGTCAGAGCGAGTGGAGGCATAGCCGATAAACGGTTCTTCCAGTTTACGCTGTGATCAGCTGTGATCAGCTGTGATTGGACACAGCTGATCACATGGTAAAGAGCCTACGTCAGAGGCTCTCTACCGAGATCAGTGATGCGGTGTGTCAGACTGATACACCACACCAACGATCGCCACGCTGAGCGCCCACACGGGCGCGATTGCAGCTTATCCTGCTGGACGTTATACAACACCCAGTCAGAATAATAAAACCACTTTCCAGCCGTCATTCTGCCATATGGCGGACTGGAAGAGGTTAAACAAACACATTTTTAACAGTGTATGGTTTTTGTTTGATAAGGTCCATTTATTCCAAAATCAAAATGTTAAAAATAAACTCCTTCGAATGACATTCAAATGTTCTGAGAATTTTCATATGAATTTTCCTAAGACTTTTGGTTTGAAATTCTATCCATTTATCACCAGCTTAAGGCCCCTTTCACACTGGGGCGGTGGGGGCGTCGGCGGTACAACAGCGCTATTTTTAGCGCTGCTGTACCGTCGTTCTTGCAGAGGTATTCGGCCGCTAGCGGTGCGGTTTTACCCCCCGCTGGCGGCCGATAAAGGGTTAATATCCCTCGTACAGCGCGGTATTGCCGCGGTATAGCCGTGCTGTCCCATTGATTTCAATGGGCAGGAGCGGGGAAGGAGCGGTGAATACACCGCTCCTTCCCCGCTCCAAAAAAGCGGTTTGCACAACTTTTCTCACCGCCCTGCCTGCGCACCGCTTCAGTGTGAAAGCCCTCGGGCTTTCACACTGAACAAACAGCGGAGGCTGTTTAGGAGCGGTTTTCAGGCGGTATTTTTAGCGCAATACCGCCTGAAAACCGCTCCAGTGTGAAAGGGGTCTTACTGTGGTAAGTGAAGGTAAAATTTCTGATATGACTCAACGGCTCATTGTGAGCTAAATGAACCAGCTTACCCAGTCTGCTATCAAGGTGTGCTCTTGCCCAACCTAAATGTCCTACTGGATAGAATATTTAGAACTCTGTAAGATTACAATCCACCTTTGTTAATACAAATTAGTGGCAAATTGCAATCACCTGTCCTTTTACAAATAATATATACCTCCACACATACGCTTGGTCACTTGTGGGGCTAGGTAAACTAAATATGGCTGTTCATTTTACCACAACCATGGAGATCTGACTATAATGTGAGTGTGAATTGAGATTTTTGCCCATTTAGGCCCACTTTTAAATATCCTGTCTTGAAGTATTACTGATGCAAATCTTTTGCACAACTGGAAGACATCCAGACAAGGTTTTGATAGAGGTCACCACTTAACTGCAAGCAAGCCTTCAAATTCATCCTATAGACTTTTATAAGCTATTAACTAGCTATAGTGGTTATTTTAAACCAAACAGAAAACAATGATGCAACTTTCCATTATACGAAGTTGATCAAAGCCAAATAGACACTCAACGACGTCTGCTCAGTTTCACCGAAAGCACACTAGGGTTCTTAAGCTCCATGGAGGTAGTATCTCTTTTTCGTCCCTTGTAAACAGTCCACTCTCAGTTAATCTACTTTGGTGCTAATAAGCAAGCAAATCCATTAAGGATTTTACAAGGCCAGACATGACATGAAAATATAGAGCACACAGTCTGCAGTCAAAACAACTAGCGTAAGGTAAAGGCTTACACCAAACTCTTCCTTATACATACAAATGATGGGTAGATTTCAAATCATAAACACAGTTATTGTATTTCCATGGCACTGAAACGGGTCTATATTTGGTTTTGGTATTTTGTACTTTCGGAAACAAGAGTAGGCCAAACTAATCCTCTGTCCAAATATAAGAGAAAAAAAAAAACAACAAACACGTGCTGTATGATGAGATCTAACCTTGTTACCTATTCTCTAATTACAAACCTCGATCAGGGTCAATACAGGCTAGGATGAAAATTAAGCTCACATGTATGTCTATTCCCATAAAAACCTCCTTTCTATTCTCTTTAGAAACAATGGGTTCCTGTCACACTGGCTGACTTGTACATAGCTGTGGACCATTCCAGAGCATAGATAATGGTATAATGGTAGATAATGGTTCGAAAGGTAGATGTTTTTACCTTAATGCATTCTCTGAATTAAAGTAGAAAAGAACTTCCGCATACAGCTCCCCCCCCCCCCCCGTATCCCCCTAAATACCTACCTGAGCCCAATCATGATCCAGTGATGCAGCAGCTCTCATAGCTCAGTCTCTCCTCATTGAACAGAGAGAAAGCAGCGGGAGCAATTGGCTCTTGCTGCTGTCAATCACAGCCAGTGAGGAGAGAGTGGGGGCGGGGGCTGAGCCACACTCTGCCAATAGACACACAGAGACAGCTCGGGAGCGAGCACACACAAGTGTCCCCATAACAAGCAGCTCTGGGGGCACTTGGCAGGAGGGAGGAGCCAGGAGCGCTGCCGGAGGACCCGAGAAGAAGAGGATCGGTGCTACTCTGTGCAAAACCATTGCACAGAGCAGGTAAGTATGACATGTTTGTTATTTTAAAGTAAAAAATTAAATAAAATTTGGTTTAGAATCACTTAAACAGTGAAAACCAACGGTTTCTCAGTTCTTGGTACTCCAAAATTTACTTCAGTTGGCATTTAACACCATCATTCTCTGAAGCAGCTTTCCATCTACTCTGATGACTACACGCAAGTCACATCTACGCAGATGAACACAAGACATAAGTGTCAGGAATAATAATTCTTACAAATTTGACCACACACATTTATCTGGGAATTCAGTGTCCAAACCTATTCTTTTTTTTTTTTTTTTTTTTTTGTAATCTTTATTTTATTTTATATATTAAAAAGAACATACAAACATATAGTCTATGGTCAGTCTTACCACATTACATTGCATTTCTTACAGTGCAGACCTAGATGTTTTAGACAAAAACAAATTATCGAACAAATTACAAAACAAATTATAAAACGGAGGGGTAAGGGAAGGAGGGGGAAGGGGATGAGGGATTAAATCATCTCCAAACAGTATTACACTGTTAAACAGTCATAATGAATCCTAAAGGGAGTCCTGCCGTAGCAGATTTGGCCGGACCCATCTTTCTTAACCCTCCATTCTGATACTGGAGGGGGGGTCTCGTCCCTGCTTTAAGGCCCCAAGATGCCCACTGGGCGGGTCCCTTGGGAGGGGGGCCACAGGCCTCCAACTAACCTCCACCAAGAGGGAGGCGCCCCACGGGCATCCCGTTGGGCCAATGCAGTCACAAAGGTGCCTGTGTCACCAGGCGGAGCCCCTATCCAATACGTCTACACAAGTAACGACTTTGTAACATTTAATGAGGGAGATACCAAAACTTGCCTTTAATCACTAGTGACGCATAGCGTCTCATATGAGCCTTCAACTATAGACCTTGTGAACCATGCATAAGGAAAGAAAAGGTTTACACCTTGTGCAACCAATAGGGCAGTGAGACATGCCATTCAGGTAAGCACGTCACCATAGTCCAAACCTATTCTAAACCTTACAAAGAAAATGGACATTTAAATGCCAAAGGCGTCCAAAGACCTCCAGTGGTATTCAGATTTGTATATATGGAGTGGACTGTGCTCAGGCAACAGAGGTGTTGGTGGTGTTACCACTGCCACAAACATAAATGTTTGAAATTTCTTATTAATGGGGGGGGGGGGGCGCAACAGTGGTCAGGACAAACTTTCTAAACTGCTTATACAGCTATTTATAGCAGGTAGTAAGCAGTCCTGCAAGGAGTCCACGGGCAATAGAGGTTTTCTCAGATGATTGCCATCATGTTGATGGGTAGTTTGTTAGATTAGATTGCCAGTTAGTTAGATTGCCAGTTGTTGATTGTAACATCTCCCTTTCTTCAATAAATAGGGCAATTAAGAGCAGTAGAGATTTAATTTTAGCAATAGGTATAAATCTCAATTCATCTCCAAAGTGTTTGAAAGTAAAGTCAAAGGTCTGTCTAAATACTTATTACCGTTCACAGCATAGGGACTAAGAGTTGCTCTTTGTGCGTCTCCCCCTCCTAGAAATTGAAGGAGCAAATGTATTTAGGCCCATGCTTCCATTCCCTCCACCTGTGAAGATGTAGGAGAATAGATTTCCAGTGCCAGGTCACCTAAACGGCATTCCCATGTAATGCTGACATCAGTGGCTGTTTCAGTCCAGGAAACGGAGGCATGCTGTATTCGCAGAGAACTCTAGTGTAGGATGCTAAAGTTCCACTTAAAGCGGTTGTATGACCGCAAAAAAAAAAAAAAAAACCTGTAAGGCAAAGACATAATGAGCTAGTATGCATTGCATACTAGCTCATTAAGGGGAAGCTTAGCTTGTTCGCACCCTCCACTGCCACATTTGGCACTTTTTGAGGGGGGGGGGGAGCAAGTGCCTGGTTTTGACAGGTACCCGCTCCCACTTCCATGTAAGATCGCCGATCTACGACATTTCCGGCCCCTCCTACTTCCCTCTGGGAGACACACACAGGTCCCAGAAGACGGCGGGACCAATCAGAAAGAGCAGTGTGACTCGGGCATGAGCATTAGTGAACCGGCTGTGAATCCTGAAAGCTTCACTGCCAGTTCCCCTTACTTACAATGCCGACGCCTGCACCCGAAGCAGATTGAAGAAGCAGCAGACAGAAATGACACTTCGTGTTTGGATTGAGACAAGTACACACTATAGGATATTCTTTGTTCATATTTCATGCCTGAAGTTTACAACCACTTTAAGTGTTCATCTGGGTAGAGGGTGCTAAAACTGGAATGCAGGAAAATTTCAGATAAAATAAAATCATGTTTAGACCAAGCACAAGGAATAAGCTGGAGTATAACAGAATTGGTAAAACACATATATTTGTTGATCAATCCTATAATGGCAAAAGGAAAAAAGGAAGAAGAGGGGGAAGCCACTTACCTTACCATTATATTCCCTCTATGTGTCAGCAAGGCTATAATTTTTAAATAATTCCAAGAGTTCAGACCTGTGTGTGCCAGACAGCCTTTCCTGGACCTGCAGGGAAAAAAAAAAAAAAAAAAAATCGATATTGGGCATTTTGTCATCAAAGTATGGAAGAAATGTATTTCTTGAAGAAAAATATTCAATGGTTGTTTGCTATAATCAAGATCTGTATCCTTTTTCTCGGGGGTATTAAACCCTTGATAGTGTAATGCCGCATACAGACGATCGGAATTTCCGACAACCAAACCGTGGATTTATTTCTGACGGGTGTTGGCTGAAACTTGTCTTGCATACACAATGTCGCACAAATGTTGTCGTAAATTCTGAACGTCAAGAACGCGGTGACGTACAACACGTACGACGGGACTAGAAAAAGGAAGTTCAATAGCCAGCTTCTGCTTGATTTTGAGCATGCGTGGAATTGTGCGTTGGAATTGTGTACACACAATCGGAAATTTACGACAACGGATTTTGTTGTCAGAAAATTTGAGAAACAGCTCTCAAATTTTGTTGGTCGGAAATTCTGACAAAAAATGTCCGATGGAGCCTACACACGGTCGGAATTTCCGACAACAAGCTCACATCGAACATTTGTTGTCGGAAATTCTGATCGTGTGTACAGGGCATAAGGCAGTGATTCTCAACTCCTGTCCTCAGGACCAACTAACAGGCCAGATTTTATGTATTACCTTGGGGAGATGCAGACTAGAATACTGCAATCACTGAGCAGCAAATTATATCACCGGTGATGTATTTCAGTTATCTTGCAAACCTGGCCTGTTAGTGGGTCCTGAGGACAGGAGTTAAGAACCACTGGTGTAAGGTAAAGCACCTGCCAAGAGGTCTTTCAAGACTTGGGAACTGCCAACTGTAAACTGAGCCTTAAGGATAGGTGGTTAAAAAAAATCGTCACGCAAAAGACGTGATGGTGCTTCCCTAGACGCTATAATCAAATTGTCACAATGTTGCACTGGTCTTAATCTTTGGCTGTCTCGTGAAATCGTTCCTTGCCGTATGGATAACGTTTTTAACAACACTGTACCTTCCTGACGATTCTCATTTAAAGGCTGGTCTGACAGATCTTGCGATCAAATTTCTTTCCAAACATGGTCTATTAGTTGGAAGCATCAAGAGTGAAGGTGATTACGGATAACAACATCTGTCCCCTTAGGCCTAGAAACTGCAAATGTCAGCAAGTGCAGAGCATCAACGATCGCTGTTGGATAAATCAGTTATATGATTGCAATGTAAGCAACCCAAGTTCTGGGGTGTTAAAAATAATTAAACCTCTTGAGGTGTATGTTACCTCCTGGACTGCTGTCTGTTACTTACAATTTACACTTTCATTAAGTGATATTAGGTTTAACTGGACTTCCAGCCCTTGAGGCTCTTCTACACAGCAGCCGTCCTGTCCTTTGCATTTTGTAACCAGGTTCACAGAATACAAAGTGTTCTGTGAATGGACAGGGGAGAGGAGGGAAGAACAGCAAGTCTCCTGTCAGAGTGCCAAAAATATAGCGCAATTTATACTACCAGTGCTCATTGATAGTGTAAATTGTATATAACAGATGGTGACATAAATTTCCTGAGATTTAAGGCTGATGTTTAGTTATTTTATTTTGCAATGCAGCACCAGGGACAGACCTTCTCTAATGGGGAGCACTAGTAAATGGTTAGCACTACCGCCAGGCAGCACTAGGGTCATCGGCAGTGGCGGCTGGTGGTCTTTTTTGGTGGGGGGAGGGGGGTTTCAGCAAACAACAACCGCTCCCCCAAAGGGGCCGGGGGCCCCTTCCCCCTCCGCTGTTTGTCTGTAGGCCCAGCACTTACTCCATCTAGGCGGGTAGCGGCTCTGTATCCTCTCCTCCATGGCAGCTTCCAGTGTGTGGCCCCTCCCCTCCTCCTAGGCATCCAATAGGATTGCCTGTCCTCCAGCCAACCGGTGTCAAAACCAGCTTCCTGATAGGCAGGGAGGAGGATCAGTGTTATACTAGCGGATATACATTCGCTGTTTTAACACACCTAGGTGGGCTGTAAGCGCATTCTCGGTGCCGGAGCCCACCCCATTTTAAAGCCTATTAGAACCTCTGGCTCTAATCAGTGCTTCAAAAAAAAAAAAAAAAACACCCCCGCCATGTGCCCAACGTCCTGAAAGGGGCCGGACGCATGGATAGGAGAGGTGGAGATGGACAGGGGAGGCGGCGCCCGTAATGGATGGGCCACCCCTTGTCGTCGGTTCGAATCCCAGCCATGGCAGGGACTGATGTGAATACACAATAAATATGTGTAAAGCACTGCGTAAATTGACAGCACTATACTGTATAAGTACTTGTATAAATAAATAATGAAGTGTCCTATGTCTGACTGGCTGTTGCATAGTGTAGAAATCTTCACGCCACAATGCTAATCTTCCAGGGTCAACATTGGCTGCTGGAAGTGTGAAAGAGTTTCACCGGTCATCCAACCCACTTCTGCACGCCACCTTCATTCACAGAACTTACAATATTCTTTCCTAGAATACAAAGCATTCTTTGAATGGAGGACAGGCAGATATATGACGGGATCTGCTTCCTTTAGTTATAGCACTGCATTCTGGTGAAAGAATACTTTGATTTCTGTGAATGGAGGAGGTAGCAAACAACGGCTGATGTTAAAGTGGTTCTAAAGGCTGAAGGTTTTTTACCTTCATGCATTCTATGCATGAAGGTAAAAAAGTCTTCTGTGTGCAGCAACCCCCCTAGCCCCTCCTTATACTAACCTGAGCTCTATAGTGATCCAGCGATGTGCAAGAGTGTCTTGGCTCTCTAGGAAATCTTCCTCCTCATTAGCTGAGACAATGTCAACCACAGCTAGTAGGCCAATAAGGAAAGAGAGGGGGTGGGGCTGAACCGTGTCTCCATGTCTGAATGGACACGCAGAGCAGTGGCTCAGGAGCGCACCTGCTTGGGTACCCCCATTGCAAGCTGCTTGCTCTGGGGGCACTCAACAGGAGAGAGGAGCCAGGAGCACCGGCGGGGACACCAGAAAAGGAGGATTGGGGCTGCCCTGTGCAAAACTGCTGCATAGGGCAGGTAAGTATATAAAATGCTTGTTATTTATTTATTTTATTTTTTTAAACATGCCTTTAATATCACTTTATCCCCAACAGTGCCAGAATGTCACCACTGTGAGAAGGACCTGGTGGCAGAGTGGAGATTTGTACACTATGAAGCAGCCAGCCAGACATGGGATACACTTCAATAAAGATAAGTTACGTCCCTGGTGCTGAACAGAAAAACAAGTAACTAAATTCAGCTTTAGAGTAGAATTGTAGAATTCTGGTCAAAACCCAACTACTCTTAAAGCCCAACGCCGGGCAAAAAAATGCTGAGTTAGACTTACCAGTAACTCCTTTTCTGAGAGTCTTCCAGGATAGCCCATGAGACCTAGGGCTCCTCCTACCAGGACAGGAAACACGTTAACCCCCACCAGATAAAAGGGCGATCCTCCAGGCCCCATGTCATTATTCTCGAGAACCGTAGGACGTCCCTGTAAAACATATGCATAATTCCACATAACTACAAGATAAAATCAGGTGGAAATTCGGCTGTCCTGGAAGACTCTCAGAAAAAGGAGTTACCGGTAAGTCTAACTCAGCTTTTCTCTAAGCATCTTCCAGGACAGCCCATGAGACGATGAGCCAGAACTTACTAGTCTTTGCCTTGTGTGCTCCTGAAAAGAGGACAAACAAGCCGTCTATTTTTCTAAAGGTCTTGGTGACCTCAAGGTAGACAAGAAGAATTCTTCTCAGGTCTAAAAAACGAAACTTTCTTTCTTGATCACCCTTTAGCAAACTACAAAAGGTTGGCAGTGCAATGTCCTGGGATCTGTGGAATGTACTGGCCACTTTAGGCAGAAATCCTGCATCAGTTTTCAAAACAACCCGATCCTCAAAAAAAGAAAGGCTCCCAAAACAATGTAGTTACAAAACATCTGGGGTGCCAAGGTTCGCCATCACTAGCTCTAGGGGCTCAAAAGGGAATTCTACCAGAGTTTGAAGCACCAGGGACAGGTCCCAGGTTGGACAACTTCTAACCACTACTGGCCTGGACCTAGAAATTGATTAGAAGAATCTAGCTATAGTAGGATTTTCCAAGAGGGGAAAATTGGAGAAAAACACTGATAGCTGCCTCCTGTACCTTTACCACCTCAATACTGGGCACTTTCACCCCCTTCCTGCCCAAGCCATTTTTCAGCTTTCAGCGCTGTCGCAATTTGAATGACAATTGCGCGATCATGTTACACTGCACCCTAATGAAATTTTTTATCATTTTCCCACAAATAGAGCTTTCTTTTGGTGGTATTTGATCACCTCTGCGGTTTTTATTTATTGCGCTATAAACAAAAGAAGAGGGACAAGTTTAAAAAAAAAACACAATATTTTTTACTTTTTGCTAAAATAAATATCCAATTTTTTTTTTCTAAAAAAACATTTTTTTTCCTCAGTTTAGGCCGATACGTATTCTTCTACATATTTTTGGTAAAAAAAAAAAATTAAAAAAAATCGCAATACGCGTATATTGATTGGTTTGAGCAAAAGTTATAGCGTCTCCAAATAGGGGATAGATTTATAGCATTTTTATTATTTTTTTTTTTTTTACTAGTAATGGCGGCGATCTGCGTTTTTTATTGTGACTGCGATATTGCGGCGGACATATCGGACACTTTTGACACATTTTTGAGACCATTGACATTTATACAGCGATCCGTGCTATAAAAATGCATTGATTACTGTGTAAATGTGACGGGCAGGGAAGGGGTTAAAACTAGGGGGTGATCGAGGGGTTAATGTGTGTCCTAGGGAGGTGATTCTAACTGTGGGAGGAGGGGTACTGACTGGGGGAGGTGACCGATCGGTGTCCCTATGTACAAGGGACAATCATCGGTCTCTTCTCCTCTCTGACAGGACGTGGATCTGTGTGTTTACACACACAGATCCACGGTCCTGCTCGGTTGCTGGGCAATCGCGGGTGCCCGGCGGACATCGCGGCCGTGCTCCCCCTAGTGGCTCAGGAAGGTGGTCAAGTCATATGACGTCCGCCCAGAACGAGAGCTGCCTCGTCCCGCAGTCATACGATAGTGGGCGGGCAGCTAGTGGTTAAGGTACTAACTAAAAGACCTTTCTCGGCACCCTCTTGAAAAAAATTCCAAAATTGAAGGAACATCATGAGTTTCTTTGAGTTTCAGATAACCAGGAGTTAAATTTCTTCCAAACCTTGGAATATATGGCTCTAGTGACTGGCTTTCTGCAATTTACCAGGGTCTTGACTACTTTGTCAGAGAACCCCTGGGCGCTTAGTATCTTTTCTTCAGATACCAGGCTGTCAAGTTTAAGGAAACCACCTGTGGGTGCGACACTGGACCCTGCGATAATAAGTCTTCTCTCTTCGGAAGACTCAGTGAAGGCTCTGAGTCCAGAGTCTATAACAGGTAAAACCATGGCATCTTGGGCCAGAAAGGGGCTATTAGGATAAGATCTCTTTCTTCTAGAATAAACTTCCGGAGGACTTCTGGAATTAGCCTGATCGTCGGTAAGGCGTAACAGAGGCCGAACGGCCACTGATTCGCCAGAGCATTGATCCCCAATGATCGATCCGCTGGGTTCAGAGAAAAGGACTTCTCTGTCCTGCGATTGTTCTAAACTGCGAACAGGTCCGCTTCTGGACTTCCCCATCTGTCGATGAGACCCGCAAAGATTTCGGGATGAAGGGACCAATTGTCTCGACATGCCCGATAGCGGCTGAGATAATTTGCCAGACAGTTTTGTGTCCCCTTCAGGTGCACTGCTGTAATTTAGGCTAGATTCCCTTCTGCCCATGATAAAATCTCCTGGGCAATAGATTGAAGTATCCGACTCCTTGTACCTTCTTGATTGTTGAGGTACGCAACCGTAGTGATATTGTCGGATAGAATCTAGGAGATTGTGACCCCGGATTTCCGTCTGAAACACCTCTCTGAACCGCTAGAAGCTCTCTCTGATTCGATGAAGCTCTTGCTTCCCTTGAGGACCATTCTCCCTGTGCCATTGTGTTTGAGGTGGGCTCCCCACCCCAGGAACTCACATTCATTGTGATCCTCTGGAATATAGGAATGGCCCATGGTAGACCTCTTGTTAGGTGCAGATGTGTCCTCCCCCACCACAAGCTTCTTTTTACCCTGGAGGGTAACAAGACCCTTGATTCCAGGGAACTTGCGTCTCCATCCCAATTCCTTAGTAGAAATAGCTTTAATGGGTGTTAATGAAATCTTGCACATGGCACTGCGGGAAAGCAAGAGGTCATCAGACCCACTGCTCTTGAAACCTCTCTCAGCGAGACCGACTGAGTGGTCTGTAAGGCTGACATTGTTTGCATCATTTTTGAGACCTTTTTCTGCGGGAGAAAAACTTTTTGGTCTGAGCAAAATTCGTACCCCAGATATGTCACTTTCTGGGCCGGAATTAAGGAAGACTTCTCTTATTAACCAGCCTAGAGATTGAAGGAAATCCTGTACCGTCTGGAGATCCGCTAATAACTTTTGGTATGACTCCGCCACCACTAGGAGGTCGTCCAGGTAAGGGATAATAGTTATCGCCTTTAACGTTAGTGGAGCCTGCAGCTCCCCTAACACATTTGTAAAAATGTGTGGTGCTGAGGACAGACGGAAGGGGAGGTCTTGAAACTGAAAGTGCCGAATCTCTGTTCCCATCTTGACCGCTAGTCTCAAGAATCTTTAGAAGGATGGATGGATAGGGATGTGCAGATAGGCATCCCTCAAATCCAAAGTGGCCATGAAGCAGTTTGGGTAAAGCAGGTTTTTGAGACCGGAGTTTCAGGATAAGCCGATATTTTCCTGATGGCTTTCTGATGACAAATATATGGGTATAAAATCCCTTGCCCTGATCCAACCAGGGAACCGGAATCAGGACCTTTTGATCTAACAAGTCTCCAATTTGGATACCCGGGCCCTTGCTTTTACCCAATCTTGAGGAGGGAAGGTGACCAATAATCGCTCTGGTGGCTGGCAAGAAAATTCCAGCCTGTACCCATTGGTCACTAGGTCCAGGATAAATGGACTTGAGGTGACTGCTGCTCATTGTGGGAGAAAAGCCTTAAATCTTCCTCCGACTGAGAGACACGAGTCACTGTGGCTTGGCAGGTTGTTGAGGAGGGTTAAACAAGACGCCCCCTCTATCTCTGCCCTTGTGTCCTGTCCAATGTTTTTTTAGGCCTATTGTCCCTTTCTCTAGGAACTTGCTGCCTACTTTGGCCATAAAAAAACTTTGACTGTCGGCTTTTTCTTATTCTCTGGAAAAGCCTTTTTTTTCTATCGGCCGTACGTTCCAGCGCCTCTTGCAGACCTGGGCCAAAAAGATGATCGCCTGTTAAGGGAAGACCACATAGGTGAAACTTTGAGGCAGCGTCGCCTGGCCAAGTTTTAAGCCATAGGCTTCTTCTGGCCGAATTCACTAAGGCCCAGGTCCTAGCTGTCATTCTTATCGACTCTGCGGAAGAATCAGCCAAAAGCCCCACTGCACGAAAGGGGAGAGGGAAAGATTTCAGAATCTGCTCTCTAGAGATACCAGCCAACAAATGTGTTTGTATTTGTGTCAACCATACTTCTAAATTTCTGGCTACACAAGTGGAGGCCAGAGCTGGTTTAAGATTCCCAATGGCTGAGTCCCAAGCTCTGTGAATAAGGACATCTCCTCTTTTATCCATCGTATCCCTAAGCGTGCCCATATCGTCAAACGCTAGGTCCGAGTTTTTTGAAACTATTGAAAGAGATGCGTCTAACTTGGGATTTTTGTTGCATGGCTGTGCTGTGTCCTCTTCAAATGGAAGTCTTCTTTTAAGGTTACCGGAAAAGAAAGGTTTTCTCTCTGAATTTTCCCACTCCAGCTTGATAGCATCAAGAAGGGAACTATGTACGGGAAAAACTCTAGCCTTTTTCTTATGCAAACCTTTGTACATAAGGTCATGTTTAGACAATTGTACCTTCTCCTCTTCTATATCAAGTGTCGAAAAGATAGCCTTTAATAAGTCATCTACATCTTCCAATGATAACTTATACCTTAAGCACCTTGCGGATTATTAATCCCTGGGCCCTGTATCTGACCCCAATTCGTCCGGACAAGACTGGGCAGATCCGGCTTCAGCCTCAGAGTCTTCACTCTCCACAATCTGCTGTGGAGCGCTAGGACCGGCTGAAGTCCTAACTGGAGATGGAACCTCTGAAGGGACTTGAATCTTGTCAAATAGTTTTAAACGAGCTATACGTAGACACAAGCTCATCTCTAGCAGAAGTCAGCATTTTTTGACAGGAGACTACCGGGTCATCCTTAACTAGGTTGTCTATACAGGTGTGGCAAACTGCTTTGATCCATGGAGGAGCTCAATTTGTTTCCGCAAACCGCACATTTCCTTTTTGATGGCTGCACTTGGGCCTTGTCCTAAAGTCTTGGCCTGCAAGAGAACAAATGCCCCCAATAAGGAGGAAAGGAAAAATGTGCCCCCTTCACCTAGTCTCTACTGGTTACAAGGGGGAGAACACTGACAGGATGTGCAAGTAAGTAAAATACACTTCAGGCTTACCTGTGAGGTGCTGGTGTTAGGGCCTGCTTCCACTGCCTGTGCAGGTATTGCAGAGGGGTCCATCCCGCCCCTGTAGTGGTCCACAGCCTCTGCCGGGTTTCACTCTTAAATACCAGCTTCCCAGCGTCCCTGTTCGTGCCGTTTAGAGACAGGAACTAGTGTCTCCGGCACCTGCTAATAATGTCATACGCCCCGGAAGTGTCCCTGCCGGGTACTTCCTGTGGGCCAGCTTGGACTGCATAAGTTGTGCCCCTTCACGCGCGTGGCTTCCTCTCTTCCCCTGCATGCTCCAGCCACGCTGTTGAACAGGGAGAGAACGGCCAACTGCCGCCATGTGGCTCGCGGACCAGAGCTCTGACATACACCGCGGCTGGCATTCCCCATGCACTGAGAAACAGGGACAGCAGCCACAAGCCTGCTCCCCTGGTGGATGTGACGCTCTGGGACCTAAGAAGAAGGTAGGAATACCACCCCAAAATGCCACAGGAGCCATGCTCATGAGACCTAGGGGAACCAGTTCCAGGAAACATGTTACCCCCCCTGTCCAGAGGAAACACTAATACTGACATGGGGCCTGGAGGACCGCCCTTTTATCTGGTGGGGGTTAACGTGTTTCCTGTCCTGGTTGGAGGAGCCCTAGGTCTGATGGGCTGTCCTGGAAGACGCTTAGAGAAAAAAGTTTTCCCATGCAGTGAAGCTGTGCCTGCATTGCTCACTTTTTTTTCTAGGGGTCAGAAGAAAGCTTTTACTCACCCGATCTGTCATTCCACCGGAAACAGGCACTCCTCCACTGCTCTGAGCATGATGATGCCAGGAAGAGTCCACAACTTAAGCCCACTGGAGTGTGGGGTGCCGAACCGGTCTTGTGCAGGGAGATCAGAGGTTTAAGTGAATCTCCTTTCTCCTCTCCCCTAGACAAAAATAAGCATTTAACCTCTGTAGTGCCAGCACAGCCTCACTGCATGGGAGAACTTCTTTTTGGCCCGAGTTGGGATTTAAAACTGTCCCTGACCCCCCAACACCTATTCTGACTTACCTGTGTAAGAAAGATCTGTGTACTTACCTATTTTCAAGCCTCTCAGACCAGGTCGCATGATCCCTCCTGTGTCAGCCATTGCCAGCTACAGGGGAAGGGAAAGGGCACTCTGGCAAGGGCTGGTAAAGCCTGGGAGCAATGACATCACCCACAGGCTTACAACGGCCCATCAGTTGTGGGGGTCCCTCCTCTTTCCTGCAGCTGACACGGGTGAGCCAGATCACGTCACGGCCTGAAAATAGGAAAGTATAGAGATCTTTCTTGCACAGGTTAGTCAGAATAGGTAGTTCTAAGTAGTTTTCTAGCAAACAAATAATGGTTTTAACTTGTAAGCAACAAATGTCAGAAAAAGGCTTAGTTGAGGAACTGCAGTCTGCGCACATAATTTGTTATAAAAACATTTTTGCCATTCTGAAGCTTCCCTCCAACCACTTTGCATATTATTTTATATATATTGTGATTCTGTACTTGCCAAATATGCTGCAGAAATCTCCCTTCGCTGAGTCTGGCAGCAACCATTTTAACTGTGGGCAACTGAAGCTGCTGCCTGCTCACTTCCTGGATTTACACAGGGGCACACCTACAGCTCTGCAGCTCTCATTGGCCCTGTTATGACTCACCCCCCCCCCTCCTTTCCTGGTAAACGCTTGCGAGAGTGAGAGAGAGCTGTGCATGATGTCATAAGCCTAGGCTAATTACCAGACAAGAAAGAGTAAGTGGGCTGTAGAAGGTATTTCATGACAGGAAAAAAAAAAATGTTTTACTAACCAAAGTTAAAACAACAAGGGCAAATGATTTAATAGATGAAAGTTAAAAAAAATTACTGAAGGTCCGCTTTAAGTGGTTAAACTGCACTCATTTACAGACCAAAGTTCATCCCTTTGATCCAAAAGAACAAAAAGATACAACGTTTCTTTTTATCTTAGCAATGTTGTGATAAACTTTGCAGCTGCCTTTTTTTTTTTGACAGCTGTGAGCAGAGAACGGCTCTGCACTAAATCGTAGAAATGCCCGATGAAGATTGTGAGGGGGGGGGTTGAATCGAGATCTCAAATTTTTTTTGCAGCTCTACCGTCTAGCATCAGGAGTTGGCAACTGCAGCCCTCCGGCTGTTGGAAACGACCTGTCCCATGAGTCATTGTAAAGGCCCATACACACAATCCCAAAATCGGACGAAAAAAATAGCAATTTCGAAGCGAAAATTCATCCGATATTATTTGATCGGACAAGCACGAACATTTTCTTCGTACCATACCAGATCGTAAGATTTTCGTTTAGTCAGTATAGTTGTGGTCCGAAAAAACAATACAAATACATTACAACACATGACATCACTTCTGATTTTTTTTTTTCTGTCGTACGAGAATTTTCGTGACTTTAGTAATCTATTCAATTTCTACTTGGGACAATTAAGCGAAAAAAGTTGTACGATCTGTCTTACAATATTCGGATTGTGTGTATGGGCCATAAGACTGACAGCTACAGGACCGGCAGCTACAGAACCGGCTGCTACAGGACTGATAATTACAGGACCGGCAGCTACAAGACTGACAGTTACAGGACCGGCAGCTACAGGACTGATAGTTACAGGACCGGCAGCTACAGGACTGATAATTACAGGACCGGCAGCTACAAGACTGATAATTATAGGACCGGCAGCTACAAGACTGATAGTTACGGGACCGGCAGCTACAAGACTGATAATTACAGGACCGGCATCTACAGGACCGGCTGCTACAGGACTGATAATTACAAGACCGGCAGCTACAGGACTGATAATTACAGGACCGGCAGCTACAGGACTGATAGTTACAGGACCGGCAGCTACAGGACTGATAGTTACAGGAGCGGCAGCTACAGGACTGATAGTTACAGGAGCGGCAGCTACAGGACTGATAGTTACAGGAGCGGCAGCTACAGGACCGGCTGCTACAGGACTGATAATTACAGGACCAACAGCTACAGGAATGATAATTACAGAACCAGCAGCTACAGGACTGATAATTACAGAACCGACAGCTACAGGACTGATAATTACATGACCAGCAGCTACAGGACTGGCAGCTACAGGACTGATAATTACAGGACCAACAGCTACAGGAATGATAATTACAGAACCAGCAGCTACAGGACTGATAATTACAGAACCGACAGCTACAGGACTGATAATTACATGACCGGCAGCTACAGGACTGATAATTACAGGACCGGCAGCTACAGGACTGATAATTACAGGACCGGCAGCTACAGGACTGATAATTACAGGACCAGCAGCTACAGGACTGACAGTTACAGGACCGGCAGCTACAGGATCGGCAGCTACAGGACTGATAGTTACAGGACCAACAGCTACAGGACCGATAGTTACAGGACCAGCAGCTACAGGACTGATAATTACAGGACCGACAGCTACAGGACTGACAGTTACAGGACTGACAGCTACAGAATCGATAGTTACAGGACCGGCAGCTACAGGACTGATAGTTACAGGACCGATAAATACAGGACCGGCAGCTACAAGAGGATGGGACTTGTAGTTCTACAATAACTGGAGGACTACAGTTGCCCACCCCTGCAAGTCTATCTGAATGCTGGAATGAGAAAAAAAAATTAACTACTTGCTAAACTCCCTTTCTAATTACCAAAGCCTGCGGTCACATGACATTCAGATCCCAAGCCTCAAGCCTTCTGTTTACATGAATCGGGGTCCTTCTTTTGGGTACCCTCATGTTGTGGGCACTTCCTATTGGCTGTCCAGCACCAGAATCCCTGCAGGATCCAGAGGAGGGGTGATGTCATTACGAGGGGACCAGATGATGGAGGATAACCTGCACTTTGGACTGGCGGTCCCCCCAGCAGGGAATGGGAAGTAGACTTAAATGATGGATTACAGGGGGGGGGGTTAGTTTTTGCCCGGAGTTGGGATTTAAGTTTTACCAATGTAATGATTAGTTTGGTTATTAGAAGAAGACAATTGGAATGAAGTGTGTTGGAAAGGTTTGGTGTTGATGGTGTCACCATGTGCTGTATATGCAGGCTGAGGTGTGATGACAATAATAACACAGCCCCCTGTAGAATGGCTGTCATTTGTGTAGTAGCACACACCTCATACACACAGGACACAGCACAAAGAAACATGTTTCCCCCCCAAATAAAGAGGCCCTGTCAGGCTCCACTCACCGTAAATGCTGTCATACCTCCCAGCTGCAGCTCGGTGACGTCATAGCTCTGCAGCCGTCTCGTATCCCAGGCAGCCCCGGTGGCGGGAGCTGGGGGGAGCCGGGGCCGGCATGTCCTCTCCTCACATCCCCAATTCACGCTTTTTGGTCCCGGCCACCACAACCGACACAAATAACCCCTGCGAAGGGGAAGTGGTACAGCCCGCCTTCAGCCGCTGTCAGCCAGAACCTGGCCGCGCCCACTAAAGAGGCGGTGAAAAGAAAAGGGGGCGGGGCGGCGGGAGGCTGGAAGAAGAAAGGGCGCTTGGAAAGAACGTAGTAGAGAGTTGCTGTCCGCTGTCATCACTTGGACGCGCCTGAGATACTGACAGCAGCCAGGTCCCGCCCACCGGAGGGATGGCAGCGCTCAGCTGCAGGCTCGGCTTGTGGACGCTGGGGCGCGCTCATTACGGGAAGGGGGGGAGGAGGTAAAGGAGTCAGTCTCCGGTCACTGCAAAAGGGGGTCTGACTACCAGAGGAGCTATTGACACTACGGGCTAAGGATGAAATGCAGGCGGTTTGTGGCACTGTGCTATGGGATGGAAGGGCTCAGCGAGTTCCAGGAAATGTGCATGTACCTGCACAATCCATAATCTTCATATGCCTGTAGTTCGGTGCTGCTGATCTCCCGTGCCCTCTTCGTAGTCACTTAAAGGGAAAGGAGTCATATTTGTAGGTCCCATTCATAGCATTTCCAGGAACGCATGTGGAAACAACCAAAACGCACCTCGTGCTTGTGGTGACATTAAGGCCCCAATCACACTAGGCTAGGCAAAAGTTCCATTTCCCACCTGCATTTTTCGCTTGGCGCACTTAGGGCAGACTTGAATGGGCAGCACTGCAAACGCGTCAAAGGAGCTCCCACGGCTTTTCTCAGATTTTTTGTACCACATGTTTTTATTGCATTTTATCGTAGGGCAGTGTACAGAGGTCAGTAATATGTAGAGCAGTGTACAGAGGTCAGTAATATGTAGGGCAGGGTACAGAAATCAGTAATATGTAGAGCAATGTACAGAGGTCAGTAATATGTAGAGCAGTGTACAGAGGTCAGTAATATGTAGAGCAGTGTACAGAGGTCAGTAATATGTAGAGCAGTGTACAGAGGTCAGTAATATGTAGAGCAGTGTACAGAAATCAGTAATATGTAGAGCAATGTACAGAGGTCAGTAATATGTAGAGCAGTGTACAGAGGTCAGTAATATGTAGAGCAGTGTACAGAGGTCAGTAATATGTAGAGCAGTGTACAGAGGTCAGTAATATGTAGAGCAGTGTACAGAGGTCAGTAATATGTAGAGCAGTGTACAGAGGTCAGTAATATGTAGAGCAGTGTACAGAGGTCAGTAATATGTAGAGCAGTGTACAGAGGTCAGTAATATGTAGGGCAGTGTACAGAGGTCAGTAATATGTAGGGCAGTGTACAGAGGTCAGTAATATGTAGAGCAGCGTACAGAGGTCAGTAATATGTAGAGCAGCGTACAGAGGTCAGTAATATGTAGAGCAGCGTACAGAGGTCAGTAATATGTAGAGCAGTGTACAGAGGTCAGTAATATGTAGAGCAGTGTACAGAGGTCAGTAATATGTAGAGCAGTGTACAGAGGTCAGTAATATGTAGAGCAGTGTACAGAGGTCAGTAATATGTAGAGCAGTGTACAGAGGTCAGTAATATGTAGAGCAATGTACAGAGGTCAGTAATATGTAGAGCAATGTACAGAGGTCAGTAATATGTAGAGCAGCGTACAGAGGTCAGTAATATGTAGAGCAGCGTACAGAGGTCAGTAATATGTAGAGCAGCGTACAGAGGTCAGTAATATGTAGAGCAGCGTACAGAGGTCAGTAATATGTAGGGCAGGGTACAGAAGTCAGTAATATGTAGAGCAGTGTACAGAGGTCAGTAATATGTAGAGCAGTGTACAGAGGTCAGTAATATGTAGAGCAGTGTACAGAGGTCAGTAATATGTAGAGCAGCGTACAGAGGTCAGTAATATGTAGAGCAGCGTACAGAGGTCAGTAATATGTAGAGCAGCGTACAGAGGTCAGTAATATGTAGAGCAGCGTACAGAGGTCAGTAATATGTAGAGCAGCGTACAGAGGTCAGTAATATGTAGAGCAATGTACAGAGGTCAGTAATATGTAGAGCAGTGTACAGAGGTCAGTAATATGTAGGGCAGGGTACAGAAATCAGTAATATGTAGAGCAATGTACAGAGGTCAGTAATATGTAGAGCAGTGTACAGAGGTCAGTAATATGTAGAGCAGTGTACAGAGGTCAGTAATATGTAGAGCAGTGTACAGAGGTCAGTAATATGTAGAGCAGTGTACAGAGGTCAGTAATATGTAGAGCAGTGTACAGAGGTCAGTAATATGTAGAGCAGTGTACAGAGGTCAGTAATATGTAGAGCAGTGTACAGAGGTCAGTAATATGTAGGGCAGTGTACAGAGGTCAGTAATATGTAGGGCAGTGTACAGAGGTCAGTAACATGTAGAGCAGCGTACAGAGGTCAGTAATATGTAGAGCAGCGTACAGAGGTCAGTAATATGTAGAGCAGCGTACAGAGGTCAGTAATATGTAGAGCAGTGTACAGAGGTCAGTCATATGTAGGGCAGCGTACAGAGGTCAGTAGTATGTAGGGCAGCGTACAGAGGTCAGTAATATGTAGGGCAGCGTACAGAGGTCAGTAATATGTAGAGCAGCGTACAGAGGTCAGTAATTTGTAGGGCAGCGTACAGAGGTCAGTAATTTGTAGGGCAGCGTACAGAGGTCAGTATTTTGTAGGGCAGCGTACAGAGGTCAGTAATTTGTAGGGCAGCGTACAGAGGTCAGTAATATGTAGGGCAGCGTACAGAGGTCAGTAATATGTAGGGCAGCGTACAGAGGTCAGTAATATGTAGGGCAGCGTACAGAGGTCAGTAATATGTAGGGCAGCGTACAGAGGTCAGTAATATGTTGGGCAGCGTACAGAGGTCAGTAATATGTAGGGCAGCGTACAGAGGTCAGTAATATGTAGGGCAGCGTACAGAGGTCAGTAATATGTAAGGCAGCGTACAGAGGTCAGTAATATGTAGGGCAGCGTACAGAGGTCAGTAATTTGTAGGGCAGCGTACAGAGGTCAGTAATTTGTAGGGCAGCGTACAGAGGTCAGTAATTTGTAGGGCAGCGTACAGAGGTCAGTAATATGTAGAGCAGCGTACAGAGGTCAGTAATATGTAGAGCAGCGTACAGAGGTCAGTAATATGTAGGGCAGGGTACAGAAATCAGTAATATGTAGAGCAGTGTACAGAGGTCAGTAATATGTAGAGCAGTGTACAGAGGTCAGTAATATGTAGAGCAGTGTACAGAGGTCAGTAATATGTAGAGCAGTGTACAGAGGTCAGTAATATGTAGAGCAGCGTACAGAGGTCAGTAATATGTAGAGCAGCGTACAGAGGTCAGTAATATGTAGAGCAGCGTACAGAGGTCAGTAATATGTAGAGCAGTGTACAGAGGTCAGTAATATGTAGAGCAGTGTACAGAGGTCAGTAATATGTAGAGCAGTGTACAGAGGTCAGTAATATGTAGAGCAGTGTACAGAGGTCAGTAATATGTAGAGCAGCGTACAGAGGTCAGTAATATGTAGAGCAGCGTACAGAGGTCAGTAATATGTAGAGCAGCGTACAGAGGTCAGTAATATGTAGAGCAGCGTACAGAGGTCAGTAATATGTAGAGCAGCGTACAGAGGTCAGTAATATGTAGAGCAATGTACAGAGGTCAGTAATATGTAGAGCAGTGTACAGAGGTCAGTAATATGTAGGGCAGGGTACAGAAATCAGTAATATGTAGAGCAATGTACAGAGGTCAGTAATATGTAGAGCAGTGTACAGAGGTCAGTAATATGTAGAGCAGTGTACAGAGGTCAGTAATATGTAGAGCAGTGTACAGAGGTCAGTAATATGTAGAGCAGTGTACAGAGGTCAGTAATATGTAGAGCAGTGTACAGAGGTCAGTAATATGTAGAGCAGCGTACAGAGGTCAGTAATATGTAGAGCAGTGTACAGAGGTCAGTAATATGTAGGGCAGTGTACAGAGGTCAGTAATATGTAGGGCAGTGTACAGAGGTCAGTAATATGTAGAGCAGCGTACAGAGGTCAGTAATATGTAGAGCAGCGTACAGAGGTCAGTAATATGTAGAGCAGTGTACAGAGGTCAGTAATATGTAGAGCAGTGTACAGAGGTCAGTCATATGTAGGGCAGCGTACAGAGGTCAGTAGTATGTAGGGCAGCGTACAGAGGTCAGTAATATGTAGGGCAGCGTACAGAGGTCAGTAATATGTAGGGCAGCGTACAGAGGTCAGTAATATGTAGGGCAGCGTACAGAGGTCAGTAATATGTAAGGCAGCGTACAGAGGTCAGTAATATGTAGGGCAGCGTACAGAGGTCAGTAATTTGTAGGGCAGCGTACAGAGGTCAGTAATTTGTAGGGCAGCGTACAGAGGTCAGTAATTTGTAGGGCAGCGTACAGAGGTCAGTAATATGTAGAGCAGCGTACAGAGGTCAGTAATATGTAGAGCAGCGTACAGAGGTCAGTAATATGTAGGGCAGGGTACAGAAATCAGTAATATGTAGAGCAGTGTACAGAGGTCAGTAATATGTAGAGCAGTGTACAGAGGTCAGTAATATGTAGAGCAGTGTACAGAGGTCAGTAATATGTAGAGCAGCGTACAGAGGTAGGGCAGCGTACAGAGGTCAGTAATTTGTAGGGCAGCGTACAGAGGTCAGTAATATGTAGGGCAGCGTACAGAGGTCAGTAATATGTAGGGCAGCGTACAGAGGTCAGTAATATGTAGGGCAGCGTACAGAGGTCAGTAATATGTAGGGCAGCGTACAGAGGTCAGTAATATGTAGGGCAGCGTACAGAGGTCAGTAATATGTAGGGCAGCGTACAGAGGTCAGTAATATGTAGGGCAGCGTACAGAGGTCAGTAATATGTAGGGCAGCGTACAGAGGTCAGTAATATGTAAGGCAGCGTACAGAGGTCAGTAATATGTAGGGCAGCGTACAGAGGTCAGTAATATGTAGGGCAGTGCACAGAGGTCAGTAATATGTAGGGCAGCGTACAGAGGTCAGTAATATGTAGGGCAGCGTACAGAGGTCAGTAATATGTAGGGCAGCGTACAGAGGTCAGTAATATGTACAGCAGCGTACAGAGGTCAGTAATATGTAGGGCAGTGTACAGAGGTCAGTAATATGTAGGGCACTGTACAGAGGTCAGTAATATGTAGGGCAGTGTACAGAGGTCAGTAGGATGTTTTACAGTGTAAAAGGTCAGTAGTATGCAGGGCATTGTACAGAGGTCAGTAGATTGTAGCACAGTGTACAGAGGTCAGTAGTTTGTAGGGCAGGGTACAGAAATCAGTAGTATGTAGGGCATTGTACAGAAATCAGTAGTATGTAGGGCAGTATACAGAAATCAGTAGTATGTAGGGCAGTGTACAGAGGTCAGTAGTATGTAGGGCATTTCACAGAGATCAGTAGTATGTAGGGCGTTGCACAGAGATCAGTAGTATGTAGGGCATTGCACAGAGATCAGTAGTATGTAGGGTATTGTACAGAGGTCAGTAGATTGTAGCGCAGTGTACAAAGGTCAGTAATATGTAGGGCAGGGTACAGAGATCAGTAGGATGTAGAGCAGTGTACCAGGGCCAGATCTATTCACAATAGGATATAGGGGAAGGAGGGGGGGAATGTGACCCGCAAGTTATCACCTGTACCTGGTTACGGAAATCAAATGGCCGGTACTGTACCCTGTACCTGTTAGGGTTTTGTTGCTGTAACCATTAGCTATTAGGTACCAAAAAAGGGGAATTGGGGAAGGGAATAGGCCTGTTATAGATGGGCCTCAAAGGGGTTATTTCTAGCAACAGAGTAATCAAGGATACTGATTAAGTAAAAGTATAACAATTTATTCATATATTAAACATTAAAATACACTTTAAATTTAAGCAGTGCAGTGATGGGTTGCGATAAAGAATTGGCCAAACTCTCGCGGACAAAGACAAACAGACAGGACAAACATTAAACAAAGTGTACAGCTAACCAGGTCCGGGCTTATTGCTTCAGTCCTTAGTGACCTCAGGACACAATTGTGGCCATATGTTTGGTCTGTGTTCCAAATTGAGCCATATTAGGGAATTTGGGGGGTCTACTAAGGGCTGAAGCAATGGAGGAGTGGGGAGGAAAAGGAGAGAAGGTGCATGTGCCAATCTAATTAGAAGACCCCAGGGCTGGACATGAGTTATCTAGATAATATATGCTCGTTAACTCTGATTGGTGCTTGTTGGTTCGATCAGTCCAGTAATAAGCTCTATTTTGAGTAGTAGGAAGGTCTCCTTGGGGGGATTTGCTGTCTGAAAATGGCTATTGTATATTGAGATGATCAACTAGTAGATCAGACCTTTTCCCAACAAGTAAATTTGGGGATTAATGTCCATGGACTAAATGGCCATTAGTACTTCATTACAAAATTCCAGTGTAATAGAATATTCGGTGAAGTTGCTCACAAGGTTCAGACATATCAAGCTGGTATAGTGACCGTATGTCATTACATTACCGCTCCATTAACGAGCTGCATCCACAGGTCCCGAGCGCTGTGAGTCTCTTGTCGCTCCTGTAGTGTATTACAGTGTGGAGTGGGGAAGCTGTCACTCGTGTAGAAGTCTCCCTTGGAACAGCAACTAGCACGTAAGTAGATCCCTTTAGTCAGTCCAAGTTGATTTAGCCATGTTTAGCCGTGTAGATATAGATGGATCTGAGCGCGCCGTCCTCGCCTCTCATGTGTACGCACCTCGGGTGTTCACGGACCAGGCAGCGTTGTGACGTCAACGTGTTTCGCTGTGACCAATGACATAGCTTCTTCTTGGAAGTTCATTGGCTAGGCCGCCACACCCCCTTCTTATGGTAAACTTGCTGGTGGTGGCCGCCAATGAAATTGTAAAAGGGGCAGAGTCCTGTTAAAAGGAAGTCAGCTGTCCGCCTGGCCGATTACTAAGTATAGTTCACTTTATCGTAAATAATCATTAACAATCGTAAACTTAAATAGGGTGTTATCACGTAAGCAAATTGTGCTGGTTTTCATTTTATTTACATAATGATATTTAGATGGATAAGGGCATTTAGGGGGGAAAAGTGTGAGGAAAAAGGAGAAGGGAATAGTAAAGACGCTTGGGTGGCATGCATAAGCATTTGGGCACCGACTGTATCCAGGTGTGTCAAATGGAAGTGCAGCAGGTGCCCATAAAATATAATAATTGTTAACTAGATATAGGTTAAGCACCATTTCTATCCACAAGTCATATAAATAAGATGTATATACATTTTCATTGTAAGCACATCACAGTAAGAGTCTCCACAAGTATTTGGCAAAAGTGCTATGGCATGGTATATGTTATGGAGTCAAATTGGATTAATTGTTACATGCCCCTTACCCTTAAATCAGAAGCAAGGGGTAGGACACTAGACAGAGGTGATAATGATGTCTAAAAGGCAAAAATAAATTCAATCAACCAACTAGGTCTCCAAAAATACCTGTAGGTTTAGCTCCGTATTCAACCCCACCGGTACTAGGGACTTCAGCTTGTATACCCACTACTTGTCTTTTTGGAGACGTATGCGGTCGAAGTCACCTCGTCTGGAGGGTAGTTTTAGGGCACAAATCCCTTTTACAGTAAGGCCATCAGAACTTTCGCCATGGCACAGAAAGAAGTGTTTAGCCAAAGGTTTCTCTGGGATCTTTCCCGTAGTGTTAATTACACGTAGGTGTTCGCCTATGCGTATCTTTAATGACCTCTTTGTTTTCCCTACGTATATCTTAGGGCAGGGACAGGTAATTACATAGATCACTCATGATGTTGAGCAATTAATGAGATCACGAATCTCAAAAGCTTTTATTCCCAGAGCATCAGTGAAGTTGGAGGTTCTGTGGACGAAGGGACAGACTTGACATTTATTACAGGGAAACATGCCCAGGGAACGGGGGTACTCTGACAGCCAGGTATGGCTTGGCTCCTTGACGAATTCTGATTGAATCAGCATGTCACCCAGATTACGGGCTCTACGGGCAACAAGCTTCGGGGAGGAGCTAACTATTTTATTGAGTTCGGGGGCATTAGTCAGGATCCCACAATATTTCTCAAGTATAGAGCGAACCGTGTTCCACTGGGACCCAAAGGCTGTAATGATCTGCACTGGTTCATTCGCCACCTTAGTTTGCTCTACACCAGTTGGTTTGGTGTGCAAAAGACTTTCTCTCAAGGCAGCCATTTTTTGGCCCTTCTGATCTGTCTATGCGAGTAACCGCGTTTGCGGAACCTTGCATATAGATCAATGCTTTCACGTCTATAATCTGCAACCTCCGTACAGTTCCTTTTAACTCGTAGGATCCCACTAGGATCGCATTTTTTTGCCAGTGAGGGTGGTGACTTGTTGCATGCAGCAGCGTATTGGCCGCTGTTTCCTTTCGGAATGTGCAGGTGCTAAGCCGACCATCTTCCATGATCTCTAGGACCAGAAAGGACAATTTCTTTTGATCGAAATTATATGTCAATCGTATGTTTCGTTCATTCGTATTGAGGTCCCTCATGGATTGGTGTAGGTCATCAGGTGCACTCTTCCACAACATCAGTACATCATCGATGTACCGCAACCACGTAAGTACGTGGTCGCGGTACATCGGCGATGGGTAAACCTCCTCCTCCCAAAGTCCCAAATGGAGGCAGGTGCTCACGCCGCTCCCATGGAGGTGCCTCGTATTTGGTGATAGTAGGAGGTCAAAAATTGAGAGAAATTATTGGACAACGTAAAATCCAGCAATTCAACCAGAAATTTGTTTTGTGGTTCAGACTCTGGGTATGATAGTTCCAGGAAACGTTCAACTGCATGTATACCAACTGTATGAGGTATTGAGGTATAGAGTGACTCTACGTCTATACTAAGCAGCCAGACCCCCTCCGGTTGTCTACCGGTATTGGGTTCAGTAATTTTGGCCAACAAATGGCTTGTGTCCTGGACATAAGATTTTAGATCTTTAACCATATCCTGTAAAAGGGAGTCCAAGTATCATCCCACCCTTTCCAGGGGGCCCTGACAGGCTGAGACGATCGGTCTGCCCGGTGGATTTTTTAGTTTTTTGTGAACCTTAGGGATAATGTAAAAGGTTGGCACATTAAACTCCCGCACGAGGAGATGTTGATATTCACAGTTCAACAGCAATCCCACTTTCTTTGCGTTCACTAATTTCCTATTTAGTTCAGATACTAGTACTGGAAAAGGATTACTGTCCAGTTTCTCATAAGTAGTCTGATCGCCGAGTAGACGTTTTACCTCTTTTTCGTACTCTTGTTGGTTTAATAGTACAACATTACCCCCTTTGTCACTCTTATTTATAATAATGTTCTGTCTCTTTTTTAAGTCTCTCAGGGCAGCCCTTTCAGGTTGTCTGGAAACTTTTTTGTCCAGTCTACCTTTCCCAGGTCTGTTTGCACCATGTCTAAGTGCAGGTTCAGCCACCTGTTCTTGGACAATGGAGGCATTTTTTGGGGACCTTATCCTCAAGTTAGCCTGTCTTCTTATTGGAGCAGGTGTCCCAAAGGGCCCTTCGTTTTCCTCCAACAATGAATTCAGTATGTCTAGTGCTTTTTGGTCATCAACATCCAGAGATGTAGCTGGTGCTGCGGGGTTGTTAGTGCAGGTATATAGTGAGCGTAGGAAAACTTTCCTCAGGAATAACGTAATGTCCTTAAAGACCATGAACTCATCCTTGTTGTCTACCGGGGAAAAGGTCATACCCTTTTGCAGTAAACTGACACACGATCGGACATTGATTGGACATTCCCACAACAAAATCCTTGGATTTTTTTCCGACGGATGTTGGCTCAAACTTGTCTTGCATACACACGGTCGCACAAAGTTGTCGGAATTTCCGATCGCCAAGAACGCGGTGACGTACACCACGTACGACAAGACTAGAAAAGGGCAGTTCTGAACCAAGCGCGGCACCCTTTGGGCTCCTTTTGCTAATCTCGTGTTAGTAAAAGTTTGGTGAGAGACGATTCTCGCTTTTTCAGACTCGTGGTTTTCAGATTTTTTTCTGCTGTTCAGTTTGTGCTTGTGGGTTTGTATCTGCTCTTCAGTGCGTGCAGTCAGTTCATATTGGATTATTCAGTGCGTTCTTGTCCGCTCGTTGCTGTTTTCCAGGTCACTCTTCACAGGCCTTGCTGTTCTTCAGTGCGTTCTGTTACTTCGTTCTGAGCAGCCGACCGTTTTCTAGCCATGTTGTGTATACGTACTCCTCGTAGAGTTCGTGCTGTGCGGAGGCTTGGTGTTGGGGTCCTTACCTTGACAAAAGTCCAGTCCATGAACAGGGTGGGGAGGAGTTCATGGACCAAGAATTGGTTGCCTCAGTGTGACCAGTTCTGTCACATGCCTTTGCTCCGTGAGATCCGTGAGAATAATCCTGATCATTTCAGGAACTTTCTCCGGATGACGGACCCCGTATTTCACCGTTTGGCTTTGCTGACCCCCTATATCAGCAGGCAGGATACCTGCATGAGGCAAGCCATCACTCTGGAGCAGAGGCTAGTCGCCACCCTGCGGTACTTGGCGATGGGGAGAAGCCTGCAGGACCTTAAGTTCTCGACAGGCATCTCCCCCCAGGCTCTGGGGATCATTATTCCAGAGATCTGTTCTGTCAGCATCCAAGTCCTGCAGAAGGATTATATTAAGGTAAGATTTATCCTTTAACCACTTCAGCACTTTTTACAATTTGGCACTGCGTCGCTTTAACTGCTAATTGCGTGGTCATGCAATGCTGTACCAAAACGAAATTTGCGTCCTTTTCTTCCCACAAATAGAGCTTTCTTTTGATGGTACTTGATCACCTCTGGGGTTTTTATTTTTTACGCTAAAAACGGAAAAAGACCGAAAATTTTGAAAAAAAATATTTTCTACTTTTTGTTATAAAAAAAATCCAATAAACTCAATTTTAGTCATACATTTAGGCCAAAATGTATTCTGCCACATGTCTTTGGTAAAAAAAATGTCAATAAGCGTATATTTATTGGTTTGCGCAAAAGTTATAGTGTCTACAAACTAGGGTACATTTTCTGGAATTTACACAGCTTTTAGTTTTTGGCTGCCTATGTCATTTCTTGAGGTGTTAAAATGGCAGGGCAGTACAACCCCCCCCCCCCCCCCCAAATGAACCCATTTTGGAAAGTAGACACCCCAAGGAAATTGCTGAGATGCATGTTGAGCCCATTGAATATTAATTTTTTTTGTCCCAAGTGATTGAATAATGACAAAAAAAAACATTTACAAAAAGTTGTTACTAAATGATCTATTGCTCACACAGGTCATGGGCATATGTGGAATTGCACCCCAAAATACATTTAGCTGCTTCTCCTGAGTATGGGGATACCACATGTGTGGGACTTTTTGGGAGCCTAGCCGCGTACGGGGCCCCGAAAACCAAGAACCGCCTTCAGGATTTCTAAGGGCGTAAATTTTTGATTCACTCCTCACTACCTATCACAGTTTCGAAGGCCATAAAATGCCAATATAGCACAAACCCCCTCCCCAAATGACCCCATTTTGGAAAGTAGACACCCCAAGCTATTTGCTGAGAGGCATGGTGAGTATTTTGCAGCTCTCATTTGTTTTTGAAAATGAAGAAAGACAAGAAAAATTTTTTTTTTTTTTCAATTTTCAAAACTTTGTGACAAAAAGTGAGGTCTGCAAAATACTCACTATACCTCTCAGCAAATAGCTTGGGGTGTCTACTTTCCAAAATAGGCTCATTTGGGGGGGGGGGGGGGTGTGCCACCTGGGCATTCCATGGCCTCCGAAACTGTGATAGGCGGTGAAGAGTGAAATCAAAAATTTACGCCCTTAGAAAGCCTGAAGGCGGTGCCTGGTTTTCGGGGTCCCGTACGCGGCTAGGCTCCCAAAAAGTCTCACACGTGTGGTATCCCCGTACTCAGGAGAAGCAACAGAATGTATTTTGGGGTGTAATTTCACATATTCCCATGGCATGTTTGAGCAATATATCATATAGTGACAACTTTGTTCAAAAAAAAAAAAATTGTCTTTTTCCCGCAACTTGTGTCACAATATAAAATATTCCATGGACTCGACATGCCTCTCTGCAAATAGCTTGGGGTGTCTACTTTCCAAAATGTGGTCATTTGGGGGGGGGGGGTTTGACTGTCCTGGCATTTTATGCACAACATTTAGAAGCTTATGTCACACATCACCCACTCTTCTAACCACTTGAAGACAAAGCCCTTTCTGACAGTTTTTGTTTACATGAAAAAAAATTTTTCTTTTGCAAGAAAATTACTTTGAACCCCCAAACATTATATATATATTTTTTAAAGCAAATGCCCTACAGATTAAAATGTTGGGTGTTTAATTTTTTTTTTTTTTCACACAGTATTTGCGCAGTGATTTTTCAAACACATTTGTTTGGGAAAAAACACACTTTTTAAAATTTTAATGCACTAAAACACACTATATTGCCCAAATGTTTGATGAAATAAAAAACATGATCTTAGGAAGAGTACATGGATACCAAACATGACATGCTTTAAAATTGCGCACAAACGTGCAGTGGCGACAAACTGAATACATTTTTAAAAGCCTTTACAGATTACCACTTTAGATTTACAGAGGAGGTCTACTGCTAAAATTACTGCCCTCGATCTGACCTTCGCGGTGATACCTCGCATGCATGGTGCAATTGCTGTTTACATTTGACGCCAGACCGACGCCTTTGCGCGAGAGCAGGGGGGGACAGGGGTGCTTTTTTTTTTTTTTATTTATTTTTTTTTTTTTTTCTTGCTTTTTTATCTTATTTTTAAACTGTTTTTTTTTTTTTATCGTTTTTATTGTTATCTCGGGGAATGTAAATATCCCCTATGATAGCAATAGGTAGTGACAGGTACTCTTTTTTGAAAAAAACTGGGGTCTATTAGACCCTAGATCTCTCCTCTGCCCTCAAAGCATCGGACCACACCAAGATCGGTGTGATAAAATGCTTTCCCAATTTCCCAATGGCGCTGTTTACATCCGGCGGAATCTAAGTCATGAAATGCTCGTAGCTTCCGGTTTCTTAGGCCATAGAGATGTTTGGAGCCACTCTGGTCTCTGATCAGCTCTATGGTCAGCTGACTGAATCAACGGCTGCATTCTCAGGCTCCCTGTTGGGACAGGAGAGCCAGAGAAAAACATGGAAGACGGTGGGGGGGGGAGGCATTCCCTAAATTCGCTCCCACTGCTTGTAAAAGCAGTCTGGAGGCTAATTAGCCGCTAGAATTGCTTTTACATGAAAGCCGACCGCTGGCTGAAAAGAATGATACCAAGATGATACCTAAACCTGCAGGCATCATTCTGGTATAACCACTCAAAGTCCAGCAACATACCAGTACGTTGCTGGTCCTTGTTGGGCATATATTGTAAACTTTTTTGTTTTTCATGCAGCCTGTGGGCTGAACAAAAAAAAGAGATTGATCGGTGGGTATGCCCACCATTAGAATACCTCCCTTCATCCACCCACTTCTAATGATGGGCATACATGCACCGTATTTTTTTTTTATATATATATATAGTGTGTGTGTGTGTACCGAAACATGGGGGCATCCTCCCGCAAAATCTAGGAGCAAATCGCTCCTCCACCCTCTGCTGCCCCCACGCTTCGGCATATATGCTGAAGTATGTAACTATGGTGGGGAAATCACCTCCGACAGCGCTGGAGTCATGGCTTTATATATTGTGGGAGCAAACGCTGTTGCTGTCAAGATAGATAAATCCGCGCTGCAACTGAATGGCGTACCTGCTAAGCAAATGATGGTTAACAATAAAACGAAGTAACATTACAGTATAACAGTAAGACTTACCATACCTGCAAAGCAAATACAAAAAAACATAGTAAAAAATAAAACATTTAACGCAACCTGTGCCTACCTAAAATATATATATATATATATATATATATATATATATATGCCGAAGCATGGGGGCATCCTACCGCAAAAGGCAGGAGCAAATCGCTCCTCCACCCACTGCTGCCCCTACGCTTCGGCATATATGCTGAAGTATGTAACTGTGGTGGTTACCAATAAAACACAGTAAACAGTAAAGTATAAAAAAATTGCATATCTGAAAAGCAAACATGGTAAAACATAATATCAATAAAACATTGCAGAATAAAATACAGTAAAAAAGAGCAGAACGAGAGAGAGAGAGAGAGAGAACAATAAAACGACAACTATTTTTGTTTTTATTTATTTATTTTTTTTTTACATTTTTTTAAGTAACTTTAACTTTTGTAACTGGTACCAGGTTTAGGTCTCTCAAAATGCGATGGCATCTTGGGAGACCCTGTGAACGTGTGTCCTAGTCTGTGCAGTGCTGTACCCTACGCTAATACTCAGCTAGTGTATGGTAGCATTCAAAACATTCACCAATGCATAGACCAGGATTGTCAGGACAGGAGGGACAATAATACCGGGTGTCACGCTTATATCCGCGCTTGCTGCAGACACGACATCTTCTTTGGTGGGCTCGTTGGGTAGGGGTACTCGGGAGGACATAAGGAAAATGCCTCTCATGCAGCCGGCTTACTGCATTTGGTTGGGGAAGGTGAGGTGGAGCACCGTCTGGAAACAGAAGGACTCTGACGATCTCTTCCTGGTATTTAAGAAAGTATTCAGTACGTCCTGAAGCTCTGTATAGCACATGAGCACATGAGCGTTCAGCAAAGCCAATTGAAATAAATAAACAAATAAAATCTTGTACCAGCGTCTGGCCTTACGGGCAACTAGGTACGGCGCCAACAACTGGTCGTTGAGGTCCACCCCTCCCATATTTTGGTTATATTCGTGGACACAGAGGGGTTTCTCCACAACACCAGTGCCGTAGTAATTTGGACCGTCGTGTCTGCATGAAGGGAGGTAAGAACGAAAACATTCTTATTATCCCTCCACTTCATAGCGAGCAAGTTATTACATTTGAAGCAGGCTCTTGCCCCCAGCCTAAGACGGGAATCTACAAGCCTCTGGGGAAAGCCCCAGCGATTAGGTCGCATGGTGCCACATGCTCCAATCTGTTGATCAAAAAGGTGACTAAAAAGTGGCACGCTCATGTAATAATTATCCACGTACAAGTGGTACCCCTTTCCGAATAAGGGTGAAACCAAGTCCCACACAATCTTGCCAGCGCTTCCTATGTAGTCAGGGCAGTTTGTCGGCTCTACGTGACTATCTTTGCCCTCGTAAACCATAAAACTACATGTATAGCCTGTGGCCCTGTCACAGAGCTTATACATCTTGACCCCGTGTCTGGCACGCTTGCTGGGAAGGTACTGTTTGCATGACAAGCGGCCAGAAAACATAATCAGGGACTCATCAACGCAGACAACTTGATGGGGAGTAAACAAGTCTGCAAAACGTTGGTTGAAGTGGTTTACGAGGGGCCGAATTTTGTAGAGCCGATCGTATTCAGGGTCTCCACGAGGACGGCAGAATTCATTGTTGTTGAAGTGCATGAACCACAAAATCTGCTCGTATCGTGCCCTGGTCATGGAGGCAGAGAACAAGGGCATATGGTGAATTGGGTCAGTGGACTAATATGACCGCAACTCACTCTTTTTAGTTATGCCCATGTTGAGGGAAAGGCCCAGAAAGAGCCTAAATTCGGAGACCGTAATTGGTCTCCAATCTCTGGCAAGGGAGGACTGGGGAATAGTGGCGATGTGTTGACCAGTGTATAAATTTCTTTGGTCCACAATAGATCTATAGAGATCTTCGATGAAAAACAGCGAATAAAAATCAACTGTTTCCACCTGAATGCCGGGTGGCCAGTGAATGGGGGAAGTACCACCTCCTGTTAGCGACTGTATCAAAACGCTACCAACAAAAACTGTTATCGATCGCAGGGATCAGGCCTGACTCTGCGAACGCTGTAGTTATGTGTGTTTAGTGTTTTGTAAGTGTCAGTGATCGATCGATACTGCACTTGGGTGGGCAGGGCTGGGCCGAGGGGCAAAACGCAGGTGCTAGCAGGTATCTGGGCTGATCCCGCTAACACTGTGTTTATGGGAACCCTAAACTGCTGGGGATGCTAGTATAGATCTGATCAGATACTATAGCACTAAGGGAGGTGTATGCTGCGTGCGTGGGTGTTAGCGGTACTGGCGCTAACCTGACGCTGCCTGGGGCGGCGCAGACCTTATCTGACCCTAAAACTTAACTTATATCACCGCCGGGCGATCAGGGGGTTAAGCCTTTATTAGGTAATAAACGGCGGGTGCCCTAAAACTATAATTAACTAACCAGCGTCACCCGTAACAGTTATACGGTGATCGCTGGTGAAAGGGTTAACCAGGGGGTTAAAAGCTTTATTAGGTAGTATATGGGGGTCCCTGTCGCTATAAAACACTGACGGCGAACCTATATACTTACCTCCCTAACTAGCGTCATCTGTGTCACTAATACAGCGATCAGAAAAACGATCGCTTAGTGACACTGGCGACGGGGGGTGATCAAGGGGTTAACCTTTGTTAGGGGGGTATCCTAGACCTAAAGGGGGCTAATACTAACTGCCCTACTGCTTATAATTGTCACAAACCGACACCAATGCAAAAAAAAGGCTATTGGTGTCACTGTGACAGGGGGTGATCGGGGGGGGTGAAAAGTGTGCCCAGTGTGTTCTACTGAAAGTCTAGTGTTGGTGCACTTACTTGGATGTCTTCTCTCCTCGGCGCCGGAACGAAAAGACCGGCTTGAGGAGAGATGACATCACTTCCCCTGCCTCTGTTTACATTACAGAGGCAGAGGAATGATTTCATTGGCCGGGAGCGATCGCGAGGGGGTGGCCATGAATGGATGGCCTCCGATTGCCGGGGGAGAAATGCTGACCGCCTCGAGCACCGGGGGGGTCCGATCGGACCCCCCACCCGCGGGAGGCAAGTAACGTACCTGTACGTTACTTTGCCTGCCCGTGCCATACTGCCAACGTATACCGTCGTGAGGCAGTCGGCAACTGGTTAATATCACATTTTATTGTATTTAATGTTTGATAATATATTGTATTTCTTTCCTCATTCCCTAATTACCATGGTTGTAATATGCTGTGAATGTCCCCTTTGTTCTCATGCATGCTGGATTTTTATGTAATTATTTTTTTTGTCCTTCATGCATATTTGCCTTCACTTACCTCCCCAGCATGGTCTCTTGGCCCTATATTCACTTCATGTAGTCACTTAACAGTATATTTTGTCAGCTCCATAGTAGTGCTTTACCGTAAAAACCCCCTAAAATGTTTTAAAATGTGATTTGTGCTTTAAATTCAGGCAGAGTGCCAGAGTTTTTTTTGGGGGGGTCCCCAAATCATTTGGAACCCTCCCTCCCCCCAACTGCTAAGTCAGCTGATACAAATTCTCTATCTATCCTCAATCATCTATCTGCTGACTTTGCCAAACCCATACACACTATTCCCATCTCTTTTGTGGTCAGATGTATGGATGAATTCCCCAAAGCATGTAGTGCAAGGGCCTGCCTGTATACTTTCAAATGGTACTGTTTAAAGTTTTTGTATACTATTATTATCTTGATAGGTAATAGCGGAATGTCCAAATGTGCTTAAATGTGTACAATGTGTATTTATATCTTTGTATTATGGCACTTCTTACCTGTCCAGTGGGCTGTCAATAGTGTAAGTAAGGAGGGGCTGGCCAAAGTAATACACATTATTTAGGCATTCATCTCTCAATAAAGTGGAGAGGGTTACCTGTCCAAAACATCCCCTCCCCCTAAAATGTTAGAAATGGCCCATGAGAGGGGGGGGGGATCTGATAGGTGGACCTTATACCTTGGTCTTTCAAAACTCCCTAAAATAAATATACTGATGTTGGCCAAGAATGTTTGTGTCTAATCTGCTTTCCCTGTTTAGGTGCAAAATGATTAATTTTTTTTCTTGTTTGACTCCACAGTTTCCTTCCAACCCACAGGAATGGCAGACTGTGGCCTCCCACTTTGCCCAGCGGTGGGACTTTCCTAACTGCGGAGGGGCAATTGATGGGAAACACGTCCACATCGTCCCACCACCCAACTCGGGGTCATACTATTACAACTATAAGGGGTTCAATAGTATTGTGATGTTGGCGGTGGTGTCGGCTACTTATGAGTTCCTGTATGTGGACATGGGGAAGAATGGCCGGATGTCCGATGGTGGAGTCATCGCCCAGACGGAGTTCTACAGGTGTCTCCAGAATGGCAGCTTGGACTTGCCACCTCCAGAAGACAATGTGGAAGGACTCCCATTCGTCTTCGTTGCTGATGAAGCGTTTGCGCTGGGGGACCATCTTATGCAGCCATTCCCTATGAGGACCCTCACCCCGGACCTGAGGGTTTTTAATTACCGGCTGGCCAGAGCCAGAAGAGTGGTGGAGAACACATTTGGAATCATAGCCAGCCGGTTCCGCCTATTTCTTACACCCATACACATGGTGGAGTACAAACTGAATCATATCATCCTGGCGTGCTGTGTTCTACACAACTTTTTAAGGCAAAATTCTGCCAACTATGCTGCCTCAGTTGGGCCTGAGGCCGGAATTCATAATGAACCAACCCTGACGGTGCTTGAAAGTGGCCGTCCTGGCTTGCCCCCCTTGAGTGCCTGTGAGGTCCGTCTCTTAGATACCTTGATTACTTTGCGGGTAGGGGGGGCCATCAATATGCCAGACAATGTCTGAAACATTTTTAAAATAAAAAAATCATTTTAACTACTAAAATCTTTGGTGACATTTACTGCTTGTGTTTCTTTTAACTGACCCTGACAGAAATGTGGTGAGTCCTGAAAATGGCGTGATTGTGTAACATTACAAAGCCCTGTTGGGTGTTATTTACTAAAGGCAAAGACACTTTGCACTACAAGTGCACTTGAAACTTATTTCCCTTAGGAAATAACCCCCATTGTCACAGAAAACACCAATTTGAGCACAACGGAAAATTTATATCAAATACTTAAATAATTTTCCTTTCCTGATAGGCTCCATGGCAGCATACGTGTGGGTTGACCCCGCCTCCATAACTACTTAATAGGACCCCTCCCTATAAATTTCAGCTGTGAGCTCCCAGCCGTGTTTCGTAACTAGCCTACTCCAGCATTGGGAGGGACTCCTGCTGCCATGGAGCCTATCAGGAAAGGAAAATTACGGTAAGTATTTCATATAAATTTTCAGTTTTCCTGACCGGCTCCATGGCAGCATACGTGTGGGAAATAACTCGCCAAACACACCCAGGTGGGCATAATGCTGAGCAAGAAAATAAATTTATTTAACACTGTCAACTGACAGTACTTTCAAACCAAAATTAACGGATGACAAGGCGGCTGGTTCAACACAATAGTGGGAAACAAACGTATTAATAGATGACCAAGAAGCCGCTCTACATATAACTTCGGGTGCGACATGAAGTGAAGCCGCCCACGAGGTTGAGATACTCCGAGTTGAGTGTGCAGTCACTGCCTCTGGAGGAGCCAAGCCCTTCGCTTTATAAGCCCTTTGAATGGTCTGTACTATCCAAGCAGAGATGGATCTAATTGAGGCCCGTTTTCTTTTATTTGTTCCCCGTAGAAGAATAAAAAGAAAGTCTGTTTGTCTAAATGATTCCGTAACTTCCAAGTATTGACTCAAAGTATGTCCCACATCAAGGGGATGGACATCTTGACCTTCTGTTGTGCTAAAGGTAGGCAACACAATTTCCTGATTTTCGTGAAAAATAGATGTCACTTTAGGGTTTGAGCCCAACATGGGAATTAACACTGCTCTATCTGGAAAAAAGGTCAGGGAAGGCTCTTTAGAACCTAAGTTTCTGATTTCAGACACTCTTTTGGCTGAAGTTACTGCCACCAGGAAGACAGTCTTGAGTGTGAGGTCTTTAACAGATAGAGGATTTTCAGGATCTGTTCCAAGTGTGGAAAGAAAATCTAGAACAAGGGGAAGATCCCATTTAGGAAACCTTGGTTTTCTTTGAGGTCTTAGCCTGATAGCACCCTTGAAGAATTGGCGAACCAGGGTGTGGTTAGCCCATGAAATTCCTGTAAACGCTGATATTTGTACGCGAAGGGAACTTACTGCTAGAGGCAAATCCAACCATGTTTGCAGAAAGCTGAGGATATCCTGGACTTCTGGAGAACCACAAGGATTAGGTCTAGAGGCCATGTGCTCTGTGAACTTGGACCAGATACGTTCATAAATTCTATTAGTGCTCTTCCGTCTGGCATTGAGAAGCGTCGGAATGGCTTCTTCTGGACAACCTAAGGCTTCAAGCCTTCCCCTCTCAAAAACCAGACCCTGAGATGTAGATGAGCAGGGCATGGATGCAGGATTGTGCCTTGGGACAGAAGATCCGCCCTAAGAGGCAGAGGGATTGAATCCCGATAACTGAGGAGAGTTAAGAGGGGAAACCATGGCCTTTTGGGCCAAAACGGTATTACTGCTATGACTTCCACTTCCTCTGTTCTGAGCCTGCGGAGAAACTGGAGTATCACAGGTACCGGAGGGAAGGCATTCGCCTTGTTGAACCTCCACCGATCCGTGAGGGCATCTATCCCATAGGCTTGGGGATCCCGGAACCTCAAGTAATACTTGGTCAGTTTGTAATTGCATGGGGATGCAAACAGATCCACTTCTGGGGACACTCCCAGTGTCAGGAGCCACTTGAACACCTCTTTGTGCAGGGACCACTCGTTGTTGTCCATTTGAACATGGGACAGAAAGTCCGCCTGTACATTCTGGACCCCCGGCATGTAGACTGCCGAGATGTTGGACAGATTCTTCTGAGCGCAGTTCATGATTGGCTCCACCTCCCGTAGGAGGGACCAGCTGCGAGTCCCACCTTGTTTCCTTATATAGGCCACTGCGGTTGTATTGTCCAACTGGAGCATCACTGAGGAGTTTTCTATCAGATGGTGGAAGGATCTGAGCCCCTGAAAGGCTGCTCGAAGTTCCAGTATATTGGATACAATCTTCTGAGATGGCGAGTTCCATCTGCCCTGAGCTACTTCTGACAGGCAATGAGCACCCCAGCCCCGATTGCTGGCATCTGAGGTCACTGTGACCCATATGATGGGGAGAATCGAGTGGCAGTTGCGGAGATTCTTCCCTTCGAGCCACCAAAGGAGAGACTCTCTCATGGATGGAGTGAGGAGGATGCGCTGACTCTTGCTGGGAGCTGTTGGAGAAACCCTTTCTGGAATGGGCGAGTGTGCCATTGTGCCCACTTCACCATGGGAATGGTGGCTGCCATTGTGCCAATCACCTTCAGACATAGAAGAGCGGACAGGTGAATTGAAGCAAGTGTTGAACTGATCCTGTCCTGGATCACCACAATCTTCTCCTCAGGTAGCGAGATGGTGCCTTCTAGTGTGTTGAAATGGGCACCTAGAAATATGAGAGACTGAGATGGAATCAGGTGACTTTTCTCCAAATTCAGGAGCCATCCAAACTCTTGGAGAGTGGCAATTACTAGACTCCTGTGCTCTAGAGGCTGACCCCTGTCCTGGGCTAGAAGGAGGAGGTCGTCTAGATAGTGGTGAAGATGAACTCCTTTGACTCGGAGCAAAGCAACAACAGCCAACAGAACCTTGGAAAACACCCGAGGTGGTGTCGTGAGACCAAATGGAAGGCAGGTAAACTGTAAGTGTTGATCGCCTACAGCAAAGCAAAGGTACTTTTGGAAGTCTGCCGCCACTGGGACATGAAAGTAGGCGTCTTTCAAGTCCAAGTCTATTGACACCGACCAGTCTCCTAGATGAACCGATTGTTGAATCGTTAATAGTGACTCCATCTTGAATTTTTCCTTTCGGATAAACCGGTTGAGATGAGTCAGGTCTATAACAGGCCTCCATGTGCCGTTCTTCTTCTGTACCAGAAACAGAGGGGAATACATGCCTTCGCCTCGTTCGCCATCTGGAACAGGAATGGCTGCGCTTTGAGCTAATAAAGAGTTACGTAAGCTAAAAGAACTTGTCTCTTCTCCCCTGAACTTGGAAGATTTATTGGTATGAATCTTAGTCTGGGAGTGCTGTTGAAAACCCAGGTGTGGCCTGAGGACACTGTCTTGACAGTCCAGAAATCCCGAATTGAGGCCGCCCAAACATGCCAGAAGTGGAGCAGAGGAGCCCCCCCGACATGTTTGCCCAATTTAAAAAGGACTTAATGGAGTCCTGGTTACTAGTAGAAGCCCCTTTTGTCTGCTTTTTAAAAGAGGACTGCCTGGATTTCCAGGATCTTGAAAATTCCCGACCAGGCCTGTAACTTCGTGCTTCCCTTGCACGGTCGGTGTTCTGCGATCTTGAAAAGGTGCGTTTTTGGTTCTGTAAACGCCTATCTTGAGGGAGGAACCCCGATTTACCACCCGTAGCCCGGGTAATGGAGCTATCAAGCTTGTTGCCGAAGAGAGACGAACCCTCTAATGGAATACAGCACTAAGCCTGCTTAGAGGCTGGATCCGCCAACCAGGGTCGCAGCCACAAGGCCCGACGGGCGGTGACTGATGACAACATCACCCGAGCCACTAGGCGAATAATATCAATAGAGACCTCCCCCAGAAAGGCGGAGGCTAGCCTGATTTCCTGAATAGGGGAGCTCTTAGCCGCTTCTTCAGAGATACCTCTAAGAGAATCATTCACATTGTCTGACCATGCCTCTAAAGCTTTAGAGACTGCTGCTAAGGCCAGAGCACGTTTGCACACTGTACCTGCTGTCAGATAAATCCTTTTTAGGTCGGCATTAATCCGTCTCTCCAGCGGATCTTTAAATGAGACTGTATCTTTGAGAGGGAGAGTCACATACCTCACAAGTCTCATTAATGCAGCATCTACCAAGGGAGCTGACTCAAGGTGTTTAACCTCTTCTTCCTTGAAAGGGTATAGTTTTGAGATTTTAGACGGCATAGAACTTTTTCTATCCATCTTGCCCCATTCTTCAGATATTATAGCTCCTACTTCAGTGAGGAAAGGAAAATAATGACGCTCCTTGCTGAGTTGTTTAAAAAACTTTCTCTGTTTAACAGGAGAAATAACTGGGTCTTCCCAATTCAAAGCGTCTTTAACAGCTTTCACCAGAGAAGGAACCAGGGCGTATTCAAAGCCCATCCCAGGATCATCTGCTTCTGACCCACTTTCTGAAGGGGGAGCTGACTGGTGACTAGGTTGAGAAGACTCCCACATCTCATGGACTGGACCCTCTTCTGACAGGGGAATCAGTGGATCTGGAGGAGAATCACAAGGTTTTGCAGCGTCTTTCTCCTGCAGCGATTCTTTCACGACTCGCTTGATTAGTGTTTCCAGGTGTTGGTCTGCACCTTCCCTCTCATTAGCTGCTTTAGAGAAACAGCGGTCACAGAGAGACTTGCTGACAGGAACTGGGGCCCTGCATCCCCAACATGTTTTCTCCGGTCCCCTACTATGAGATGAGGGGGGGTGAGGAGAGCCTCTACTGTGGTCTTTAGACTTAGAGGATGAATCATGGTGTCTAGAGCCAGAGGAGGAATGCCGGTGGTGTGATTTAGACGACCCGCTTCTTCTGCTGGAACTACTATGTCTTTGGTCAGACCTAGAAGGGCTGAGGAAAGAGAGACAGGAATAAAGAGAGAGAAAAAAGGCACAAAGTCAGAATAATGCCCTACACTCCACTCTCTTCCCTCAGCAGGCAAGTAAAGAAAATACTTTCAAATCCTACCTGCTGCGAGAGGACTGGCCACCAGGAGGCAGTGAAGAGTCCATGGCTGATGCTTGGAATCACTGCAGGTGAACACAAAATATATCAGATATACCAGAAAGCTAACAGGCAAAGTTCAGACCCATCTGTACTGCCCTTACCTGGGGTAGGCTCTGCAGATGCTCAGGGAAGTCGCCGCTATGCCCACGATCGTTCCCGAGAACTGCAAGCCTCCCCAGGCTTTTTTAAATTGGCGCCGCGTGATGTCATGGCCCACGTACGATCGATTTGGCCAGGAACGTCCGTATACGCCTTCGTTTCGGGACCGCAGAACGCAGACGGAACCCGGAAGTAGAGGGAGCGGCGGCTGGAACGCACAGGGAACCAGCCGCTGCATAGGCATAATAAAAAAGGATAGGCAAATGCAGGAAAAAACAAACTACAAACATAAACACTGCTGCCATGAAGGCGATACATGCTTACCACCACCTACGATCGATTCGGCCAGGAACGTCCGTACACACACACCGGGCTTCCAGGCAGATAATGGCCACCTGCATACTGCTAGGCGATCGGCCTCTGCGCGCTTTTTATTCCAAATGACTCCAGCTCTTCAGCGCTTACTCTGCAATACACTCCATACCCTGCTAACAGTCAAGGCTTATCGGAGGGACGTAACATCACATCGTTCGGCCGATACGATCACAAGACATCGTCTTCAGGTAGGAGAACCAAACATAAGGTCCTACGGAGGAGGACAAAAAAGGAACACGGCTGGGAGCTCACAGCTGAAATTTATAGGGAAGAGTCCTATTGGGTAGTTATGGAGGCGGGGTCAACCCACACGTATGCTGCCATGGAGCCTGTCAGGAAAAAAGTTTTGGAGCGTTGAAACAATAATCTACACATTCTTGATTATCAATCTTTTTAGTACCAGCACAATCACATGTGCATTTGGAAAAGGTTTTTAAAACAAACCAACATGTTTGTTGTATAACAATTTTTTGGGTCACATTACTAAAAGTAGAAATGTCCATTTAAGGTAAAACAGGCATGTTTAAAACCAACAAGAAAGACACAAATCTGGAACTTACAGTTAAGTTCAACTTTTAAAGAAATTGAAGGCAATATCAGACATGAGTATTTATAAACTGTGTTTGATATTGCGTTCAGATGGGGTGAAGTCTCCCCTGGAAAAGCCAAATTTTGAAGATGCACACAAATTGACGAATGTCAACATGTGCTACCTACCATCATGGGGGATCAAGGGACGTGTTTTGGGGGTGCAACCCCTTCCTCCCAGCTACTTTATTATTGAGGAAGGGGTTGCACTCCCAAAACGCATACATTGATCTCCCGTGATGGCAGATAGCACATGTTGACACACTGTGTGCATCTTCAAAATTTGGCTTTTCTCGAATATCTCAAAAAATGTGAGAAATTTTTAGATCCCAAAAAGCACAAAAAAGGGAAGGGATTTGGAGTTGTTTTAAACTCTCCCTAAAACATCAATGATGTTCTTAATTTTTTTTTTTGAACATCATTGATGTTTTTCTGGATGTTTTCCAAGTCCCTATTACACCCCATGATCTCCCCGATCAGGATCTGTGCACTTTCAGAGGTGAAATGACCTGGATCCACAACATCACGATCACCTAAAAAGATAGAAACAAAAACACCATGTATTATAAATATGCCGCCATCCATCTCTTACCTGAGCCTGTGGTCGCAGACACTCACCTGATGTGGTGACAATTTCCACCACGTCTCCTAACTCCTCCTCCTCATGTTGGCTTTGTGGGATATCCACTTCTTCCTGAGGTGGGGGGGTCTGTGGTCTCCTCGGATGAGGGGTGTCCTCCGAGTCTTTTATCCCCTATGTAAAAAAAAATAGGTATACTTAGCACACAGATATTTGATGGCAGATATAGGAATATGAAACATTGTTTGGAAGTGAGGTACAATTGTCTATTTTGCCAGTGTTCCAAGATGAAGAAATATTTTTTTCCTTTGTCAAGCTTGAATACTTACCTGTTTTGTACAAGCTTCACAGATGGAGTCACCCCTATAGTATACACTGGAGCACCTGTGTGGGGCCCCCTAATAAAAAGGGTGTTCTTGTGTCTCACACTAGTGCTCCAGCGTCCAGATGTGAAAACTGCTGCTGAGTGTCCTCTCCTTACACAGAATCTAGTTTGCATTTCATTCTAGTTGCAAACCCATCTACACAGCCAAATTATTTTAAGAGACGTAGGCCATAAAAAATGTATAAAAATGCATATGGCCAAAACAATGGTGTTTTCTATGCCGAACGAACAATGTTTCCTACGAACGAACAATGTGCCCATGAACATGAAAGTTGCCATTTTAAACTGTACAACAGTAAAGAAAAGCACATGGAGCAGCACGAACATAATAAAAATAAAAAATAGGAACACAGCACAACTACTTACTTTTTTGCAGCACTCTCCTGATCCTTCTGTACTGCTCGTGCTCCCTTAATTTGAGGTCCGACCACCACTTCCTGAGCTGATCTTTCGATCGTCGTACCCCGAAATACTTCTGCAGACTTTTGACCACTTTCGCCCTTATCTTGCCCTCTCTGACATTGGGGTTGGGGTAAGGTCCATACTTCCCGTCATAGTCGGTCCTTTTCAGTATGTCGAACATCTCCCAAAGGACATATTTGAGGCCTTAAATCGTCTCTTCTGGGATCGGGACGTTTCAGGCTCCGGCTTTCCTCCTCCTCCTCGTTGGTGTAATTATCAGACATCTGCTGTGTCTCCGCCATGTGCTCTTCCCCCACTGCGCCGAACGAGAAGGGGCGGGGAATAGACTAGAAAGAACGTCAGGGTTTCACGCATGCGCAGTGTATATAAAGCGTAACACGCGTGCGTAGTACATACGATCTGTGAGCGGAGGAAGGAGTATCGGAGGCGCCGATCGTGATAATGAAGGTAATATCTAAACTTGGGCCTATACTGCTTCTAGATTGAGGCCTATATTGTAACAAGATTAGGAGAGTTTCGCATGACATTAGGGTTTGTCTTGTGTTGTGTCTTGCAGATAAAATGGATGGCTTCAATGACCACAACTTCCTCCCCCTGTTCATAGACAAATACAGGGAGCTGCCCTGACTGTGGCAGGTCAAACACCCCCAATACAACAATAAACAAAAGAGGCAGGCAGCACTGGAGAAACTGCTGGAGTTGGTGAAGCCGGTGGTCCCCACGGCAACCATCCCCTATTTAAAAGCCAAAATTGGTGGCCTAAGGAGCACTTATCTAAGGGAGCGCAAGAAGGTCACGGATTCCCAGAGATCCGGAGCTGCAGCAGATGACATTTATGTCCCCAGGCTGTGGTACTATGAGAGACTGCGATTTCTGTCAGACCAGACTGAAGCCAGGGAATCTCTCTCAACCCTTCCTTTCACTTTTCCTTCCACCCCAGCTGAGGCTTCCGATGTCCAACCTGGGACGTCCAGCCAGGAAGAAGTGGAGGAGCCCAGCTGGAGCCAGGTATAGCATTCTTCTACAGATTTCTGATCAATAAATAAATGATGTTTACTATTGATCACTAATTGCTGATTTAATTGCTGATTTAATAAAGTGTTTTACATATCAATAGACAGTAGTGTGCAAAAATAATTGGGACAAGAATGATAATCTGTTATATTTGTTAAAATTCAAATTGCAACAATCATGAGGTGAAAATTGCATGTGATTGATGAAGAAAAAAATAAAACTATGTCCCTTTTTTATACACAGGAAGACCTCAGCCAGGACGAGGCTGTGGAATGTGCCACACAGGAGGAGGCTGTGGAATGTGGCAGCCAGGAGGAGGTGGGGGTTAGTGGCAGCCAGGAGGAGGAGGGGCTAAGTGGCAGCCAGGAGAAGGCCGGGCCCAGTAGGAGCCTGACAGAATCACAGGTTCCTCCCCTCCGCCTTCCAACCAAAAGACCCAGAAAGGGGAGTCATGTGCAGGATTCAGCACTCAGGCTGATTCAGGAGGCTTCTGCATCCCTCAGAGCCACCCCCACTCCTGGAGAGGCCTTTGCCTCCATGGCTGCCACGAAACTGCAGGGCATGCAGGAGGGCCAATGCCAGTTGTGTGAGGACCTTTTTACAAAACACTAACTAAGGGGGCGAGGGGCGAAATCACACACAAAAGCCACCTGTGTGAGTTGGACCATCCTCCTCCTCCTGCCACAACTCCACCACCACAGACACAGCGTGGAAGGAAGACCAGAGAGTGATGACCTGGGTTCAGTCTGGTCTGGCAAAAGATGCAGTCTCTTGTATGACCACAGCCTGGGGACACAGATGTCATCTGCTGCTTTCATGATCTCTGGGACTTCTGGACCAGACTGCACTCCCTTAGATAAGGACTCCTCAGGCCACCAATTTTGCTGTAAAATAATTGATGTGTGCCCTGGGGGCCAAAGGCTTTGCCAATATCTGCTGTTTCTCCAGCGTTGCCTCCCTCTTTGTTTGGTTCTGAGTCCTTAATAAAGGATTTTTTGTTTCAATTAGACTCGCCTATGTGTGTTTCCCTTCAAAAAGGACAGTTTGTTTGTGAGGAGACAGGTACGTTTGTAAACTAAAATGTGAAATTAACAAGAGACACCAACACCAAGCAATCCCCTTGAGATTAAATAATACAAGATAATAATACAAGATATACAAGACAATAATGGTGTTGTGGTAACTTGACACACAAAACACACACAACAATATTCAGGATGTAAAATCAAAAAATAAAAATAATTAACAACAAGATCAGGCTTGAAAACAATACAAACCAAAAAAAATCAGGCTTGAAAACAATACAAAACAAAAAAAAATAAAAATACATATCTTTTTGGTCAGATGTGACAAATCTAAATGTATTGATGAAATCACGATAAATAATAAAGAAAGAAGTTTGTGAGAAGTCTGTGTGAATATGAGCAGCAAAACTACTTCATTCTTCTAGCAAAGAAGAAGAGAGTGCGCTGCATTGAACAATTTAAAACATTGCAGCCTGACGAAAGTGCTGTATCCATTCCGAATGCTAATTTTACCAGACCGAGCTGTTCCCTCTCGGAATTTCTTCTGAGCATGCGTGGCACTTTGTGCGTCGGAATTGTCCACACAAGTTCGGAATTGACGCGATCGCATTTTGTTGTCGGAAAATTTTATAGCCTGCTCTCAAACTTTGTGTGATGGAAAATGTCCGATGGAGCCCACACACGGTCGGAATTTCCGACAACAAGCTCCGATCACACATTTTCCGTCATTTAGGGTTCGGTTGCTGTAATCATTAGCTATTAGGTACCAAAAAAGGGGAATTGGGGAAGGGAATAGGCCTGTTATAGATGGGCCTCAAAGGGGTTACTTCTAGCAACAGAGTAATCAAGGATACTGATTAAGTAAAAGTATAACAATTTATTCATATATTAAACATTAAAATACACTTTAAATTTAAGCAGTGCAGTGATGGGTTGCGATAAAGAATTGGCCAAACTCTCGCGGACAAAGACAAACAGACAGGACAAACATTAAACAAAGTGTACAGCTAACCAGGTCCGGGCTTATTGCTTCAGTCCTTAGTGACCTCAGGACACAATTGTGGCCATATGTTTGGTCTGTGTTCTAAATTGAGCATTATTAGGGAATTTGGGGGGTCTGCTAAGGGCTGAAGCAATGGAAGAGTGGAGAGGAAAATGAGAGAATGTGGGAGTGCAGTGAAAATGTCAGGGCAGCAGAAGATGGGAGGTCAGCAGAGTGGAGGACAGGGGTCAGTGCTGGCAGGGCACTCAGCAGAGCTCCTTCTCCCATCCCTGCACTGTACACTGCCTGAGCACAGGCAGCAGAGCTCCTCCTCCACACATAAAGCATAGCTAAAATCAGTATAATGTCAGAGAAGGACAGTATAGTGTCAGATTACACAGGGCAGTAGTTTGTAGGGCAGTGTACAGAGGTCAATTGTGTGTAGAGCAGTGTACAGAAGTCCATAGGATGTAAGGCAGTGTGCATAGGTCATTAATATTCAAGCAGAAGCCAGTAGTATGTTTAAGGCAGTGTACATAGCTCAGTAGTAGTGCAGAGGTCAGAAGGATGTAGGACAGCGTGCAGAGGTCAGTAGGATGTAGGACAGCATGCAGAGGTCAGAAGGATGTAGGGCAGCATACAGAGGTCAGTAGGATGTTGGACAGAGCGTGCAGAGGTCAGAAGGATGTAGGACAGCGTGCAGAGGTCAGAAGGATGTAGGACAGCGTGCAGAGGTCAGAAGGATGTAGGACAGCATGCAGAAGTCAGAAGGATGTAGGACAGCGTGCAGCGATCAGTAGGATGTAGGACAGCGTGCAGCGATCAGTAGGTTGTAGGGCAGCGTGCAGAGGACAGAAGGATGTAGGGCAGTGTAAGAGGTCAGTCGTTTGTAATGCAGTGCACAAAGGTCAGTAATATGTAGCGCAGTGAAAAAACTCCAATATACCTCTTTTTAGGACTTTTACATGGCAACCAATATAACCAGAAACATGTTATTTAAAAAATACAAATTTCATTGTTCATAACGTAAAATAAACCTCCACGAGGCTCATAACATTCCATAAAAACATCAATTGCAGTGTTTATACAAATGATATGTTCTGTGGTGATACCCAATATCATATACAACTGTACATTCCAAACAGGTTCAATAATGCTGCTTTCACAATGGGGGGGGAGGGGTTGGCTTTAAGCGGCGCTTTACCACTGTTATAGGGGTGCTTTTTAGCAGCTAGCGGGGCGCTTTTAACCCCCGCTAGCGGCTGAGGAAAGGGTGAAAAGCACCCTTTCCTCGGTCCCAAAGATGCTGCTTGCAGGACTTTTTTTCCTGTCCTGCAAGCGCACCACCTCAGTGTGAAAGCACTCGCGCTTTCACACTGGGGCTGCAGAACATGCAGTTTAAAGGCATTTTTTGTGCGCTATTTTTGCGCACAAACACCTCAGTGTGAAAGTAGCCTAATGACCTGTTCACACGGTCGGAATTTCTGACAGAAAAAGTCCGATGGGAGCTTTTCATTGTATATTCCATCCATGTGTATGCCCCATCAGAATTTTTACGTCCAAAATTCAGACGGACTTAGATAGAGAACATGTTCTAAATTTTTCAGACGGAACAAATTCCTATCAGGAAAACTGCTCGTCTGTATGCTGTTCCGACGTACCAAAAATGACACATGCTCTGAAGCAAGTACGGGACGTCGTAAGTGTTGTCCCGTTGTACGTCACCGTGTACTTGACGGTCGGAATTTGGTGTGACCATGTGTATGCAAGACAGCTTGAGCAGAATTCCGTCGGAAAAACCTTCAGAGTTTATTCCAACGGCAAAACCGGTCATGTGTACAGGGCATCACAGTTTTTGTATGGAATAGGGAAATCCAACGTGTTTTGAATATCTGTACATTATCTTCATCAAGGATATCTATCGCCACCCTGCTATGTAGAAAAAACTACCAATAATTAGCATTCTACATCCATACATCATGTTGCATAATGCCAAATCTATACTCATACATAACATCTACCAGTCTCCATGAAGAGCTCAAAAGCCCTCCACCCAGCGGGGTACTTATAAGATCACCCAACAGGACTGCATGCCTCTTAGTTTATAAATATAACCCCCAAGGGCTGAATTGTCCAACAAGTAGGAAATCTCTCCAAAGACTGGAGCTTAAAGCAAATACAGTATTGAAAAACTTACTTACCGTGAAACATGGTGGGGCAGCATCATGTTGTGAGGATGCTTTTCTTCAGCAGGGACAGGGAAGCTGGTCAGAGTTGTTAGGAAGATGGATGGAGCTAATTACAGGGCAAATTTGAAGAAAACCTGTTAAGCCACGTACACACGAGCAGAATGTCCGACAGCAAAAGTCAGACGGAAGCTTTTCATCGTCTATTCAGATCGTGTGTGTGCCTCATCGGACTTTTATTTTTCGAAAATTCTGACGGACCTAGAAATAGAACATGCTCTAAATATTTCCGACGGAACCAATTCCTATCGGAAAAACCACTCGTCTGTATGCTGTTCCGACGGACCAAAAACGACGCATGCTCTGAAGCAAGTATGAAACGGAAGCTATTGGCTACTGGCTATTGAACTTCCTTTTCCTAGTCCCGTCGTACGTGCTGTACGTCACCTCGTTCTGGACAGTTGGACTTTGGATTGACCGTGTGTAGGCAAGACTGCTTGAATGGAATTCCATCAGGGAAACCTTCGGAGTTTATTCCGACGGCTAAACCGGTCGTGTGTACGTGGCATTGGAGTCTGTAAAAGACTTGAGACTGGGGCGGAGGTTCACCTTCCAGAAGGACAAGGACCCTAAACATACAGCCATAGCTACAATCGAATGGTTTATATCAAAGCATATTTATGTGCTGGCAAGACTGGAAAATTGCTGTTCACAGACACTCTCCATCCAATCTGACAGAGCTTGAGCTATTTTGAATGGACAAAAACTTCACTTTCTAGATGTGCAAAGCTGGTAGGGACTTGCAGCTGTAATTGCAGTGAAAGGTGGTTCTACAGAGTATTGACTCTGGGGGGGCTGAATTAAAATGCACGCCTCATTTTTCAGATATTTATTTGTAAAAAAGTTTGAAAACCATTTATCATTTCCTTCCACTTCACAATTATGTGCCACTTTGTTTTGGTCCATCACATAAAATCCCAATAAAATACATTTATGTTTTTGGCTGTACCATGACAAAATGTGGAAACATTTTTTTTTGCTAGAAAATTACTTAGAACCCCCAAACATTTTATATATTTTTTTTCTAACACACTAGAGAATAAAATGGCGGTCGTTGCAATACTTTATGTCACACCGTATTTGTGCAGCGGTCTTACAAGCGCACTTTTTTTGGAAAAAAGACAAGTTTTCGAATTAAAAAATAAGACAACAGTAAATTTAGGCCAATTTCTTTTTGATATTGTGAAAGATAATGTTACGCCGAGTAAATTGATACCCACAAATATTGAGTATAGCCTCATGTAATCAAAAATAGCAAATTTGTTTGTAAAAACGTACCATCATCCAAATTAATATGCAAAAATAGAGAAGAGTGGGAAAAAGGGGGACAGTGGCTGATGTTGGCCCGGTAATATTCCCACCCTGGAAAAGACTGGACTATATCGGTACAGATAGACAACAATAATAAATAATAAATAAAAAGTTTATTACAAAGAAGAAAAATACATGTTGTACTTGTTAAAATTGCAAAAACAGAGGCTCGGGAGTACCCAAGGGACATCTGTAGTTACAGGGTATAGAATGGTCTGGTTCTCGACTAGTTTCGCGGTATTACCGCTTCCTCAGGAGGACCAATCTATGGGACAGATAATAAAAATAATACAACCATAATACATACAAACATTGTAATGCAGCGTGTAAAAACCAACGTAACCTAAGAGGTAAATACAAAAATGGCTTACCCTATATTTGGGTGAATATGTGCGGTACCCAGCCGCCCAAACATAACTCCCCCACGGCGGACCAGGGGGATTGTACGGAATTCCCAGAATGGATAAAATAGTAACAATTGAAGGGTCTGGTATATCAACTGGTTGGGAGTGGAAAGGAATAGCCTATAGCATAGGAGAGGGAGATAATTGAGGGCAGAAAGGAAAGAGGGGAATAGGAAAGAAGAAGGGAAGGGGATAGGAATAAGGGGAGGGAAAATGGGAAAGGGGATAAAGGGGGTAGGAGGGGGAAAGGAAAAGGGAGGGGGGAAGAGAGGGAAGGGAGAGGGGGGGGGAAGGGGGGCTGGGAGGGAGGGGAAGGGCAAGGTAGGTGGTGGGGAGGGGGGATGGAGGCTAGGGGGGGAAGGAAGGGATGGGGAAACTGGGGGTGGGAGGGGGGGGGGGGGAAAGACCGATGGAAAGAGTAGGGAAAGAGGAAAGGGGGGAGGGGGAAAGGCAGAGGAGGGGGGAGAACAAGATGGGACAAGCAAGGCACAGGAACAAAGAGAAGAAGAGGGGATAAAGTGCCCACACCCTCGCTAGTGATATTAAGGCAGATGGTGTGACTTACCATGGTTATTAGCCCAAGGGGTGATATAATACCAAGTCATATAGAGGCTTGTTGAAAACGCAGAGGTCAGATGACTCATAGGAAGCAAGAGCACCTACTGTGTCCACCGAGAAAGGGTTCAAAGGGGGTACATGGCTGTGGGGGCCCAGCGATATGAGGGGATGCCCACAGGGTAACATGGAATCTGTCAATAAAAGTGTATCACATATAACATGAGATACAGGATAGTATCCATAGGGCGGTATCAATGATAGATAACGTAGGGTAAAGGATAGTATCCAAAGTGAAAATTGAGGATAAACATACCCAAAGATGTCCCCGGTGGGACAACGGAGGCGTCCCCTGCATCAAGGCCCCACGTGTACAAGTCTATAGTGGAGAGAGCCGCACTGCTCACGTCAAAGGGCCCGAGGGCCCATTAAGTGAGCTCCCCAACCCGGAGACGCCCACGACGCCGCCATCCGGCGGCGTCTGACGTCGCCGTCCGGCGGCGCCTGACGTCACCGGGTCAGTTTCCCCGCACTGCGCAGGTGCGCGACCAGCGCTACTGCGCAAGCGCGTTCAAGGCGAGCCCGTGGGCGGAGCGCCCTGGGCTCGACGAGAACAAGCAGGGGACAGACGGAACACGTCTTCCCTGCCAGGGGAAACACAAGTCCGCCGCTAAGGGAGGCAAAGGCAGCCACGGACCGCACCAGGCACCCAGGGATCGCCATAACAATAAAATTGACATTGAACAATCATAAAAGAAGAAATAATAATATGTAAACAATTATAGATAACATAGATATAAGTGGCAGTGTGAATGCCACAAAAACAATTACGGTGTTTGATAAACACAGAGGGGATTGACACTCCTTGGACGGCTAAGATTACAAGGGGAACCCATTAAGGGAATGGGTATGTTGGGTATGTTTATCCTCAATTTTCACTTTGGATACTATCCTTTACCCTACGTTATCTATCATTGATACCGCCCTATGGATACTATCCTGTATCTCATGTTATATGTGATACACTTTTATTGACAGATTCCATGTTACCCTGTGGGCATCCCCTCATATCGCTGGGCCCCCACAGCCATGTACCCCCTTTGAACCCTTTCTCGGTGGACACAGTAGGTGCTCTTGCTTCCTATGAGTCATCTGACCTCTGCGTTTTCAACAAGCCTCTATATGACTTGGTATTATATCACCCCTTGGGCTAATAACCATGGTAAGTCACACCATCTGCCTTAATATCACTAGCGAGGGTGTGGGCACTTTATCCCCTCTTCTTCTCTTTGTTCCTGTGCCTTGCTTGTCCCATCTTGTTCTCCCCCTCCTCTGCCTTTCCCCCTCCCCCCTTTCCTCTTTCCCTACTCTTTCCATCGGTCTTTCCCCCCCCCCTCCCCCTCCCACCCCCAGTTTCCCCATCCCTTCCTTCCCCCCCTAGCCTCCATCCCCCCTCCCCACCACCTACCTTGCCCTTCCCCTCCCTCCCAGCCCCCCTTTCCCCCCCCCCCTCTCCCTTCCCTCTCTTCCCCCCTCCCTTTTCCTTTCCCCCTCCTACCCCCTTTATCCCCTTTCCCATTTTCCCTCCCCTTATTCCTATCCCCTTCCCTTCTTCTTTCCTATTCCCCTCTTTCCTTTCTGCCCTCAATTATCTCCCTCTCCTATGCTATAGGCTATTCCTTTCCACTCCCAACCAGTTGATATACCAGACCCTTCAATTGTTACTATTTTATCCATTCAGGGAATTCCGTACAATCCCCCTGGTCCGCCGTGGGGGAGTTATGTTTGGGCGGCTGGGTACCGCACATATTCACCCAAATATAGGGTAAGCCATTTTTGTATTTACCTCTTAGGTTACGTTGGTTTTTACACGCTGCATTAAATGTTTGTATGTATTATGGTTGTATTATTTTTATTATCTGTCCCATAGATTGGTCCTCCTGAGGAAGCGGTAATACCGCGAAACTAGTCGAGAACCAGACCATTCTATACCCTGTAACTACAGATGTCCCTTGGGTACTCCCGAGCCTCTGTTTTTGCAATTTTAACAAGTACAACATGTATTTTTCTTCTTTGTAATAAACTTTTTATTTATTATTTATTATTGTTGTCTATCTGTACCGATATAGTCCAGTCTTTTCCAGGGTGGGAATATTACCGGGCCAACATCAGCCACTGTCCCCCTTTTTTCCCACTCTTCTCTATTTTTGCATATTAATTTGGATGATGGTACGTTTTTACAAACAAATTTGCTATTTTTGATTACATGAGGCTATACTCAATATTTGTACTTATTCATTGGGTGGATAACACACCCCTTCTTCTTTCCCCTGAGTGCCTCTAACTCTTAAGTTTACTACCATTCATGTGTATCTATTATCGATTACGTTGGTAGTTGCCCCTCCTACACGGTTCAGACACCTGGACATTCCCACTACGGATTAGGTAGACTTACCATTTCCATACAGCCACTCTTTTAGCCATCTTATTATATCAAGTTTAGACTTTAGGTGCAACTTACTTTGCTCCACTAGTTGGGTTATTCAGCTTTATCTCACTGCCTTTTACCCAAGAGCATGTGTTTTATGGACCGGAAACTCTCCGGCCCCACTGCGATTATTTTTGTTATCCACATTTATAATCCCCAGCTGATTTTTACCCATGATAAACCTTATAATCAACCTGATCATATTGCTATATTATCGCATCATTTGCAACCACTCTTGTAAAAATTTTTGAGTACGACATTGTATGGTGATATCTGCCTGCCTGCCATTAGATCCCCAATTGTTTCACCTCTGGGATACCCCTCACTTCTAACTGAATTTATTTGACCTCCCTTTTTGGGTCGTCATCACACTACATCCTCCACCTTTATTCCTTACATTCAGTACACCATTTCACTTACAGCACACTTGTACCTTGTTCACTGTCCCACATTCTTCATTACCTCCTTCACCCTATCCATTCTTCAATTTGTTCTACTTACCTACCTCCTATCATCTAGAATGTGTCCGCAGTCCAGTGATCATTCCTGGCTACGGTTCCTCACTTTTTACCACCTACCTATAACCTGTCCCTGTGCACTACCCCCTTCACCTTACAGAATGGCTTCCCTTAATGGGTTCCCCTTGTAATCTTAGCCGTCCAAGGAGTGTCAATCCCCTCTGTGTTTATCAAACACCGTAATTGTTTTTGTGGCATTCACACTGCCACTTATATCTATGTTATCTATAATTGTTTACATATTATTATTTCTTCTTTTATGATTGTTCAATGTCAATTTTATTGTTATGGCGATCCCTGGGTGCCTGGTGCGGTCCGTGGCTGCCTTTGCCTCCCTTAGCGGCGGACTTGTGTTTCCCCTGGCAGGGAAGACGTGTTCCGTCTGTCCCCTGCTTGTTCTCGTCGAGCCCAGGGCGCTCCGCCCACGGGCTCGCCTTGAACGCGCTTGCGCAGTAGCGCTGGTCACGCACCTGCGCAGTGCGGGGAAACTGACCCGGTGACGTCAGGCGCCGCCGGACGGCGACGTCAGACGCCGCCGGATGGCGGCGTCGTGGGCGTCTCCGGGTTGGGGAGCTCACTTAATGGGCCCTCGGGCCCTTTGACGTGAGCAGTGCGGCTCTCTCCACTATAGACTTGTACACGTGGGGCCTTGATGCAGGGGACGCCTCCGTTGTCCCACCGGGGACATCTTTGGGTATGTTTATCCTCAATTTTCACTTTGGATACTATCCTTTACCCTACGTTATCTATCATTGATACCGCCCTATGGATACTATCCTGTATCTCATGTTATATGTGATACACTTTTATTGACAGATTCCATGTTACCCTGTGGGCATCCCCTCATATCGCTGGGCCCCCACAGCCATGTACCCCCTTTGAACCCTTTCTCGGTGGACACAGTAGGTGCTCTTGCTTCCTATGAGTCATCTGACCTCTGCGTTTTCAACAAGCCTCTATATGACTTGGTATTATATCACCCCTTGGGCTAATAACCATGGTAAGTCACACCATCTGCCTTAATATCACTAGCGAGGGTGTGGGCACTTTATCCCCTCTTCTTCTCTTTGTTCCTGTGCCTTGCTTGTCCCATCTTGTTCTCCCCCCTCCTCTGCCTTTCCCCCTCCCCCTTTCCTCTTTCCCTACTCTTTCCATCGGTCTTTTCTCCCCCCCCCCTCCCCCTCCCACCCCCAGTTTCCCCATCCCTTCCTTCCCCCCCTAGCCTCCATCCCCCCTCCCCACCACCTACCTTGCCCTTCCCCTCCCTCCCAGCCCCCCTTTCCCCCCCCCCTCTCCCTTCCCTCTCTTCCCCCCTCCCTTTTCCTTTCCCCCTCCTACCCCCTTTATCCCCTTTCCCATTTTCCCTCCCCTTATTCCTATCCCCTTCCCTTCTTCTTTCCTATTCCCCTCTTTCCTTTCTGCCCTCAATTATCTCCCTCTCCTATGCTATAGGCTATTCCTTTCCACTCCCAACCAGTTGATATACCAGACCCTTCAATTGTTACTATTTTATCCATTCAGGGAATTCCGTACAATCCCCCTGGTCCGCCGTGGGGGAGTTATGTTTGGGCGGCTGGGTACCGCACATATTCACCCAAATATAGGGTAAGCCATTTTTGTATTTACCTCTTAGGTTACGTTGGTTTTTACACGCTGCATTACAATGTTTGTATGTATTATGGTTGTATTATTTTTATTATCTGTCCCATAGATTGGTCCTCCTGAGGAAGCGGTAATACCGCGAAACTAGTCGAGAACCAGACCATTCTATACCCTGTAACTACAGATGTCCCTTGGGTACTCCCGAGCCTCTGTTTTTGCAATTTTAACAAGTACAACATGTATTTTTCTTCTTTGTAATAAACTTTTTATTTATTATTTATTATTGTTGTCTATCTGTACCGATATAGTCCAGTCTTTTCCAGGGTGGGAATATTACCGGGCCAACATCAGCCACTGTTCCCCTTTTTCCCACTCTTCTCTATTTTTAAATTGATACCCAACATGTCACACTTCAAAATTGCGCCCGCTCGTGGAATGGCGACAAACCTTTACCCTTAAAAATATCAATAGACAATGTTTAAAAATTTCTATAGGTTACCAGTTTTGAATTACAGAGGAGGTCTAGGGCTAGAATTATTGCTCTCGCTCTAACGATTGCGGCGATACCTCCCATGTGTGGTTTGAACACCGTTTTCATATGTGGGCGCTACTCACGTATGCCTTTTGCTTCTGAGCGCAAGCTTGGCAGGACGGAGCACTTTACATTTATATATTTTTTATTTTAAATTTTGACACTGTCCTTTTTTAAGAAAAAAAAAAAAATTGGGTCACTTTTATTCCTATTACAAGAAATGTAAACATCCCTTGTAATAGAAAAAAAGCATGACGGGACCTCTTAAATATGAGATCTGGGGTCAAAAAGACAAAATGCAATAAGAAAAAATAGTGTCATTTGAAAAAAAAAGTCTCCTTTTTAGAGCAAGGGAGGAAGTGACGTTTGACGTCGCTTCCACTAACCAATGCTATGGAGGCCATCTTCCACTCACTTGGCTCCAGGCAGAGGACATGACCGGATGCGATCTTCTCCGCCCGCTACCCGCAGGTCCGATAAGCAGCGGAGACCCCTGGAGCGCAGCGGGGGGGCCCTCTCCCACTCCCGATAAAAGTGATTTTGCAGCGAAACCGCCGCAGGAACCACTTTTATCTGAAAGCAGACCGCCCTGTGAAGAAGAGGATACCGGGGTTATGGCAGCTAGCTGCTACCATAACGGTATTCCTCTTCAAAGAGCCGACGTACGGCGGGCGGTCCATAAGTAGTTAAAGTGTTTGTAAAGTTGTTTTTTTTTCCTATTAAAATAACAAACATGTTATGCTTGCCTCCTCTGTGCAGTGGTTTTGCACAGAGCAGCCCAGATCCCCCTCTTCTCTGGTCCCTGGCTGGAGCTCCTGGCCCCTCCCTCCTGTTAAGTGCCCCCACAGCGAGCAGTTTGCTATGAGGGCACCCAAGCCGAGCTGCAGCTCTGTGTATCTATTCAGGTGCGGTTCGGCCCCGCCCCTCTCTCTCCTGATTGGCTTACTATCTTTGACAGCAGTGGAAGCCAATGGCGTCGCTGCTGTGTCTCAGCCAATCAGGAGGGAGAGTCCCGGATGGCCGAGGCACTCGTGGACATCGCTAGATAGGAATGGGGCTCAGATAAAACTTCTTAAAAGCTTTAAACTTCTCCACAACTTCATCCCTGACCTGTCTGGTGTGTTCCTTGGCTTTCATGACGCTGTTTGTTCAGTAAGGTTCTCTAACAAACCTCTGAGGGCTTCACAGAACAGCTGTATTTATACTGAGATTGAATTACACACAAGTGGACTCTTTGTGACTTCTGAAGGCAATTGGTTCCACTAGATTTTAGTTAGGGGCATCAGAGAAAAGGGGTGCCACTTTGTGTTGGTCTATCACATAAAATCCCAACAAAATACATTTACATTTTTGGTTGTAACATGACAAAATGTCAAAAATTTCAAGGGGTACGAATACTTTTTCAATGTACTGTGGAAGGTCAGTAAGATGTAGAGCAGTATACAGAAGTCAGTATTTTGTAAGGCAGCGTACAAAGGTCATTGTTTGTAAAGCAGCGTACAAAGGTCAGTAGTATGTAGGGCAGTGTACAGAGGTCAGTAGTATGTAGTGCAGTATACAGAGGTCAGTGGTATGTAGTGCAGTGTACAGAGGTCAGTGGTATTTGGAGCAGTGTACAGAGGTCAGTGGTATGTAGGGCAGTGTACAGAGGGCAGTGTACAAAGGTCAGTAGGATGTAGGAGATTTTTACAGAGGTCAGTAGGCTGTAAAGCATTGTACAGAGGTCAGTAGTTTGTAGGACAGAGTAGTGAGTACAGAGGCCAGTAATTTATAGAGCAGAGTACAGAGGTTAGTAGTATGTAGATCCGTGTACAGAGGTCAATAGGATGTAGGGCAATGTGCACAGGTCAGTTGGATGTAGGGCAGCATACAGAGTTTAGTAAAATATTTTAGTGTAAAAGGTTAGGAGTATGTAGGGCTGTGTACAGAGGTCAGTAGTTTGTAGGGCATTGTACAGAGGTGAGTAGAATGTAGGGCAGTGTACAGAGGTCAGTAGTTTGTAGGGCATTGTACAGAGGTCAGTAGTTTGTAGGGCATTGTACAGAGGTCAGTAGGATGTAGGGCATTGTACAGAGGTCAGTAGGATGTAGGGCAGTGTATAGTGGTCAGTAGTTTTCTAGGGCAATGTACAGAGGTCAGTAGGATGTAGGGCAGTGTACAGAGGTCAGTAGTTTGTAGGGCATTGTACAGAGGTCAGTAGTTTGTAGGGCATTATACAGAGGTCAGTAGTTTGTAGGGCAGTGTACAGAGGTCAGTAGGATGTAGGGAAGTGTACAGAGGTCAGTAGTTTGTAGGGCATCCTACAGAGGTCAGTAGGATGTAGGGCAGTGTACAGAGGTCAGTAGGATGTAGGGCAGTGTAAATAGGCCAGTAGTTTGTAGGGCAGTGTACAGAGGTCAGTAGTTTGTAGGGCATTGTACAGAGGTCAGTATGATGTAGGGCAGTGTACAGAGGTCAGTAGTTTGTAGGGCATTGTACAGAGGTTAGTAGGATGTAGGGCATTGTACAGAGGTCAGTAGGATGTAGGGCATTGTACAGAGGTCAGTAGGATGTAGGGCAGTGTACAGAGGTCAGTAGTTTGTAGGGCATTGTACAGAGGTCAGTAGGATGTAGGGCATTGTACAGAGGTCAGTAGTTTGTAGGGCATTGTACAGAGGTCAATAGGATGTAGAGGAGTGTACAGAGGTCAGTAGTGTGTAGATCCGTGTACACAGGTCAGTAGTTTGTAGGGCAGTGTACAGACGTCAGTAGAATGTAGGTGTCACGTACCTGGTAGGTGGAGCCCGGAATGCAGAGAACGGCCTCTCGTATACCTCTGACTTAAGAACCCCTGAAGGTGTGAACAGGGACTCGAAAGTACAGAGGGGCACAAGTGCCTGACTAGAACACTGAAGCAGAAGGCAGGATCCTGTAGTCAGCAGGGAGGTGCACTGTAGTCCTGTAGCAGGTTGCAGACAGCAGGGAGGTGCACTGTAGTCCTGTAACAGGTTGCAGACAGCAGGGAGGTGCACTGTAGTTCTGTAGCAGGTTGCAGACAGCAGGGAGGTGCACTTTAGTCCTGTAGCAGGTTGCAGACAGCAGGGAGGTGCACTGTAGTCCTGTAACAGGTTGCAGACAGCAGGGAGGTGCACTGTAGTTCTGTAACAGGTTGCAGACAGCAGGGAGGTGCACTGTAGTTCTGTAGCAGGTTACAGACAGCAGGGAGGTGCAGACAAGCCGGGTCAAGGTACTGGCTGGCAGATCAGGTACAGAAGGGCAAACCAAGAGAGTAGTCAGAGTCCAAGCCAAGATCGGGGCGGGCAGCAAGCAGGTAAGTCAGGAACAAGCCAAGTCAGTACTGGATACAGGAAAACTGGTAACAAGGTAGCAGGGGTCTCAGGAAACGCTTTAGACCGGACAGCAAGGCAGCATTGAAACAGTCTTCTTTAAATAGCCTATCTTTGGCGCCAAGTGGCACTATTGCGCATGTGCGTACGCACGTTAGCGCTAGTGGCGCTATTGCGCATGCGCGTACGTTTGTTAGCACTATTAGCGCCATTGGCGCTATTGCGCGTCCGCGAGCGCCGGATGGCGCTTCATACACAGGCATTCGTTTAATCCTCAATCTGCTGGGAAAACTGCAAGAGGGCTTTTCCTGACAGTAGGGCAGTGTACAGACGTCAGTAGAATGTAGGGCATTGTACAGAGATCTGTAGGGTGATGTGCAGGGATCATTCATTTGTAGGGTAGAGGACAGGGGTCAAGGGGGCCCAGTACTGGGGGTCAGGAGGGCCCAGTACAAGAGGTCAAGGGGCTGGGGGCAGTAGCTCATGGTACAAATGCAGTTGCAGGGAAGCTGCTGTGACAGATCTACCTGTTCTGGCGCTCTGATCCCCGCAGGCCCACCTTCCATCCCAAATGATGTCACCCACAAGCGCAGGGGATGAGATCAAGAGTCCAACCCTTCTGAGCCATTCTGCCCTAACCACTTGACCCCTGGTGGATTTACCCCCCTTCATGACCAGCCCATTGTTTGCGATACAGCACTGCATTTTTTTAACTGACAATTGCGCGGTCTTGCAATGCTGTACACAGATAAAAGGTATGTCCTTTTTTCCCCCACAAATAGAGCTTTCTTTTAGTGGTACTTAATCACCACTGCGATTTTTATTTTTTGAACTATAAACAAAAAAAGGCTGACAATTTTGAAAAAAAAAAACAATATTTTTTACTTTCTGCTATAAGACATATCAAATAAAAAAAAATGGAAAAAATCTAATTTCTTTATAACTTTAGGCCAACATGTATTTTGCTATATATATTTCATAAAACAAATCCCAATAAGTACATATTGATTGGTTTAAGCAAAAGTTATAGCGTCTACAAATTCTGGGATATCAGCCACAAGGAGTCACAGTCGGCTGCCCACAGTTAGGATGCCTGGACCCAAAGACCGGCAAAGAGTCGGGTCAGGTAATGACATCCCTAAATCCTGGGACAGTTAAGTGTGTGTTCTTTTAACCGCTTCCCAACCAACTGCCGCAGTTATACTGTGGCAGGTTGGCTCCCCTGCGCGAGCCGCCATAGCTATACATCGGCTTGCGGGGTTGGGATAGCAGGCGGGGGTGCACAGCAGGGGGGGGGCGATGCTCGTGGCCAACGGTCACGATGACCGCCGGCCACGAGCGATCGTGTGCAGGAGAGACAGAACAGGGACGGGTGTGTGTAAACACACACTTCCCTGTTCTGCTCTGACAGGAGTGACAGATCGTGTGTACCTATTAGCTAGGAACCACGATCTGTCACTTCCTGTAGTCAGTCCCCTCCCCCTTCAGTTAGAATCACCTCCCAGGGAACACAGTTAACCCCTCAATCGCCCCCTACTGTAAACCCGTTCACTGCCAGTGACATTTTTACAGTAATCAATGCAATTGATCGCTGTATTAATGTCAATCGTCCCAAAAATGTGTCAAAATTGTCCGCCATAATGTCACAGTCACGATAAAAATCGCAGATCGCCGCCATTACTAGTACAAAAAAAAATTATAAAAATGCTTTAAATCTATCCCCTATTTTGTAGACGCGATAACTTTTGCGCAAACCAATCAATATACGCCTTTTGCGGGTTTTTTTTTTGTTTTTTTTTTTGTTTTTTTACCAGCCTGAACTGAGGAAAAAAGTAGTTTTTTTATATATTTTTGGGAGATATTTATTATAGCAAAAAGTAGAAAATAATGCGCTTCAAAATTGTCCCTCTTTTTTTTGTGTAGCGCAAAAAATAAAAACCGCAGAGGCGATCAAATACCACCAAAAGAAAGCTCTATTTGTGGGAAAAAAAGGATGTCAATTTTGTTTGGGTACAACGTCGCACGACCGCGCAATTGTCAGTTACATCGACGCAGTGCCAAATCGCAAAAAGTGCTCTGGTCAGGAAGGGGGTAAATTCTTCTGGGGCTGAAGTTGTTAAAAGGCAGCAGCTACAGGGTTTGTAGCTGCTGACTTTTAAATTTTTATTTACAGGGTGAAGCTCCTCTTAAGTCCCCATGCACACAGGGTGTTTTTAAAACCTCTTTTACCAGCATCATACTTTTTTTTTTTTTTGCAGCTTAAAAACGCCTCTCCATGTTATTCTCTGTGGCATGCACACATAGGCTTTTAGGAGCTGTAAGTGGCATTAGCATTTTCAAGCTGCAAAAAAAAAACCCCAGGGCCAGCGTGTTCTGAAGACCGGCATTACAGCTGTAAAAACGCCTGGATACAGTGTTACGCCACATCAAGCGTTTTATTTTTATTTTTGTTGACATGTCACAATCAATGGTTCCTGATGAGAGCCATCTTGACTGATCTAACTTTCAGCCCATTGATTTGAATGGAAATCGCATTCAAGTCGGATCAGCTTGAGCCGACTTGTGACATGCAACTTGTGCGCTGAGGATCTTGAAGGGGAATCCCACACTAAAATTTAAAAAAAAAGCATGGCCCCCCTCCCCAGATCTATACCAGGCCTTTTGAGCCTGGTATGGATTGTAAACGGGGAACCCCATTTAAAAAAAAAAAGAAACGGCATGGGGTCCCCCAAAAATTCATACCAGACCCTTACCTGAGCACACAGCCAGGCAGGTCAGGAAAGGGGGGAAGAGCCAGCCCCCCCCCCCCTCCTGGACCATACCAGGCCTCATGCCCTCAACGTAGGTGGGTGTTTTGGGGCAGGGGGGCTCTGCGCTCCCCACCCCAAAGCACCTTGTCCCCATGATGGGGACAAGGACCTCTTCCCGACAACCCTGGGCAGTGGTTGTGGGTGTTTGCAGGCAAGAGGATTATCAGAATCCGGAACCCCCCTTTAACAAGGGGGCCCCCAGATCCCCGCCCGCCACTATGTGAATGAGTATGGGGTACATATACCCCTACCCATTCACCCCCAAAAAAAAGCAGTGTAGTGTAAATAAAAACGAGACGGTTTTTGACAAGTCCTTCAAAGTGTTACTAAACCCACAACAGTAAAATCTGTGCGTATATGCAGTAAAGCATGCTTGTTATACACACTGTGGAACCTAAGGGGTTAATCTTCTGCATTGTATAAAAAGACTGCACAAATCCTCCCCTACCTGCACTGTCCCCCTGGACAAGTCCAGATAAGACAGAGCCTTTGGAGTCAGGCTGCACATGCTCAGTTTGGTGTGTATTGAGGTTTTTTTTTCTTGGGAGAGTGCATGTAATCAGCACAGGGCAAATCGGCTCTGTCCAGACATGTCTAGACAGAAGGTCAGGAGCCCTGCAGCCTCATAGGACAGCTCATGCAGTTTGAAAACTCCTCCTACATGCATCACCAGAAACTCAAATCACAAGACTTCTATATACTACTGATGAGAAAAGGTATTTAGCAGTTTATATTTACTAAAATAATTGCATTTCCATGTTCTGTGTACTGTGGGAGACCAGATATGGTGACTGCAGTTTCTGGGTTTAGTAACACTTTAATAAAAATTAAGATTTTCCCCTGTTGTAGATCCAAGGTGTCTTCTTCCTCCGGTCTTCTCCCTCCGCTGCTGTCTTCTCCCTCCGGTTATGTTTTCTTCCTCTGGTCTTCTCCCTCCGCTGCTGTCTTCTCCCTCCGGTTATGTGTTCTTCCTCCGGTCTTCTCCCTATGCTGCTGTCTTCTCTGCCATAGACCCGGTCCTCCTCCGACACTGGCTCTTGCCATTGTATCCTCTCCGATGTCTGCCAGTTCTTATATAGCCATGGGGCGTGGCCATCCAGGGACGTCACCATGAGACTCCGCCCTTGTGACGTCATAAGAAATTCTGCTAAACGCGCATTAACACCTATGCAAAAAGCTACCAAAAGCATGTTTCTACAGCCACTTTTTCCTGGCGTTGGAACTGGCTTTGCAGCTTATTTTTTTAATCTCCTGTGTGCATGAGACCTTAAGCTTTGACAAAAAAAATGGAAGCTGATTGGTGCACCAGATTTACCCTTTCGCTGCCAGGTCCGTATGTTGTACGGACCTGACAGCAGGGGGTTCCACACACAATCCAGCGGCTGCAGCCACCAGGGTTGTGTGTAATACTGACAGGCAGACTCCTGCCTGTCAGGTGGATGCATTCGGGCAGCTGTGCTGCTGCCCAATTGCCTCCAAACACCCCCGGTACCAGCGCCCCTGCCATGTATTCCGTGCTTCGCTTGCCCATCTGTGGTCCCAGGGACCGACATGATATGTGCCAGTGGGTGGAGGGGATGGAGAGAAGCGGACACACATCTGTTCTCCTCCCCTTCTTGCTGTGACCTAGAAAGCTCCGTCTTTGATGTCACTCCTGGGATAATCTCTCAGTGTCCCCGGCTAGCATAGCTGGGAAGGGATGTATTGCAATTCGATCTTTAACCACTTGCTTACTGGGCACTTAAACCCTGCTCCTATCCAGACCAATTTTCAGCGCTGACGCACTTTGAATGACAATTGCACGGTCATACAACACTGTACCCAAATGACATTTTTATCCATTTTTTCCCACAAATAGAGCTTTCTTTTGGTGGTATTTGATCACCTTTGCGGTTTTAATTTTTTGTTAAAAAAATGTAAAAAGTCCGAATTGAAAATTTTTTTTTTTATTATAATATTTTAAAATAGGTAATTTTTCTCCTTCATTGATGTACGTTGATGAGCACCAATAGGTGGCAGTGATGGGCACTGATGGGTGGCAATAATGGGCACTGATCGGTTACACTGATAGGCAGCACTGCTAGGTGGCACTGATTGGCACCACTGGTGGGCATTGATAGGTAATATCATAAAAAATACTGCGCTATCCCATAAGTGGAAATGATCCCCACATGTGTGTGATGAAAAGACAAGTATCTCAAACCAAAAATTGAAATGTAAAATGCTGCTGCAACCTTAGATGTGAAACAACCTCCACCTTACTAGCTATACAATTTAAAGGCTGCGCTGATAGTGCAAATACATGATCATATTAACTGAAAATACCATAATTATGAATGAACACAAGTGAATTGTTTCATAACCAAAAATATGCACATAAATCGCATGCAAAAAAAATCGCATGCAAAAAATTTTAGTGAAACATTCAGTAAACAAAAACGATTAAATTGAGTGCATTTAGTCATAGATTGAAATGAACTGTAGGTCTTGTGGGTGTAGAAAATAGTTGGATAGAGGGAGAAAGACACCCTTCCTTCAAGTGATATAAAGATTATCTCCGTAGGGAGCGTGATGTTAAAATAGAGAGAAGATCCTCCACCTCAAGTAAGGTAAGCCCCTTACCAGATCCAAAGATCTCCTGTCACAGAGATCATGCACACATGTGGCTGTGTCCCCCAGCCACTGGGTCTCTGTCAGTGCGCAGATCGGAAGCCACCTCTCCAGGAAATCAATCCAAACGTGATTTATCCGCTCACAGACCATGGATAAATAGGAAAGAAATACTCCATAGCGTAATACAGTTAAAATCCACTTTAATTTATAAAAGAAAAGCACTTACAATTTGTGCAGTAAAGATCGCTTATAAAAACATGTAGCGCCGGCCGGCTTCAGCTGCTGCCCGTTCCTTCCGGGTTCAGCGTGGTATGGTGGTGACGTCAGCACGCCGCTCCGGAGCGGCGTGCTGACGTCACCACCATACCACGCTGAACCCGGAAGGAACGGGCAGCAGCTGAAGCCGGCCGGCGCTACATGTTTTTATAAGCGATCTTTACTGCACAAATTGTAAGTGCTTTTCTTTTATAAATTAAAGTGGATTTTAACTGTATTACGCTATGGAGTATTTCTTTCCTATTTATCCATGGTCTGTGAGCGGATAAATCACGTTTGGATTGATTTCCTGGAGAGGTGGCTTCCGATCTGCGCACTGACAGAGACCCAGTGGCTGGGGGACACAGCCACATGTGTGCATGATCTCTGTGACAGGAGATCTTTGGATCTGGTAAGGGGCTTACCTTACTTGAGGTGGAGGATCTTCTCTCTATTTTAACATCACGCTCCCTACGGAGATAATCTTTATATCACTTGAAGGAAGGGTGTCTTTCTCCCTCTATCCAACTATTTTCTACACCCACAAGACCTACAGTTCATTTCAATCTATGACTAAATGGACTCAATTTAATCGTTTTTGTTTACTGAATGTTTCACTAAAATTTTTTGCATGCGATTTATGTGCATATTTTTGGTTATGAAACAATTCACTTGTGTTCATTCATAATTATGGTATTTTCAGTTAATATGATCATGTATTTGCACTAGCAGCGCAGCCTTTAAATTGTAGGGCATTGATAGGTGGCACTTGTAGGCATTGATAGGTGGCACTTGTGGGCATTGATAGGTGGCACTCATGGGCATTGATAGGTGGCACTGGTGGGCACTGTTAGGTGGCAATGGTAGGTGGCACAGATGAGGCATAATTGCCTCTTCCTCTTCGGGACCGATGTCCCTTGCAGATGAGCCGGTGATCACCGCCCCCTTATGCCGTCACAGTCCCTGGGCATGCTGGGACTGTGACGTTTTAGGAGGCGTGGTCACCGGGTGATGACCACGCCCCCTTATGACGGCACAGCATGACAGCATGCCCAGGAACAGTGACCTCATAAGGGGGCGGGGTCACCGCCTATATAAGTCTATTGCGGAGCGCTCAGAGAGCATTCCAGCCAGAGAGAGCGTCGTATCAACATTGGAAGAAAAGAGGAAGGCAGAAGTCCGTGCCACCGCTAGCAATAGAGCTGCAGAAGATAGCGGAGAAGCCGGCAGAAGATCAGGACACCGGGAGGAGACGCCGGAGAGACCCCCGAAGTCGGAAGAAGATCCCCGAAGTCGGAAGAAGACCCCGGAACTGTCTAATAAATTACTTTAAAAACCTGTGTATTGTGTTTTTTCATTGACACTTTTTTCCCTAGGTGCATGGGTAGGGGTACAATGTACCCCATACTCATTCACAAAGGGTGGGGGGCCGGGATCTGGGGGCCCCCTTATTAAAGGGGGCTCCCGGATTCCGATAAGCCCCCCGCCCGCAGACCCCGACAACCAGCGGCCAGGGTTATCGGGAAGAGGCCCTTGTCCTCATCAACATGGGGACAAGGTGCTTTGGGGTGGGGGGCCCCCCATGCCCCAAAGCACCCACCCCCCTATGTTGAGGGCATGCGGCCTGGTACGATTCAGGAGGGGGGGGCGCTCGCTCGTCCCCACCACCATTCCTGATGGGCCGGGCTGCGTGCTCGGATAAGGGACTGGTATGGATTTTGGGGGGGACCCCATGTCGATTTTTTGGCGTAGGGGGTTCCCCTTCAGATCCATACCAGACCTAAGGGCCTGGTAAGCCCCTGGGGGGGAACCCACGCCGTTTTTTTCATTTAAAATTGGCGCGGAGTTCCCCCTCATGATTCATACCAGACAACTGTCAGCACTGCCTGTCGCTCATCGCGAAAGGAAAAAAAAGTTTTCCTTTCCCGATCAGCGAGCCAGGCTTGTGCTTACAAAGTCATACTGAAATCGTGTCTATATTAATCAGGTACGATTTGCATACTACTTGAGGGTTTAACATTGAGGTCTATGGAGTACAACTCGCATAGAAGTTGGACTAAAGTAGTGCAGGGACTACTTTCAAGTCGGCACAACTTAAAGTCGTGCCAATATGAATGGTAGTCATTGAAAATCATGGAGAATGACTTGTCATACGATTTTGCAGTACAAAATCATGGTTCAAGTCGTTTAAGTGTGAAAGGGGCCTAAAGGGGGCTGAATACAAATGCATGCCACACTTTTCAGATATTTATTTGTAAGACATTTTAAAAACCATTTATCATTTTCCTTCTATAGTACTTCACAATTATGTGCCACTTTGTGTTGGTCTATCACATATAATCTAAATAAAATACCTTTAAGTTTTTGGTTGTAACGTGACAAAATGTGAAAAATTTCCAGGGGTGTGAATACTTTTTCAAAGCACTGCATTTAAACATTTCATTAGCATTTGATGGAGGATGGGGGGCAGGGAAGGCAAAGTATAAGCAAATTAAACTTTAGCTTTAAAGGATAAGTTCACTTTTGGGAACATGTTACATGTTCACCCATTTTTAGGGTGGAACATGTAACATGTTCCCAATGCTGTGTCAGCTGCGCAATCCCTGCACTTCCTATGATAGCAGTACGGGGAGAAGATCCTGGTACTAGCTTTTACTTTTTGAAATTAGCATTGCCGTGTGGGGTCCCGCCCACGCGGCTGCGTCCTTCATTTACACAGCTCTGTGTGTGAATGAACTACAAGCCCTGGCATTCTTTGTGGCTGTCGACTTGTAGTTCTCAGTGAACTACCACAGCACTGTGGAGCACCATGGTAGTTCATTGATAGTTCCTGTCAGTGTATATGCTTGCCCATACGGGATGTACAGGCACACAGATGCACAGAAAGATCTGTAGGAGCCCTGCATGGCACTGGCAATATTCTGATCACTGGTGCAATGCTTTGCAGGCTCCCAAAAGTAAATAAATAAATACACATTTTTTTTACCTGCAAATAGTTACTATTTTTTATTTATTTTTAATTTCCAGCAAGGATATACTTATACTTAGCCCCTCTGTGACCAACAATGTGGGAGGCCTAGGCAGAGGAGATCTATCCAATATTGTGAATGCTATTCATCGCGTTCATACAAACTACAACAATTGTTTTACCCTTTTGTATTATTTGGCTTGGTAAGATAGTCTTTATCATAATTATCTATTGCTCAATTGTTTCTTTTTGTTGTGTTGAATTTATTTCATTTCTCGTTGATTAATTGGTTATGATTTCAATACCTTTATGAGATTCTTGGATTGAATTTTGCTATTTATGTATGCAGCAATTACTCTATCCGTGTGATTTTATGTACAATTTTCATAATATATGATATTTATTTTGTGTTTCTCATTCCTAGTATACCACATATTTACCAGAACTCCTGATGAAGGTCAAAAAGAGCGAAACATGTCGAGTGGTATCTACTAAGTGGTTTTCATTGTCTTTGTAAAGCCAGATATGGATATTGTGAAACTTGTTTTTAACTTTTGATAATATGTATTAAATATAATAAATACATTTTTGTATGGATAGACTTTGCATACATACTTTTTTACTCCAATTACTATAATACTTACGCACCTTTAAAGTCCCTGGGGTAATCTTACCCCATCCCCTTTTCATTTGTGTATTTCTTTACGGGATGTGGTGCCAATGGCTGATTGTTTCTGTCCTCTATATATAATAGTATAGCAATAGGTGAGTGACATGTGCTTCAGCTCTTGGGCGCCTCCTCTGTTTCCAGCGAGAAGGTTCTGGAAAAGGGGCAGGGCAGAGAGCTGGAGTGACATGGGGTGCATGTGAGAGACCTGACCAATCTCTAGCTAGGATTGGCAGGGGGCAGGCCTCCTACATATACCCATGGTCAGCCTACTGGGGAGGAATTGTTGCCTGGGTGAACTGGATCAGTGTTGCCAACCGGCCATAGATTTACGGGTAGCCCGTAAATTTTAACCCTTTTTCGGGGCGCCCGTGAAGGTCCATTACGGGCACCGGTGCCCGTAAAAATGATGGCTGCGAGCCGACCACGCAACTGCGCATGCGCCGTTCCGAAGCCGACCAGGCTCCAGAAAGCTTGTACGCGCTCGGCTGGGCGGCGCATGCGCAGTAACGTAATTGCGCCGCGCTGCCGCCTGGCGCCATTTTCAAATCCATTGAGAGACGAGAGAGACCACGGCGGCCAGCCAGGCGACTCTGTCCTGTCATGCAGTGCATGACTGCACTGCACCTTCGTCATAGGCGGAGCGGAGGTACCGGAGGACTGAGTGAAGCTGTAGGGGGATAATATCCGTAGGACATTACTGGGAGCCGGGAGAAGTAATATGATGGTGAATAGAGCACATCAGTCTCTGTCCTGGGCCCTGGCTGCATGGCATATGCAGGGGACAGAGAATGATGTGCTCTATTCACCATCATATTACTTCTCCAGTCCACATTAGATTCATTAGTGTGCTGTGTCCTCCTCCTGTGTCCCTTTCATCTCTCCACACACAGGTCAGGGCAGCACTGTGCTGCCCTGACCTGTGGAGAGATGAAAGGGGTACAGGAGGAGGACACAGCACACTGATGCTGTGGAGAAGTAATATGATGGTGGGGAGAGGAGGAGGCTACTGCGAGGATGTAGTATGTCTGCAGCAGCCTCTGTCCACCTCCTGTAGTATGCCCGCAGTCTCTTTCCACATCCTGTAGTATGCCCGCAGTCTCTTTCCACCTCCTGTAGTATGCCCGCAGTCTCATTCCACCTCCTGTAGTATGCCCGCAGTCTCTTTCCACCTCCTGTAGTATGCCCGCAGTCTCTTTCCACCTCCTGTAGTATGCCCGCAGTCTCATCCACCTCCTGTAGTATGCCCGCAGCCTCTGTCCACCTCCTGTAGTATGTCCGCAGCCTCTGTCCACCTCCTGTATCATGTTTGCAGTCTCTGTCCACCTCCTGTAGTATGTCTGCAACCTCTGTCCACCTCCTGTATCATGTCCGCAGCCTCTGTCCACCTCCTGTAGTATGTCTGCAGCCTCTGTCCACCTCCTGTATCATGTTTGCAGTCTCTGTCCACCTCCTGTAGTATGTCTGCAGCCTCTGTCCACCTCCTGTATCATGTCCGCAGCCTCTGTCCACCTCCTGTAGTATGTCCGCAGCCTCTGTCCACCTCCTGTAGTATGTCCGCAGCCTCTGTCCACCTCCTGTAGTATGTCCGCAGCCTCTGTCCACCTCCTGTATCATGTCCGCAGCCAGGGCCAGACTGGCCTACCGGGATACCGGGAGATTTCCCGGTAGGCCGCCTGAGTTGCGGCTGCAGTGCTCCCCTCCTGCTCCTGTGTGTCACGGAGCTGGCTGGGTCCGTGTTCGGCGGCCGCGCTGTAACACGGTCCCGCCCCCCTAGACCGGCTTGTGTGATAGTGGATAGAATCAGTGTTCCGCCTATCAAACGAGCCGGTCTAGGGGGGCGGGACCATGTTACAGCGCGGCCGCCGAACACAGACCCAGTCAGCTCCGTGACACACAGGAGCAGGAGAGAGGGATCCAGTAGATGCCCGCCCGTACAGTCCGCCCTGTGTGCCTGTATAGGAGGATCGGCGGGGGGCCGCATATAGAGGAAATTAGCTTTCTATATTCCTCCATGCAGCCGCTAAATACTTGCAGGAGGGAGAGGAGGAGAATAAAGTATTCAGCGGCTGCATGGAGGAATATAGAAAGCTCATTTCCTCTATATGCGCCCCCCCGCCGATCCTCCTATCCAACTTCTTTTACTGGCCCTCCCAGTTCTCCTTGTGCTCCCTGGCTCCCCCCCATGCTCTCCTCCCCTCACCACACTCTCCAGCCCCCCCCCTCACAGTTCTCTCCACCCCTGTTTTTTCTGCCCCCCTGCTCTCCAGCTCTCCCCATCCTACTCTAGCCACCATCCCAGTGCTCTTCACTCCCCCAGTGCTCTCCACCCATGTTCTTTCTCCCCCCCCAGTGCTCTTCAACTCTCCCCATCACTCTCCAGCCCCCACCCCAGTGCTCTCCGCCCCCCACAGTGCTCTCCAGCCCCCCATTCTCCGCACCCCTGTTTTCGGTCCCCCCCGGTGCTCTCAAGCTCCACCCATCGCTCTCCAGCCCCCCCCCGTGCTCTTTGCCCCCCGTGCTCTCCACCCCTGTTTTTTTTTGGCTCGCCTTCCAGTGCTCTCAAGCTTCCCCCCCCCGCACTCTCCGCTCCCCACCCCTGTACTCTCCACTCCCCCCTGCATTTTGCCCCCACCCATGTGCTCTCCAACCCCCGCCAGTGCTCTCCAGTCCCCCGTGCTTTCCACCCCTGTTCTTTCTGGCCCCCACTGGTGCTTTCAAGCTCCCCCCATTGCTCTCCACTCCCCCCTGCTCTTTGTACCCCCCAGTGCTCTCCACCCCTGTTTTTCTGCCCCACCCCCACTGGTGTTTTCAAGCTCCCCCCATTGCTCTCCACTCCCCCCTGATCTTTGTACCCCCCAGTGCTCTTCACCCCTGTCTTTCTGCCCCTCCCCCAGTGCTCTTCGCCACCCCACACTCTTAGCCCCCCCGTGCTCTTTGCCCCCGTGCTCTCCACCCCTGTTTTTTTTGGCTCCCCCTCCAGTGCTCTCAAGCTTCCCCCCCAGCACTCTCCGCTCCCCACCCCTGTACTCTCCACTCCCCCCTGCATTTTGCCCCCACCCATGTGCTCTCCAACCCCCGCCAGTGCTCTCCAGTCCCCCGTGCTTTCCACTCCTGTTCTTTCTGGCCCCCACTGGTGCTTTCAAGCTCCCCCCATTGCTCTCCACTCCCCCCTGCTCTTTGTACCCCCCAGTGCTCTCCACCCCTGTTTTTCTGCCCCTCCCCCACTGGTGCTTTCAAGCTCCCCCCATTGCTCTCCACTCCCCCCTGCTCTTTGTACCCCCCAGTGCTCTCCACCCCTGTTTTTCTGCCCCTCCCCCAGTGCTCTTCGCCACCCCACACTCTTAGCCCCAACAGTGCTCTCCACCTCTGTTCTTTTTGGACCCCCAGTGCTCTCAAGTCCCCCCCCCAGCGCTCTCCGCTCCCCATCCCTGTGATCTCCACTCCCCCCTGCTCTTTGCCCCCACCCATGTGCTCTCGAACCCCGCCAGTACTCTCTGCTCCCCCTTCTTTCCAGCTCCCACCCAGTGCTCTCCACTTCCCCAGGACCAGAGGACAGGCTGACTGGGGCCGGAAAATGAGGATGGCTGAAGGTGCAGGTGGCCAGGGACCACTCCATCTCACAGCAAACAGATCCTCTGGAAGGAGCACTGTCCCCATCCAAAACGAGAACAGACCCTGCCTGCTGTTGGCCATCATGGATATCCTGCTGGCATGCAAGGTACCGTACCGAGCATCAACAACACACCTTCCCACAGACAGGGACTGCTGACTGGGCCATGGGGCACAGGAGGGGCTGCAATGATGGGCACAGTGAAGCTGCATTCCTAGGCATAGTGAGACTGCATTCACGGGCACAGTGAGACTGCATTCACTGGCACAGTGAGACTGCATTTGATGGGCACAGTGAGGCTGCATTGATGGGCACAGTGAGGCTGCATTGATGGGCACAGTGAGACTGCAATGATGGGCACAGTGAGGCTGCAATGATGGGCACAGTGAGGCTGCAATGGTGGGCACAGTGAGGCCGCATTCATGGGCACAGTAAGACTGCATTCACAGGCAGAGTAAAGCTGCGTTTGATGAGCACAGTGAGGCTGCATTTGATGAGCACAGTGAGGCTGCATTGATGGGCACAGTGAGGCTGCATAGATAGGCACAGTTAGGCTGCATTTGATTGGTACTGATGAGGCTGCATTTGATGGGCTCTGGTGAGGCTGCATTTGATGGGCACTGGTGAGGCTGCATGAGCTCCTGTATCATGTCTGCAGTCTCTGACCATCTCCTGTATCATGTCTGCAGTCTCTGACCATCTCCTGTATCATGTCTGCAGTCTCTGACCATCTCCTGTATCATGTCTTCAGTCTCTGAGGGAGTCTGCAGAGGAGTCAAGAGTGGGAGCACCGCCGGGATGGGGGTCATGGGAGAAGTCAGACAAGTGTGGACTGTGGAGAGGAGACTATAGGATAAAACCAGAGCCACCGAGCTGGAGCCGACTGACTGAGCCCTACACGGTGCACCTGAGAGGAGGTAAGTGACAGCACCGCTAGGCCAGTCTGAAGGGGGGGTCACTGATGTAAGGGGGGAGTGAATACGATAATGTAAGGGGGCACCGATATAAAGCACAGCCTTATATCAGTAACCCATCCCCCCTACCTTAGTTTATTCTTTCTACGGAAGGTGGTTCCCCCCCCCTCCCACGTTCTGAGTTCCTGGGGTCCCCCTTGATGATTGATCACTTACCACTTTTAACTGGAATTTGCTTATATATATATATATATATATATATATATATATATATATATATATATATAAAGCCCTATGTGATTTCATATCTGTCTTATATATATATAATACACTCTTCAAATGTGCATTTTATGGTTTTCCCTTTCATGAACAAGAAATCAATGACGTTATGCTGTTGCGGTGGTATAATAATGCTGTGGGGCTGGTATGAAATTTTTTTCCAGGGCTGGATGTTATTCCCAGTCCGGCCCTGTCCGCAGCCTCTGTCCACCTCCTGTAGTATGTCCGCAGTCTCTGTCCACCTCCTGTATCATGTGCACAGCCTCTGTCCACCTCCTGTAGTATGTCTGCAGCCTTTGTCCACCTCCTGTATCATGTCCGCAGCCTCTGTCCTCCTGTATCATGTTCGCAGCCTCTGACCATCTCTTGTCTTTTATCATGTCAGCAGTAGGGATGAGCTTCGAGTTCGAGTCGAACTCATGTTCTACTCGAACATTGGCTGTTCGCAAGTTCGCCGAACAGCGAACAATTTGGGGTGTTCGCGGCAAATTCGAATGCCGCGGAACACCCTTTAAAAGTCTATGGGAGAAATCAAAAGTGCTAATTTTAAAGGCTTATATGCAAGTTATTGTCATAAAAAGTGTTTGGGGACCCGGGTCCTGCCCCAGGGGACATGGATCAATGCAAAAAAAAGTTTTAAAAACGGACGTTTTTTCAGGAGCAGTGATTTTATTAATGCTTAAAGTCAAACAATAAAAGTGTAATATCCCTTTAAATTTCGTACCTGGGGGGTGTCTATAGTATGCCTGTAAAGGGGCGCATGTTTCCTGTGTTTAGAACAGTCTGACAGCAAAATGACATTTGGAAGGAAAAAACTCATTTAAAACTACCCGCGGCTATTGCATTGCCGACAATACACATAGAAGTTCATTGATAAAAACGGCATGGGAATTCCCCACAGGGCAACCCCGAACCAAAATTAAAAAAAAAAAATGATGTGGGGGTCCCCCTAAATTCCATACAAGGCCCTTCAGGTCTGGTATGGATATTAAGGGAAACCCCAGCCAAAATTTTAAAAAAAAATTGACGTGGGGTTCCCCCTAAATTCCATACCAGACCCTTCAGGTCTGGTATGGATTTTAAGGGGAACCCCGCGCCAAAAAAAAAAAAAAAAACGGCGTGGGGTCCCCCTAAAAATCCATACCAGACCCTTATCCGAGCACGCAACCTGGCAGGCCGCAGGAAAAGAGGGGGGGACGAGAGTGCGGCCCCCCCCCCTCCTGAACCGTACCAGGCCACATGCCCTCAACATTGGGAGGGTGCTTTGGGGTAGCCCCCCAAAACACCTTGTCCCCATGTTGATGAAGACAAGGGCCTCATCCCCACAACCGTGGCCGGTGGTTGTGGGGGTCTGCGGGCGGGGGGCTTATCGGAATCTGGAAGCCCCCTTTAACAAGGGGACCCCCAGATCCCGGCCCCCCCCCCTGTGTGAAATGGTAAGGGGGTACTTACCCCTACCATTTCACTAAAAAACTGTCAAAAATGTTAAAAATGACAAGAGACAGTTTTTGACAATTCATTTATTTAAATGCTTCTTCTTTCTTCCTTCATCTTCTTCTTCTTCTGGTTCTTCTGGCTCTTCTGGTTCTTCCTCCGGCGTTCTCGTCCAGCATCTCCTCCGCGGCGTCTTCTATCTTCTTCTCCTCGGGCCGCTCCGCACCCATGGCATGAGGGGGGAGGCTCCCGCTCTTCTCTTCATCTTCTTCTTCATCTTCTTCTTCATCTTCTTCTTCTTCTTCTCTTCTTCATCTCTTCTTCCTTCTTCATTTCTTCTCCGGGCCGCTCCGCAGCCATGCTGGCATGGAGGGAGGCTCCCGCTGTGTGACGGCGTCTCTTCGTCTGACGGTTCTTAAATAACGGGGGGCGGGGCCATCCGGTGACCCCGCCCCCCTCTGACGCACGGTGAATTGACTGGACTTCCCTGTGACGTCACGGGGAATGCCACAGGGAAGTCCCGTCATGTTCCGTGCGTCAGAGGGGGGCGGGGTCACCGGGTGGCCCCGCCCCCCGTTATTTAAGAACCGTCAGACGAAGAGACGCCGTCACACAGCGGGAGCCTCCCTCCATGCATGGATGCGGAGCGGCCCGCAGAAGAAATGAAGAAGGAAGAAGAGATGAAGAAGAGAAGAAGAAGAAGATGAAGAAGAAGATGAAGAAGAAGATGAAGAGAAGAGCGGGAGCCTCCCCCCTCATGCCATGGGTGCGGAGCGGCCCGAGGAGAAGAAGATAGAAGACGCCGCGGAGGAGATGCTGGACGAGAACGCCGGAGGAAGAACCAGAAGAGCCAGAAGAACCAGAAGAAGAAGAAGATGAAGGAAGAAAGAAGAAGCATTTAAATAAAGGAATTGTCAAAAACTGTCTCTTGTCATTTTTAACATTTTTGACAGTTTTTTAGTGAAATGGTAGGGGTAAGTACCCCCTTACCATTTCACACAGGGGGGGGGCCGGGATCTGGGGGCTTCCAGATTCCGATAAGCCCCCCGCCCGCAGACCCCCACAACCACCGGCCACGGTTGTGGGGATGAGGCCCTTGTCTTCATCAACATGGGGACAAGGTGCTTTGGGGGGCTACCCCAAAGCACCCTCCCAATGTTGAGGGCATGTGGCCTGGTATGGTTCAGGAGGGGGGGGGGGCCACACTCTCGTCCCCCCCTCTTTTCCTGCGGCCTGCCAGGTTGCGTGCTCGGATAAGGGTCTGGTATGGATTTTTAGGGGGACCCCACGCCGTTTTTTTTTTTTTTTTGGGCGCGGGGTTCCCCTTAAAATCCATACCAGACCTGAAGGGTCTGGTATGGAATTTAGGGGGAACCCCACGTCAATTTTTTTTTTAAATTTTGGCTGGGGTTCCCCTTAATATCCATACCAGACCTGAAGGGCCTTGTATGGAATTTAGGGGGACTCCCACATCATTTTTTTTTTTTAATTTTGGTTCGGGGTTGCCCTGTGGGGAATTCCCATGCCGTTTTTATCAATGAACTTCTATGTGTATTGTCGGCAATGCAATAGCCGCGGTAGTTTTAAATGTGTTTTTTCCTTCAAAATGTCATTTTGCTGTCAGACTGTTCTAAACACGGGAAACATGCGCCCCTTTACAGGCATACTATAGACACCCCCCAGGTATGAAATTTAAAGGGATATTACACTTTTATTGTTTGACTTTAAGCATTATTAAAATCACTGCTCCTGAAAAAACGGCCGTTTTTAAAACTTTTTTTTGCATTGATCCATGTCCCCTGGGGCAGGACCCAGGTCCCCAAACACTTTTATTGACAATAACTTGCATATTAGCCTTTAAAATTAGCACTTTTGATTATTCATGTTCGTGTCCCATAGACTTTAACGGTGTTCGCGTGTTCGAACGAATTTTTTTCCTGTTCGCATGTTCTGGTGCGAACCGAACAGGGGGGTGTTCGGCTCATCCCTAGTCAGCAGTCTCTGAGGGGATCCTAGAAAGGAGTCAAGAGTGGAAGCGCCGCCGGGATGGGAGTCACGGGAAGAGACAGACATGTGTGGACTGTGGAGAGGAGACTATAGAATAGCCGCCAAGCTGGAGCCGTCTGACTGAGCCCTGCAAGGTGCACCTGAGGTCAGTGACAGCCCTGACAGGCCAGTCTGGGGGGGTCACTAATGTAAGGGTGGAGTGAATACAATAATGTAAGGGGGCACTGATATAAGGGTTCCCCTCTATATTAGTAACCCCCCTTACCTTAGTGTATTCACTCTGCAGAAGGTGGTCTCTGGTCACCATCCTGCACATTCTGATATAAGGGGGAACTCTCTGCTGGCCAGGTTATAGTAACCTGACCTTCATGTAAATTGAGAAATATGTTTTTTGACTTTTGTTTAACTTGCACACATTGCTAATAGCACTAGCTATGTGTTTATAGTTCAAATATTGATATTTTCACTGTTTAGCACTAAAAACAGTAATTTTAGGCACTTTTTTGCAGTGCCAGTAAAAAATGTGGATCCGCCAGTAAATTTCATGTTTTTTTGCCAGTAAAAAATTGGCGCCGTTTGTAAATTTTGGCGTTCTGCCAGTAAATTTCACTTCGGGGGGTTGGCAACACTGAACTGGATGATGGAGTTTAAGACTGTCGTATCTGAGGGAACCCCCTTTCTGGGGGGAGTGTACCTCAGGTGGGGAGCTCGGGAGCTGGGAGAGAGCCTCTCCTTACACGGTCATGGAGAGGCATCCTGGAATAGGAGCTGGAAGGACAGTTGGTCAGCACGTCCGGAGTAAAGTCATTCAGGAAGGATCCAGGACAGGTGTCGGTGAGTGGATGATGTAGAGCCAGAGGGAGAGACTGTGGGAGTTTTGTGTCACGTCGCTGCAGCCAGGAGGGCGGGCAGGATGTGCAAGTTGGACTTGCTGGGATCAATGGTCCATCTACATTTATTCTTCTCAAGTGAATCCGTTGCTACCACAAAGGGGTACTGCAGACCCCAACCTACAAAGGGCTATCAAGTAAAGACACTGACTTATTCAGAGTGAGGCCTAGTCATGCTGATGGTGTGACAGGAGACTAAAGTTGGACAGTGAAGTAAGTGCTCCTAAGTAGTGTGCTGTAGGCAGTGTGCTAAGGAAAGGACTGTCAAGTTTAGAATCAGCCATCTTTTGTTCTACTAATAAGTATATGTGCAGTTACTTTTACTCTGCTGAGAATTGCGAGGCAGCTACTTTTATTCTGCCAAGCAATATTCATCCTATGGGCATCCCATGTCCCTTTTCCCCAACCAAATTCAATCCCCTAATGAAAACAAAAACAAGCAAGAGACTATTCATTGACTAAGAAGTTTGGATGTCTGGCAGCAGGGTGAAATGTGTGGATGCTGTAACACGTAGCAACCCCACGGGGTCAGCGCTACACATATAGTACTATTGTGAAAAAAAAATTCTTTATGTGGCAATGTAGTCCGCTTTTCTCTTGAGCTAGTCCTTTACTGTTAATCAGGGCCCCATGCTGGCAGCTTGTGCTGTTGTATGATTCTTTTATGTTTTTTCTTTCTTTTTTTTTTATTCCAAACTGAAGTTTATTAAACAAAAGAAGAGGGGTTAATAGAGAAATAAGGGTGGGGTATACAAAATCCAGAAGGAATGCAATGTCTTAGTTGAACAATTTAGCATATCTTATATCATTTAGATGTTATATGTTGTAGAATATGAATGGTTAATATAATAATAAGACAGATGTTCACCTTGTAACAGTATTTTGCATATTAACAGATGTGGTTGATGGTGTGTAGATAGGCCTGTGTGTTCAATAGTAAAGTACAGGTTTGAACTGGGTATTGCTTATGTACTAGTTATGCCAGATTCATTACAGTGATTTGCGGCTCTATACAACAGGTTATTTTTCTTAATTTTTTATCTCTCTTTTTTATATTGCCATCGATTAAATCGATTAAATCGATTAAGAAAAAAAAACAAAACAGTAATTCACAATTTCCTTACTGAAAAGTCTGATATGGTATGCTTGGGCAAACACAAAAGCAGTGAGTCAGGCTGATAACATATGGGCATTGGTTTTCATTCTTTCCTGTATATAAATAAAGAGGTCAATGACAGATTTAAAACATATGTGTGCGCCCTTTAAGATGAGGTTGTGGAAGACAGTTTCATGTCACAGGCCATACACCATGGCAAGACTGAGTCAAAATTTGGCTGTAGCAGGAGACAGTTTGTTTGCCATATGAGTGGCGAGCGTTACAGTAATGAGTGTTTATAGCCAACAGTGAAGTGTGCTGAAGGTTTCTTGCAAGCTTGGGGCTGCATTTCTGTAAATGGAGTTGGAGATGGTCAGGATCAATGGTGTCCTTAAGAAATACAGACAGATAATTATCCTTTATGCCATACCATCAGGAAGGCATGTGATTGGCCCCAAATTTATTCTGCAGAAAGATAATGACCCTAACCATACAGCCAATGTCATTAAGAACTATCTTCACCGTTAAGAACAAGGAGTGGTGGAAGTGATGGTTTGGTCCCCACAGAACCCTGGTCTCAACATCATCAAATCTGCTTGGGATTACACAAAGAGATAGAAGGATTTGAAGCAGCCTACATCCACAGAAGATCTGTGGCTAGCTCTTCAATATGTTTGGAACAACCTACCTGCCGAATTCCTTGTAAATTTACAAAATTTACAACACACTTGCCTAAAACTTTTGCACAGTAGTGTACATATCGTTAAATCCGTAGGTAGTAATAATTCTTTATGACTTACTCTTCTGAAATTCCCCTGGCCTAGCTGTTGTGGAAATTTTGGCTTGCAGATGTTCTCACAGATTACATCATCAGGCGAGGGTAACTGGACACCACTTGATTCTACAAGGGTGAAAAGCAGGGAATTGTAAAATTTATAGGTGAAGGTCACAAGTTATGAACATAAGAAAGTAGATTTGTAGTGAAGTACCAATTTATTCACCATGCTCAGATGCAGGCGCAGGCCCCTCTAACTCCTTTTAGCACAACTCTCTGGTTCCTCAAAGGGAAGAGAAGTTTCTGTTTCCCTCCAACAGCAGCTCAGAGGCAGAGGTAGCAGAGCAAGTGATCTGCAGTCAGGTGAGAGGTCCTCCACCATCAGAACCAGCATTCGGGCAGACAAGCAGGAGCTTAATGACAAACGGTTTGTCTGCCCCGCCCCTACGCCTGCCAAGCCTGACCCATTCAAGTGAATCAAAGAAAGTTCCCATTTCAACTCACCAGCCAATCTGCTACCAACTGAATTACCCTGTCTAACAGTTTGCATTAAAAACAGGGGTTTAGTTAGCACACATTTGCAAATACATGCGTAAGCTGCAGAGCCACTCCAAGCACCCCAATAGTTCTACAGTCCTAACGCTTGTAATTTTTTGAGAGCCTCCACAGTAGAAGCACATGCATGCACATGAATTCTAATGGATAGATAGAGGCAGGTGAGCCTCGAGGTAGCTCAGTCCTCCTTAAAGGCACAGGACACCCAACACATAGGCACTGCTGCCATTGTGCTATGTGCTGGGTGTCCAGTATGCCCCTGTGCCTTTAAGGATGTATGTAGAGAATTTGCAAATGTGTGCAAACGTAACCCCTGTTTTTAATGTAAACTGTTAAATAGAATAATTTGGTTGATGGCAGATTGGCTAGTGACTGAGCTAGACATTTTCTTTGGTTTTGTTTTGCATGCTTTGCCCTTCTGTGTGCTCCTTGCTGTGAAGGCCAGTTATGGGGGATGGGGGGCAGTGGGCAGTTGTGTGTTACCATTCAAGTGACAGGGGCCACTCTGCAAACGCCCTGCAACTGTGTGCAGTTCTGAAATTCAGCACAAACCCGTTGGGATGGAGATACCAGGAGAGTCTCATGGGGCCCCCTGCATACCTGGTTGGGGCTCGGGTGCCATACATCTGTATTGGCTGTCCCCCCTAATGGCGACCCTGCTGCAGTGCATGTTTTTATCCTTTACAAACCTGCTTTACAATATTGTTTCTAACTTTGCACCTTTTAGTAAACTGCAAGTTACAGTTACTTTCTGATCATTTGGTTGGTTGGCCATTCAGCCATTTGGCATCTATGAACAGGATTAGACCAATCAGACAATGGTGGTGGGGAGTGGGGTGATAGTGGTGCCTGGTAGTACTAATCCTAAGGGAAGCAGGCAACCAATGGCATCTGCACCAATGCTATTCGCTCCTATGTTTGGCTGGATTCTTGTGGCAGCAGTTACCCAAGTATACAGGGCTGGGGTGATTGGGCCAAAAGATTGTGGTGCCTAATCCAATTGGATCCCTGTGCTGGTGCTGTGGAGTTGAGCCATCTCTAGAGAGACTGCCCCAACCACAGACAGTGAATGCCATTAAAATAGAACACACCGCTGCCAGGAGTCAAGCAGTGGACGGCAAAGTGTAGCAATTCCCTATACAACTGCTGAAAGGCTTAGCTCATGAGAAATGAAGTGGAAGCATTACTTAGCCAATGTGGCATGGAAATACAACCATAACAAACAGTGCATTGCTTGACAATATGCCCACCCTATCATGGTATATTTGGTCAGTGCCCTGAGCCCTCAGAAGAACTTAAATACACTCTGACTTCCTGGATTTGGGAGTGGAAACCATGCTTTTTTCAAGTCTAGCAGTGCATGAAAAGTATGGCCAAATTTTTTTTATTGGCTGTACTTCTTCTAAGAGTCAGAAGAGTACAATTACTTGTGTTCTCCCATGGCCCTGCATCAGCTGATAGCAAGCTATTGCCCGTTATCAGCTGGCAAGACAGAGGTGTACCAGGCTCAGGAAGGATCCTGACAATATTGTTGGGATCCACCCAGCTACTTAATTGACAGCTGACCCTGCCTTTCAGCAACCAGCTGAGAGCCAGAGGCAGCTGCATCCACATTCTTACCAGCCTGGTGCTCCAGTGAGTGCTGGAGTAGCAGAGCTGAGAGCAGAGACTCTCAGTGACTGCTCTCCACTGCAAGCCGCCCAAAAGTTAAGGGAGCGGTAGATATGTGATCGCTCTGTTCTCAGTCTCAGGGGTGGCTTGGGACAGCAGCAGTGTGACACAGATGCTGCAGCATGGAGGGAGGCGAGTTTGTAGGCTTTTTTACCAACCCTAAACTTCTTCTTTAAAACACCTGGCTAAAGCAATGAGAGTTGGAAGTTTCACAATCTCAACCCAAGGACACAGTGTTAGTCCAATAGAAAGGAACACACCAGCAAATTGCAAACACCATGGAAAGAAGTCCCTGGAGTTGTCCTACAACAGCCTATGCCAGTCTACAATATCTAGAGAGAAGGAAAGCAAGAAAAACTGAGATGCCTACACCTCAATCCCATTGATACACCTGTCAAAGTTTGTGAGCTACAAATATCTCTGTATGGGGTGGAAAACCTCGCTCAAGAGCAGAGAACTGAGAGAATATACTACAGCTGCAACAGAAACCAACGAATATCAGTGTGGCAAACAACAATATTAAAAAAATGTAGGTGCGCTTGCAGTAAAATGCAAAAATTGGTGACTAAAAAAGTGATCATAGGTGATACATATGGAAAGGTATAAAAATTAACAAATATAAGTAACAAAATAAAAGTGACAAATAAAAATAGAGATAAGAGTGATTGAAATTACATTAAACATGGGGAGTAATAGCGTGATGGCGTATAGTGGAATGCCACGGACGTTTAAAGACACAGACATACTGGAGGTCCATTTGTCCCTGCAGAGGGCTCTATCTGCCTGCGAGTAAGACCTTGCTCTTCAGGAGGTCCACCGTTTCTGGTAAGAGCATAGTCTTATCGTTTTCTGGATTCACCATCAATTCGGGGACCGTCTTCACATCTCCCTCTTCCCCTCTCTTTCCCCTTTGGGTGAGGGTGGATGAATTCTTGATGCTTGATCTTCCTCCATTGCCCTCATCAAGTGTTTGGACTTATGAATGGACTTCTTTTGTATCATTTTTTTTTTTATGTAATTTCAATCACTCTTATCTTTATTTTTATTTGTCACTTTTATTTTGTCACTTATATTTGTCAATTTTTTACCTTTCCATATGTATCACCTATGATCACTTTTTTAGTCACCAATTTTTGCATTTTACTGCAAGCGCACTTACTTTTTTTTTTTTTAATACAAATATCTCTGCCACCAGAGGTTCAGTGGTGGCTGACTCCTGCTCTTCCACCATTTCCTCCAAGACTACCCAGGGGAAGGCATGGATCCTTTTTTTTTATTTTTATTTTTTCAAAATTTTTGCTATACAAAAAAGGACACATTTTTCCCTAAAAAAATAGGGATATCCATTAACATATTTTTTTTTCTTCCATATATTTATTGAAAAATTTTCATACAGATTACATTATACAATTGGACATTGTATGTCGTGCAATGACATTCTGGTTAGACAATATAAGGAATACAGTTCAACTTGTGAGTTCAATAATTATAACATTTTACCAACCTTGGTTGGTTATAACTTTTATTTAACATATATCCATTGTGGATTCTAAACTACCAGTGTTATTATCCGTAGTTGCGTAGTTTTAGACCTCTTCACTAGAGTCGCACCCCAAATGGGATCATTAGTGCCACAGGAGTGAAGAGGCCCCGTCTATCGTAGGTTTATATTGATAGATATGTGCTAGTTAGAACTAGCTGTTGCATATATCTTGTTTCTCTTGCCTATGGAAAGGTATTGCTCGGTCAAGAAGAGGAGGTGCGTATCCGTGTTTAGATTAGTGGCTTGCGCAGTGTGCAGTCCAGTCAGTCCATGGTTGCCAGTTCTTGTGTGCTTTCGACGCCTGGCCAGTGTGCGTAGCTGTTATGATCTTGTAGCTGTAATGAAGGGCTACTAAGTCAATGACTTGGGTTATTGTCAGGGGATTGTCAGACTTCCATTGTCTGGTTATGTTGAGTCTTGCCGCCAGGAGGATGTGAGTGGCCACTGGCCTGAATGAATGTGGGATTGATTCTATAGTTAGGTTAAGTATCGCCAGTGCAGGGGAGGGGTGGATTTTAATTTGGGTTATGTGCGAGATTAAACTAAAAATTCTTTCCCAGTAGATGTGGAGTTTAGTGCATGTCCAGAGTGTATGCAGTATGTCGCTAGGGGAAGAGTGGCATCTCCAGCATATATTAGGAATTTTTGGATTAAAGGTTGTTATTCTGGCTGGGGTGATATACCAACGTAGTGTGATTTTCTGTGTGAGTTCCCACAGGGCCGATATCCATTAACATATTTCATCACAATACCAGAATCCCCATTTACCCCCATCCCACCCCTACTAACCCCTACCATCCCCCCTACCCTCTATCCTCCCCCACCCCCCATCTCTAAGCACTTTTTACCTCACTATACTCCTTCGTCAGTTTAAACTTTTTCCACTTTTCCCATCTCTTGATAAGTCCCTCTCTACCTTCTTCTTGACAATCCCTCTCTACCTTCTTCTTGACAATGTCTAAGACCTTCCATGCTATATGTCTCTTCTATTTTATCAAACCATTCTCTTTTTGGGCTATCTACTTCTTTCCATTTTTTCGGGATCAGGCTTTTTGCGGCATTCATCAAGTGTACAATCATTGAATTTCTGTATTCTTTCATTGGGATATCTACCCCATGAAATAGACATGTCCATGGATCCTCGGGCAAATCTATACTAGTAATCTCCTTGATGTACCTTAGTATTTCCTTCCAGTATGTTCTGATCTTAGGACAGCCCCACCAGATATGGGCCATGGTTCCCGTTTGTTTACATCCTCTCCAACACTCCATTGTTTGCCCCGTTTGATATTTCCCTACTATGTCCGGGGTTCTATACCACCTAGTTATGCACTTGTAATTCATTTCCGCCACTCCAATATTTACTGATAAACCATGTACCAATCTCAAAATTTTTCCTCCTTCTTGGTTCTTTCCTCGCTTGCCTTTTTCCCTCTCTAATTTTTTTTATATATGTCGGGACTTCCAGCTCCTTTCCCTCTAAGAGAATTTTATATATCCGCAAAATACCCCCACGTACTTTTTCTGTGGTACATAATCGCTCAAATGCTGTCAGATCTTCCCCCTCTCTCACCGGATGTGGTAATGCTGCTACGAAGTGCTTGAGCTGGAAGTACCGCAATTCATTATTTTCAAACATATCTTTTTTTTAATTTTTAATTCTTGTAGTGAACAAATTTCCCCCCTATGTGTTATATCTCGTAGTTGTACATTGTCTTTTTTAATCCAATTCCTACCTATTGAACTTTTCCCTGGTGCAAAATAATTATTTTCTTTTAGTGCTATTAATGGGGAATTATATTCCCATTTATTTTTGTTTATGCAACGAGTCCCAAACCCTAAATACATTCCCTGTCTGTCTGTGTCTATTTACTCCTAGTGCCCTGTGTTGTGGTGGTGTCCAAATATTTCTACCTGTGTGTCTGCCATTGTGTGTTCTATTTTTACCGATCTTTTCTCATTTTTCGATTTAGCCCATTCCACCATACGTGTTAATAGAACCGCCTCGTAGTACTTTTTAAAGTCTGGTACACTTAATCCGCCTTGGATTTTTTCTTTCTGTAAGGTTGTTAGAGCTATTCTAGGTTTCTTATTTTGCCATATTCATTTTGTTATTAAAGTTTTTATGACTCTGAAATATGCTGGGGGTATATATATGGGGAGCATCTGAAACTTATACATGATTTTGGGCACTATTATCATCTTTAGGGCATTGATCCAGCCAATCCATGACAGAGGTCGTACTGCTATTCTCTTTATTTCTATTTTTAGTTCCTCCAACAATGGGATATAGTTTGCTTGATATATTTTCCCCAGAGATGTCGTTAGCTTTATCCCTAAATACTTTATTTCAATCTTTCTCCATGGGAACGGGAACTCCTGCTGCAGACTTTGTTCGTCTTTTGAATTTACATTTATATTTAATACCTCAGATTTACCTGGGTTAATCTTAAAACTGGAGAGGTCACCATATTCCTTAAGAGCTTTCAATAGGTTAGGCATGGAAATTCGAGGGTTACATATATAAAATAATATATCATCTGCAAATGCAGCTAGTTTGTGAATCTCCTCTCCTACCTTGAAGCCCCCTATGTCCGCATTTCCCTGTACCATCGCCAGTAAAGGTTCCAGCGCAAGCACAAACAGTGGCGGGGACAGGGGGCATCCCTTCCTTGTCCCGTTATGCATTCCAAAGGGGGTTGACAGTGTTTCATTGACCATTATGGCCGCAGTAGGGCCTTTGTATAGTGTTTATATCCACTTCATCATCCTTGGGCCTATTCCCATACCTTCCAAGATGCTCATTATGAATCCCCAGTCTACCCTGTCGAACGCCTTTTTGGCATCAATCGACGGGAGTAGACCGGGGGTTCTCGCCTCTCTTATTTTATGGAGCAACAAGAGCATTCTTACTCCATTGTCCCTTCCCTCTCTTCCTGGGACAAAACCCACTTGGTCGGGTGGACTAACTCAGACATTAAGTCTTTCAACTTTGTTGCTAGTACTTTTGCGAACAACTTATTGTCCGAGTTTAACAATGATATAGGTCTGTAGTTTGAGCACAAAGTGCTCTCTTTACCCTATTTTAAAATAGTTGTAATTGTGGCCAGTAGGGCTTCTTTGCTCATATCATACCTCACTCCCAGTCCATTAAAATATGTACATAATGTTGGGGACAATAATTCTCTAAATTTTTTTTAAATATGACTTTGTGAAACCGTCTGGCCCTGGGCTTTTTCCAGGTGCTGATTCTTTTAGTACCTGGTTTATCTCCTCTACTGTTATAGGCCTTTCAAGAGACATTGTTTTTTGCTCCGTTATTCTGGGAATCTTAGCTTTTTTTAAATATTCTTTAATTCTTTCTTTTTTGCCTAAATCCTGTTGTCCTTTCTGGTTTTGATTGACCGAATACAGCAGCTCGTAGAAATCTCGGAACACCCTCGCAATATCCTTTGTGTTATATATCATCTCACCTTTTTTGTTTTGTGTTTTTTCTGTAAAATTTATTCGCTAATGTACACTCCATTCCTAATAACTTCCCCTTGAGGAAGAGAAACCCTCCCTCTGGATCATTTAGTCTATCCTCAAGGGAGAACCGGACCCCTCTACATATTCCAATTGCCACCCCCTTTACTTTATTTGTCATCAAGTCGCCATAATACCACACTGGATACTGTGGAGAGTACAGTTTCACTTTTGTTTCATGGGACAGGTGTGTCTCTTGTAGGAAAGCCACTCCTGCCCCATGATGCTCAATTTCTTTCAGTATTTTATGCCTTTTTGTTGGTGTATTTAGCCCTCTAACATTGTAGGTCAAAAAAATAATTGTTATCATGTTTGGCTAGTTTACCCCCTATTTTCATGGAGACAGGATCTATGTCCATATTTGAAGCTGTTTTTTATGGGGTCTGAGTTTTGTCCTCTCTCCCTCTCTCCTACCATCTCCTTCCCCCCTCCCCCCCTTCTTTGCCCTCCCCCCTCCCCCCTCCCATTACCCACCAACCTCCCCCCAGCCACCTCCTGGCTCCTGACTCGAAAGGGGAGTCCCTCTCCATTTCCCTCCTGCGAATCTCCCATCCTAGGGTGTCGCTCCAACCATGGACCCCCATCCCGCCCCCAGCACTCCTCCCCCCATCCCCAAAGGGGAGGCGGGGGCGGACAGGTCGCCCCAGAGTCAGTCCAGATTTCCCAGTATTCTAGCACCACTTCTCTTTTACCACCCTCTTCATCCCCCCCAGGACCCACCCCCTCCATCTTGAACAGTCTCATCTTTGTCTTTTAGCTTCAAGTTCTTCTTGCAGCTTCCTACGAATTCTGCCATTGCCCTTCTTCTTCTCCCACAGGTCTTCCAACTTCTGACCATCCTGGAATATCCACCATTGGGATATCCAATTTCCTACAGAAATCTTGCAGGTCTTCCGGGTATTTTAACCTCACAGATCTACCATTCTTCTGGGCTATTAAAGATGCTGGGAAGACCCAGCTATATTTGATGTTAACCGCTCTCATTTTTATAAGATGAAACAATCAGCGCTACAAGTAAAAAATATTGTGATGTTTAAATAAGATAACCTAATAATAAACGTGCACAGCTGCTAAACATTCCAAGTGGTACACCACACTAATTTCAAAAAAGATAGTAAATAAATAAATGTAGCACTATGTGTTAAAATATATATAAATATAAAGTGCAAATCTCTGAAATAAATAAATCCTACATATAAATGAATAGTCCATAAAATTAAGAAATGAAACATGAAAAACTCTTCTTGTGATCAGTGTATCCACACAATTCCACCACAGTGATTGTTCATTCTCAAAAGGAGTGCACACCACCACCAGTAAAAAAAAAAATACGCGCTCACCTCCCAGATGAGTCAAAACTCATATGCGGATCTCCCCACAAGCTCTTTGCTCTCACTTCCTCTTCCTAATCAATGGTGGGTAATCCAGATGGCTCTTTTCTTAATGGTAACTCAGCTCATTAACACCCAAAGAAACGAATCAGCTCCCAGCTTGGCTCAAGATTCCATGAGTTCAGGACATGTAAAAAAATTAAGTATAGAGACCATAGTGTTCTCCGTATACAAATTTATTCAAAGCTCCCAAACAGACAAGTTGCACTTACAAGATAAAAACTTTTAAAATCACATATGAACCTCCAGAGTAGCACCGCCGTGTCCACATACACAGTGCCTGGCTGAATGTCACTATCAGCTCCCCCCTTCTAGATGCGCATCGGCAAATCACAGGCCTTCCTCAGCAGATGTATCCACTTGCCGACCGCCACATATACATTGGCAGAATGGCACGGCTGCGCAAATGGGCGTACCTGTACATCCCTTTTAATTTGCCGCCGTGTGGTTGGTGCGCGTGCGACCCTGCCACGAGCTCTGTGAGTAGGATCGCGGGTCCCTGGAGGTTCATATGTGATTTTAAAAGTTTTTATCTTGTAAGTGCAACTTGTCTGTTTGGGGGCTTTGAATAAATTTGTATACGGCGAACACTATGGTCTCTATACTTATTATTTACATGTCCTGAACTCATGGAATCTTGAGCCAAGCTGGGAGGTGATTTATTTCTTTGGATGTTAATGAGTTGAGTTACCATTAAGAAAAGAGCCATCTGGATTACCCACCACTGATTGGGAAGAGGAAGTGAGAGCAAAGAGCTTGTGGGGAGATCCGCATATGAGTTTTGACTCATCTGGGAGGTGAGCGCGTATTTTTACTGGTGGTGGTGTGCACTCCTTTTGAGGACGAACAAATACTGTGGTGGAATTGTGTGAACCGCTCTCATTTGTTCCAATAGTGGTTTGAGAAGTCTTCTTCTAGCCAGTATTTCTGCTGATAGGTCTGTAAATACTTGGAGGGCCTCCCCCTCATACCTCAGAGGTGGCCGATCTCTCAGTCTTTTCCATATCTCTGCTTTATCTTCGTATAGTTGGAATCTTACTATAACGTCCCTTGGTACTTCAGCATTTAAGTTTTGAGGTTTCCTAATTCTTCCTCCTCTCTTCTATCCAGGAGGGGGTTAAATATTTTGCCCAATATTTTTTTCAACTCTTCTCTATTTTCTGGGAGCGCCCTGATCCTTAAATTCTGGCGTCTACTTTGATTTTCTTGATTTTCCAGTTTGTATTGCATTTCTCTCTGTCCCCTTTGCAGGGCTTTGACCTGCGTTTTTAGCTCTTTTATTTCTAGTGATTGCTTATTGTTCTTTTCCTCAGTCTCCTCCACTCTCTTCAGCAGCTTGCCCAGGTCAGCCCGCAATATTGCAATTTCTGTTCTAACCACTTGCCGACCGCCGCATGTGCATATACGTCAGCAGAATGGCACAGCTGCGCAAATGGGCGTACCTGTACGTCCCTTTGAATTTGCCGCCGTGTGGTCGGCGCACGTGACCCTGCCGCGAATTCCATGAGTAGGATGCATCTCCCTCGTTCTGCCTAGTGACACTGTCACTGATCATAGCTCCCTGTGATTGGGAGCGGTGATCAGTGAAGTGTCACTCATAGCCACGCCGCCTAACAGTTAGAATCGCTCTCTAGGACACACTTAAATCCTTCCTAGCCAGCTAGTGGTTAACTCCTTCACTGCCAGTGTCATTTTTACAGTAATCAGAGCAATTTTATAGCACTGATCACTGTAAAAATAACAATGGTCCCAAAAATGTGTCAAAATTGTCCGATGTGTCCGCCATAATGTCGCAGTCATGATAAAAATCGCAGATCGCCACCATTACTAGTAAAAAAAAAAATGATTAATAAAAATGCCATAAAACTAACCCCTATTTTGTAGACGCTATAACTTTTGCGCAAACTAATCAATAAACGCTTATTGTGATTTTTTTTACCAAAAATATCTAGAAGAATACGTATCGGCCTAAACTGAGGAAAACATTTTTTTTTTTATATATATTTTTTGGGGATATTTATTATAGCAAAAAGTAAAAAAATAATGCGTTTTTTTCAAAATTGTTGTTCTATTTTTGTTTATAGCGCAAAAATTGAAAACCGCAGAAGTGATCAAAAGAAAGCTCTATTTGTGGGAAAAAAATGACCTCAATTTTGTTTGGGAGCCACGGCGCACGTCTGCGCAATTGTCAGTTAAAGCGACGCAGTGCCGAATCGCAAAAAGTGCTCTGGTCTTTGGACAGCCAAATGGTCCGGGGCTTAAGTGGTTAATAGAGTTTTCTAATCTTACAAACATATCTATTATTTCCGCTTTATTTGGGCACTGGTACTTTGTTCCTCCATTCTGCTTGTCTCTGTTCAACTTTCTGTCGTAGTGTCCTGTGTGTCTCCTTTCTTTTTCCCAACAGTCCCCTGTTGTTGTTTTTCCGATCCCGGGCTTTTTGGGCTTCCTTCCTTTGTTAAGTATTTCTGGATCGTGCTCGTATTCAAGCTCTCCTTTTGGTTTTGGGTTCTGTCCCTTTTATAGTTCTGCCTCTCATACTGGTATTTTTATTTACTGCTTTTTTCCTCCCCAGGTTGATTTCTCCTTTAAACCGTAGTTACTTGAGCTGTACTTTGCTTCTTACCGACTTCTTTAGGCGTCCGCTGTACAGCACTCCAGCGATTTCTTATGTGTAACTTATTTCTTCTCTCTTTATTTCTTTACCCAGGTTCTTCTTTTGTCCTTTCTACCAGCTGTTTTCCACCTAGGCAGTATATAGGGGCCTTTTCCTAAGGTCATGCAAAGTCTTCATAAGGAGGTCAACACCACTAATCTGCTTTTCAGCCTCCCCAAACCAATCAACATTGAGTTCTCATTGGACTGGATAATGTTCAGTATTCAGCTGTATCGTTCTGTTTCAAAGCCTGGCGGAGGTCTTTGGTCCCTCCGAAGGGGCTAGGTAGGGGAGGGTACCGGGGGGGGGCAATCCCCAGTCCAACCAACTGGTCTGTGGGTGTTATACTCTGCCGTCAGTTCTAATAGCTCCTCAGTGTATTTGAATTGCCTCTATATCCGGTCCAGCGGGTTCCTTATTAAACCCGGTGTTCTTCCAGTTTATGTAACATTCAAGGGTTATGCTTTTTTTTTTAATTCACAATAACGAGGAAATCCAATTTTCTCTTTAAGTCACACATACATAGCGCTTTTAATCACACTGATTTCCCCGTTAATTGGCAAGTATATTTCAGCACAAACAGGGAACCCACCAGTTTAAGGGATACACTTGGGCTAGCATGTATAATCCAAGGTTTTTTATGCTCTTTTATAGACTATCCATTTAGACCTTCCTTGGTTGACTTTCATATGCAATTTTCCCCACGATTTTATGTCGCACTCAGTCCCCTTGCTTCCCAGTTGCTGTTCACAAACACTCGCCACTCCCTGGGCGCCAGCAGTGTCCGGTGTGCATTTTAAAACCCTGCACCTAGGATTCCCTCGTCTAGTTTGATTTGGTGGAGGGGGGAATATACATATGTCCAAAGTCTCTAAAATATATTCGTTCACCCACTAGTGCTTAACCCCTCCTCTCCGGTTCACATGTTCTATGCATTGTGTTTGTAATAGTGGCTCAGCTCAAGCTTATCGTTCCTCCTTTTTTTCCCTTTTTTTGTTCTTTTTTTGTGCTTTACACTACACTCTATCGTGGCTTCCCCTAGGTGTTTATGCCGGCATACTCTCGGACGTCTTAGTCACTTCCCTTCCCCTCTTCACTGATTTATTCTCTTTGTTTTTCCTCCAACTTGCTTATCCACAAACATTTGCTTAAAAATTTTTCATAGACACCATAGGGTCCTTCCACCTGGGGAGGTTAACCAGAACCTAGACAGGGTAGATAGGTCAGGATACAGTTTGTCCATTTTGTTATTTTGCTACCCTCTCCCCCTGTACAATCCTTTCTGGGTCCTGAGGCAATGGGGGGGGGGGGGTGTGGGTGGGGCCAAGCCGGCCCGAGCAGGGTTCCGAGCCTGTTCCTCCAGTCTCTCCTTCTGCTTAATGCTCCTGTCCTTCAGCCGGTATACAGGCGCACTTGTGGGCTGTCATCAGTGGAGCTTCTCCCGGCTTCTCACCCTGTTTGCCTCCAGCTGGTCCGCCCGGAGCCTCTCTCAGCTGCTCCCATCTGGCGCCATGGTCAGGCTCCTCCCCCAACTGAACGGCGTCACGTCCTCATTCCTCCCAGCTGGAAGGCATGGATCCTGACAATTCTATACAGCCCAACAGTCACCAAGCACAGGTTCATGCTCCTGTCATGGAGCACTCTGTTGTCGCATATGCCAGAGAATGGTGGTTTAGAGACTTGTCTCTTGTCCCAGAAGATGGAACTGAGACTCAATCCCTGAGGTGCTCCAAGAGACCTACATTCAGTAGAACATTTGAACACTTTGAGCAGGATGAATTTGAATAGTCCACAAATTTGCCAAGGACAGCAAGATCAAGTAGGGTGAAATGCAATAGCACACAGCTTCTCTGGAAGACAGAGCTATTGTGGGGAGTTTCTCCCCAACTGTTACCAGAGTACTCTATTTCCAGTGGTGTGGCCCCCATGTTCTCGGGCCTGAGGTCCTTCCAGCTTTTTGCCTGTGTTACCAGAGCTACCATGGACTTCACTGAGAGGAATGCTGTTTATGAGGAAAAGCACAAGTAGTTGTGTTGTTCTGGACTGGTTTACTGAAGTAGTGATTCTCAGCTAGACTCTTTGGAGGAGATGTACTAAAACTGGTGCACATAGAATCAGGTGCATTTTAACCAATCAGCTTCTAACTTTAAGTGAATGTAAACCCTCACATATACCTAGTGAAGTGAACACCCTCAGATGATACACAGAGATGAAAAAAATCTCCCTACATGTGTTTTACATGTATATCTGCTGTCTTCAGCTTGCTATATTCTTTAGAAAGTGCACATCGTGTTAGAGATTTTTTTCTTCCTGTTCAGCACTAGGAGTGGATTCTTGGCATACACTATGTGACAGCTGATTAGAGGAAAGGCACCCCCCCCCCCCCCCAACTCCACATAGGCAAAGGAAGGAAGTAATGTGCAGAGCTGGCCTGTGACAAGACAAGCTCTCTGCTAATCTATTTATAGCAACCTCCCCCGACTCAAATTTCAGGCTGGTTTTATTTTGGTTGACAGAGAACACGTCAGAAGTTATCATGATAACAATAACAAGGCAGCAGAAACGCACAGAACTTAGTGGTTTTGGAGAGATATAAGAAAACACTACAGATATATGTGCTTAGGTCAAATTTCATGAATCAGGTTTACATCCACTTTAAGCTTGTTCAATTAAGCTTTGACAATAAAACCTAGAAGCCGATTGGATACTATGCACAGCTGCACCAGATTCTCTGTGTACCAGTTTTAGTAAATCTCCTCTTTTGCTGTTCTAGAGCAGTGGTTTCCAAACTGCGGCCCTCTGCCTGCTTTTATCTGGCCCTTGGGGCATTTTTCCCAGCACTGTTAGCAGCAGTGGGGCATAGTTCCTGCCATTGACACTAACAATGGGGCGCTATTTCTCCCACTGGCACCAACGAGGGGACACTATTCCTCCAACAGACACCAACTATAGGACACTATTCCTCCAACTGGCAGCAATGATAGGACACTATTCCTCCCACTGACACCAACGATTGAGCACTACTCCTCCCACTGACACCAACAATGGGACACTATTCCTCCCACTGATACCAACGATGGAGCATTATTCCTTCTACTGACACCAATGATAGAGCACTATTCATCACACTGATATCAACGATAGGACACTATCCCTCCCACTGACAGCAACGATAGGACACTATCCCTCCCACTGACATCAATGATGGGGCACTATTCCTCCCACTGACATCAACGATTGGACACTATTCCTCCCACCTACACCAATTATGGGACACTATTCCTCCAACTGATACCAATGATAGGATACTATCCCTCCCACTGACAGCAACCATAGGACACTATCCCTTCCCACTGACACCAATGAGAGGACACTATTCCTCCCATTGACACCAACGATGGAGCACTAGTCCTTCTACCGACACCAACGAAGGAACACTATTCCTCCCACCGACACCAACATTAGAGCACTATTCCTCCCACTGACACCAATTATGGGACACTATTCCTCCAACTGACACCAACGATGGGGCACTATTCCTTCCCTAATATAAAAAATGTGATATTGCTTACTCCCACTGACACCAGAACATCTACTACTCCTACTGGTCATACAGTCCAGCTCCCCTAAAGTTTGAAGGACAGTAAACTGGCCCTTTGTTTAAAAAGTTTGGAGACCCCTGTTCTATTGCATTATAGAGATTATTATATATTTTTCTGCATATTCTGATCCTGTTTTGCATTCCTAATTCTAACTTTGCGCCTGTTAAGTAAACTGCAAATTACTCTATCTGATCATTTGACCATTACCCATCCTATTACAGTAGCAATAATTGAGGCCTTCGCAGACTGCTCACTGATATCGGATGAGAAATCTCAGGAAAAAATGAAGCCACTTCACAAAAGCAGGCTTTTTATTCCCAAAGCTGGTTTCTGTCGCTATTTTTTCCTGATATTTTAAAGTTCATGGATGGACAGATTTCACATTTTTGTGGCTTATGTGGACTATATCATTTGGTCTAGGCATCTGGATTTCAGTTTTTAGGATACAGTTCTGAAGACTAAAGTGGGTTTGAGCCCAGGGGACTGTAGGAATAGCTGCAGTGGACTATAGCTTGCCTAAGAGAATTCTGACCCTAAAATTGTTTATTGGCTGTTCAAAAAATCACATTTTTCTGAAAAGAGATTCAAATATGTCTAAACTCAAAAACAAAACTGTAACTTATTGCAGTTTACCAGACTTTAGATGTAGTGGCTTTTTTCTTTTTTCCCCTTAGGTAATCCTGACCATTTATCACCATTACAAAGATGAGGCTGTTTGTTTTTTCTTTGAGGCTGGGTTCGAACTATTGCGAAATGGAAGGGGGTTTCCCCGCATCCAATTCGCATAGCAGGAGATTGTGACCGGCTCTCTACGGTGCGAATTGCACAGGAGCCCTGTGCGTCTTTTGGTCAATTTCAGGTCCAAATTCATCCCAAAATTCAGGCTTCAATCGGACCTGAAACGGTGAATGGAGACGCACTGAACTCCTGCTGTGAACCACTGCGATCTCTAGTGTGAACCCAGTCTTAAGCTCACAGGCAGTGACAAGGTATTTCTAGCAAAAACAACAGGTATCTTCTGTACTTGATGTAAAAAGTCTACATTGTTCTAGGTCAAGGACTCAAAGTATCAAAGCTAACCAGGCAAGTAGGGTTTTCAGAAGGAGGGGTTAACAATGGCAGAATCAATGTTTTTCTCATAGCAGCTTTCCTTTAACCACTTCAATACTGGGCACTTTCACCCCCTTCCTGCCCAAGCCAATTTTCAACTTTCAGTGTTATCGCACTTTGACCATTAAGCGGTCATGCAACACTGTACCTATATGACATTTTTTGATTTTTTTGGAGACAGAAAGAGTTTTGGTGGTATTTAATCACCACTGTTTTTTTATTTTTTGCTAAACAAAAAATGACTGAACATTTTGGAAATAAAAAAACTTTTTCCTTAGTTTAATTTATAAAATTTAGCAAATATGCAATTTTTCTTCTTTACTGATGTACGCTGATGAGGCTACACTGATGGGCACAGATAGGCTGCACTTATGTACCAACGATGTACCGATAGGGTTGCCAGTTAACAGCTCTTCTTTCCTCCCATAGACACAGCGTGGAAGGAAAGGACTGCCGATAACCAGCAAGTTTGTTTACATGTGATCAGCTTTGACTGGACACAGCTGATCACCTGGTAAAGGGCCACTGTGATTGGCCCTTTACCCTGATCCAAGATCAGCTGTGTCCGAAGGACACATCGGTCACAGAGCATGCCCGATGCATGCCACAGGAGGCGCACAGGGGGTGGGGGTTCTGGGAGGATGTCTATGGACGCCCTTCCAAAACTGGACGGCCACGCTTTAGCTGTCTTTTGGCTATAGCGTGGCTGGGTAGTGGTTCAGGTGGTTGTAAACCTCAGACATGAAATGTGAACAAAGCATATTCCTCTAGAGTGTGTACTTGTCTCAACTGAGAGCACCAAGTGTCTGTTGCTTTGTTTCTCTGCTAACAAATGAAGGAAAGGAAAGCGCACAGGCTCATGGTGCAGTATCCTTTTAATAATAAATAAAAACGGGGGGGCGTGGCCAACAACCAGGATGTGAGGACGTAAGAAGCCTGATCTCCGTCGGTGCCGCTTCAATTCTTACCTGGGCCCCATCCGACAACATCTTCAGCCTCCAAAGACCCCTGAGACTCCTAAGAGCATCCTGCGATGGTCAAATATGGACCAGCCATGGAGGAAGCCCTGGGATTCGATCCGCCGACGCCATCGTATCAGCAGCAGCAAAATGGCACCGTCTGGCCTCATGCTCTGAAGCACAGCCATCCGTCCACCTCCCTGCCAGCCCAGCAACATCTTGGGAAGGGTGAGTCACAGCATGCACATACATGCAGCCCTGAAGACCCCCTACTATTCTCCCTTCCAGAGGACACTGACCCAGCATCCCATCCCACTGCTGATGTGGCTGTAGGCCCTGCAGAGCCCTCCCTCTCTCAAATAATGGAGGCTATACAGCACAGCCATGCCTCCCTTACCACTCAGATTGATTCCATTAAAACAGACTTGTCATTCCTAAAGCATGATGTGCAAAATCTAAGGCATAGAATACAAAATGCAGAGCAGCAGATAGGGGATTTAGAGGATGAAACACGTCCACTACAGAGCTCAGTCAGGGAGCTGCGCCAGGCCCAAGAGTACACATCTGACAAACTCACAGATATGGAAGACCGTCTGAGATGCAATAACCTCCGTTTCCTAGGCTTTCTGGAAGGCTCAGAGGGCAGGGCCCCAGAAAAGTTTATGGAGCAATGGCTGACATCCACCTTCGGCGCTAATGCCTTCTCCAAGATGTTTGCCATTGAAAGAGCGCACTGAGTCCCACTACGCCCCCTACCCCCTGGGGCGCCTCCATGGGCTATGCTTATTAAGCTACTATATTTCAGAGACAGGGAGGCCATCATCAGGGCAGCCAGAGAAAAGGGGAACATACTCTTTAATGGTACTGGCATTACCATCTTCCCTGACTTTTCAGTAGCCACGCAAAAGCAACGTGCCACCTTTTTGGCAGTTAAACGGCGCCTACGTGATTTGCAATTGCCTTATAGTATGCTATACCCGGCATGCCTCCGGGTTATCCACAAGGGTAAGGCCCACTTTTTCGAATCCGAAAGAAGCTGCTCACTGGGCAGACACACTGGGTCCCTTGGAGCAGAGGAACCAGCGACGAAGATCCCCTCCTCGATGACCAAACACCTTACCCCGCCGAGCATATGGTAACAGAACTTTCCATTTACTGACGTCCTTAACTTGCTGCCTTATGCCATCGACAGAGAAGATTAGGGGCCAGCACTGAGAAAATGGCATATCCCTATTTGCAACTATCCGATTACAGGAAGGTTGAATAACCCGATAATGCTTGAAAGAAGGAAACACTGACGTTACCTTACTTGGCTGACTATCCTCGTCATCGTACTGCTAGCCTAAATTAGAAGTTCTTTCTGGCTACTCGGGAGGACACTTCATTAGGGCCGGGCTATTACTTATTTAGCCTCGGGCGCGAACACGGGTGGTGGCTTGCGTTCACAACCACCCTTGTTTTTGCTACCTAAGATTTGTTGACCACGGGACTGGTTTAGACACCCCCTTCTTTGCAGTTCCAGTTAAGGGATCAAAGTTCTCATGAGTTTGGGTATGGGAGCTGGGAGGGTTAGGGTGGTTCGGGAGGGTTGGGAAATGTTTAATGTGTTGCTGCTGTTCTGGTTACACGAATGTTACTTCATAATATTGGTTCACAGGTCCATAGGCCCTCCAGGCCGTCAAGATGTGCAGGTATATATGTCTAAAAGCACAATATTTTTTCATAGATGTTTCTCAGGTTGCGCCTCCACCTCTCGGGAGGCTCGGGATCCCACAATTTGGTGGACTCTGAGATGTCCGGGGAGGTGGTCACGCAAACTTCTGTCTTATGCCCAAGAATGAATACTTTACGTCTGATATCATGGAATGTCAGGGGGCTCAATTCTAAGGTAAAATGCTCAATAATGTTTGATTACTTATCACGACACAAACCGCATGTAATCCTTCTCCAGGAAACCCATCTCCAGGGCTCCAGGGTTATGTCCCTTAAAAGAGCCAAAATAGCTTACGTTCTACACTCCACTTATTCCTCCTATGCCCGCGGGACGTCTATTCTTATTGCCAAATTGGCACCAATCTCAATCAAACACATAAAACTTGATCCCAATGGCTGTGTTGTGATCCTGGTAATGGAACTATAGGGTAAACCATATACTGTGACAAACATTTATGTCCCACCGTCTTTCACCAAAAAATTCTTTGAAAAGGTGATGGGAACGATACTTGAAATTGCTGAAGGCCCTCTATTAATAGCTGGGGATTACAACACAGTTTTGGATAATTCTATGGATAGATTTCGATGCTCAACGTTGCCCCCAACTCCTCTAGGATCCTTCCTGGTTCAATTTGACTTGGTGGAGGCCTGGAGATGGAAACATGCAAATGTGCGGGAATACTCGTGTCAATCTGACTCTCATAATACTTTATCAAGAATCGACCTCTGCCTCATCTCATCTGATATACGTAACCTCGTAACCAGAATCAAGTATCTCCCCAGGGCGTTGTCTGACCACTCGCCTTTGATGGTGGACCTCGCCCTGAATACATCTCCATCATATCGGGTGTGGAGGTTGAGCCCATTGTGGTTGGCGGACCAGGCTGTAATAGATCAAAGTTTGGCAGATATGAAATCTTATTGGGTAATCAACAAACACAGTGAGGATATCCCGCTGGTCTGGCATGCCTTTAAGGCCACTGGCCGTGGCTCTTTCGCAGCTGCCATTGGGCGGGCCCACAAGGCATCGCAGTCCAAGTTGATGGACGCAGAGGGAGAACCTAGGGTAGCGGAAACAGAGTATTCTATAAACCCTACTACTGACACACATGCTGCTTGGAGACACAGGGCTAGAGACTTGGAACTGATACTTCTCGAACGTACACAGAAAAAAATACTATATCAGAACCAACGTATATTTGAATTTGGGGATAAAAATAGCCGTCTATTAGCATATTTGGCCAAACCCGATTATCAACCATGTAATATTCCTAGAATAAAAACACAAACGGGCATGGTGGTTGAGCAGAATGATGACATTATGAGGGAGTTTGTTACCTTCTACTCCACTCTGTACACCACCAGAGCTCACTATACAATAGTGGAACTAGATGATTATCTTTCAGAGGTTTCACTTCCGAAACTAACGAGGCACCGGGCCGATGGGCTTGATGCTCCGTTGACGACGGAAGAAATAGGGGAGGCAATACAATCTTTTGCCAGACACAAAACCCCCAGCCTTGATGGGTTTCCTATCGAATGGTACATGCAATTTCGGGATTTATTAATCCTACGTTTATTGCGGATGTACAATTTTGCCCTTAAGACAGGTTATCTACCACCCTCCATGTCAGAAGCACTGATCGTTCTAATCCCCAAGCCTCATAAGGATCACCTCTTGTGTGAATCATATCGGCCAATTTCGCTTATTAACACAGACGTTAAAATTCTGGCTAAGGTGCTTGCCAAGCGATTAAATATGGTAATTACTACCATTATAGGGGCGGACCAAACAGGTTTTATTCCTGGAGGATCAACCTCTATTAACTTGCGAAGACTTTACACCAATTTACAAACATCCCATGACAGAACCGGTTCCCGAGCGGTTCTGGCATTGGATGCTCACAAGGCCTTCGATTCAATCAAATGGCCATATCTGTTCGAAGTCCTGGCCAAGTTTGGATTTGGCAATGTTTTCATAAAGTGGGTACAGCTCCTATATTCCCAACCCATATCTAGATTACGGGTAAATATGTCTATATCAGATGCTTTCCAGATAAAGAGAGGCACAAGACAGGGGTGTCCGTTGTCACCACTCCTATTTGCGCTGGCAATAGAACCTCTAGCAGCATTGGTGAGGTCCAGTGGGGAAATTAAGGGACTGACGACTGGGGGTCTAGAAGAAAAAGTTTCCTTATATGCGGACGATATGTTGATATATTTGGAGGACCCTCAGTCGTCCCTCCCAGCCCTGCTGGAGATTATCCAACGATTTGGCCACTTTTCAGGGTTTCAGGTAAATTGGGACAAATCCCTCCTGTTTCAGATTGACCGAGAGACACAAATAACACTATCCCCGAAATTCCCATTACAAATAGTGGATACCTTTCGTTATCTAGGGGTTCTGATAGAACACTCTATCTCCTCATATGCCAGGATTAATCTAGACCCTCTTATAAACAGATTAAAAACCACCCTGAAAACATGGAATAATCTCCCTCTTACGTTATTAGGGAGAATGAATGTTTTCAAGATGATCTACCTTCCGAAATTCCTTTATGTTCTAAGTAACTCACCAATTTATATAACCAAAGCCAAATTTAAAGAAATAGATTCCATAATCATTAATTTTCTATGGAGAGGAGGTGTGGTGAAGATTGCGAAACATACTCTACAATTACCTATCTTGGAGGGGGGGTCTGGCACTCCCATTTCTCCAAACGTATTATATTGCCTCACAAATAGCGCATGCCCATTGGTGGTTCTTTCCTGAGGCCAACAATGCAGCTACTGCGCTAGAGGCGGCTATCCTCACCTCATACGAATCCCTCCAAAATCTAATACATCGCATGTCACTTAGGGGGAGGGAAGGCGTAAAAATTCTGGCCATGACCCTGCAGATCTTTAAAATTTCCAAACTAATACCACCCAGTACCCAAGCTGTTTATTCTTCCAATCCCCCACTATGGGGAAACCCTTCTCTACCAGAATTTAACCAGAGAACTGATGGAGGATACTGGTCCAGGAAAGGGATGAAAACAATTTCGCACTTATTTACAGGTAATAAGTTCAGATCCTTTGTAGAATTCCAGAGAGACTTTGGACTCCCACGCACAGCCTACTTTCAATACCTGCAGATAAGACACACAGCAGCTGCACAAATTGGGCTGCGAAATATAGAAATGAAATCGTCTCAACTCTTGCTGACTGATCCCTCTCACGCTAAATTAATTTCCTCTTATTATAAAACTCTGCTCCACTACACAACTACTAGGCTTGTTAACATTGAACACAAATGGCGTTCAGATATACCTGAGCTGATGGAGGAGATATGGGGGGAGATTCTTCCCTTGCAGGTCCCTTCTGTCATCTCTTCTAGGGACAAAGTGATCCAGACCAAGCTACTATATAGAGCATACTTCACACAAAAATGATTATTTAAACTAAAGAAATTGTCTAATCCTCTATGCCTAAGATGCGGTATGGCTCCATTTAATGTGGGAATGTGCCCCGATACGACAGTTTTGGTCAGAAGTTACGGCCTTCATCAGCTCTGTAGCTAAAATACAAAAAACATTTGTAATCCTCTTAGATGCCTACTAGGCTACATTGATGATGAGGGTTTATCTAAAAATGCACAGTCTTTTATACGGATAGTATTGTTTTACGCTAAAAAAACAATAATTATGCACTGGAAATCCCACTCCACTCCGACTATAAAGTTCTGGCTCACCATTATCAATCAAGCCATACCACGATAAACTAACATATGAAGCTAGAGGATGCCCCAAAAAGTTCTTTAAAATGTGGAACTCATGGGTAAGCTCGGAGAGCACTATACCACCTGCCTAGTAGACTATAGCAATGTGTAGAAATACCATAGTATAGCAAATGTTTGAAATTACCCCTGACTACAATAAAATGTGCTGTAAGACGTTTTATATATACTAATGTGTAATGTAAGCCTATATGCCTGTTCATTGTATTGCACTATGACTAAAGCAAAGCTTGCTATGATTGTACATCTGTGTAACCAATATTGATCTTTTTATAAAAATAAGAAAAAGTTAACCTTTAAAAAAAATAAAAACAAAATAAGATATACTCACAAGAACAGGCTTGTATCAAGCATTACACCCATTAACTTGCAATGTTGCTAATATTGTAATCTTCTCACACTGACCCTCAGCGTAGGCAGTGCAGTGTTCGGCTTCAGCTTAACACTCACTCCCTAAGCCGACAAGTCGCCGGGCTCACTGCGAGGCTGATGCGTGCTCACGTTCACCCGACAGGCCAGCTTCATGCACAGCACTGCGTGAGAGGAGAGATAGGTAGCTTATTGGGTGGTGGTATTGCTATGAATATGCGTTTTGGAGGGGCGGAGCCCCCTTTTTCAAGCCCAGGCTGTTTCTCTGCTATTAGCATGATTCATGTCTGACAAGTTTTCCTGATACCGAGAGAAAAGAAGGCTGCAGATAGACAGGTACAACTTATGAAGCAAGATTTGTTTAATCTCTGTGTATCACCTGTGGCTAGTCACCTAACTGGGTATATGGAAGGTTTTACAACCACCTTAAAGCATTTACCCAAGGTTTTCCAAAATCCACACAACAGTTCTAGAATTGATTTTTGTCAACAGCCCCACCATCTTCAAGGCCAATAAAGACATGAGTTCAAGGGGGTTTTAATCCTCATTGTTTTGTCCATGACCACCTTTTTCTATGGATTTGGACAAAAAAAATAAAAAATTACCTATAGCCATCAATTTTGTAGTTTAAAAAAAAAAGCAGAGAAGGGGGTTATGATCTGTTTTATAACCTTCTGTGCCCCTTCTTGGGAGATTAAGGCAGGTCTTTGACGGTGCAAATTTCTTTCACACGATTCTCTCATCAACACCAACACTGACAGGGGAATCCCTCCTGTCAAGCAATTGTCTGCTCCCAGCGGGGACGGCTTCCCCTACCCGCTCCTGCCGGGAGAAGACAGTGATCATTGCTAGCGGCTACAGTTATTAGGAACCTTAGATTGTAAACTCCTTAAAGGCAGGGACTGATGTGAATGTACTATCTATCTATCTATCTATCTATCTATCTATCTATCTATCTATCTATCTATCTATCTATCTATCTATCTATCTATCTATCTATCTATCTATCTATCTATCTATCTATCTATCTATCTATCTATCTATCTCTATATATATATAGATAGATATATCTATCTATATATATATATAGATAGATATATCTATCTATATATATATCTATCTATCTATATATATATCACTGCATAAATTGACGGCGCTATATAAGTACCTGTAATAATCTCTCGGGCATGCAATTCCTGCATATGACAGAAAACCACATAGTATGTGGGTAAACAGATTATGAACAATGTACATAAAGCAGCAACTGTGGGATTTTTTGAAAAGACATATTCTAAAAAACAAGGTTGTTAAAAATCTTACAGATAAAAAGAACATTGCAGTCACTCTAGGTCAGGACTTTGAGGTCAGAAAAGTTATTACTGCCACCCATTCTCACTTTGTATTTATTTATGCATTTTTAGGTCTGGCCACAAGTTTAATGCTGTTCTTTTACACTATGCCACCTCCTAGTGGTCATATGTAGAAAAAGCGAGGTCTCCCTTGTGGATGGCACACAATTTGTAAATCAATAAATAAATAGGTTATATAAAGCAACTAATTGTTTTTGTTTTTTTAATAATTTTGGCTTATTGTCAAAATAATACCTTTTAATGAACAAAAATAAATAAATCCTACAAATTGCAAGCTTCTATAGCTCTAGGCTCCTTTGTTATGAATGTTAAAACAGATCAATGCTGATATGAAAGCAAGTTCAATAATTAAAAATGGACAGGCATCAAAGATGTCACTTCAGTGCAGTTAAGTTACATATGTAAGCTGCAGAGAGTTGGGGTAACAAATTACTGGTAGGTCGGGGATGGGGGTGGAGGCAAAGACAGGGTGGCACAATCCATTGCCTTACATTGACAGACATCATTTTAAGTCTGAATCTACAGCACAATTACGACAAATTCTCATTTGCTGCCGCCCCATTACAGTAATATACATTGTTTTGGTCATGAGGTCGCAAACCAAGTACAATTACCCTAGGATCATGACCCCTGTCTCAAAGCTTATCTATCTTTCTTTGTATTAACCACTTCAGCCCCGGAAGGTTTTACCCCTTCCTGACCAGAGCCCTTTTTACAATTTGGCACTGCGCTGCTTTAACTGGTAATTGCGTGGTCATGCAATGCTGTACCCAAATGAAATTTGTGTCCTTTTTTTCCCACAAATAGAGCTTTCTTTTGGTGGTATTTGATCACCTCTGTGGTTTTTATTTTTTGCGATTTAAACGAAAAAATACTACTTTCTACTTTTTGTTATAAAAAAATACAATAAACTCAATTTTAGTCATACATTTAGGCCAAAAAGCATTCAGCCACATGTCCGGGTAATGAAAAAATTCAAAAAGCGTATATTTATTGGTTTGCACAAAAGTTATAGCGTCTACACACAGTTTATGACTGCCTATCTAATTTCTTAAGGTGCTAAAACGGCAGAGCAGTAACACCCCCACCCCCCCAAATTACCCCATTTTGGAAAGTAGACACCCCAAGGAATTTGCTGAGAGGCTTGTTGAGCACATTCAATATTTTACTTTTTTGTCATAAGTGATTGAAAAATGACACACAAAAAAAAATTACACAAACTTGTTACTGAAATTATATATTGCTCAAACATGCCATGGGCATATGTGAAATGACACCCCAAAATATATTCTGCTGCTTCTTCTGAGTATGGGGATACCACATGTGTGGGACTTTTTGGGAGCCTAGCCGCGTACAGGACCCGAAAACCATTCACCGCCTTCAGGATTTCTAAGGGCGTAAATTGTTGATTTCACTCTTCACTACCTTACACAATTCCGGAGGCCATGAAATGCCTAGAGATTTATATATTTTTATAGTACTGTGCAATAATCAATAAAGTTGTATTTTTCATTGATCAATACCGTTGTGATTCTCCCATTGATTGCAGTCCTGGGACTGCTCTGATCCCAACCCCCCTTTTTTTCTTTTTCCGGTTATAAACAGCGCCATTAGGAAATTAGGAAAGCATCTTATCACACCGATCTTGGTGTGGTCAGATGCTTTGAGGGCAAAGGAGAGATCTAGAGTCTAATAGACCCCATTTAAAAAAAAATAAAAAGAGTACCTGTCTCTACCTATTGCTATCATAGGGTATATTTACATTCCCTGTGATAACAATAAAAATGAAAGGAACAGTGTAAGAAAAAAGCAAAATAAATAATAATAATAAAAAAAGCACCCCGGTGCTTACAGTAAAGAACCCTCTACGTAGTTTAATGTTAAACTTCTCTTCTTCTAATTTTAATGAGTGGCCACGTGTCTTGTTAAACTCCCTTCCGCGAAAAAGTTTTATCCCTATTGTGGTGTCACCAGTACGGTATTTATAAATTTAAATCATATCCCCTCCCAAGCGTCTCTTCTCCAGAGAGAATAAGCTCAGTGTTTGCAACCTTTCCTCATAACCAATATCCTTCAGACCCTTTATTAGCTTTGTTGCCCTTCTTTGTACTCACTCCATTTCCAGTACATCCTTCCTGAGGACTGGTGCCCAGAACTCTAGGTGCTGCTGGACCAGAGTCTTGTAGAGTGGGAGAATTATCCGTTTATCTCTGGAGTTGATCCCCTTTTTAATGCATGTCAATATTCTGTTTGCTTTGTTAGCAGCAGCTTGACATTGCATGCCATTGATGAGCCTATCATCTACTAGGACCCCCAGGTCCTTTTCCATCCTAGATTCCCCCAGAGGTTCTCCCCCCAGTATATAGATTGCATTCATATTTTTGCCACCCAAATGCATTATTTTAAATTTTTCTACATTAAACCTCATTTGCCATGTAGTTGCCCACCCCATTAATTTGTTCAGATCTTTTTGCAAGGTTTCCACATCCTGCGGAGAAGTTATTGCCCTGCTTGCTTAGCTTAGTATTGTCCACAAATACAGAGATTGAACTGTTTACCCCATCCTCCAGGTAATTATGAACAAAATAAATGATTTGTCCTAGTACAGAATCCTGGGGGACCCCACTACCCACCCCTGACCATTCCGAGTACTGCCCATTTATCACCACCCTCTGAACTCGCTCTGGTAGCCAGTTTTCAATCCATGTACTCACCCTATGGTCCATGCCAACTGACCTTATTTTGTACAGTAAACAGTTATGGGGAACTGTGTCAAATGCTTTTGCAAAATCCAGATACACCACGTCTACGGGCCTTACTTTATCTAGATGACAACTCACCTCCTCATAGAAGGTTAATAAATTGGTTTGGCAAGAATGATTCTTCATGAATCCATGCTGATTACTGCTAATAATACCGTTCTCATTACTAAAATCTTGTATATAGTCCCTTATCATCCCCTCTAAGAGCTTGCATACTATTGATGTTAGGCTAACTGGTCTGTAATTCCCAGGTATGTATTTTGGGCCCTTTTTAAATACTGGTGCTACATTGGCTTTTCTCCAATCAGCTGGTACCATTCCAGTCAGTAGACTGTCAGTAAAAATTAGGAACAATGGTCTGGCAATTACTTGACTGAGTTCCCTAAGTAGCCTCAGGTGCAAGCCATCTGGTCCCGATGATTTATTAATTTAGGTAACTAATATTAGGTTACTAGTGTACCTTCGATTGGACATTTTGTTCTCTAAATTTACTGATACAACTAGTGAGATGCACAGGAAAAAAGAGCACCTGACTGTCAGTGACTGCTTCAAACACTACCAAAAAAACTGTTAGCGTTCGCATGGATCAGGCCTGACTCTGCGAATGCTGCAGTTATGTGTTTAGTGTTTTGTAAGTACCAGTGATCGATTGCTACTGCATTTGGGTGGGCTGGGCGGATGTGTTGCGTTTGATATAAAATATAATTCTTCTATAAGACTCATAGCATTGTGGTGTCACAGAGACAGACTTTCTCAAACAATTTAGTTGATAGTTGATAGCGGAGCCGAAGTTACAATTTTGAAAGGAAATCCTTCCCATCACAAAGGAGAATTGATTTATGTAGAAGGTTTGGAAGGGCAAATTAAACCAGCAGTTAGGATACGGTGAAATTGGCTATTGGCAAGGGATCAGGATTTATGACAAATTGTCACGTACCTGGTAGAAGAGCCTGAATGGACGAGCAAGGCCTCCCTTACAGCTCTGACTTGAGGCCTCTGATAGTGGGAACAGAGGGCGCCAAGGTACAGAGTCGCACGAGTGCAAAGAGTCTTTAACTGGTAGCTGGACGGCAATCCTGGAAAGGCTTAGAAGACAGCGGCAGGCTTGAGCAGGAAGGACCGACATGCAGGCAACTGGTGCGGATGGCAGCAATGAAGAAGCAAGGTCAGGCAGGCTGGGTCATACACGGCTAGGACAAATGGATGCAGGGTGCAGGCAGGATCGTGGTCTGGAGGCAAGCCAAGGTCAAAAGCCGGATCAGCAAACAGGAGCCAAGGAAGAGACAAGAGGATGGTCACAGAACAAGCCAGGGTCGGTGCAGACGGAGATCAAGGAATGGTCAAGACAAGCTGGGTAGGTAACTGGCATCAGGATACAGGTTTCAGGAAACAGGATGCACAGAACTGAAGACGAAGCAGCACTGGGGCTAGCTACTGGCTGTGTTAAATGGACTTACCGGCGCCAGCGTCACGTGTGCGCGCGAGCGTTGACGCACACGTGGGTGCGCGATGGCTTCTGTTTGCTCGCCAGTCCGCGCATGCGCACTTCTATGCGTCACGGCCCAATTCCTATGGGAAACAGGAATGCGTGCATTTCTGTGCCTCAAAGCTCTTGTAGGAGGGCGGACTTCTCTGCTGGAATGTGCATCCTGACATTGCCCCCCTCCAATGGGCAGCCTCCGGATGCCCAACTGAGCAAGTTTCTCTGGATGGTTTTGACAAAAGGTTTGGACAAGTCTTTCGGCATGAATATTGCCCTCTGGCTCCCATGAATTCTTCTCAGGTCCGTACCCCCTCCATTTGACCAGGTACTGGACCTGATTCCGTCTCTTCCTACAGTCCATGATCGCTTCTACTTCATATTCCTCTTCGCCATTTACCATTACAGGTTCAGGAGGACCACTATTCCATTCAGGAAATGGATCCGGACATACAGGTTTCAGAAGAAAGATATGGAAAACTGGATGGATTCTAAAAGAGTCTGGAAGTGCCAACTCATAGGCCACATTGTTGATCCTCTTCTTCACCTGGAAAGGTCCCAAAAATGTAGGACCCAATTTCTTAGAGGGGCAAGCTAACTTGAGGTTAGTAGTGGCTAACCATACCTGCTTGCCGGGTTCTGGGATCAGATCTCCCCGTCTCTTTTTGTCAAAAGACTTCTTATAGTCTTCCTGGGCTTTGGCCATGGTGCTTTGCAACAGTTGATTGTTGGAATTGAAGAAATCCATAGTGTCTTGAACTGCAGGAACAGGACATTCAGGAACCGTGGTAGTCAGGAATGAAGGGTGGAAGCCGTAGTTGGCCAGAAACGGGGATTGTTTGATAGCCGAATGTTCCAATAGCGGGTACATGGATTACTCTCTCCAGGAGTTGCAGTGAAAGCTGGATAGCCAGGTGAGCAGACTTGCGGGGCAGCAAAGACAAGCTGTTAGCAGAGAAGGCCAGGCATCTGCGAACTTTGGCTGGACAGGACCTTACATAGTGACCACCCTTCCCACAGTACAGACACAGGTGATTTGCTTGGCGGTACTCGCGTTCCTCCAGAGACAGAGAGGGGCGAGGCATGCCGAGCTGTGCTGAATTCAGTGAGTTGGAGGCTTGTGGCAACATCTCTGGAGACTGGAATTGTCCTGCTGACCTTTCGGCCCGGCATTCTCTCAGACGTCTGTCAATCTGTATGGTTAAAATGATCAAAGTCTCTAAGGAATCAGATACTCCCACACGGGCAAGCTCATCCTTTAGGGGTTCAGACAAACTTAGCTGAAATTGAAAACAGAGAGCAGCATTATTCCATTCAACATCTGCGCTCCAGCGTCTAAAGTCTGTTACATAGTCCTCAGCGTCCCTGTGGCCCTGCTGGAGCGCATGTAGGGCAGACTCGGCTGTGGCGGTTCGCAGGGGATCCTCATAAAGCCGAGCCATAGTTGCAAAAAATGAAGATAGACTTGATAGACAGGGGTTGCCCTGTTCCAGCAGGCGATGAGCCCAGGACTGCGGCTCTCCTTGCAGAAGGGAGATTACATACCCTACTTTAGTAATTTCAAGAGAAAAAGTCTGAGGTAGTAACGAAAAGTAAAGAATACAGGCGTTATGGAAAGTCCTAAACTTGGAACGATCGCCTGAGAGCCTTTCTGGAATGGGTACTCGGGGTTCAGATGGCTGCATTATTACAGCAGATGTATTGGGAAGATCCACTGAAGCAGATGAGGCAGGAGCTGGCATAGGAGAAGAGAGTCCATGGAGTCGTTCTTCAAGCTGGCTATAACCTTCCTGCAGATTCTTGACAGTTTGATTAAGTGCTAAGAGGTGGTGGCACAGCTGATCCACCAGGGAGGTTGCTCATTCAGGCTCGGACATGGCTGCTTTGTACTATCATGTACCTGGTAGAAAAGCCTGAATGGACGAGCAAGGCCTACCTTACAGCTCTGACTTCAGGCCTCTGATAATGGGAACAGAGGGCGCCAAGGTACAGAGTCGCACAAGTGCCAAGAGTCTTTAACTGGTAGCTGGACGGAAATCATGGAAAGGCTGAGAAAGGGCAGGCAACTGGTGCGGATGGCAGCAATGAAGAAGCAAGGTCAGGCAGGCTGGATCATACACGGCTAGGACAAACGGATGCAGGGTGCAGGCAGGATCGTGGTCTGGAGGCAAGCCAAGGTCAAAAGCCGGATCAGCAAACAGGAGCCAAAGAAGAGACAAGAGGATGGTCACAGAACAAGCCGGGGTCGGTGCAGACGGAGATCAAGGAATGGTCAAGACAAGCTGGATAGGTAACTGGGATCAGGATACAGGTTTCAGGAAACAGGATGCACAGAACTGAAGACGAAGCAGCACTGGGGCTAGCTACTGGCTGTGTTAAATGGACTTACCGGCGCCAGCGTCACGTGTGCGCGCGAGCGTTGACGCACACGTGGGTGCGCGATGGCTTCTGTTTGCTCGCCAGTCCGCGCATGCGCACTTCTATGCGTCACGGCCCAATTCCTATGGGCAACAGGAATGCGTGCATTTCTGTGCCTCAAAGCTCTTGTAGGAGGGCGGACTTCTCTGCTGGAATGTGCATCCTGACCTTGTACCCCCTCCAATGGGCAGCCTCCGGATGCCCAACTGAGCAAGTTTCTCTGGATGGTTTTGACAAAAGGTTTGGACAAGTCTTTCGGCATGAATATTGCCCTCTGGCTCCCATGAATTCTTCTCAGGTCCGTACCCCCTACATTTGACCAGGTACTGGACCTGATTCCGTCTCTTCCTACAGTCCTTGATCGCTTCTACTTCATATTCCTCTTCGCCATTTACCATTACAGGTTCAGGAGGACCACTATTCCGTTCAGGAAATGGATCCGGACATACAGGTTTCAGAAGAAAGATATGGAAAACTGGATGGATTCTAAAAGAGTCTGGAAGTGCCAACTCATAGGCCACATTGTTGATCCTCTTCTTCACCTGGAAAGGTCCCAAAAATGTAGGACCCAATTTCTTAGAGGGGCAAGCTAACTTGAGGTTAGTAGTGGCTAACCATACCTGCTTGCCGGGTTCTGGGATCAGATCTCCCCGTCTCTTTTTGTCAAAAGACTTCTTATAGTCTTCCTGGGCTTTGGCCATGGTGCTTTGCAACAGTTGATTGTTGGAATTGAAGAAATCCATAGTGTCTTGAACTGCAGGAACAGTACATCCAGGAACCGTGGTAGTCACACGTGGGTGCGCAACGGCTTCTGTTTGCTCGCCAGTCCGCCCATGCGCACTTCTATGCGCCACGGCCCAATTCCTATGGGCAACAGGAATGCGTGCATTTCTGTGCCTCAAAGCTCCTGCTGGAATGTGCATCCTGATACAAATGTTTTGGTATCAGAGTTACCCGAAAATATTCTTGTACTTCAAGGTCAGTCAATTCAGACTGAAAGAGGTACATTCACATTCGGGTATCCTGATAAAGCGTATCTGGTAAGGGCGGTGAAGGCTGTGGTCAGAGGTCATGCGAAATGGACCCCTGTCTACATTCCTCCACCAGAGAAGCCAGTCTGTCTCAAGCAGTACAGATTTCCTGGAGGCCACAAAGAAATTGGGGAGACTATTCAAGAACTGTTGAGAGTAGGGATCCTTAGACCTGCTGTAAGTCCTTTCTCGTCTTCGGTGTTCCCAGTAAAAAAACCTGATGGGACATATAGAATGACTGTGGATTACAGAGGTCTAAACAAAGTGGCACCTCCATTGAATTCAGCTGTACCAGATATGATCACAGTTGTTGAGAAAATTGCTAAAAATGCAGGAGAATATCATGCTGTGATAGACCTGGCTAATGCTTTCTTTTCAATTTTGATAGATTCAGAGTGTCAAGACCAGTTTGCTATGGTGTGGAACATCCACCAGTACACTTTCACTGTCCTTCAGCAAGGCTATCTTAATTCTCCAACGATTTGTCATGTCCTGATTGCTTGAGATTTAAGTACCCTAAATTTGAAAGTCGCTGTGTTTCACTACATTGATGACATCATGATCTCTGGGACAAAAGAAGATGTAACTGAAGCACTGCACCTGCTGATAGAGCACTTGGAGAACAGAGGGTGGGCTATCAACAGAGACAAAGTCCAAGGAACTGCCACAGAAGTGAAATTCCTGGGAATGATGTGGACTGGGCCGCAGAGGAAAATTCCAGAGACAGTTGTCGCCCCCTACTACCAAAGAGGAGGTACAGAAGTTCATTGGAGTTGTGGGGTTCTGGAGACCGTTCATCCCATATCTTGGACTGATTCTGAGGCCTATATATAATGTCACCAGAAAAAAAGACTGGGGTTCAGAGCAGCGGACTGCATTCTTGGCTGCTAAAGAAGCTATTTTGCAGCATCAGGGATTAGGACCCGTGAGACAAGGAGTACCATTTCAGCTTGATGTAGTGGAGCAGAATGGTACCATATCTTGAAGTCTATGGCAGCCAAATGAAAAGAAAGGACTGAGAGCAATACCCATTGGATTTTGGTCCAAACAACTGACAGGGGCACAGAAGAGATACACGCCCCTAGAGAAGTACCTGTTTGGGGCCTACACAGCACTTCAACATGTAGAGACCATTACAGGAAAGGACACAGTCACCATCCATACTGCATTGCCAATAGCAGGATGGGTGAGAGATAATGGACTGACCACTAGGGCAGCTGTAGCCCAGAACCAGACACTGATGAAATGGAAGTGGTACCTTCAAGAAAGAGGGGGTATTGCAGCTGGGGATGTTAGAGACATTTCAAAACAGTTGGCAGGGCTTGTCACTTTTACCAGCACCCAGCCAGAAGAAGAAATTCCTGTGCTGCGGTCATCCCCCATTCAAGAGGCTCCACCCTTTGAGTCTCTGTCAGAAGACATGAAGGAGTCAGCGTGGTTCACAGATGGTTCAGCTATAGTCGCCTCGTCTGGGCGTAAATGGACAGAAGCAGCCTACAACCCAAGTAACGACACAGTCCTGCAGGAGACCGGAATTGGAGGGTCCAGTCAGTATGCAGAGTTGAAAGCTGTAGTGATGACTCTTCAGGAGGATCCTTCTTCCCATGTCACTATCTACATTGACAGCTGGGCGGTTTTTAAAGGACTGACAACTTGGATGCCCACGTGGAAGTCCAATGAATGGATGATTCATGGAAAGGTGCTGTGGGGAGGCACATGTGACCCTAGTCCCAGACTTTGAGAACTATAACAGAGTTGGAGATGAAATCACCAAAGTGAAGGCAGTTGTGCCAATTGATCCTGTCTTGATGAACTTGGCCAACTGGGCCCACAAGCAATCTGGACATTTGTGGCAGAAAGCAACATATGAATGGGCACAGCAGAGAGGATTGCCTATATCCATGGACATGATAAAGACTGTAATGGGGAACTGTACAGTGTGTGGCGACAATGGCCATTGCAAAAGTACTCCACCGGGTAGATTAAGAGGGGTGAGAGGCCTACAGAGATCTGGCAGATTGACTTCATCTGTCCCCTACCCCGGGGAAACAATGGACTGAGATATTGTTGCACTGCAGTGGACACCTATTCAGGACTTATGCTTGTTCATCCTTGCAAACGTGCAGATCAAGCCGCAACGCTTCAACTGCTCCAGAAACTTGTCATTGCTTATGGTTGTCCCAAACGAGTCCAAAGTGATAAGGGCTCACACTTCACTAGATCAACAGTACAGCAGTGGGCCAAAGATTCTGGAGTGTACTGGTTGTGCCACATCCCAGACCATCCACAGGCAGCTGGTTTGATTGAAAGATACAACGGGCTATTGAAGGACCAGATACGCAAAATTACACCTACACATACACTAAGGGGATGGGATCGGGTCCTCACACAGGCAGTCATGTTGTTAAATTCTAGGCCAATAACCAAAAGCACACCATATGAGAGGATGGTAGGGGCTGGGGCACAGATTCCACAGCTGGAGTGCAGAGTTCAGTATTTATGTAAGGTTCCTGAAAGATAAGGGCCTAACAGATACCACGTTACTGCTTCCCATGACATAGAAACCAAGAGTAACGTATCTGAAGCTGAAGCCTATCTACGAATGAGAGGGAATCTGGCAGGAAGGTTTGAAGTTACATTTGCATTGGCAGATGAGCTTCAAGACAGTGGCTGGGACTCTGACTGGTTAGTGGATACTGTTCAGCAAGAGTGGAAAGTGAGGCTACATAACATCAAACCTTCCAAGATAAACAGCAGTAAACTTCTGGGAAATATCAGTATATTTCCTCACCTCCCTATTGATGTTCTTTGGGAGGGTCAGAAGTGGGTACAGGCAGGGGACAAAGTGTTAGTCAGATATCCAGGCAAGAAGCCATTTAGAGGAGAGATTGTAGCTGAAGGGCCTGGATCTACTGTTTATGTATCAGAAGGGACAGATAATCCGCTTTGTTTTTAACTCCACATGCTGTCTCCAAGAGTGACGGAGGATCGTAAGAGCTGTGGAGAGCAAGGCCTTTGATGTATTACAAGCCTGGACTTGTTTCTAAAGAACTTTAGAATGGATTTTCTAATGAACAATTAGTTAAAGACTGAAACACCTTCTCAATGACAGAAATATGGGAAGTGTTACATACAAGGAAAATGAATGTTTAGAATGAGGTTTCTTAGTGATGAAGTGATTTTCTGTCTGTAGTCTGAGAGAAAAATCAAGGGCGGAATGTGTTGCGTTTAATATAAAATATAATTTTTCTATAAGACTCAAAGCATTGTGGTGTCACAGAGACAGACTTTCTCAAACAAATGTTGTTGGATACAATAGGACATTTTTGTATTCCTTTGGCAGTTTGAGTCTATTGTCTCTATAGCTACAGTAAACAGGTAAGAGAGTGCCTTTCAAACTAAAGCTACTGAGATGTAGGTTTGTCGGTTGTTAAGGTAACAGAGTTTGTAACAAGCTGACCTATAAAAGGACTTATGATGCCTTAGACACACACACACATCATCATGCTTTAAAGATCAGAAGCCACTAAAGATACAAGAACAGTGCCTGATGCTCCAGGAGAATCGTTGCCAATGGAGATCATGAACATACAGTAACAGAAGATAAGTAACCTTTAAGTGTATTTGTACTGATCTAGACCATAGGCTGCATTTGCTAGGCATTTTGCTTGTTATTGATATCTGTCAGTCTTGTATTGTATTCCTAAGATTGTAATAGTTTTGTATTTACAGCATCTTTGTATAGTAAAAGCACACTTACACACTGCAGAAATCTCAGCTTCCTTGCTCATACCACAGAGTAACCTTGATAGATAGACGCAAGCAAAACAGCAGAGGGGTTAAATGCAGGTGCTAGCAGGTATCTGGGCTGATCCCGCTAACACTGCGTTTTTGGGAACATTAAACTACTGTGAACGCTAACATAGATATGATCAGATCAAATATATTGATCTGTTCAGACACTATACTACTAAGGGAGGTGTATGGTGCATGCGTGGGGGTTAGCGCTACTGGCACTAATCTGACGCTGCCTGGGGCGACGCAGACCCTAACTGACGCTAAAACCTGATATCACCCGCCGGGTGATCAGGGGGTTAAACCATTATTTGAGTAATATACGGCGGGTATCCTGACCCTATAAAAAAATAACTAACTAACCAGCGTCACCCATAACACTAATTCAGTAATCATTGGTGAGGGGGTGATCAAGGGGTTAAACCTTTATTTGGGGGGTTAGGGGGGTACCCTAAAGCTACCTGGGCCTACCACTAACTGCCCTAATGTTGATTAGTATCACAAATGACACCAGTACAGTGATCAGTGAAAAATCTGACAACTGCACTGGGTGACACTATGACAGGGAGTGAAGGGGTTAGCAGGGGGGGCGATGGGGAGGTGACAAGTGTACCTACGTGTACTGGTGTTAGTGTAGTGTTGGTTCAACTTACTGTGAGATGTCTCCTCTCCTCTCTCTGGAACGAAGAGTTCCATGAGGGGAGATGACATCACTTCCCCTGCCTGTGTTTACACTTACAGGCAGGGGAAGGATTTCATTCGCCAGAACCGATTAGCAGGTCCAGGCCATAAATCATTGGCCTGGACCTACAGATTGATCAGTTCTGGAACCAATCTGATAGTAGCGAGCGCGGCGGGGGCGCTGCGCAAGAGCAAGCCCTGTACGGCGTTTCAAGCAGCGGTGCCATTGTGCCCCTGTATATGTACGCGAACCGGTCGGGAACCGGTTAAACAAGTTTTTTTGGTAGATTTTCCTTTTATTCAGTATTGACATTTAATTTTAGCATGATTTTTTTTTTCACATTTTCAATATTGTGGTCTGGTTTGCAGAAGTTTTTACTAGTGCAGTGACTTTCATGCTTTAAAAACTGGTTGTTTTGTTTATTCAATACCGATAACCACTCCAAACAGATAGATTGTACAAAGGGTCATACTTTTAATGAAGCAGACATTTGAGGTGTAGCTGTAGAATAAGTTGAGTATTTACAGTTGTGCTCATAAGTTTACATACCCTGGTAGAATTTATGATTTCTTGGCCATTTGTCAGAGAATATGAATGATAACACAAAAACTTTTCTTTCACTCATGGTTAGTGTTTGGCTGAAGCCATTTATTATCAATCAACTGTGTTTACTCTTTATAAATCATAATGACAACAGAAACTACCCAAATGACCCTAATCAAAAGTTTACATACCCTGGTAATTTTGGTCTGATAACATTCACACAAGTTGACACAAAGGGGTTTGAATGGCTATTAAAGGTAACCATTCTCACCTGTTTGCTTGTAATTAGTGTTTGTATAAAAGGACAATGAGTTTCTGGACTCCTGACCAGTGTTAATTTTGTCAACGAAAACGTTTTCGTCAAAGATTTCGTCAGCGGCATTTTTACAGTGACGAAAACGGAATGAAACAAAAAGTACAGCACATTTTTGTCCACTGACGAGAACTATGACGAAAATCCGATCTGTTTTCGTTAACGAACGACGAGACGAAAATGGCAAGGAGGGACGTTTACCAACTTCTGTTTTTTTAAGGAGCTCCGCCTACTTCCGCAATCCGCGCCCAGCAAGCACCGTGCCACCGTGACGTCTCAGAGAGTGCCAGTGCCAGAGAGTGTGAGTAAGAGCAGCACTGTGTGCATTGCAGGCTTCCCAACTCCTGACTCCTCCTGACCCCGTGCCAGGAGCCCAGAGGCAGAGCAGACTGTGTGAGTGCAGTACAGTATTGTGGTACAGCAGGCCTGAGGCCTCCCCTCCCCTCAGACTAGAGCTTCACGATTCTGGCCAAAATGAGAATCAAGATTTTTTTGCTTACAATAAAAAGATCACGATTCTCGCAACGTAAAATCTTTCATATTATATAAAAAAAAAGAGCTAACTTTACTGGTTAGTTTTTTGTTTTTTTTAATTCATTAAAGTAACGTTTTCCAAAAAAATTGCATTTGAAAGACCAAATGCAAATACAGTGTGACATAAAATATTGCAACAACCACCATTTTATTCTCTAGGGTGTCTACTAAAAAATATATTATAATGTTTGGGGCAGGGGCGGATCCAGGGGGGGCAACGTGGCAATTGTCCCCCCCCGAGAATGCAGGTGAGAGAGCGGGCAGCTTCGCGGATGGCTCCACGGGTGAGAGAGCGGGTGGCTTCCCGGGCGGCTCCATGGGTGAGAGAGCGGGCGGCTCCGCAGGCTTTCAGGCGGCTCGGTAGGTGAGAGAGCAGGCGAACAGCTGGGAGGCTCGTGGGTGAGCAGATGGCTGGCCAATCAGGGAGTCGGCGGGCGGGGGAGCAGAGAGATGACATCTCTCACTGCCTGGCGCCCTGAATCCCTGCAGTACAGTTCCGCCTTCACTGTGCAGGCAGCTGCGGGAAGCAGAGAGATGACATCATCTCTCTGCTGCCTGACTCTGGGACACAGGAAAGTGACACAGCAAGTGACAATCCGCAACATGTGTTAGGCGACGTGGCAAGTGACAATCCGTGACGTAGCAAGTGACAATCCGTAACCGCTGGCAGGTGATGTAGCAAGTGACAATCTGCATCTGGTGACAGGCGACTTGACAAGTGATGATCTGCATCTGGTGACAGGTGACATGGCAAGTGACAATCCACAACGTGTGGTAGGTGACGTGGCAAGTGACAATCCGTGACGTGGCAAGTGACAATCCACAATGTGTGGCAGGTGACGTGGCAAGTGACAATCCACAACGTGTGGCAGGTGATTTGGCAAGTCACAATCTGCATCTGGTGACAGGCGACGTGGCAAGTGGCAATCCACATATGGTGACAGGTGATGTGGCAAGTGACAATCCGTGATGTGGCAAGTGACAATATACATGTGGCAGGTGACGTGGCAAGTGACAATCCGTGACATGGCAAGTGACAATCCACAACGTGTGGCAGGTAACGTGGCAAGTGACAATCCACAACGTGTGGCAGGTGACGTGGCAAGTGACAATCCACAACATGTGGCAGGTGACGTGGCAAGTGACAATCCACAACATGTGGCAGGTGACTTGGCAAGTGACAATCTGCATCTGGTGACAGGCGTTGTGGTAAGTGGCAGTCCACATCTGGTGACAGGTGACGTGGCAAGTGACAATCTGCATCTGTGGCAGGCGACGTGGCAATCCACATCTGGTGACAGGCAACATGGCAAGTGACAATCTGCATGTGGTGACAGGCGACGTGGCAAGTGACAATCCTCAACGTGTGGCAGGTGATGTGGCAAGTGACAATCTGCATATGGTGACAGGCAACGTGGCAAGTGGCAATCCACATCTGGTGACAGGTGATGTGGCAAGTGACAATCTGCATCTGGTGGCAGGCGACGTGGCAAGTGACAATCCTCAACGTGTGGCAGGTGATGTGGCAAGTGACAATCTGCATCTGGTGGCAGGCGACGGTGGCAAGTGACATGCTCAGGGCTCCCACTAATTCTGCATTATGGTGAGTTGAACTATTTTATTCTATATAACAATGTAATGATAGAAATAATGCGCTTCAATCATCCTGACACCATATCAACCATGATGCCGGGGTGATTGACGCGCCAACACCAGCCGTTTCCCCGACAAATTGCCCCCAAAAAAACATATTTTCTGGCAGTGCCCCTCTCTAGACTAGACTCTGGATCCGCGACTTGGGGCGACTTGCATAGACTTCTATACAGAAGTCGTTTTGCAAGTCGCCGTGGCAGTCGTGTGCAGGTCGCCTCGGTGAGGCGACCTGCAAGTCGTGCCGCCCCTGTGTGAACCGGGGCTAAGTTCCACTGATAAAGAATGTTTTGATTCTTGGCAGACTGCCCAGTTTTTCTCTTCCTTTCTTTTTATGGGTGTGGCTTCAGAAGAGCAGAGAGAATTATTTGCATAGAAAGAATCGAGAAACACTTTAGTCAAGATCGCGATAACGATTCTTGACGATTAAGCTCTACCTCAGACAACCACCGTCCATCCAGAGCACACTGTGCAACAGTGCAAGTGCAACCGTGCAGGCCTCCTCTGACCCCTGGCAGTGGCATCCATGCCTCTTTTGCACTGTCGATTACAGACCATCCCTCAGACCACCATCCAGGCTCCAGAACTTTGTTTGCTGCATTTAATTCCAAATTTTACAGGCCTACTCTACTCAGACCACCGTCGTCCAGAGAGCACTGTGCACACTGCACTGCAGCATACAGGCTTCCAGTTCCTCCCCACCGTCCGTCCACGACTCCAAATTATACCAGAAATGTCAGCTTCTGTGACTGTCACTGGTAGAAAGAGAAGAGAAGATCTATGGATGAATTTTACATTTGATGTTGAGGACAACAAAACTCTTTGCAAACCATGTGGAGCGACACTCGCTGGTAAAAAAATACAAACAAACTTGAAGCGTCATTTGCGGACAACTCATTTTGAAATTCATACAAAGGTAAGCACAGCAATACTTAACTCCACTTTTTGGGAATAGTCTTATGTACATTGGCATTGCAGGGATTTTTTTCTTACAAACTTTCTTGCAGATTTCATACCTTTTGTTCTGAAGTAAAAGCTGTTTGTTTGTCTGTCTCTGTTGTGCACTTTAGTCACTGCATTTTAATGGGACCGAGTGATTTGATTTCATAATATCTATCAGCTGCTGCTTTCCCCAAATTTAAGTATCTCACCAAAATATATGTAGAAGAATGTGGTCAGTGGTCACTGAGAGGGGCACTGTCAATTTTGGCATAGCATAGCACAGGCACCTAAAGGCCTAAGGCTGGCCTTAGGAAGGGCTATACATGTAGTATATTATAGAGAGACAATTTAGAGCTGACTGTGTGGGGTGACAGAGAATGTAAAATCAGAATAACTTACATTTTTCCCCCTAATTCAACCCCACAGATACAGAAAACCTCAAATGATGGGCCAAGTCAAGTTAGTGGCAGTGCACAACCACAGCAAACTATTTTCACTGCTCTTTTAGGTGCTTCAAAATACAAAATTGACTCTAATGCCGCGTACACACGGTTGGACTTTTCGTCTGGACTTGTCCGACAGACTTTCCAGCGGACTTTTGACGGACTTTTGACGGACTTCCGACAGACTTTTTAACGTACGGACTTGCCTACACACGATCACACCAAAGTCCAACGGATTCGTACGTGATGACGTACACCGGACTAAAATAAGGAAGTTGATAGCCTGTAGCCAATAGCTGCCCTAGCGTCGGTTTTTGTCCGTCGGACTAGCATACAGATGAGCGGATTTCTGGGTCCGGCGGAGTTACGACGTAAAGATTTGAAGCCTGTTCCAAATCTAAAGTCAGTCAGATTTGCGACTGGAAAAGTCCGCTGAAGGTCCGGTGAAGCCCACACACGATCGGATTGTCTGCCGGATTTGGTCCGTCGGCGTCCGTCGGACAAGTCCGGTCGAAAAGTCGAACCATGTGTGCGCTGCATAAGGAACAACATGCTATGGAGGATTACCAGTCAGAACGATTGAAGATGAGGACTTTGCTAGCATGATGGAAACAGTAGAGAAGAAGCTGACTGTTCCAAAGAAAACTAAAATAAGCAATCTGATTGACAAACAGTATGAAAACAAAAATTCAAAAAGAGAGTGCTGCTGCTCGGAGAGTATCTATTTGCACTAATTTGTGGGCCAAAAAAAGACTCTCATGCCGCGTACACACAAGCGGACTTTACGGCAGACTTTGCCCGGCGGATGGGATTTCGTCGGACAATTCGATTGTGTGTGGGCTCCAGCGGACTTTGTTTGCTCAAAAGTTGGACGGACTTAGATTTGAAACATGTTTTAAATCTATCCGACGGACTCTTCTTTCTAGCGGACAAACCGGTCGTCTGTGTGCTAGTCCGGCCGAACTCAAACTGACGCATGCTCTGAAGCAATTACAAGACGGAAGCGCTCGGTATGGTAAAACTAGCCTTCGTATTGAAGCTAGCACATTCCTCTTCTGTGATCTTTTAATACAGCGTTTTTTTTTTCTTTATAATGTGAGAGGAATGAAGTTGTTTTGGTACTTTTTATTCACACAGAGTTCTCACAAACTACTTTCTTCATGATTTATCCTCATGCCATGACTAATATGATATTTTTTAACCACTTCAGCCCCGGACCATTTGGCTGCCTAAAGACCAGAGGACTTTTTCCAATTTGGCATTGCGTCGCTTTAACTGCTAATTGCACAGTCATGCAATGCTGTACCCAAACAAAATTTGCGTCCTTTTCCTCCCACAAATAGAGCTTTCTTTTGATGGTATTTGATCACCTCTGCCTTTTTTTTTTGTGCTATAAACGGAAAAAGACCGAAAAATTTGAAAAAAAATGATATTTTCTACTTTTTGTTATAAAAAAAATCCAAACTCAATTTTAGTCATACATTTAGGCCAAAATGTATTCGGCCACATGTCTTTGGTAAAAAAAAATGTCAATAAGCGTATATTTATTGGTTTGCGCAAAAGTTATAGTGTCTACAAGCTAGGGTACATTTTCTGGAATTTACACAGCTTTTAGTTTATGACTGCCTATGTCATTTCTTGAGGTGCTAAAATGGCAGGGCAGTACAAACCCCCCCCCCAAATGACCCCATTTTGGAAAGTAGTCACCCCAAGGAAATTGCTGAGAGGCATGTTGAGCCCATTGAATATTAATTTTTTTTGTCCCAAGTGATTGAATAATGACAAAAAAAAAATAAAAATTTACAAAAAGTTGTCACTAAATGATATATTGCTCACACAGGCCATGGGCATATGTGGAATTGCAACTCAAAATACATTCAGCTGCTTCTCCTGAGTACAGGAATACCACATGTGTGGGACGTTTTGGGAGCCTAGCCGCGTACGGGGCCCCGAAAACCAATCACCGCCTTCAGGATTTCTAAGGGCGTAAATTTTTGATTTCACTCCTCACTACCTATCACAGTTTTGAAGGCCATAAAATGCCCAGATGGCACAACCCCCCTCCCCCAAATGACCCCATTTTAGAAAGTAGACACCCCAAGCTATTTGCTGAGAGGCATGGTGAGTATTTTGCAGCTCTCATTTGTTTTTAAAAATGAAGAAAGACAAGAAAAAACTTTTTTTTTCTCTTTTCAAATTTCAAAACTTTGTGACAAAAAGTGAGGTCTGCAAAATACTCACTATACCTCTCAGCAAATAGCTTGGGGTGTCTACTTTCCAAAATGAGGTCATTTGGGGGGGGGGGGGGGGTTGTGCCACCTGGGCATTCCATGGCCTCCGAAACTGTGATAGGCAGTGAAGAGTGAAATCAAAAGTTTACGCCCTTAGAAAGCCTGAAGGCAGTGCTTGGTTTTCGGGGTCCCGTACGCGGCTAGGCTCCCAAAAGGTCTCACACATGTGGTATCCCTGTACTCAGGAGAAGCAACAGAATGTATTTTGGGGTGTAGTTTCACATATTCCCATGGCATGTTTGAGCAATATATCATTTAGTGACAACTTTGTGCAAAAAAAAAAAAAATTGTCTTTTTTTCCGCAACTTGTGTCACAATATAAAAAAATATTCCATGGACTCGACATGACTCTCAGCAAATAGCTTGGGGTGTCTACTTTCCAAAATGGGGTCATTTGGGGGGGGTTTTGAACTGTCCTGGCATTTTATGCACAACATTTAGAAGCTTATGTCACACATCACCCACTCTTCTAACCACTTGAAGACAAAGCCCTTTCTGACACTTTTTGTTTACATGAAAAAATTATTTTCTTTTGCAAGAAAATTACTTTGAACCCCCAAACATTATATATATTTTTTTAAAGCAAATGCCCTACAGATTAAAATGGTGGGTGTTTCATTTTTTTTCTCACACAGTATTTGCACAGCGATTTTTCAAATGCATTTTTTGGGGAAAAAACACACTTTTTTTAAATTTTAATGCACTAAAACACACTATATTGCCCAAATGTTTGATGAAATAAAAAAGATGATCTTAGGCCGAGTACATGGATACCAAACATGACATGCTTTACAACTGCGCACAAACGTGCAGTGGCAACAAAATAAATACATTTTTAAAAGCCTTGGTGCAATTGCTGTTTAAATTTGACAACAGACCGCTGCTTGCGGTCGCCTTAGCGCGAGAGCAGGGGGCGACAGGGGTTCTTTTATTTTTTATTTTTTTTTTTGCTTTTTTATCTTATTTTTAAACTGTTCCTTTCATTTTTTTTTATCATTTTTATCTTAGGGAATGTAAATATCCCCTATGATAGCAATAGGTAGTGAGAGGTTTTCTTTTTTTGAAAAAATTGGGGTCTATTAGACCCTAGATCTCTCCTCTGCCCTCAAAGCATCTGACCACACCAAGATCGGAATTATAAAATGCTTTCCCAATTTCCCAATGGCGCTGTTTACATCCGGCGAAATCTAAGTCATGAAATGCTCGTAGCTTCCGGTTTCTTAGGCCATAGAGATGTTTGGAGCCACTCTGGTCTCTGATCAGCTCTATGGTCAGCTGGCTGAATCACCGGCTGCATTCTCAGGTTCCCTGTTGAGACAGGAGAGCCAGAGAAAAACACGGAAGACGGTGGGGGGGGGGCATTCCCTCCCACTGCTTGTAAAAGCAGTCTAGAGGCTAATTAGCCGCTAGGATTGCTTTTACATGAAAGCCTACCGCTGGCTGAAAAGAATGCTACCAAGATGATACCTAAACCTGCAGGCATCATTCTGGTATAACCACTCAAAGTCGTGAATGGCGTACCTGAAGACAAAAAATAGTTAACAATAAAACACAGTAAACGGTAAAGTATAAAAAATTGCATACCTGAAAAGCAAACATGATAAAACATAACAATAAAACATTGCAGAATAGAATACAGTAAAAAAGAGCAGAACAATAGAGAGAGAATAGAGAGAGAGAGAGAACAATACAACGACAACTATTTTGTTTTTATTTTATACATTTTTTTTTTTACACTTTTTTTTGTAACTAACTTTTATAACTGTAACCGGTTTCAGGTTCGGGTCTCTCAAAATGCGATGGTATCTTGGGAGACCCTGTGAAAGTGTGCCTAGTCTGTGCAATGCTGTACCCTACGCTAATACTCAACTAGTGCATGGTAGCATTCAAAACATTCACCAATGCAAAGACCAGGATTATCAGGACAGGAGGGACAATAATAGCGGGTATCACGCCTATATCCGCGCTTGCTGCAGACACAACATCTTTTTTGGGGGGGTTCGCTGGGTAGGGGTACTCGGGAGGACATAAAAAAAATGCCTCTCATGCAGCCAACTGCATTTGGTTGGGGATGTGAATGGGGGAAGTACAGGCGCCGCAGAAGTGGTGGGTTCCCAATTAGGATTGGCGAATGCAGCAGGAAGGGCATTATGGGCACGACAGGCCTGTTTGTCTTCTTCTTGGTGGCAGCGGGACACTACTTGTGCTTGCCACCTCACCAGCTTGAACTGCACTTATGGGACTCGCCACGTTACCAAGTGTTACTGCAGTGCTGGTTTGACTACGACCGGGGTGTACTAGGCCGCTGGTGCTTGCCAGTTCACCAAAACGCTACCAAAAAAAACTGTTAGCGATCGCAGGGATCAGGCCTGACTCTGCGAACGCTGCAGTTATGCGTTTAGTGTTTTGTGACAGTGATCGATCGATACGGCAAAACGCAGGTGCTAGCAGGTATCTGGGCTGATCCCTCTAACACTGCGTTTTTGGGAACCCTAAACTGCTGGGGACACTAGTATAGATCTGATCGGATCAGATATTGATCCGTTCAGATACTATACCACTAAGGGAGGCGTATGCTGCGTGCGTGGGTGTTAGCGGTACTGGCGCTAATCTGACGCTGCCTGGGGCGACGCATATCACCGCCGGGCGATCAGGGGGCTAAACCTTTATTCGGTAATAAACAGCGGGTGCCCTGACACTATAAAAATAAAGGAAATAACCAGCGTCACCCGTAACGGTTATACGGTGATCAGTGGTGAAAGGGTTAACTAGGGGGCAATCAAGGGGTTAAATCATTTATTAGGTAGTATATGGGGATCCCTGTCGCTATAAAACGCTGACGGCGAACCTAAATATTTACCTCCCTAACTAGCGTCACCAGTGACACTAATACAGCGATCAGAAAAATGATCGCTTAGCGACACTGGCGACGGGGGGTGATCAAGGGGTTAAAACTTTATTAGGGGGGGTTAGGGGGGTACCCTAGACCTAAAGGGGGCTAACACTAACTGCCCTACCACACTGTCACAAACTGACACCATGCAGTAATCAGAAAAAAAAAACTGCTTGGTGTCAGTGTGACAGGGGGGGGAGGGGTGATTGGGGTGTGATCGGGGGGTGTTTTGTGTGCCTGGCATGTTCTACTGTGTGTGTAGTGTTTTACACTCACATTGCAGTCTTCTCTCCTCAGCGCCGGAACGGAAAATACCGAGCCGAGGAGAGATGACATCATTTCCTTTGCTGCTGTTTAGCATACAGCAGCAGAGGAATGATTCTATTGGCAGGCCGCGATCGCGAGGGGGGGCCACGAATGGATGGTCTCCCCCTCACCTCCGATCGCCGCTGGACAAAAGCCGACCGCCTCGGGCACGGGGGGGGGGGTCAGATCAGTATTTTCAAAAAAAACATTTTCCAAAAAAATGCACCTTTCAATGTGCACACAGTAAAATGTTTTAACTACTACAATGTGTGTGGCTGATTATTTATCAATAAGATGTTTTGCTAATTTTTGTGTGGTTACAGTGACAAAGGGCCTTATTAAATAAAGGGAAATGCACTTGCCACTACTACAAGTGCACTAGGAGACAGACAAAACTAAATGCAAACAAGAATAAAAACAAGATATTTGAGCCAAAATTTATTTTCTTTATTTTTTTTAAGAAATTAGAGCTCTTCTTGAATAGCAATGGCCCCTCGACCATTAAAATAATTGACATATCGGTCACGCACTTGACGTGCTGTTTGGGGGGCCAAGCCAATACGGCCAATTCCCAGGCCTGTGAGAGTTTGGTAAACTCCAAGTAAGGCCTTAGGTCCAACAGAGGTCATATATGTAGCGGAATGCCTTCTTAAAAAATTATGGAGTATGCAGCAAGCCAGTATGACATGATTTAGTTTATAGTCCGCCAGATTTATGGCCGAGAGGAACAAACGGAATCGGCTGGCCAGAATCCCAAAGGCATTCTCCACAACTCTTCTTGCTCTGGCCAGCCGGTAATTAAATACCCTCCTCTCAGGGGTGAGTGTCCTTTGGGGGAACGGCCTCATCAAGTGCTCGCCGAGAGCAAACGCTTCATCAGCGATAAAAACTGAGTCCATCCACATTCTGGTCATCAGGTGGCAATCCCAGGCCACCAGTCTGGAGACGCTGGCACAGCTCGGTCTGTGCAAAGACTCCTCCGTCAGACATCCGGCCGTTCTTCCCCACATCCACAAACAGAAAGTCCAAATGTGCCAAGCCCACCGAAACTACACTATGGAACCCCTTATAGTTATAGAAATAAGACCCCGAATGGGGTGGTGGCACAATGCGGACATGCTTCCCATCAATCGCCCCGACACAGTTGGGAAAGTTCCAACAGTCAGCGAACTGGGAGGCCACAGTCTGCCATTCCTCTGTACTGGAAGGAAACTGTGGAGTGAAACCAAAAAAAAAAATAAGATAAGTACTTTTAAACATAACTTGGATATCAGATTACACAAAAACATTCTTGAACAACAGCAGTCGAACATTATTAATATGCTTTTTTGTTAGTTTAATTATAAAAAACATAAGGCCCACTTATAAGATTACTCACCCCCTCTGATGGCCCATTGATCAATTTTAATGTGGGGGGAGGGGTACTAATTAGGGTAAAAAACACACCTGACAGATTCAAACATTTAAGGGGGTTGGGGAGGGGTACTAATTTGGTTAAAAAACACACCTGACAGTTTTAAACATTTGAGGGGGTGGGGGAGGGGTACTGATTTGGTTAAAAAACAAACCTGACAGTTTCAAACATTTGAGGGGGTGGGAGAGGGGTACTAATTAGGGTAAAAAACACACCTGACAGTTTCAAACATTTGAGGGGGTGGGGGAGGGGTACTAATTTGGTTAAAAAACACACCTGACAGTTTCAAACATTTGAGGGGGTGGGGGAGGGTCAAACAGTACAATGGAACTGACAATATACATTGTTCAAGGGACTATAGGCTAGAGATATAAATGGACCAGGATTGCATGGTGGGGGGGTTATTGAAGGAAAATATGCATTTAGAGTCAGTGGTGTACCCACCCTGGCCAATTCATCCTTCAGTGAGTCAGATAGTCCCATCCGAAATTGATAGCGGAGAGCCGCATCCAATTAGTTTCCGCAGTCCACTTTCTGAATTCAGCCACATAGTCCTCTGCCGCCCGGCGACCCTGTTGAAGGGTATGCAGGACTGTCTCCGCAGTTACGGACAGCTGGGGGTCATCATACAACTGACCCAGTGCGTCAAAGAAAGTAGAGAGGTTGTTTAAGGATATATCCTTTTGCTCCAAGAGGCGATGGGCCCAGGTTTGGGGGTCCCCAGAAAGCAGAGAAATGACATAGCCCACCTTGGTAGCCTCCAGGGAAAAGGTACGTGGCTGAAGAGCGAAGAATAATTCACAGGAGTTACGGAAGGCCCTGAACTTATGGCGATCTCCGGAGAAACGTTCGGGTGTAGGAACCTTTGGTTCTGGGGGAAGCATCACCACCGTTGAGGAAGGCCCAACTAAAGGAGCAGGAGCAGAGGAAGCCCCCATGGGGCTGGACAAAGTTAATATTCGTTCCTCCAACCTGGTATATCCTTGCTGCAGGTTCTTGACTGCTTCAGTCAATCCTGCCAGGTGTGCACAAAGTTCCTCCATAGGAGAGGTTCCCTGCTCAGGGCTCTGACATGGCTGTCTGCTACTGTCACGTACCTGGTAGGTTGTGAGCCTGGATTGCAGGAAAAGACCTCCCTTACAGCTCCCACTCCCGTTTCCCTGGAATGGAGACAGAGGGCCAGGAGTGAAGAGTGGTATGGGTGCCTGGCAGGGTCAACAATTGCTGGAACGCTGGACTGGAACCAGGAACAACAGCAGGTAATAGCAGACCGAAAGCTGAACTGGAACCAAGAACAACAGCAGGTAATAGCAGACTGAAAGCTGATGAACACAGCGGAGGGTCAACAAGCCGGTGGTCAGTAACGTTCGGACAGCAGAGGTACCAAGGGTAATGCAGAGGGATGGTCAGGCAAGCCAAGAGGGTCTGGTGCAGGCAGATAGCAGGATCGTCAAACAGGAAGCCGGGTCAGATAACAGGATACACAGATCAGATCAGGTAACACTCACAGAACGCTGTAGAGCAGACAGCGGAGATGGTGTGTGATAGACCGGTTTAAATAGCCCGCCTGATAGCGGGAGTGCGCGCACGCGTGCGTGACCGCACCCGTGAACGCGCGCGCATGCGCAGTGGAACCCGTGGCCGTGTTCCCGGACACCTGGATCGCCGGTTACTGGCAGGATCTTCATGACAAACATACTAAAACCCTCCAGAGTGACACCATGTCCATGTCCTTGGCCTCTTTGATCTGCCCAGCCATCTTGAGGACTTTAAACAGAACACTAGCTACCAAGTCCTTGCCACAATTGCACAGGGGATAAAAGGGAGTGTGAACCAGCAGTTTGCTTCATTCTTAGATCCAACTGATGAAATGTTCTCTCCACTTGCAGCAGCTGCTTGTTTTGTCAACCCTATCGTCTGTGAAACCCTTCTTGATGTAGCGGATGAGAATATTCAGGAACTGCTTAAAAAGGCAGAGGAGTATGCCGCAAGAAAATCCACATTGCCACACACACAACATGGGTAATTGTCTGAAGAAGATGATGTGGCGGAAGAACTATCGCAGGAAGTGGAAGAAGCACTGCCACTGGCATCCACATCTAAGCAGCCAGTCTTTCGGATTCTTTCTAAATGCCGCAGAAGATCCAGGCAGAGGATCTCCCCAAACAGCATAGAGCACCAGATCAGAAAATATAAGGAAGAGCTTTTGCATTTTGCAAGTTGCCATTAGTGAGGACACCGCAACCGATTTTTGGCTGTCAAAGAGTGACACATTTTATCACCAGCTAAAATCTTTTGCATTAGACCTGCTGGCTATGCCAGCTTCTTAAGCCTTTGCAGAGAGGGTATTTAGTGTTACAGGTAACTTCTCTAGAGGACGGCGGAATAGGGTCATGTTGGCACGAAGTGCTCTCCTTAAAATGAATCGAAACAAAAAGAAGTGTTTTATTCTCTTCAGGTATTTATATTTCTAACATAAGGAGCATACCTAATACTTGTAGATTGTGCTTATTGCGATAGGAAGAATCAATAGTTCAACAGTTTTAATTGTCAATTAAATTCATAGGAAAAATGCACAGGCTGAGGCTACAAATGCCATTAGTATGTGGACCAATAACAACCACCACTTTTTATCAACTTGTACTCTCTCTCTTAGCATTGACAAATTTTAAAATATAGGTAAATACCACACTAAAGAAAAAGAAAAATAGATCAGCAAAGGACGGTCAAAAAGGGCAGCCTTTGAGCCTTACCTTATCCCGGGGTCCTCCCCCAGTAGTCTTTTAGTGTGATATTTACCTCTATTATTGTCATTGCGAATGCTGAGAGAGAGAGGAGTTGATAAAAAGTGGTGACTGTTATAATCCAGTAAATCCACACACTAATGGCATTATTGTAGACTGTGCAGTTTTTTGCACATTTGTGTCAGTCAGATCATTGTATCTGGTAAAGCATTTCATAAGTGCCAAATCCTTTTATTGACAATTACATTAAGTTTATTCAAAGAGTCAATATTTGCAGTGTTGACTTGAGTTGACGCTTCTTTTTCAAGACCTCTGCTGCAATTCGACCTGGGCCTGGCATGGCATGTTTTCATTGTCAATCAACTTCTGCACCAAATCCTGATTCCTGACTGATCTGGCACCAGCACTGGTACTGCTATCAGGGCTGGGCTCAGCCCTTCCTTCTCAAAGCTGGCCGCTCAGCTGTCAGCTAATTGCCAGCTCCTTTCTCTCCACAGTGACTCACCTGTTGATGATATCCTGCTGGTCAGTCCTGCCTACTTAAGCCGTCCAGCCCAGATGATCTCTGCCTTCGCCTTGGTCACATCTCTAGAGACGCTTTCCTGTGTACCTGTTAAAGACTTGCTTGTCTGACATTCCGTCTGGCTCCAAATCCTGCTTGCTGTTCTACTACGCTCATCTCTGGCTCCCTGACGTTTTGGCTTGTCTGACTATCCGTTTCGGTTCCTGAACTCTGGCTATGTTTTGACTACGTTTACTCCATTTACCTTATTATTATTATTATTAGGTAGGCGAAGGCCATGAATTCAGAAGATGCAGTCAATCCACTTGTTGGTAATATTTTTTCCAGATGAGCAGGATCACCGCATGAATCAGTTTGCCATGGTGTTACAAACGCTCCTGAGTCACACGGCTCACCTGGAATCTCCCACTGTGGCTGTTCCGGTACAACCTGTGTTACAGGCCGTCCCTGCTGCTGCTCCAGTCTCTGTGCAGGCACCCGCGAGTATTACCTCTATAAGAGGTATGTCTGGTTCCACTTCGCTTCCCCAGCGATTTGGGGGCGATCCAGTCCAATGCAGAGGGTTTCTCAACCAGGTTGAGATATACTTTGAGATGCTGCCCCAGGCATTTCCCACGGACAGAAGTGAAAGGAATTATACACCTTGACGACCACCCTGATTTATGCAGGCAGACCACCGGGACCCTCAGATCCGTGAGAGACCACATGAGACACGGGAAACAAGCTTGAGTGTGTTCATAAGATCTCTGACTTTATTGAATACAACAGTAGCTTATATACCAGTAAAAATATGTTTACAAACTTAGACTCAGTACTTTCTTATCAAAAGTTAGGCTGCTGACTAGATGACAAGAAATAGCTAATGACTTGCTGACACAGGATGCTACTCCAAGATTTGGCTTAACCACAGTATCTCATAGGGTGTGGTTCTATGCAAACTACTAGCCAAGCTGGCCATGACAAAACTCACACACACAAAAAGTTAATTTCTACTTTATGTAAAATGGAAGGGAATCTAAAATGGAATCAGTTGTTTATACATTCTCTTACAAGAAGCAAAGTAGGTTTTGTGACATCTTTGCTTTCTGAGAGAGCCTTGGCCTGGGCAAACCCTCTATGAGAGACGCAAAAACCTGTTGTCTTGAGTTACCCAGTTTGTGTCTTCTTTTAAAAGGGTATTTGACATTCCCGCACGCTCCGCTTCTGCTGCCAAGTGCTTCATGTCCATCAGAGTATGAGAACTGTTGCCGATTACGCCATTGAATTCCGTACTCTAGCAGCAGAGGTTGCTTGGAACAATGAGGACCTCAAGGATGAGATAGCAGCCCGAGATATACCCACTGAGCTGGAGAAGTTGTTCCCGTTTACCATCCTCATTGACTCCAGACTCAGAGAAAGGCTTCCTTTTAAAGAAGCGCTTGCGGAAGCCTCCTGTACATTTGTCTCCGAACTTTGCAGTCCCACCCTTGCCTGCTTCACCTCCCATGCCTCCTGGTACCGAGTCGATCTGTGAAGATGAACCCATGCACTCGGTCTTGTCCAACCTGTCCAGGGAACGCCCGAACCTTAAGGTTCTGTCATGGAGAGACCTTAGGTGGCATTGTTTCATCCCCAGTTATCCAAAAGGATAAACCCCTGGTTTCGGTTACCCTTTCTTGGGCTGAGTCGTCCATCGACATACAGGCTCTAATCAACTCTGGGGCTGCAGGCCTGTTCATTGATGCTGCCTTTGTATCAAAGCACTCGATTCCGCTGCAGCTGCGTGACACTCCACTTGCCATTGAGGCTCTTGGGGGAAGACCTCTACAGCCTGCCCATGTGACTCATGAGACTGTTCCGTTGTCCATGGCCGTAGAGGCTCTTCACCATGAGATAATCCAATTCCAAGCTATTTCCTCACCTAAGTTTCCGCTGGTTATTAGTTATCCTTGGTAAGAGAGGACACAACCCCTCTTTTGAGTGGCTTCGTGCTGAGTTTCTCTCCTGGTCCCCACAATGCAGTAAGTCATGCTTCCAGAAGGTAGCCAAGGTCCTGTGCACCTCTTCACTCCTCTCCCTGCCCGAGATTACCGCTATTTTAGCAGTGTCTTTGACAAAGGTCAAGCCAGTAGTTTGCCTCCACACCACTCGTATGATTGCGCAATTGACCTTCAACATGGTGCCATACCCCCTCGTGGCCGGGTGTACCCTTTGTCGGTCTTGGAGGATAGGGCCATGGAGGAGCATGTTGCAGACGCACTTTCTCGAGGTTTCATCAAATCCTCATCAACTGCTGGTGCTGGTTTCTTCTTTGTGAAGAAGAGTGGTGAACTGAGACCTTGTATTGATTATAGGGGTCTCAATCGTTTCCCGATTAAGAATGCCTATCCGATTCCGTTGATTAAGGAGTTATTTGACCGACCTCAAGGGAGCAACGGTTTTCACAAAGCTGTGATTTGAGAGGGGCATACAATCTTGTGAGGATTAAGGAGGGAGACGAGTGGAAAACTGCATTCAATACCAGAACAGATCATTACGAGTACCTCGTAATGCCTTTTAGCCTCTGTAATGCCCCGGCAGTTTTCCAGGAATTTATTAACGATGTCCTCCGAGATTTGTTGCAGTTATGTGTGGTGGTTTATCTCTAAAATATCCTCATATTTTTCAAGTCCCTGGAGAGCCACCACACAGATGTCTGTCGTGTGCTTCAGAAACTAAGAGAGAACAATCTCTATTGTAAATTGGAGAAGTGAGAATTCCATCGTGAACAGGTTAAATTCCTGGGTTATGTCATTTCCACTGCTGGCTTTTCGATGGACCCAGAGAAACTTTCAGCAGTCCTACAGTTGCCCTGACCCATTGGTTTACATCCTCTTCAGCATTTTCTTGACTTTGCCAACTATTATCAGAAGTTTATTCGTAACTTCTCGTCTCTGGTCAAGCCTCTGACTGATATGACCAGAAAGGACGGTAACCCACAGAGTTGGTCTTCGAAGTCGATTAGGGCCTTTGAGAGTCTCAAGGAGGCCTTTGTTTCTGCTCCTGTGTTGGCACATCCTGATCCTACGTTACCTTTTATCCTTGAGGTTGAGTGCAATTACAAGATTGGTGACAGAGCTGTTAGCGATCATTTTAGCCCTGAAAGAATGGAGATGGAGATGGTGGACCTCCGAGGGGGAGGGGGTCATTGAGGAGGGGGTACTGTCAGGGCTGGGCTCAGTCCTTCCTTCTCTGAGCTGGCAGCTCATCTGTCGGCTAATTGCCAGCTCCTATCTCTCCACAGTGACTCACCTGTTGATATCCTGCTAGTCAGTCCTACCTAAGCCATCCAGCCCAGATGATCTCGGCCTTCGCCTTGGTCACATCTCTAGAGACGCTCTCCTGTGTCCCTGTTAAAGACTTGCTTGGCTGACATTTCTTCTGGCTCCAGATCCTGTTTGCTGTTCTACTACGCTCATCTCTGGCTCCCTGACATTTTGACTTGTCTGACTATCCATTCCGGTTCCTGAACTCTGGCTAGGTTTTGACTACGTATATCTTTTTTTTATTAAATAAGTGTACTTCTGTCTCAGTCTGACTCATGGTTTCTGACAACTGCCCATTCTTGCATAGTCAATGCTTGCAGCTTGTCAGAATTTGTGCGTTGTTTTTTTTTTGGTTCTCTCACCAGCCTCTTGAGGTCGGATTGACCATGATCACCGGTCCACCACAAGTTCTCAATGGGATTAAGGTCTGGGTAGTTTCCTGGCCATGGACCCAAAATTTCAATTTTTTGTTCCCACTTCCCCAAACCACTTAGTTATCACTTTTGCCTTATAGTAAAGGAGCTCCATCATGTTGGAAAAGGCATTGTGCGTCACCAAACTGTTCTTAGATGGTTAGGAGAAGTTGTTCTCGGAGCCTGAGGATGTTTTTGTACCATTTATTCATGGCCGTATTCTTAGGCAGAATTGTGAGTGGGCCCACCACTCCCCTGGCTGAGAAGCAGCCAACCGCACACATGAATGGTCTCAGGATGCTTTACTGTTGGCATGACAGCCACGCAAAGAGATCTTATTTTTGGGGTTTTTTTTGGTATTTTTGAGTTACCCTTTTGCTAAAACAGCAATATTCTTGATGAAACGGTTTTACTTAAATAACGTTGATAAGACATTATATAACGACTAAATCTGTGTCTGTAGTGCATGTTCAAACCTAACCATTAAAAACAACATATTCGATTTTTCACTCCAGCAGTAGTATATAATGAGTTTGGAAATTGTAGAGAAATGTTTAAAAAATACATTACAATTTAAACTACACCCATTAGATTTTAGACAACTAAAATTAGTTTTAATCGACTAAAATGTACTGGAGATTTAGTTGACTAAATACGACAAACACTTGCAGAAGACTCAAATAGGACTAAAACTAAAATGCCATTTTAGTACTAAAGACTAAGGCTAAAACTAAATTAAAATTTGCTGCCAAAATTAACACTGCTCCTGAAATACCCTTGCATCTTTCATCCAGCGCTGCACTGAAGTTTCTGGATTCTGAGTCATGGGTAAAGAAAAAGAATTGTCAAAGTATCTGCGGGAAAAAGTAGTTGAACTGTATAAAACAGGAAAGGGATATAAAAAGATATCCAATGAATTAAGAATGCCAATCAGCAGTGTTCAAACTAACTCTAATCAAGTGGAAAATGAGGGGTTCTGTTGAAACCAAAACCATGGTCAGGTAGACCAACTAAAATTTCAGCCACAACTGCCAGGAAAAGTGTTCGGGATGCAAAGAAAAACCCACAAATAACTGCAGGTGAAATACAGGACTCTGAAAACATGTGGGGTGGCTGTTTCAAGATGCACAATAAGGAGGCACTTGAAGAAAGATAGGCTGCATGGTCAAGTCGCCAGAAGAAAGCCATTACTACGCCAATGCCACAAACTATCCCGCTTACAATATGTCAAACAGCACAGAGACTAATTAAACAGACAGTATAGGGCGCATCAATAGTGCAATATAATTAAATGTGAACCTGTTAATTTTATCATATATTAAAGTGCTCCAGTGCATAAACAATAAATATCCTGTGTTAACAATAAAGTGATTATAGTGCAACAAATCAAATGTCCTCAAAATAATTATGAAGAAAACACACACAATCTTCTTAGTAGATCCAATCACCACATAATAAAGTACACATGCTTTCTTATTTGTGCTTCACCCGAAGTGGTATATCAAAGCGCTCACCAGAGAGTAGTGACCACAGAGTGACCCTCAAGCATGGAAAACTTTATATCAAAAGGTAACTTTTCCGAATATCCTGGCGGAAGGACTCCAATCACCAGTCAGCAGGAATGTATTGTATATAACTTCTATATCTGAGCCTCAGTGCATCAATGCATCAACCAAATCTGCAAAGAGTGGCTCCCCATGAAAGCCACAAAAGCTTGGATAGTGTAAAAGCATCTTTATTCCAAATACAACTAAGCATCCAAACAAATGTGCAGGTACAGGACGAAAACCAGATTGAGCTACAGAGGAGAAGAAGCAGAGACCGAGCAGTACCTTGTATTATGTGGGTACTTTGAATAGCGTCTTGGCATGCATTCCAGCTGATCCAGGAACGGAGAACTCGTAAGTGTGTATCGAGCCTCCCTTTCAATATATTTCATGCTGTGCGCGCGTCTTCAGGAAAAAGAGACTAGCCCCAAACCTTCTGGCACAAAGTAGATTGGAGTGACAAGACCAAAATTGAGCTTTTTGGCCACAACCATAAACGCTTCATTTGGAGAGGAGTCAACAAGGCCTATGATGAAAGGTACACCATTCCTACTGTGAAACACAAAGGTGGATCGCTGATGTTTTGGGGATGTGTGAGCTACAAAGGCACAGGAAATTTCATAAAAATTGATGGCAAGATGAATGAAGTATGTCATCAAAAAATACTGAAGGAACATTTGCATTCATCAGCCAGGAAGCTGCGCATGGGAGGTACTTGGACATTGCAACATGACAATGATCCAAAAACACAAGGCCGAGTCGACCTTTCATTGGCTACAGCAGAATAAAGTGAAGGTTCTGGAGTGGCCACCTCAGTCTCCTGACCTCAATATCATTAAATCACTCTGGGGAGATCACAAATGAGCAGTTTATGCAAGACAGCCCAAGAATTTACAGGAACTGTAGGCTTTTTGCCAAGAGGAATGGGCAGCTTTACCATCTGAGAAGATAAAGAGCCTCATCCACAAATGCCACAAAAGACTTCAAGCTCTCATTGATGTTAAAGGGGGCAATACACGGTATTAAGAACTGGGGTATGTAAACTTTTGATCAGGGTCATTTGGGTAGTTTCTGTTGCCATTATGATTTAAAGAGAGAGAAAAAAGTTGATTGATAATAAATGGCTTCAGCCAAACAATAACCATGAATGAAAGAAACGTTTTTGTGTTATTCATATTCTCTGAAAAATGACCAGAAAATCATAAATTCTGCCGGGTATGTAAACTTATGAGCACAACTGTATATCTGAATTGTGCATAAGATGTGGGGAAGGTGCCTGTTACTAAGGATCTGCAATGCATCTACAAAAACTAAATTTCCTGGTTATGAATGAAGGTCTTACCAAAATTATTGCAAACTTCAAAGTCAATTACACACCAGACTTCCACACATCCCATGATAAAATGTATTTACCAATATAAATTGTACATTTAGACAAATCAAGGCTGTGTCACTAAAACAGTTTATTTATAGAGTAACAGACGTCAAAAATATACAATAATATAAAAAATATATTGTAAAAAAGAAGGCAAAAAGCAGAAACTTGATTTCCTATGGTAGTAAAACAAATATGACATTAACAGACATTAAAGAAATATGGAATACTCAAGTAATCCTTTAAGGCTTTTATGGCGATTTATTTTTAGTTATTTTAGTGCAACTGCATGAGGATTAAGGGAAAGTTTAACAGACACAGGGCCGGGTCTTGACAGGGTGCAAAACATACAAAATTCTGTTACATCCCATGATAAAATTTATTTACCAATACAAATTTTACATTATTTTAGACAAATCAAGGCTGTGTAGTAGAGGCAGATCTGTCACTAAAACTGTTTATAGAGTAACAGACAAACAAATATACAATAATATAAAAATATAATGTAAAAAAAAAAAAAAAAAAAAAAAAAAAAAAAGAAAAGACAAAAAGCAAAAACTTGATTTCCTATGGTAGTAAAACAAACATGACATTAACAGAGATTAAAGAAATATGCAATATTCAAGTAATCCTATAAGGCTTTTATGGTGATTTATTTTTAGTTATTTTAGTGCAGCTGCATGAGGATGAAGGGAACATTTAACAGACACATGGCCAACTGACAGGGTGCAAAATATACAAAATTCTGTTACAAAACATACAAAGTCTATTCCCCAAACAACCAGATTCTATCATTTAGGGCAGGGGTCTCAAACTGGTGGCCCTCCAGCTGTTGCGAAACTACAAATCCCATCTTGCCTCTGCCTGTGGGAGTCATGCTTGTAACTGTCAGCCTTGCAATTCCTCATGGGACTTGTAGTTCCGCAACAGCTGGAGGGCCACCAGTTTGAGACCCCCAATTTAGGTGATCTTCATGAAAGGAAGAAGCTGTATGGTTGCTATGAGTAACACAATTGGTTATCCTTTCAGATACTAATTGCAAGTTAGGCTTAAAGCAGAACCCCACCCAAAAGGGGAAGTTCCACTTTAGGCCCCCCCTTTTTTCAAGAATGGCACTTTTGGAGGGGGGGGGAGTGGGTAATTAACTGATTTTGACAGGTACCTGCTCCCTCTTCTACTCCGGCCGCCTAGGTGATCGAAGTAGAAGTTCTCCTTCTCCCTCCTTGCAGTCTTCTGGGACATGTCACAGGTCCCAGAAGACTGCGGGACTATTCACAATGAGCAGAGCGGCTTGCGCATGCGCAATTGGTACCTGGCTGTGAAGCCACAAGTTGTCACAGCAGGGTGTCCACAGTAAAGATACCGATGCCGGGAAACCGAAGGCTAGTGAAACCCGGGTGAGGACAGAGCTGGATCGTGGGACAGGCGAGTGGCTACAGTTTTTGTAGCTGCTGACTTTTAATTTTTACACATCTGACTTGAAGCTCTTCTTTAGGTTGTAAGAGTGTTACCAACAACATGCTGTACAACTCTCTACCTTTAGGGTGGTAGTATATAGGCAATGTTTCCGAATTGAATATATATCAGACCTCTGTGTCTCCCCCCCCAAATAACAGAGTCCGCTAGTAAAGAATTATGGGCTCTAAAGTTTGCTTTTTATATGCATTCTCAAAAGCGAAGAACAGTGTGTAAGGGAGTGGACAGAGCAGCAACTGTCTTACTAAAGAAGTCCTATAAACCTAACACTTTATCTCAATCAGTTTAAAGAATTAAATATGAGTGTGAACATAATTCTTTTTAGTCCATACAATTTAAAAAATGTAGGCATATATTATCCCTAAACTTAGTAGTATGAAATATAAAATCTTGCACAGCAAATGTGCTGGTTTAAAGCTGAACTTACATGTTTTTGCACACTTACATTGGGCCAGCTTGACTCAATGTAAGTAGGGCATATCTGATATTTGTTCTCAGATTGGACAAGGTGGAGATCATAATGCCACTGCCCCTTCTTTCCACCTCATTCAATCAGAGAGAGTCTTGTACTCATTTAAAAAACAAAAAAAAACAAATACAAGGTGATCTATAAATGGTGGAGGTGCGGAGCAAGTAAACCCTGTGGTCAGTGTGCTGAGGGGAAGCCACTTGCACAGAACCTAGAAGATCACTATTATGTAGTGCAGACTACTACAGTGATTTTCCCCATCCCCAGTGACCCTCCAGAGATCAAATATGCATACTAACAGCAAGCCAAGCTGGCCCAATGCAAGTATGTATCAATATCTGGAGTTCAGATTTCAAAAAAAGTAAAGTTTAATTTAAAATGGAATACAGGTATAAAGAAATGGTAATGTCCGAGAAATTTAGTACATAGGACAAAAACATAATTAAAAAAAACTGTTACACATGAAGCACTGGCTATAAAGCCAGATTAGCTGAAGTCTCTGTCAGAGAGAATCAGAGGTGCAACTAATGTCCACAAGTAAAGGAGGAGTCCAACCCAGCTGGAGGAAATCTTCACCCACACTGCAGACAGTGGGCTGGTTATGGAATTAGAGTCTCCTGGTCTGTTGAGAAATAAATTGAAATAAATCAACAATACCGTACAGGCTATTCTTGTTGTGTCAAATATGGACTGAAAAAAAGACAATAATTTAGCATTGGATACTGGCTGACCATCTGTTTGTCTTGATCTGTATTAGGTCCTTGTAGGTTTAACAAATGTCACTTAATCTACATCTGTGTCAAACCTAAAGCGGAGCTCCACCTGAATAGGGAAGTTCCACTTTAAAGCACTCCTACCCCCCTCCTATGCCACATTTGGCATGTAATTTTTGTTTGAGGCGGGGAGGGGAGCGGGTACCTAGTTTGCCTAGGCCAGTGATGGCGAACCTTGGCACCCCAGATGTTTTTGAACTACATTTCCCATGTTACTCAATTGCACTGCAAAGTGCATGAGCATCATGGGAAACGTAGTTCCAAAACACCTGGGGTGCCAGGGTTCACCATCCCTGGCCTAGGCGATCCAAGCGGAAGTTCTCCTCTCCCCCTCCCTCCCTGCAGTCTTCTGGGACACGTCACAGGTCCCAGAAGATTGTCTAACCATTCGGGAGGCGCAGTGCGCATCCGGCTGCAAAGCCACAAGCTGTCACAGCCAGGTGCCCACAGTAGTAATGCCGGCAAGAGGAGAGGGAGAGAATCGAGGGTTCGAGCGGTCGCATCGCTCGATCCTGGGACAGGTGAATGTAGGTTTATTAAAAGTCAGCAGCTACACTTTTTGTAGCTGCTGACTTTTAATAAAAATAAAAAACGACTGGAACTCCGCTTGATATTTCAATTTAAGCGGTCCGTTTGTGGCCTTCAACAATATCAGAAGCTTGGATTTTATTGTTTAACGAAAAGATAATCAACGTTAAGGGTAACTCTACTTGAGAAGACAGGCGTAAGGAAAGCCTCTTGCATAAATATGGCTTTACTTTGAACTTAATTTCTAGCCTAAATAGAACATTCTAAATCACCTCCCCAGGGTAAGAGTCATAGCCTTAAAAATGTGCAAAAATGTCCAAAATCTAAAGTATGTTTGCGGTGCAGAACATAATTTTATGGGTACAAGGATACAGAGATAGATCATATTTGGACAGAGGACTCAACCCTTTAAATGTAAAAAGTGGAGGCACTATTTAAATAAGGACAACTAGAATAAATAATCCAAAGGTCATGAGAAAATATGCTTCTGCCAGACCTTTGTTTTAATTGTGAATCTTGTTATATTCTGTGTATGTTATATTCACATCTTAACACACTTACATAAACCTACAATGGACATGCATTTTTAGTGCAGATAAAGAACTGTTTTACTGTTCTGTGTAGTATAGTGTGCATGTATTAAGTATATATTTAAGCTTCCACAAAGACGTCACTGACGTCACTGGAGCAAGGCAAACTGAGAAGTTCACTATAAAGTGCAAGAATGTAGTGCACATTATTGCAGTGGCCAACATTGATCTCTGTGCTACAGTTTCAATAAAAAAGAAGGCATGTGACAATCAGAGTATTTATTGATATATGTCCAGAACTATGTATTGTGTTTACATTAAAGCAAACCTTCCATGAAAATTGCCAACCTCCAGCCCACAAATACCAAAAGCTTAAAAAGTCACTGAATAACTATGTTTTTTACAAAGAAAATTTAAAAAATACTTACATCGACCCCAGTTTACAAGAAATGTGGGTGAAGTCATACCCCTTCTTCCGGAAGCAGGGGCCAAGGAAAGTTTTTTTTTTGTAAAAAAATTATTTAATGGCATTTTTAAGCCATTTGTATTTTGGTGGCTGTCAGTAAAGGGGACATTCCACTTTCATGCAAAATCAGCTTTAATGGACAAGCAGCACTTCCCCTATATGGTTCCTAAACTACAGCATATTCGATAAACCAGAAAACTTCACTTACAGATACCAGTTTGTCAGTGTCATCATGATGTACAGTGAGGCAAGGAAAAGACAAAAATGGAAAAAGCTGTAGCTATAGCAGACACCATCCTCTTCATTATCATATGCTTTATGCGCCCCATCTTCGGCGCTGTGAACTGCCCCATCCCCAGAACTCTCTTCGGTTAGCATCAGCTGGTTCACTTGCTGGTTGCTGGAGTTCCGGATGCTGTATACATGAGAGGCACAACAAAATTAGAGCAAAACCATGTATTAACAACACTGTATAAGGAGTTAAGAAAACGTTTTTTTAGCAGTGACAAATGATATTCACTTTATTGTGAAAAAAACTGCGGACCAGTCTTAAGCTCACCACACGTTACAATCTGATCTTCTTGTACAATCTCCCTGACATCTACCAACAAGTAGTACCAACATGCGTGCATTTTACATACTAGGGGGGAGAAAAGCTTGGGGAGAAAAGCTTGGGGAGTCAATGGTGGATAAGGATCTGGGGGTTTTGGTAGATCATAAGCTTAATAACAGCATACAATGCCAATGAGTGGTTTTAAAAGCGAGCAAAACCCCTTTTTGTATTAAGAGAGGTATGGACGAGAGAGAGAGAGAGAGAGAGAGAGAGAGAGAGAGAGAGAGAGAGAGAGAGAGAGAGAGAGAGAGAGAGAGAGAGAGAGAGAGAGAGAGAGAGAGAGAGAGAGAGAGAGATACTAATGATTTATACAGGGGGCAAAATGGTAAGACCTCATCTGGAATATGCAGTTCAAAAAAAGGATATCGGGGAACTGGAGAAAGTGCAGAGAAGAGCAACCAAACTGATAAGAGGCATGGAGGAGCTCAGCTATGAGGAAAGATTACAGGAAGGGAATTAATCTCCTCTTCTCAAGAGAGAATAAAGGAGGGATATGATCAACATGTATAAATACATAAGTGGTCCATATAGTGAACTTGGTGTTGAGTTATTCACTTTAAAGTGGAGTTCCATCCAAAAGTGGAACTTCCACTTTAAGCACTCCTCGCCCCCTTACATGCCACAAATGGCATGTCATTTTTTTTTTGGGGGGGGGGGGGGGTATCTTCTTTTTAGAGGGACTTCCTGTCCCACTTATTCCTCCTGCTTCTCGGCCACCTAGGCTACTCCTCCTCTCCCCTAGGCGGCCCCCTTCCTCCCTGCAATATTCTGGGACATGTCTCAGAAGATTGTCTGGCTAATAGAAGGGCGCAGCCTGACTCGCGCATGCGTAGTACGCGACCGGCCGTGAAGCTGTTAGCTGTCACAACCGGGTGCCCACAGTTGCTATGACGGCGCCATGGACAGGAGGGGAAGAGGAGCGAGGCTCCAGGCAGCCACATCGCTGGACGTGGTCCAGGTAAGTGTCTGTTTAATAAAAGTCAGCAGCTACACTTTTTGTAGCTGCTGACTTTTAATAAACTAAAAAAGAGTAGAACTCAGCTTTAAGGTCATCACAGAGGACAAAGGGGAACGCTTTACGTCTAGAGGAAAAGAGATTTAATCTCCAAATACGGAAAGGCTTCTTTACAGTAAGAGCTGTGAAAATGTGGAATAGACTCCCTCCAGAGCTGGTTCTGGCTAGCTCTGTAGATGATTTTAAAAAGGCCTGGATTCTTTCCTAGAGACACATAATATAACTGGGTACTAATATTTATAGGTAAAGTTGATCCAGGGAGTATACGATTGCCTCTCGGGGGATCAGGGAGGAATTTTCTTTCCCCTCGCTGGAGCAAATTGGATCACATTTTCATGGGTTTTTTTTGTCTTCGTCTGGATAAACTGAGTATAGGATTGTGTATATAGGATTGTATTTTTTTCCCCTTCTATTGGTTAAATTGGATGGACTTGTCTTTTTTCAACTAGTAAGCTCCTTGATGGTAGGGACTGATGTGAATGTACAATGTATATGTAAAGCGCTGTGTAAATTGACGGCTCTATATAAGTACCTGAAATAAATAAAAATAAGTAAACTAGACTAACTATGCAAGTATGCAGCACGAGGGTCTGCCTGACTTGACACAAGTTTAATAGTTTTGGTAGATATAAAGTTGATTGTAAAGAGATTGTATGGTCAGCTTGTATTGTATTATGGCGAGCCTTAGACCAATAGAAAATAGAAAAGAAAAAAAAAGGGGTTGCATAAAATTACGTTGGAAAGTAAGCTACCCATTTAAAATTAGCCCAAAGGACATTTTTTGTTGTATGGACATGCAATAATAGAGGGATGTAATAGCACTGCTATAAATGAAGTACTGACTAAGTAAATACAATGATCATACAAAGAAACAAGGTGCTGAATGAATAGTCCAATAGTCTTTATAGGAACCATCAGAGAACACTAAGGACCCATCTGCTGATGAGAAGCATTCTCAGTCCTGAGCGTGGTTGACCCTATAGGGTCTATGAAGGAGGTGAGCTTCCATTGCACCTCGGGATGGGAGACTATTTACAGATTGTAGTTTTGTTAGCGAAGCACGTTTTTTGTCACAGTGAAATTTGAAGCACTATTCTCATAAGAAGATTATCTACATCTAATATTTGTTTATTTTTATTTCACTTTTTATTCATTTGGACTATTCATTCAGCACATTGCTTCTTTGTATGATTGTTGTATTTACTTGGTCAGTACTTCATTTACAGCAGCGCTATCACATCACTTATTGTTCTGCGAAAACATCCAGGTATATACTATCGTAGCAGCTTCCATACATTAGCACTTGATTTGTGTCACTGAAAAAGTGTGATATTTATTCACCACTAGATGGCAGCGCACAACTACCACATTATTATTTTGTTGTACGGACAGCTTTTCTTTCCATAAAAGTGTACATGAAATGTATATTGAAGCACTCCAGGAGTAACTGCATGAACAAATGATATAAATGTAGCCCCATAACTAACAGCAGGAAGTGGTCCCATTACATAGCAATAGGAGGGAGATTTATGTCCAGCCACCGATTGGGATCCAGTGTAGTCAGAACCAAAAACAGATTCTTTCCATCATACTCAAAGAAAGCAAAAACACATACCAACTCACCTAATGAAGAGAGTGCACAAAATAAAGATCACAAGTCCTACAATGCTGGGAGCATCCCACCACTGATTCACCTTAGAGGTGGAAGAACTGGTTCCATTATTCACGATAGCAAGCAATGTAGGATTGCAAGCCTTTTCTGGAATAGAAAAGGGTGACAGAATTATATGTAGGAAGCCTGTGATTGCAGCTTAGCAGTAACAATGAATCCGATACCCAATCCATTGCAGTTTCTTAGTCTCTGTGAGCTTTTTTGACTTGTTACCTGGAAAATTTGCTATAGCAGACCATGTGACAAAAACCGTATACAATGTAATAACAGATGATTGTAATAATCCTGAATGAGGCTGAGCATCCTGCAAAAAAGGAAAAAAAAAAAGAAAATATGAAGTCCTAAGTACTTTCAAAGTACTGGATATTTCAGAGTGTTGGACTACATTCACACTTTAGCTTTCAAGTATTTTTTTTTTTTTTTTTTTTTTTTTTATAAAAAAAAAAAAAACAGGGGAAAGCGCGAACGCAGTCCCCCACTACCACAAATTATGCAGTCGAGTTTCCTGCATTTGAGGAAATCGCAGGGGTCAGCACAGCCGGAGTGCAATGGCCGAGCCTCGCCCTGGGAGAACCACCTTCATGATCATGGTATCTCCCCTGCCAGGTAAGTATTTCAAGTATTTTTTTCAGGCATGTTTGAGCAGATTTGCAAATATGATAGGTGTTTTTTCAGCCGTTTTTCATTTAGGTGTTTTTGCTGTGGCCAATGTAAACCTGTGCAAGGTGTTGAGTGATACTGGAAAAGGGGAGGGGAGCTCCTGTTTGAGGTGAAAACGCCTGAAAAAACGCTAAGGCTCCATTCACACATAGGCAATTTGAATCGCGGGTGGAATCGCCATGATTCTGCCTGCGATTTCAGAATCGTGGCAAAACGCAGGATGCGTTTATGATGCCATTATTTCTTAATGGCACCCGGTATGACCTTTGGGTGACACACGTTTCATGATTTTGTTTGCGCAATTGCAGTGCGATTTGTCACGGCAAAATTGCACCACGTTTAGTGTCCCTTTAAGGAATAATGGCATCGCAAACGCATCCCGTGTTTCATGGGCGGAATCACCTATGAGTGAAGCCTCATTTCTAACTGTTCAGGCATTTTCCATTGGAGTCTATGTTGACAAAAATGCTCAAACCTGCCTGAATAGTAGCTCATGTACTCATGTGCAAAAAATTTAAAAAACGCAGTAGTGATTAATACCACCAAAAGAGAGCTCCATTCGTGTGGAAAAAAATTACATCAATTTTTTTTGGGCAGTGTCATACGACCACGCAATTGTCAGTTAAAGTAACACAGTGCTGTATCGCAAAAAGTGGCCTGGTCATGAAGGGGGGCAAATCTTCAGAAGGTCAAGTGGTTAAAGAATTGAAAAAAAAAAAAAAGGGGGGGGGCGGGAATCAGGATATTTAGAGGTAATATACATCATAGTCTCCAAATGGTGTTGTTTATACAGTGACTGAAGCAATAGGTAAGATACTTTTTTGTATGAGCAGGTTCAGGGATGACATCCAGCAGTCATGAAGAAACTCTGTTCCTGATGACTTTAACAAATAATTTAGGAGACAGTATAAATTCCATGAAAACACATAACTGCATAGAACCTATTTTCTTTTGTTCAAAAATTTTTTTTACCTGTATTTTGGGAAGAATAGACACTACAGAAACAATAACACAGAATATAAGGTTGAGACTGATGAGCACTTTGTTGAGAACACAATCCCCAGATCCGGTGTAGTAAACATACAGACACACGATGGCTGCAATTGCTCCAGCGTAGATCAGCAAAGTAAATATGAGAAGAGCTGTTGACATGAAAATTTGAGCGTTAAAGCAGTGCCAAACCAAAACATTTACTAAGAAATTGTATTTTTACCATGCCTTGTACTTTATAATGATTAATTTGCACCAATAAAAAAAAATTAAAAAAAAAAAAACTTTCAGTCTACTTACCTGCATACCAGCACTTAGTATTGCCATCCTCAGCCCGCTGCAGCCAAGACTGACTCCAGGAGTGGGCAAGATCGATAATGAGTACGAGCTGGACCAAGAAGAACAGGAAACCACCAACCATGCCAAAATAATACCACACTGTGTGGAAGAGATGAACAGAATTAATAAAATCTGACACAAGAAGAAACTATCAAGAATGTGAACACGCAGAGTTGAGGTGAGGCAGATATGCAATTAGTGTGTCTTAATGGGGTTGCCAATTGTCTCTTTGGCAGCACAGACATCCTATACAAAAGGATTATACAGTATAGTATCATTTCCATTTTTTTCTAAAAATACAGAGACCCAATAAAAACAAAAAACACCAGTTTTAAAATGTGTGCTTAAAGCGAGTTTTGACAAAATTTAAAGCTGAACTCCTGGCGGATATAAACATGCATGAATCTTACTATTGGTTTCCTGTAATGCCATGTAATGCAGCACTAAGGCCTCGTTCACACCATGGTGCAGACACATCCGTTTTCTGCACGCGTTCTGCAAGGGCTCAAATAAAATCTTCATGTGCCCTGTTCACACCACAATGTGCAGATTTTTTCTGAAATCAACATTGGTGTGAACAGGGCACATAAGTGATGCACATGAAAACTGATGTCAACGTGCATAAAAACTGACTGAAACAAGTATGAAAACTGATGTGAAACTGAAGTCTCTGCAAGTGAAATCTGCACAGTTTTCCCATCAGTTTTCTTGCACATATGGTGTGAATGGGCCCTAAGATAGGATAGACCTGTGGGGATATTGCTTTGCACAGAGCAGTCAACTGTGTGAAAATGCTTACAGGAAACAAAATGTTATGAAACTTCTGAAGCGCTAATAAATATCTTGTAGAGCTGCACGATTCTGGCTAAAATGAGAATCACAATTTTTTTGCTTAGAATAAAGATCACGATTCTCGTGGCGTATCATCATCTTTCACATTATACAAAAAAATTGTGCTAACTTTACGGTTTTTTTTTTATTCATTGAAGTGTATTTTTTCCCCAAAAATTGCATTTGAAAGACTGCTGCGCAAATACAGTGTGACATAAAATATTGCAACAACCGCCATTTTATTCTCTAGGGTCTCTGCTAAAAATATATATATAATGTTTGGGGGTCCTAAGCAATTTTCTAGCAGAAAATACTGTTTTTTACTTGTAAGCAACAAGTGTCAGAAAAAGGCTTGGCCTTTAAGTGGTTAAACTGCTCTTATTTACAGACAGAAGGTCTTCCCTTTGATCCAGTCTAAAGGAACAAAATGTTACAATGTTTCCCTTTATCTCCCAAGTGGAGGAATGTTGATAAAAAAAAAAAAGCTGGCAATTGTTTGACAGCTGTGAGCAGAGAACGGCTCTGCACTTGTCACATAAAATCGAGGATCAGGTTAAGATCGTGAGAGGGGTTGAATCGAGATCACAATTTTTTAACGATTAATCGTGCAGCTCTAAAATCTTGTTTTAATTATACACACGCATTTAATGTATGTAAAACTACAAAAAATACATGTAATGATATGACCATTACATAGAATAATCATTCATACAAGAATTGTGTCTATCAAAAATCAACTGTACTAAACGGGGGCTGTATGAATAAAACAATGCTTTTCATTAATAAAAGGTACACATTCTTTCAGAAAATTTAAATGTTAACCAAATCATCATTTTTTTCTGTTGTATCAAACACTTGATTCCTAGCAATAGATTGTCTGAAACAATTATTTACCATTGCATATATAGCCATCATAAATGATGCCAAAAAAACTTGTGCAAACTTACCTGTGGTGAACACTCCGTTAGGGATGAAGAAAGCACCAACAGTGATGCCCACTAAAATCAGAAATTTGAAAAACCAAAACCTAAACAAAACCAACAAGCCAGAAATTCAAATTATTATCATCAAGGCAACAAGGAGACCAAACAACAACTAAAAATGTACATGTAGTTCATTTGATATGCATATGGAAATGGATGAAAATCCTACATTTTGTGTGGTTGATCTACTTTTCATAAATTAGCCTAAAAAGATGAATTTCAGGTACACAGCTCAATACAGTTACAAAACATATATGGGAACTAGTAGGATTTGAAATTATACACAGCTAGTTTTGTGATCCTGGCATCACCTTATGCAAGTGTTCACCTTTCTACACAGTGGGATGGGGGTGCTTGAAAAAACATTTATTTCGTTTTATTATTTTTTTAATTTTTTTTTTTTTTTTTTACGCTGTAACTTTAATTTAGTTTTTTTTATCACTTTTATTGCTATCACCAAGAATGTAAACATCTCTTGTGATAACAAAAAAACATGACAAGTCCTGTTTTTGGAGAGATCTGGGGGAGGGGGATGGGACACCCTTCTGCCACCTGTAAAAGTAATCTAGCGGCTCTTTAGCAAGACACAAATCACCGGCTGAAGAAAATGATATCCCAGTCATCAATACAGTGATGACCGAGAGATCACCCTTCCCATCCAAGGACATTCAGGTATGTCCTATGGATGGAAAGTGGTTACATTTCTTCTGATTAACCCCTTTTTAAACCTTAGTTTCTTAAGTTTACCCCTTTTCAGCCCTAATTAACTCCTCCTTCTTCCTTCAACTATTAATTTTCCTGCTGATTTTTCTATTTCTATTATATTAAAAGAAAAAAAACAAAAAAACAAAAAGCAAACACATTTATACTCACCTAGGTGGATGCAGCATCGATCCAATGCTGCATCTGTCCCCCGCCACCTCTCCACCAAGAACTGAGCCATTAAAGACTGCCGATTGCTCAGTTCTCGATCTTCAGTGAGCGGGGAGCAGTGACAGTCATCAGCTCTCTGTTCTGCCCCTCGAGCGCTCACTGGATTCCTGCGCTGTGGAGGTGGCAGAAGCAGATGGCTGGGGCTCCCAGCAGCTCGCTGAGAGGCTGAGTCAGCTGCCGGTCCAGGCATCAGAGTGGAGCCCATCAATAAAAGTCGGTATCTCTCCAAAATTCTGGACTGGCTAAGTGACATCAGCCAATGGTAGACTTTATCCCGCTGTCAGCTGAATACGGGTCACAAAAACGCAAAACAAAGTGCACTACTGTGATCCCCAGGCGAAGCAGGGCAAAAACAGCTTTGGCCCTACTTCTTCTTTATTCATTAAACTTGTTTTGTTAATCATTTTTTTTTTAAATCAACACTTTTTTTTAGTTTTGTTAAATATTTTGTGTAAGGACTGCAAAAAAACAATTTGCAAGACAAAACAAAAAAAAAAACAAAACAAGTTATTAATTTGATATCTTAAGTAATGACAACGTTATTGTCAAATAAACATGTCCATAGCAAAAAATGTAAAAATGTCTCTGATCCATAGGAGCTGTACAGGTTTGAGTAGGGAAGTGGTTAAAAAAGATCCTAAGTCTGTTTCTAACAGAAACATGCATTTACATTAGACGACTGGCAAGAATCTGCAATTTTAATACAAAGTAAAGGGGAAAGAAGTGTTGATAAGTTTGTCGATTAAAATTTCCCCTGAATGCCAATAGATACAGAGGGGAATTTTGGCTTGTTTTAATTCTTATTACTGATTGTTCAGAATGTGTTAATTATTTACTTTTTTTTTTTTTTTTTAAATATATGCTTGCATTAAATCAGTGTTTTGTTTTTTTTTAGCTGCATGGGGTTTAGCTTGTAATCTCTGTGCATCTGCGTTTTAAGAAATACAAATCAGCAATACAGATGCGAAAACAGAAATTAGGACAGAAAACTTCATTTCACCAGTGCTTTAAGGAGTTCTCACTCACCCGTTCTGTATATATGATCTCGGGTCCCGGCTACTCCGCACACATATCATTATTAAGACAAATAAAAAGAAAAAGGCAGCCATAGCAAAACACATGCGGTAGACAGCTTGGTGACCAACTACGATATCACAATTTACTTTGCCTTCAATGGTAGTTGATGTGGAGCAGAGCCAAGGCAACTGAGGATAAAAGAAAAACAATAACAAAGAAAATGAGCTGTCTTGCATACAGGTCCACCATTTAAATCTCCTACCTCCCCAAGCATCTTGTTCCTCCGTGTTCAATCTACATCCATCACTGCCTAGTCATTTGCTTTAGGCTTATCTACAGTATGTGGGCTAAGAGTACAAGGTAAACGGTTTTGGTTTTCCAGGTTTTTCTGGATCATGTCCAATACAAGAGCAAATTACATATTGTGGTATTCAAGTACAATCTACATCTTGGCATATTTAGTAAAAGTTAACCATGCATCAATCTAATTTCTCTAACTGGCCCTGACCATCCACCTGCCAAAAAGTTAAATCATGGCAAATTTATCAAATGGTATTTTTAGGCTAGGTTTAGTTACATTCCCAATTTTAAAATGTACATAAAATTAAAAAAGAAACAAAAAAACATTTCTAAATATATAGCCACATACCTTGTTCAGTCCATTTTCCACCCCAGGTATGATCATAATGCAAGCTACTAAAGTTCCAAGAAGCAGAAAGATGGAGAATGTCAGCCGTGTTATAGTGGAGTTCTTGGTAGATGGACAACATCCACAAAGGAGACATGGTGCTGTGCCACACAGACAGGAAGCCTGCCAAATTGTAGGAAGGGGGAATTAGAGTGAGTTCAGCACTGAGAATAATACTAGATATGAAACTTAAAATATACCGGAGACCTGTTGGGACACTAGGCTACGATAGAAGTTTTTGTTCACATTCTAGATACATGTATTTCTATTGCAATCATTTAAAAACCCTTTGATTATGCACAAATGGATTTTCATTTATTTAAATAATGTTACCAAAAAAAATTATGCAGCATCCGAGATAGAGATAGAGAATGTAAAACTCCCTTCCATAGTTGGTGGTGTCAGAGGGAGTAATAACGCTTAGATGGGCATCTTAGCAAATGCAATATAGGAAATTGTATTGGCATAAATAACCATGTAACTACTGTATATAAATAGTAATTAAAGTGGCTGTTAACAAATTTTTTGATCTTGTACCTACAGGTAAGCCTATAATAAGGCTTACCTGTAGGTGTAGTGAATATATCCTAAACTTGTGGTGTTTAGGAGATATTCACACTGGATGCAGCCGGTGACGTCACCAGCGCATGCGCTCTGAAGGTCCGGCATACCGTGCCATAGCAAAGAGTAACGTCATTGTGGCCCCAGCCACTCACGGAGCCCTTGAAACTGGAAGGAAGGCCGGGGAAGATGGAACCCCCATCAGCAGTGACAGCGCATCACTGGAGGGCTTTTTTCTAAGGTAAGTAGTTCATAATGTGCTAGTATGTGATGCATACTACCACATTATGCCATTGCCTTGCAGGGGATTTTTTTTTCTTTTTGAAAGCCGTGGTTTACTACCGCTTTAAAAATACATGTGTTCAATGCATTTGATTCAAAACCATTATAAATTAATTTCCTTTTCATGTTCTTTTATTATGCTTTAGTACTCTGACTGGTTTCAAAATGAAACAAAGCCAATTTTCTCCCTTTTTGTGAGATAAACATGAAATGTTGTAGGTAAATCTTTGAACGCTCCGTTTCCTGTTCTAATTCCAACTGATTCATAGATTTGTTATCAGCTAAGTAAAAATAGCATGGCTACTTGGGTAGTTTGTGTTTGTGTGCTAGGACATTAGTCCAAAGACTGAAGTTAGCAATTAAACTTGGCCTGTGAAGCTATACACAATATGTTTGCACGGTATCAGAGGCGTACTATGAAGCTTGTGGGCCCTGATGCAAAAGCTGAGCTGCTCCCCCCCCCCTCATTAACATCTGCTGCTTTTACAGCGCTTTTTGGCCTGTCACTCTGTGTAGGTGAAACTGGACACTCAGAGTGCCGAGGAGGGACCTTGGCTGGCCCCAGAGTTTACTGAATTACCTACACAGAACCAGAACTAAATAAACTTATACCAGTACTAGATCCTGTTTGCTTGTTATGGGTACTTTACTTTGCACCAAGCACCTGAGCAGCTCCACTGATTAATTCAGTTGTTTACAGATTGTGGATATGTGAAAACTATTTTTTAATCAATTACAACTATGTATGTATGCATCTTTAGTAGCCAAGTGGCAGAAAAAAGTAATCATTTCCTGAGGAAAAAAAAAAAAAAAAAAACCACACACACACACACACACACCACACACTAACAATTTTTTTTGTGTGCGTACACTGCCTTAGATGAGTGCGCAGTATAAAGCTAGCCATACACTAATGCCGCGTACACACGGTCGGACTTTCCGGCATACTTGGTCCGGCGGACCAGAGTGTGCCGGACAATCCGCCCGTGTGTGGGCGGCGGCGGACTTTTCCGGCGGACTTTTTCGGCGGACTTCTTCCCAAAAGCCCGCCGGACCTAGATTTGAAGAAAGTTTCAAATCTTTCCGTCGGACTCAGTTTCGGGCGGAAAGTCCGCTCGTGTGTGTGCTGGTCCGACGGAAAGCCCGCTCGTGTGTAGGCTGGTCCGACAGACCAAATACGACACGAGGGCAGGGTATTGCATTTCGCGCTCGCTGCAATAGGAAAAACAAATCTTCCTATTGCGGCGAGCGCGGGGCATACCAGGCCCTTAGGTCTGGTATGGATTATAAAGGGGAACCCCTACGCCGAAAAAACGGCGTGGGGCCCCCCCTAAAATCCATACCAGACCCCGATCCGAGCACGCAGCCTGGCCGGTCAGGAAAGGGGGTGGGGACGAGCGAGCGCCCCCCCCCCTCCTGAACCGTACCAGGCCGCATGCCCTCAACATGGGGGGTGGGTGCTTTGGGGGAGGGGGCGCCCTGCGCCCCCCCCCCAAAGCACCTTGTCCCCATGTTGATGAGGACAAGGGCCTCTTCCCAACAACCCTGGCCGTTGGTTGTCGGGGTCTGCGGGCGGGGGCTTATCGGAATCTGGGAGCCCCCTTTAATAAGGGGGCCCCCAGATCCCGGCCCCCCACCCTATGTAAATGAGTATGGGGTACATGGTACCCCTACCCATTTACCTAGGAAAAAAGTGTAATAAAACACACCACACAGGTTTTTAAAATATTTTATTAAACAGCTCCGGGGGGGGGGGGATCTTCCTCCGGCTTCGGGGGTCTTCTTCCGGCTTCGGGGGTCCCTCCGCTTCATCTTCTCCCGGCGTCCGGTTGGTTCTTCTCCGCTCTCCGGCCTCTTCTCCCGGTGTCGCAGGTCTTCGGCCGGCCCCTCCGCTATCTTCATGTAGCTCTATTGCCAGCGGAGGTCCGGACTTCTTGGCTTCTTGGCTTCTCTTCTCTTCCCCCAGATGTTGACACGACGCTCTCTCCGGCTGGACTGGTCTCTGAGGGCTGCGTTGTGACTTATATAGGCGGAGACCCCGCCCCCATATGATGTCACAGTCCTTGGGCATGCTGGGACTGTGACGTTTTAGGGGGCGTGGTCGACCAGCATGCCCAAGGACTGTGACATCATATGGGGGCGGGGTCTCCGAGTCTCAGAGACCAGTCCAGCCGGAGAGAGCGTCGTGTCAACATCTGGGGGAAGAGAAGAGAAGAGAAGCCAAGAAGCCAAGAAGTCCGGACCTCCGCTGGCAATAGAGCTACATGAAGATAGCGGAGGGGCCGGCCGAAGACCTGCGACACCGGGAGAAGGGGCCGGAGAGCGGAGAAGAACCAACCGGACGCCGGGAGAAGATGAAGCGGAGGGACCCCCGAAGCCGGAAGAAGACCCCGTTTAATAAAATATTTTAAAAACCTGTGTGGTGTGTTTTATTACACTTTTTTCCTAGGTAAATGGGTAGGGGTACCATGTACCCCATACTCATTTACATAGGGTGGGGGGCCGGGATCTGGGGGCCCCCTTATTAAAGGGGGCTCCCAGATTCCGATAAGCCCCCGCCCGCAGACCCCGACAACCAACGGCCAGGGTTGTCGGGAAGAGGCCCTTGTCCTCATCAACATGGGGACAAGGTGCTTTGGGGGGGGCGCAGGGCGCCCCCTCCCCCAAAGCACCCACCCCCCATGTTGAGGGCATGCGGCCTGGTACGGTTCAGGAGGGGGGGGGGCGCTCGCTCGTCCCCACCCCCTTTCCTGACCGGCCAGGCTGCGTGCTCGGATCGGGGTCTGGTATGGATTTTAGGGGGGGCCCCACGCCGTTTTTTCGGCGTAGGGGTTCCCCTTTATAATCCATACCAGACCTAAGGGCCTGGTATGCCCCGCGACGGGGCTCGCAAGGTGTCAATCTAGCCGATAAAAGCGGCAAGATTGACATCCTTTTCTAGTCCCGTCGCACCTGAGTCACGTTCAAAATGAACGGACTTGTCCGTGTGTGGGCAAGTCCGTTCATTCTGAAAGTCCGCCGGAACTCCGGCGAAAGTCCGTCGGAAAGACGGGCGGACTTAGCCCGCCGGAAAATCCCGGCGTGTGTGGGCAAGTCCGTTCGTTTTAAAGTCCGGCGCACCTGGCGGACAAAGTCCGTCGGAAAGTGTGCCGGACCAAGTAGGATAGAAAGTCCGACCGTGTGTACGCGGCATAAATGATATTTGATTTCAAACTGTGTGTGCGTGGCCAATCCAGCTTGACAGAAGCCAATCGTGTGATTGACTTCTGTCAAAGGAACATGTTGGAAAAGTTTCCTCACACAGCAGCTACAGCCAACAGAACAGTGCGGGTCATCTTGCTCGAGTGGATAGAGGGATCTTTTTTTTTTGTAAAGCCCACTGCTGAAGATAAAAAAAAAAAAAAAAAAAAACAACATGGGTAGGGCCAGCTTAATTACAGTTACATCATTGGCTATCCTATGTCTTAACAAACAAGACACCAGACACGGAAGTAGTAGTGGAAAACATGGTAGTGGTGGTCACGGGGATCCTAAACCTGCAATCACCGAAGTAGGGTAGAGGTAAGTTTGCAACAGTATCCAAGTATGCTTGTGGATTATAGCAGTTGCCTCATTAGTCATCAAACGAGAAAGCAGGGCTGTGCCGCTCTAGGTGAGAGCTATCTTTCCCCCAAACATCAGGTGCAAGTCCAGACCGAGGTCCGGATAGATAGCCAAAGAAACATGAAGAGTTACCACACTCCAAGGTGTAGAGGAATAAAATACAGCTTTATTATAAATTCAAATCCATGTGGATAACATCATCAATTCAGACACAGCAGAGATTGACGCGTTTCACAAATCAAATTCGCTTAATCATGATCAGATTATGATCACTACTACTTAGTTCTAGCAATAGGAAAGTATGTTCAAGTGTATCACAATACTCCCCCGATAAACACCTTCACCGGGTTCTCTCTCAAGAAGATGATCCAAGAAGAAGGAAAAGCTGACCCTGGATAATGCCTGACCAACTGCTGTACAGTATGGAAGACCGTGCTCTTAGTATACAGGGCCTTGATAATGTATTCATACCCCTTGAAATTTTCCATTTTGTAATTTTACAACAAAAAACGTAAACGTAAAGTGAAAGGAATTTTTTTTTTACAAATAAATATGTGAAAAGTTTGGTGTGCATTTGTATTCAGCCCCCTTTACTCTGATACCCCTAACTAATATCTAGTAGAGCCAATTGCCTTCAGAAGTCACCTAATTAGCAAATAGAGTCCCCCTCTGTGTAATTTAATCTCAGTATAAATACAGCTGTTCTGTGAAGCCCCCAGAGGTTTGTTAGTGAACAAACAGCATCATGAAGGCCAAGGAACACACCAGACAGGTCAAGAAAAAAAAAAGTTGTGGAGAAGTTTAAAGCAGGGTTAGGTTATAAAAAAAAAAAAAAAAAAAGTATCCCAAGATTTGAACATCTCACAGAGCAGTGTTCAATCTATCACCCGAAAATGGAAAGAAAATGGTACATTTGCAAACCTACCAAGACATGGCCGTCCACCTAAACTGACAGGCCGGGCAAGGAGAGCATTAAATCAGAGAAGCAGCCAAGAGGCCCATGGTGAATCTGGAGGAGCTGCAGAAATCCACAGCACAGGTCGGAGAATCTGTCCACAGGACAACTATTAGGCTCGGTTCACATATGAGCCACATGTGGCTTACAGCAGGGGTCCGATGCGTGCTGGTTCACCATTTCAGGGCCGATTTCAGCCCGAATTTTTAGCCCAAAAAAGCACTGGACCTGCTGCGGAGGATATGTGAACCAGCTCAATATAGAGCAGGTCAAAATCTCCTGCTATTGCGAATTGGATGCGGTGATGCTGTGTGAACCCAGCCTTAGTCGTGCACTCCACAAATCTGGCCTGGAAGAGTGGCAAGAAGAAAGCCATTGTTGATGGAAAGCCGTAAGTCCTGTTTGCAGTTTGCGAGAAGCCATGTGGGGGACACAGCAAACATGTGGAAGAAGATGCTCTGGTAAGAGGAGACCAAAATTGAACTTTTTGGCCTAAAAGCAAAAAACGCTATGTATGGCGGTAAACTAACACTGCACATCACTCTGAACACATCATACCCACTGTGAAACATGGTGGCGGCAGCATCATGTCGTGGGGATGCTTTTCTTCAGCAGGGACAGGGAAGCTGGTCAGAGTTGATGGGAAGATGTATGGAGCCAAATACAGGGCAATCATAGAAGAAAACCTAGTCTTGAAAAAAACTTGAGACTGTGGTGGAGGTTCATACAGTCAGAGCTACAATGAAATGGTTTAGATTAGGGTTGCATCAATGCCACTTTTTTAAGACAGAGTACAAGTACTGATACTTTTTTTTCCCCCCAAGTACTCGCCGATACCGATTCTTTTTTTTTTTTAATGTAATGTGTCAGTGGCACTAATATGCAGCACTGATGGGCACTGATGAGGCGTTGACTGTATCAGTAGATTTTTATTTTTATTTTATTTTTACAATTTTATTTTTTACAATTTATATATTTTTTTTTTTCACAATGCTTTTTTTTTGGAGGGGGGGAGTGGATGGTGTTGGTGTTTTTATTATTTTATTTTTTATTACTTTTACAATTTAACCTTTAAATATTTATAATAAAATCTTTTTTATTTATTTTTTTTTCAGACCTGTTGTGTGGCTTTGGTGAGTCACCCGACATCTCCCTTTTGATACAGGGAAAGGAACTGAGGACACAGATTCCCCAGTCCCTTTCTCTGCAGCCTCAGCTGCACTGAGGCTCCTGTTCATTCATAAACTAAAGCATCAAACAGGTTACGTTGCTCAGTTATGCATGGACAGTCAGTGATCACTGACTGTTCATTCAGAAAAAGGAAGGAGTAGGTAAATTACATATTTACCGGCTCCTTCCTCCGCTCTCCATCTCGACAGATCCAGGACAGAGGGGGACCCGGAGAGAGCGAGGAGCACACAAGGGAAGCCGGAGGTATCGGATCAAGCATCTGAACATTTGCACGAGTACCGATACTCATGCAAATGCTTGGTATCAGCACCTATACCGATACTAGTATCGGTATCAGTACGACCCTAGTTTAGATCAAAGCATATTCATGTGTTAGAACGACCCAGTCAAAGTCCAGACCTAAATCCAATTGAGAATCAGTGGCAAGACTTAAATATTGCTGTTCACAGATGCTCTCCATCCAATCTGACAGAGCTTGAGCTATTTTGCAAAGAAGAATGGGCAAAAGTTTTACTCTCTAGCTGTGCAAAGCTGGTAGAGACCTACCCAAAAAGACTTGCAGCTGTAATTGCAGCGAAAGGTGGTTCTACAAAGTACTGACTTAGGGGAGACTAATACAAATGCACGCCACACTTTTCAGATATTTATTTGTAAAAAATTTGGAAAAAACATTTACCATTCTCCTTCCACTTCACAATAACTATAATAACAACAACAATCAACAACAAACCTCTGAGGGCTTTACAGAACTGCTGTATTTATACTGAGATTAAATTACACACAGGTGGACTCTATTTACTAATTAAGTGACTTCTGAAGGCAATTGGTTCCACTAGATTTTAGTTAGAGGTATCAGAGTAAAGGGGGCTGAATACAAATGCATTTACGTTTTTGGCTGTAACATGACAAAAGTTGAAACATTTCAAGGGGTACGAATACTTTTTCCAAGGCACTGTACGTCATGCCAAAACGTGTTTCTTCGTTTTGAAGTCAGGAAGGCTTACAGCCTTTGTTAGTTTTTACCGCTATCCAGGGCTCAGTTAGAGAGATTTCTCCTCACTTCCTGTGTGTCTCTGCTCAAAATGTTTCCTATACTTCATGTCTAGTAAATGTCATCAGCCCAACAAGTGAGAGAAAATTACTGTTAGAGCCCCAGACCACATTAAAAACTAAACAAGATTCTAATCCATTTACACTATACAAAAGGTAAAAGAAAAAAAAAGAAAAAAAGTTGCCTTAGTTTCTTCCCTGAAGTGCTATTTATAATTATGAATTACTCACCACTGCGCTTTTAATTATCACTGTATCAGGGTGGAGTGAGCAACGCTGAAAATATATTGCCTACTCATACTTGTTGGTCTAACAATACTACTTATCAAGAACAGTTGCAAAATCTGGTGCTTCACCTCTTAAAGGGTTAGCAAAAAAAAAAAAAAAAATCCCTGCAAAGGCAATGGCATAGTGTATTAGTATACATCGCATACTAGGTCCAGCACGGTATGCCAGGGCTTCGGAATGCATGCGCCAATGACGTAGAGCTGCATGATTAATCGTTAAAGAATCAAGAGTTCTCTGCTCACAGCTGACAGCTGTAAAAAAAAACAAAAACAGGCAGCCAGCCAAGTTTATCACAACATGGCTTAGGCAGAGATAAAGAGAGACATTGTAACACTTGGTTCTTTTAGATCAAAGGAAAAGACTTTGGTCTGTAAATGAGGGCAGTTGTTACACTTGTTGCTTACAAGTTGAAATCAGTATTTTCTGCTAGAAAAGTACTTAAAACCCCCAAACATTATATACCATATTTATCGGTGTATAACAAACGCCGATGTATAAAAAGGAAAGAAACTGACATTTAAATGCCCAACAATGCAGCCTTATCAGTGTCATTGCAGCCTTGTCAGTGCAGCTTTGCCCCAGTGTCCATTGTAGCCTTGCCCCAGTGTCCATTGCAGCCTTGTCAGTGCAGCTTTGCCCCAGTGTCCATTGTAGCCTTGCCCCAGTGTCCATTGCAGCCTTGTCAGTGCAGCTTTGCCCCCGTGTCCATTGCAGCCTTGTCCAGATTTAAATATGATGGCGCAGCCGGGATCGCAGGGACTCGGCGGAGCAAAGCGAGCGCCACCGAGATCACAGGGACTGGGCGGAGCTGAGATACACATAGCCGAGTGTACTCGGCTCTTCTCGGCTCCGCTCAGTCATGCCCAGTCCCGCCCTATGATGGGCATAACACAGGTCCAATGGCGGGACTGGGCGTGACTGTGAGCAGAGCCGAGAAGAGCTGAGTACACTCAGCTATGTGTATCTCGGCGTGATCGCTCCGCTCAGCGGAAATCGGCGTATAAACACGCACCCACGATTTTCCCCTGATTTTAATGTAATGTGAAAGATGATGTTATGCCGCGAGAATCGTGAGAGAGTTGTGATCTTTATTCTAAGTAAAAAAGAAAAACGTGATTCTCATTTTGGCCAGAATCATGCAGCTCTACGGTGACATCACCAGCTGCATCTAGTGGGAATATTTCCTTATTATAGGCTTACCTGTAGGTACATGTCCAAAAACTACTTTACTGCCATTTTAAGAATTGGACTACTACTGTTTAGGAGATACTTTACCATTGTTATCTTCAAATTGCAGCCTGCAATCAGTAGCCAATATGGAAAAATAGTGTAAGGCAAGTTGATATTCCTAGCCAATCCTTTGATGTGCATTTAGTAGGCAATCAAAAGGAAGGGGCAGAATTGTATCAGAGAGGAGGGGGAAAACAAAACAAAAAAAACAAAACAAGGTTAAAGCGGAGTTCCACACAAAAATGGAACTTCCGCTTTTCGGAACCCTCCCCCCCTCCAGTGTCACATTTGGCACCTTTCAGGGGCGAGGGGGGTGCAGATACCTGTCTAAGACAGGTATTTGCACCCACTTCCGGCATAGACTCCCATGGGAGTCTATGCCTCTTCCTGTCCCTCCGCGCTGTCTCCTGGGAAACACACAGCTCCCAGGAGATAGCGGGGACCAGTTACGATGCGCAGCGCGACTCGCGCATGCGCAGTAGGGAACCGGGAAGTGAAGCCGCAACGCTTCACTTCCTGATTCCCTTACCTAGGATGGCGGCGGCAGCTGCCGAGAAACGAGCGGGTTCTCGGCGTCGCCTGCCGACATCGCTGGACCCTGGGACAGGTAAGTGGCCATGTATTAAAAGTCAGCAGCTGCAGTATTTGTTGCTGCTGGCTTTTAATATATTTTTTTTTGGCGGTGTAGGTGGACCCTCGCTTTAAGGCTACTATTTACACTGGCGATTATGGGCATAAAACATATTCCTGCAGCAAGAATCAGTGGATTCTTCTGGCTGGGATAAAAAAGTGTAGGCAAACAATGTTCAGGAACCTGTACAAAGCAATGACAGGCTGATGGGAGCTGCAGTCGTTTGCATGTATCCCACATGCATCACATATCATATGTTCCAATGCGGACCATATGATTTGTGCAATCTTGTATAATATGTAATGTGGTACAAACACACTTTGAGAGATGCATATTTAGGGCGGGGTTTGTACATATTACTCTTTCTTTTGAAATTTGGTTTTAACTTGACCGAATAAAAATTTGTATCATTATTTTAAATATCATTGTGTCATCCTCTGCACCAGTAAAATCCTTTTTTTTCAGCTCAAGCTATGAAAGAGGTTGGTTTCTACCTTTGCAGTGTTCTGTGTATTTCAGACACTTTTAGAAATGAGGACCATTGTTTTCTCTAATCTGTGAATCTGTTAACCACTTCAGCCCCGGAAGGTGTTACCCACTTCCTGACCAGGCCATTTTTTTTGCAATATGGCACTGCGTCGCTTTAACTGACAATTGTGCGGTCGTGCGAGGCTGTACCCAAATAAAATGTATGTCTTTTTTTCCCCCACAAATAGAGCATTCTTTTGGTAGTATTTGAAATACAAACATACATTTCTTCACCAATTTAGGCCAATATGCATTCTACATATTTTTTGTAAAAAAAAAGTGCCAATAAAGCGTATATTGATTGGTTTGCACAAAAGTTATAGTGTCTACAACTATTGGATAGATTTAGGGACTTTTTTATTGGCAATGGCGACGGTCTGCGATTTTTAGCAGGACTGCGACATTGTGGCGGACAAATCTGACACTAAGTTACACTTTTTGGGGACCAGTGACATCAATACAGTGATCAGTTCTAAAAAAAATGCACTGATCCCTGTATAAATGACACTGGCAGGGAAGGGGTTAACACTAGGAGGCGATCAAGGGGTTAAATGTGTTCCCTCTGGCCATACACAGTTAGATTTTTTGTCATTCAGCCTGCGAACTTTGCTACATCATGCAGATGGATAAATCTCCTATTGCGGCTATTGTATTTCGAGAGCCGGCACCAGCAGCTATCAGAATACCCCAACATTGGCTGCATATCATTGGATACATCTCTTGTGCAGTTCACAATTTTCTGCCTGGCTCCTCCAATTTTTTTTTAGTCGAAATCGGTTAAAGTGGGAAGGTGATGGCAGGGCGATCCAGCCAGTTGAACAGGGAGTCGCATAGATTCTAGCCAGCTTAAAGCTGTTGTAAAGGTTTATTTTTTTGTCTTAAATAATAAACATGTTTTAGTTACCTGCTCTGTGCAATGGTATTGAACAGAGTGGTCCCTTACCTCCTCTTCTGGGGTCCCTCGCCAGCGCCCTCTGCTCCTTGTCTTCTGAGAGCCCCCATAGCAAGGTGCGTGCTATGGGGGCACTCGTGCAGGTTTGCTCCCAAGTCAGAGTTTGTGTGTCCATAGACCAGGGCGCAGCTTGACCCTGCCCTTGATCCCCCCCTCCCTCACAGGATTTAATTGATAGCATTGGCTCCTGCTGCTGCCTCTGTGTCCTGTGTTAAGATGGAGACAGCAGTGCTGCTCCAGACAGACACAGCGCTGGATCGAAAGAGGAGCAAAGTAAGTATTTAAGGTGGGACTAGGGGAAGCAGATCATGGAAGAATTTTTACCTCTTATTGCACAGAATGGAAGTACAACTAAAAAGGTAAAGCTTTCCTTTTTTTAGTTTTGAAGAGAGTGGAGAAGGACTAGGACACCTGTCAGGTTTTTATTGCTGTCTTTTCCGCAGTTAAGGAGATTCTGCAGTTAAGGAGTTTTCCTTCACATACATTTAATATGTGGTGTTCATGCCTGTAGATGTCACTATTTACAGTTTTAAAGCTAGTACTGCCTATACTTTGTAGAAGTTCATTCCAGTTCCTGCTCTGATATGCTCAGAAATCTGCATGGGTTAATTAGATGCTCAAATGACAAATGCAGCATTTACCTGCTTTTTGAAAGCTATATTTACTAAGAAAGATTGAAAATTCTCACCTCCCTTCCCAACCCATTACTTAACTAGTATGTATTTATCAATGTTTCTGTGCTCACTGATTGCAAGTTATAATTCCTCTTCACAACAACATATTGAATTGATTGCGATATCCCAAACTTCCCCAAAAGTAAAGTAAGCTAAATTTTGAACTTGTGCCCACAATGAAATGTTAATTCTCAATTTAAAGTACTTTATATTCACAAAGATCTGTGAGAAACTGCATTTTATTTGTTATGCTCACTGTTGCTAGTTTGTCAGTCTATTGCTAGCTGTATCCCTATCGGCAATCAATACTATGATTGACAATAGTGCTCTTATATAAATTTAGACTAGCACTCGTGTAGATTTTATTTGGCTTCTATCCTATGGGCTGCACAGGGGTTAAGTGGTTAGCACTTCTGCCTAGCAGCACTAGGATCATCAGTTCTAATCCAACCACAATACTACCTTCCTGGAGTTTGCATGTTTCCCTATGCCTGCGTAGGTTTCCACTGGGTACTCCAGTTTCCTCCAAAGACATGCTGGTAGGTTAATTGGCTCCTGTCTAAACTAGTATGTGTATGTATGAATGTGAGTTAGGGACCTTAGATTATAAGCTCCTTGAGGGCAGGGACTGATGTGAATGTGCAATATATAGTTGTGCTCATAAATTTACATACCCTGGCGTAATTTATGATTTCTTGGCCATTTTTCAGAGAATATGAATGATAACCCAAAAACATTTCTTTCAATCATAGTTAGGGTTTGACTGAAGCCATTCATTATCAATCAACTGTGTTTACTCTTTTTAAATCATAAAGGCACCAGAAACTACCCAAATGACCCTGATCAAAAGTTGACATACCCTGGTGATTTTGGCCTGATAACATGCACACAAATTGACACAATGGGGTTTGAATGGCTATTAAAGGGAACCATCCTCACCTGTGATCTGTTTGCTTTTAATTAGTGTGTGTGTGTGTGTGTCTGTGTGTATTAAAGGTCAACGAGTTTCTGGACTCCTGACACACCCTTGCATCTTTCATCCAGTTCTGCACTGAAGTTTCCTGGATTCTGAGTCATGGGGAAAGCAAAAGAATTGTCAAAGGATCTGCGGGAAAAGGTAGTTGAACTGTATAAAACAGGAAAGGGATATAAAAAGATATCCAAGGAATTGAGAATGCCAATCAGCAGTGTTCAAACTCTAATCAAGAAGTGGAAAATGAGGAGTTCTGTTGAAACCAAACCACAGTCAGGTAGACCAACTAAAATTTCAGCCACAACTGCCAGGAAAATTGTTTGGGATGCAAAGAAAAACCCACACATAACTTCAGGTTAAATACAGGACTCTCTAAAAACATGTGGTGTGGCTTTTTCAAGATGCACAATAAGGAGGCACTTGAAAGATGGGCCACGTGGTCAAGTCACCAGAAGAAAGCCATTACTATGCAAATGCCACAAAGTAACCCACTTACAATACGCCAAACAACACAGAGACAAGCCTCAAACCTTCTGGCACAAAGTGATTGGAGTGATGAAACCAAAATTGAGCTTTTTGGCCACAACCATAAACGCTACATTTGAAGAGGAGTCAACAAGGCCCATGATGAAAGGTACACCATTCCTACTGTGAAACACGGAGGTGGACCGCTGATGTTTTGGGGATGTTTGAGCTGCAAAGGAAATTTGGTCAAATTTGATAGCAAGATGAATGCAGTATGTTATCAAAAAATACTGGAGGAACATTTGCATTCATCAGCCAGGAATTTGCGCATGGGACGTACTTGGACATTCCAACATGACAATGATCCAAAACACAAGGGAAAGTTGACCTGACATTAGCTACAGCAAAATAAAGTAAAGGTTATGGAGTGGCCATCTCAGTCTCCTGACCTCAATATCATTGAGCCACTCTGGGGAGATCTCAAACGTGCAGTTCATGCAAGACAGCCCAAGAATTTACAGGAACTTGAGGCTTTTTGCCAAGAGGAATGGACAACTTTACCATCTGAGAAAATAAAAAGAGCCTCATCCATAAATACCACAAAAGACTTCAAGCTGTCATTGATGTTAAAGGGGGCAATACACGGTATTAAGTAGAGTAAACTTTTTATCAGGGTCATTTGGGTAGTTTCTGTTGCCATTGTGATTTAAAAAGAGTAAACACAGTTGATAATAAATGGCTAAACACTAACTATGGACAAACACTAACTATGAGTGAAAGAAAAGTTTTTGTGTTATCATTCATATCCCACGAAAAATTGCCAAGAAATCATAAATTCTGCCAGGGTATGTGAACTTATGTGCACAACTGTATATGTAAATTGATGGCGCTGTAATAAATCCTATAATTTGGGTAAAGTGAACACATAATTATGCATTACAAAAAAGCTGAAAAAAAACAATTAAATTTTAGGGCAGATTTAAGTTTGTCAGTTTTTAAACCTCTTGAATTTTGCTTTTCAAGTAGAGCTTCCATTCTCTACTACGTGGACCAATGCAAGTATGTACAGTATCTCACAAAAGTGAGTACACCCCTCACATTTTTGTAAATATTTTATTCTTTTCATGTGACAACACTGAAGAAATGACACTTTGCTACAATGTAAAGTAGTGAGTGTCCAGCTTGTATAACAGTGTAAATTTGCCGTCCCCTGACCAGTATGAGAGAGTGAGTGAGATAACACCAAATTTAGCACACCTGCTGCCCATTCACCTTGTAATACTAATGAGTCACATGACACCGGGAGGGAAAATGGCCAATTGGGCCCAATTTGGACATTTTCACTTAGAGTGTACTCACTTTTGTTGCTAGCGGTTTACACATTATTGGCTGTGTGTTGAGTTAGAGGGGACAGCAAATTTACACTGGTATACAAGCTGTACACTCACTACTTTACATTGTAGCAAAGTGTCGTTTCTTCAGTGTTGTCACATGAAAAGATAGAATAAAATATTTGCAAAAATCACTTTTGTGAGATACTGTATGTACCATTCTTGGCCAATCCCTGTGGAAGCTGGTAATCACTGTAATAGGCACCATTGCTTTAGCAATAGCTGCTAGTTTCCAGGTCCAGTGCGGAATGGCTGCTCCGATTTACCTAAAATGTAGCCTTAAAGCTAAACTCCAGGAGGGCTACTGGGGATGCTGAAATTTAGGGATGTACAGTAGTATGTGCTGCATACAGGAAGCACTGTTCTGTCATTGCTGGAGCGACTTGTTTTTTTTACTTTGCTCTCTTACCTCGAACATTCAGATATTTCTTGTAATATTTTAATAAGTACAAGGTGACGATTGTGATGTCCTCTGCTCCTCCTCTCTACCTTGTGCACTTGTACACATTGAAAAAAAAAGAAAATAAAAGATGTTTGCTGAATAGTAGAGGGGAGCACTCTGAACAGAACAGAGATGGCTGCATGTAGCACAGACTTCTAGAGTAAATTTCAGAATCCCCAGCTCCGGATGTGACACATGGATAGTTACATGTAACCAAACTAGCCCAATGTAAGCAAAAAAAAATAAAAAGCTTATTACTGGAGTTCCGTTTTAAGATATACACCAAATATGTGCAAAAATATGTACTATAAAGCAGCTCATTAACCATTGGATGTGATGGCTGCATTAGTTTTCTTTTTTTAGGCTTTTCATTCAGAGCACCCCCGCTCTGAATGAAGGTGCATAGGAGCACCTTTGGACAGCAACATTGTAAATCTGGGGGGAGGGGGGTGTTAGTGTATATAAATCTGCTAGTGCATCTAACAAACTGAAGCTGAACTCCAGCTAATACTTTATAAGCAGTCAGCAACAGTTTTGTTCCTTTTGGGATAAAGGATTTACATAAATAAATAAATGCTGATTATGTTAATCACCCCACCATTGTTAATGGTTTCATCCCTGTAACTCCAAGATAGCTTTTCTATTGAGAAACAGCAGACTTACTGGCTGTATCGCCAGGTGAAAATAGAATAAAGAAAGCCTAAAAAAAAGAAATCTAATACAGCTATCACATCTAAGAATTGGTAAAGCTGCAATATAATAAATGTTTGCCACTGGCTTTAATACTGCTTTAATCAGGGTCTTAGAAGAATTATTATTATTATGGGGAGCAAGTGGATGTTTTCTAACCCCAGGATTCAGCTTTAAGGCTGGGTTCACAACTATGCAAATTGGATGTGGGGGTTTCCCTGCATCCAATTCGCATAGCAGGAGAATGTGACCGTCTCTCTATGGAGCCGGTTCACATGTCTCCGGGGTGGCTGTGAAGCGCACTGCACAGAAAAGCTGTGCGTCTTTGGCTCCATTCAGGGCTGAATTCAGGCAAAGATTCGGCCCCGATTCATCACTGAAACGGAGAACAGGGAGTGACAGCGTTCCTGTGCGATCTGCGGCCGGTTTAGGTGTGAACTGAGCCTAAAAGAATAGTGGCGATTATATACTAGCAAAGTCATTTCAGGGTGATAATACACATAGGTATACACCAACTGCCCTCAGGAATTCTTCCTAGATGCAAGGCCCCTATATACAAATAGCCACCTTGTACAACTTATGTTTAACCCATGGAATAGGGCAGGTGCATTGCAGATACCTCCGTAACTGTATTATCAGGGTGTATATAACATTAACAGCATATTGTTTCACAATATTTCCACTCATCCCTTCTCCCAACAAGCCTCAGCCAGCAATGTCTGCTAGTAATCCACAGAATGCCTTGCAAGACCGTCATTAAAATGTCTATGGGCACCTATAGATGTAGTTCTATGACATTTGCAGGGTTATAAGTTACAGTGGTCACCACATACAATATTATAGGTGTTCCCGGAGGACCCTGGATAAAAAAATAAACTTTATAAACCATGAAATACATTAGTATTTGTCGACTCGTAAAAACATGCACGTAGGTGTTTTTTTAGTGTCATGTGCTTACACAAGAATCTGCTGTTTATTAACCCAAGTTATGATTAAATATTACTTTACTGCAGCCTACAATGTGTATTTACAAAACACCAAGGCTAGGTTCACATCTCTGTGGTTTCCCTGCGTCCACGTGGGCACAGCAGCCCTTTATTGGGTTTATTTTTGCCTTCTTCTGGATCAGCTGTGGATATAGGAGGTTTTCGATTTGTGTGTGATTTGTTTATTTTTTCTCTGTGGATTGAACTTTGTGGACTTGTTTCTTTTTTCAGCCAAACTATGTAACTATGGATTTTAGACAGTATAGGCGCTTATTTTTAACTACTTCCATACTGGGCATCTTCACCCCCTTCCTGCCCAAGCCAATTTTCAGCTTTCAGCGCTGTCGCACTTTGAATAACAATTGCGCGGTCATACTACACTGTACCCAAATGACATTTTTATCATTTTTTCCCCACTAATAGAGCTTTCTTTTGGTGGTATGTGATCACCTCTGCAGGTTTTATTTCTTGTGCTATAAACAAAATAAGAGTGACAAGTTTGTAAAAAACACAATATTTTTTACTTTTTGCTATAATAAGTATCCAAATTTTTTTTTTTTTAAACAAATTTTTTCCTCAGTTTAGGCCGATACGTATTCTTCTACATATTTTTGGTAAAAAAATATCGCAATAAGCATATATTTATTGGTTTGCGCAAAAAAGTTATAGCGTCTACAAAATAAGGGGATAGATTTATAGCATTTTTATTATTTTTTTTTTACTAGTAATGGCGGCGATCTGCGATTTTTATCGTAACTGCGATATTGCGGCGGACACATTGGACAATTTTGACACATTTTTGGGACCATTCACATTTATACGGCGATCCGTGCTATAAAAATGCATTGATTACTGTATAAATGTGACTGGCAATGAAGGGGTTAACCAGGAGGGGGAGCTGTAGGGGTTAATGTGTTGCTAGGGAGTGATTCTAACTGTGGGGGGAGGGGATTCACAAGGGGAGGAGACCGATCGGTGTTCCTCTGTACAAGGAACACACCATAGGTCTCCTCCCATCTGACAGGACGTGGATCTGTGCGTTTACACACACAGATCCATGGTCCTGCTCGGTTACCGGGCAATCGCGGGTGCCCGGCGGACATCGCGGACACCGGCACGCGCACCATGACCCGAGCGATGTGGCGGGCGCGCGCCCAGTGGGCTGCCTGGAAGGCTGCGCCGTCATATGACGGCGGCCCAGGACAACAGCTGCACCGTCCCGCCGTCATATGACGGCGGGCGGGCAGCAAGTGGTTAATGTTTTCCATAGCTATACCTGCAAAAGAGACCAACGTGAGGTGATCTAACAGGACTTTTCTGACTGAAGTTCAACTTTAACATATCTCTTGAATCATCTTGGGTAAACGTTCTGAAACAATCTTGCCATTTCAAAAAAAAAAAAAAAAAAAGGAAGAAGGGGGGATCCTAGTGTCATGCAACAAATTTTCCTTGATGGTTCACAATGCTCGCATCCTGGCATTGTGGAAACAGATTAGTCCTCCATCAATATGGTTTGTCAAAATAAACGAGATCTGGAAGATGAAGGATTGCATCCCTTCTATTCATCACAAATAGCAGAAATTTAAAGACACATTGTATCCATAGATTACTTTTCATTATCCATCTGTATTTAATCATATGCAGCCCACTCAGCTTTCCTGAGGTGAAGGTTAGTTTGTTCTCCCTATTGGGTCCGACTAGTTTTCAAGGTGCAACAATCAGACATCAAGAGAACACAGAATCAGGATGTATCACCTCGAATGGGACAGGAACTTACTTATGGAAAGGAGAGTTCAGCACAGTGCACTAAGCAAGGTCCATAAAGACATGGATGAGAGAGTTTGGGGTAAAGGAACTTGACTGGCCTGCACAGAGTTCTGACCTCAATTCGATAGAATACTTTTGGGATGAATTAGAGCAGAGACTGCGAGCCAGGCCTTCTATTCCACATCAGTGCCTGACCTCACAAATGCGCTTCTGGAAGAATGATCAAACATTCCCATAGACACACTCCTAAACTTGGTGGACAGCCTTCATAGAAGAGTTGAAGCTGTTATAGCTGCAAAGGGTGGGCAAACTCAATATTGAACCATATCGACTAAGACTGGGATGCCATTAAAGTTCATGTGCGTGGAAAGGCAGGCGTCACAATACTTTTGGTAATATAGTGTATGTGCGATGTAAAAGGACTATATATATTTCCAACTTATCAGGGGTTAATTCAGCTACTCCCAGGTTACCAAGAAGCATTTGAAGAGTTTTAAAGCAGTATTAACCACTTGAAGACCAGGCCTTTTCTGACACTTTTTGTTTACAAGTAAAATTATTGTTTACTAGAAAATTACTTAGAACCACCAAACATACCTGTATATATTTTTTTGCAGAGGCCTTAGAGAATACAATAGTGGTTGTTGCAATTTTTTATGTCACATGGTTCTTTCGCAGCTGTTTTTCAAATGCAATTTTTTTTAAAGAAAATACACATGAATTTTAATGCCCAAAAAAATAAATAAATAATAATATTCAATAATAATAATACATTTTTTTTACAGTGCCCTTTTCATCAAAAGATCTCAAAGTGCTACAGGTTAAAAAGAAACAAAAATGAGCAGTTTTTACAATGAAACGCAACATCTACAAGAGACAAAAGGCTTTGCTAAAAAGAAATGTCTTAAGACCTTTTTTAAAACAAAATCAATGGATTGAGGAGCCCTCAAGGTGTCAGGTAGGGCATTCCACAGGCGCAGGGCAGCTGCACAAAACACCCTGTCTCCCATTGTCCAGAGTCTAGTTCTGGTTATATGAAGAAAGTTTGAATGAGTGGAACGGAGGGAACGTGTTGGGTTTTGTTGTTTGAGAAGTTCTTGGGGGGGGGGGACATGTCCATGGATGCATTGATGTGTTAGGAGGAAAACCTTATACCCAATCCTAGCAGAGACAGGAAGCCGGCGGAGACAGGAAGCCAGTGGAGTGAGTGGAGAAAGGGGGTAATGTGCTCATGTTTCCGCACTCTCGTCAGGATCCTTGCTGCAGAGTTTTGGATGTACTGAAGCCTCTGCAGACTCTTTCTAGGAATCCCAATTAGAAGTGCGTTACTGTAGTCCAGTCTGGAGGAGACAAAGGCATGAACCAGCTTTTTGGCATCTAAGAGGGAAAGAATCGGATGGAGTTTAGAGATGTTACGGAGGTGGTAGAAAGAGGTCTTACATAGGTGATTTATATGGGCTTCAAAAGTGAGTTGGAAGTGTATTTTTACACCAAGATTTGTAACTGTTGATGAGAGCGGAATGTTAGAACCAAAAAACGTGTTGCTGGTTATGAATGATGATTTGGTCTGGTAAGGAGTACCAATCAGGATGATCCAATTTTTGGGTAAAATACAAAAAAAATATATTATGCAAAGTAAATAGATACCCAACAAGTCACGCTTTAAAACTGCATGCGCTCGTGGAATGGTAACAAACTGATACTTAAAGGCGATGCTTTAAACATTTTTTATATTTTATCAGTTTAGAGTTACAGAGGAGGTCTAGCGATTGAATTATTGCTCTCTCTAGAACGTTTGCGGTGATAGCTCATACGTGGTGCAAACACCGTTTACATATGTGTTTGCCTCTGTGCGTGAACATGGGGGGGTGGGATGCTTTAAAAAATGTTTTTTGATTATTTTAAACCACTTGACCACTGGGCACCTAAACCCCCTTCCTAACCAGACCAATTTTCAGCTTTCGGTGCTCTCACATTTTGAATGACAATTACTCAGTCATGCAACACTGTACCCATATGAAATTTTTGTCCTTTTTTTCCACACAAATAGAGCTTTCTTTTGGTGGTATTTAATCACTGCTGGGTTTTTTCATTTTTGCGCTATAAAAGAAAAAAAACTGAAAATTCTGTAGGAAAATGCATTTTTCTTTGTGTCTGTTATAAAATTTTTCTTTAAAAATTTTGACCAAAATTTATACTGCTACATATCTTTGGTAAAAATAACCCAAACTGGTGTATATTATTTGGTCTTTGTGAAAGTTATAGAGTCCACAAGCTATGGTGCCAATCTCTGAAAATTGATCACACCTGAAGTACTGACGGCCTCTCTCATTTCTTGAGACCCTAACAAGCCAGGAAAGTACAAATACCCCCCAAATGACCCCTTTTTGGAAAGTAGACATTCCAATGTATTAAGAGGCATGGTGTGTTTTTTGAAGTTGTAATTTTTTCCCACAATTCTTTGCAAAATAAAGGATATTTTTTTTTCTTTTTTTTTCCCCCCACACAATTGTCATATTAGCAGTTTATTACTCACACACAGCATATGCATACCACAAATTACACCCCAAAACACATTCTGCTACTCCTCCTGAATATGGCGATACTGCATGTGTGAGACTTTTACACAGCGTGGCCACACAGAGAGGTCCAACATGCAGGGAGCACCTTCAGGTGTTCTAGGAGCATAAATTACACATCTAATTTCCTGACTACCTCTTGCACTTTTAAAGGCCCTGGTATACCAGGACAATGGAAACGCCCCAAAAATGACGCCATTTTGGAAAAAAAACAGCCCAACATATAATCTATGAAGCATAATGAGTATTTTGAACATGTAATTTTTTTCTATAAGTTTTTGGAAAATATGAAAATAAAATAAAAAAACGCATTTTTTTTTTAACACAAAGTTGTCCATTTATACAATATTTCTAACACATAGTATGCACATACCAAAAATTACACCCCAAAATAGATTCTCCTACTCCTCCCAAGTATGGCGATACCACATGTGGGAGACTTTGATGTGGCATGAATGGGGATGGCTGAGTATGGATGGAATGGCTGAGTATGGATGGGATGGCTGAGTACCTCTGGGTATGGCTGGTTATGGCTGAGAACGGCTGGGCATTGCTAAATATGGCTGGGTACTTCTGAGTATAGCTGAGGGTGGATGGGATGGCTGAGCATGGATGGATGAGTATTGCTGAGTATAGATGGCTGAGCATGGATGGATGGATGGATTAGTATTGCTGAGTATGGATGGCTAAGCATGGATGGATGATTATTGCTGAGCATGGATGGATGAGTATTGCTGAGTATGGATGGATGAGAATTGCTGAGTGTGGATGGATGGATGAGTATGACAGAGGGATGGCTGACCATGGATGGATGGATGAGTATTGCTGAGTATGGATGGCTGAGCATGGATGGATGAGTATGACAGAGGGATGGCTGGATGGATGAGGCTGCAATGGGCACAGAGCACAGAGAGGGGAGAGAGGAACCAGATATGACACCAGTTTATTTACAAGTCATTTACGGAGCGATCACTTGGTAAACGGCCGCTATCAGCGGCCATTTACCGTGATCCACCAGGTCCCCTGGACCCGACAGTTGCGGACACTCCCGTGTGCGCACCCCACAAGGGATGCGCGGGAGCGAGATTCTGGGAGGACGTCAATGTACTCCCTCCCAGAGTTATCGAGCCGTGCTGTAGCCGTCATTTGGCTATGGCCCAGTGGTTAATTAACAAAAAAAAAAAAATCCCAGATCTCTCCTCTATCCTTGAAAGCATGAGATTAAAAAAAAAAAAAAAATAGAAAAACCCAAAATGATCTCATGCTTTTCAGAAAAAAAAAATGGCAGTGTTTACATCTGCCATAATCGGGAGTGATGAAAATGCTTGTCGCTTCCGATCTTCCAAGACCATAGAAATGATCGGAGACAATCTTGTCTCCGAACACCTCTATTGTAAGCCAACGCAACTGCTGGGATGGGAAAGCCCAGAGAGGCACCCAAGGGCGGCAGGGGTTACCCCCTTCTACCACCTCTGTAAAAGCTATACAGCAGCTAGGATTTCTTTTACTTCGTACACCATCGCCAGCTCAAGAAAATTATACAGGGGCATAACCACTTGAAGTCTATCATGTACAATGGGATATAAAAAGTCTACATGCCCCTGTTAAAATATCAGGTTTCTGTGATGTAAATATATATATATATATATATATATATATATATATATATATATATATATATATATATATATAATCGGCAGCAATTGCCGACAATGGTACCGTCCGAATCAGTGCTGAGCTGCACCGATTCCCAAAAGTAGTTCCTGCACTACTTTTGGCAACTTCAGGGGCGGAGCCGCACCGATTCCCAAAAGTAGTTCCTACACTACTTTTGGCAACTTCAGGGGTGATTTGAGTAGACATCTGTGCATGAACCCACACAGATGTCTGTCAAATCGCCCCCAAAGTCAGCTGAACTCACACGAATTCTAACTTGCATTAATGTGAACCTGGGCTAAATGTGACCTATAAACTGTACAACTCCGTTGAACAACAAACTGAAATCTTTCAGGAGGAGAGAAGTTAAGTTAAAATAAAAAAATAAAAATAATATGGTTGCATAAGTTTGCACAACCTTAAACTAATACTTTTGATTTTATTACAGCACTCACACAGTCTTTTTGGGTATGCTTCCATCATCATGGCTCATCTTGACTTGGCAATATTTGCCCACTCTTCTTTGCAAAAACATTACAAATCTGTCAGATTGTGAGGACATCTCCTGTGCACAGCCCTCTTCAGATCACCCCACAGATTTTCAATCGGATTCAGGTCTGGGCTCTGGCTGGACCATTCCAAAATGTTAATCTTCTTCTGGTGAATCCATTCTTTTGTTGATTTGGATGTATGCTTTGGGTCGTTGTCATGCTGAAAGATGAAGTTCCTCTTCACGTTCAGCTTTCTAGCAGAAGCGAATATTGACCGGTATTTGGAACAGTTCATAATTCCCTCTACCTTGAATAAGGCCCCTATTCCAGCTGAAGAAAAACAGCCCCAAAGCATGATGCTGCCACCACCATGCTTCACTGTGGGTATGGTGTTTATTTGGTGATGTGCAGTGTTGTTTTTGCGCCAAACATATCTTTTGGAATTATGGCCAAAAATTTCAACCTTGGTTTCATCATACCATAACACATTTTCCCACATGCTTTTGGGAGACTTCAGATGCGTTTTTGCAAAATTTATCCGGGCTTGCATGTTTTTCTTCGTAAGAAAAGGCTTCCGTCTTGCCACACTACCCCATAGCCCAGACATATGAAGAATACAGGAGATTGTTGTCACATGTACCACACAGCCAGTACTTGCCAGATATTCCTGCAGCTCCTTTAATGTTGCTGTAGGCCTCTTGGCAGTCTCCCTGACCAGTTTTCTTCTCATCAATTTCTTCTCATCATACAGGAGATTGTTGTCACATGTAGCACACGGCCAGTACTTGCCAGATATTCTTGCAGCTCCTTTAATGTTGCTATAGGCCTCTTGGCAGTCTCCCTGACCAGTTTTCTTCTCATCAATTTTGGAGGGACATCCAGGTCTTGGTAATGTCACTGTTGTGCCATATTTTCTCAACTTTATGATGACGTTCTTCACTGTGTTCCATGGTATATCTAATGCCTTGGAAATTCCTTTGTACCCTTCTCCTGACTGATACCTTTTAACAATGAGATCCCTCTGATGCTTTGGAAGCTCTCTGCCCACCATGGCTTTTTGCTGTAGGAAATGCGACTAAGAAAATGTCAGGAAAGACCTACTAGAACAGCTGAACCTTGTTTGAGGTTAATCAGAGGCACTTTAAAATGATGGCAGGTGTGTACTGACTCCTATTTAACACGAGTTTAAGCGTGATTGCTTAATTCTGAACACAGCTACATCCCCAGTTATAAAAGAGGGTGTGCACACTTATGCAACCACATTATTTTATTTTTGTATTTTTAGTTAACCCCCTCCAAAAGATTTCTAAAAAAAAAAAAAAAAAAAAAAAGTTCTAAAATAATCTATCTTTGTCTCATTTTTTTTACATCACAGAAACCTGACATTTTAATAGGGGTGTGTAGACTTTTTATAGGCACTGTACATGTATGTGATTTGGCAGCAAGTAGTTAAACCCAAAACCAAAAAATGTATTATATGTAATAAAAACAGGGAAATTGGCACTGCTAATAATAAATGTGATAAGATATCTCCCCTTGAGTGCGCATGCGCGGGGCTCTGAGGATGGCTGCTTGAGCCAAGAGCTCCGCTCCAGCTGTGTGCAGCGGTGCCTGTATTATCCGCCACGGCGAACGGTTTGCCACCAAAATTATTGAGCAGGTTCATGACAAGTTTGGGAACATCCCTCCAGGTTTTATTTTTGGTTTTTTGGGCATTTACAGCTGTATTTTGAATCCGTTATCACAGACGAAGAATCCAAGATGGCCACCGCAGAGCGGCATATAGCCTCCAGTGCGCTCTGCCTCACAGAACACAGGCAGGTAATTACCTCAGCGGCTCAAAATTCCGCCTCAGAAACCTAGGCAGGTCCCCAAGTACTTTTCCACTCACAAATCTCCACTGAACCCCTTAAAAGTCAGTCTGTATCTGGCTCTCCCTACTCCTCCATGAGGAATAATTTTACAGCTCAGAACAGCTTATTTCTGTCAGAAACTCACCTCAGAGATCAGGCTTTTCAAATGGAGGAACTATTCCAGAAATTTTCAGAACTTCTGGATAGGGGACTGGCTCAAACAGCAGCAAAAATTACTGGGGATCTGAAAACTGATTTCCAAAATCTAGGAGAAGGGATAGATACAATAGAACATAAACTGGAAGAAACAGAGTCTGCTTCTAAGCAACATTCCAAACATTTATCCACAATCCAGGAGTGACTTGATTACGCCATCTCCAGAATTGATGACCTGGAGAACAGGTCCCGAAAGTACAACATTAGAATCAGAGGGTTACCTGAAACTAGGGGTGCAACGGATCAAAAATCTCACGGATCGGATCGATCCTCGGATCAGAGTCACGGATCGGATCGATCCTCGGATCAGCATAAAAAAAAAAAAAAAAAAAAAAAAAAAAAAAAAACACACAAATCTTGTTACACCCACTGGAGTTTTAGATTTAAAAGCCATTTTCAACACAAAACCGAGCTTATATGCATAAATACAGTATTTGTGCATATAAGCTCAGTTTTGTGTTGAAAATGGCTTTTAAATGTAAAACTCCGGTGGGTGTAACAAGATGTCCGCTTGCCCCCTTCTCACTCTATCATTATTGTACTGTGCAGGAGTGAGGGGTGTAGCAAGATGGCGGCGACGAAATGTCACTTCCTGTCGAGACAGCGGCCACTTCCGGGTGTACCAAGATGGCCGCCGCTCCGGAGCTAGGCCGAAGCCGGGGCCTTTCCTATGGCTGAGGCCCGAAAAGTGCTCCGCGGATCGCGGGTGTGCCGATCCGCGGAGGGTGATCCGTACGGATCACGGATCGGCAACGATCCGTTGCACCCCTACCTGAAACTGTGCTAGATGTTTCCTCTGCAGTCCAGGATCTGATCAAAACAATGCTACCCGATGTCCCCCAGCACCGACTTGATAGACAGGGCCCACAGAGCCCTCGGACCCCCCAGGAAGGATGGAAAACCCAGACACATTATTGTCGAGCCTCATTATTATTCAGTAAAGGAAGAGGTCATGAAACAGGCCAGATCTGCTTCCCAATTATTGTGCCAGGGACACCCTATCCAGCCATTTGTGGATCTCTCTCCCTCCACAGTTCAACATAGAAGAGCACTAAAACCATTACTACTAGTCTTGACGTAGAAAGAAATCAAATATAGATGGATTTTACCTTTTGCGGTCAAGTTTTCTGTCAATGGAAGATCATACTCCTTCGCTAATCTTCAGGAGGGAGAATGCATATTGTTACAACTAAAGCTCATCTCCCACGAAGCTGATATGGATACCTCCACAACCAGAACTGGTTCAACCAAAAGACCAACTCCAACAAGTCCCCAATCTCCCCTTTGGAACTAAGGAAAGATGAAGAAAACCAAAGACAATGAATGGTCCTACCTGACTGAGATCTTTCTCCTTCCACAACACCACTCTTATCTCAGACCTAGAGTCTGATCACAGACCTGTCTGTGACCCTTTTCAGGGGATCCCCTTTTCCCAAGTTCATTTTGTTCTCCACGTCTGCTCTACAGTTTTTCAGACTTTTATAGACTTACTTTAAATTTATTTTACAAATTTTTTGTACACAAATGTTTCACTGTGCTAACCTTAGCAATTTTCTTTATGGTATGGGCACCCTGTACGTGGGTGGTCCACATGTGCCTCCACCTACCACTTGGAAACCTACGGGCCTCTGAGGGTTAGGTTGTCTGATCTCCCCAGGTCAGACTTCTTTTTGTCCTTGTTGTAAGGATTCAGGAGGTGTCTTCCCTCCTGAATCCTGATTCTACATGTTAGACTTTTCTTTAACCTTTTCCCTTTTTCCTCTCTCTTTACTCCATTATTTTATTTTATTTTTTCCTAATTGCCTAACCTTCTCCTTTATTGCAGAATGTAATATCCCTAGATTGCAGATGGATACCTTGCTCTCTTGCTACTTGTTGGGAGATACTCCTGAAATGCTTCCAATTAGAAGACTACTAAGGGTGAGTGGGGACGTTGAAAGCGGGTATGCCTCTCCGGGTCCCCATGGCTAGTTCACAAACCTACCTTAAAATAGCCTCCCACAATATCCAAGGTTTGAATTCCCCAATCAAGCGGAGAAAAATTTGGGGACTACAAATCACTCAAATTAGATATACTTTTGCTCCAAGAAACACACTTTCCTATACGGTATAGTCCCAAATACATACACCCACATTTTCCTCAATTTCACCTAGCTAATGCAGAAAATAAAACAAATGGGGTTGCCATTATTTTTTGCATTTTAAATTTGAAAAATCATTTGAATACATTGATTCGAAGGGAGAATTCTATTAATACAAGGCACGATAGAAGGAAACCTCTATTCCTTAATTTCCTAATATGCCCCCAACAGAGGTTAAGCTGCCTTTTTTTAGGACCATTATGAACACCCTTAACCCATGTTAGTAGGCACAGTGATTTTAGGGGGAGATTCAAATGCAGCATTCGATCAGGCTCTAGATAAATCTAAGCCTCTCAAAGACCAAATGACTCGCCCAACCAAAGAAAGCCACAAAATTGCCAAAATAATTTTGGCCCATAATCTTACTGATACTTGGAGGGGATTAAACCCTTCTAAAAGGGATTTCACGCATTATTCACATCCTCACAATACATATGCTAGAATAGACCATATTCTTACTCCTACACCCCTGTTTCCTTTTATAGTTAATGCTCACATCAAAGATCAAAGATGTTTCAGGTAGGAAACAGGGTCATTGGAAACTCAATGAGTCCATTCTGTCAAATCCAGCTTCAATTGAAACATTAAATAATGCATCCCTCCAAGGTTCCTATAACCATATTAGATAAAGCTAGATTGGATCTTAACCTTGCTCTTACTACACAGGCAGAAAAGGTAATACAATGGAGCGGTAATGAATTCTATACTCACGCAAACAAAATGGGGCCATTACTTGCTGCGAAACTCTCCCAGATTCAGAACTCAGGATATCAGGCCAACCCCCTACAGCCAACCCTGTCAAAATCCTAGATGTATTCCATGATTTCTACTCTGACCTGTATAATTCTCACTCTCAAACTGACAAAAACTCTAATCGCTAGGTACTTGGATAACCTCCCCATTCCAACCCTAACCGCCACACATAAAAATCTCCTGGAAGCTGCTTTTACAGTGGAGGACATTAGGGAGGTCATTAAAGGCCTCAAAAAAGGGTCGGCTCCGGGCCTTGACGGTTTATCTATACCCCATTATTAAGGCCTTTGCAGACATCTTAGTACCTTATTTACAAAATTTTTTAACGCTAAAACACAGGGGGACCCCTTGGACACGCATCTTAACACAGCATATATATTACGGTCATCCCTAAACCAGACAAAAACCCTGAGGAAGTTAATAACTATCGCCCTATATCCCTTATAAATAATGATGTAAAAATGATGACAAAAATAATAGCCAATCAATTAGCAACGTTCATTAATACCTACATTCATAAGGGTCAAGTGGGCTTCATCCCGGGCAGACAAGGTCCAAGACGAGCGATTAATATAGTTTCAATACTACAGTCAAATTGGGAAGGAGGAACGAGACAGTAGGGACTTCTCCTGTCATTGGACTTACACAGAAGGCCTTTGAAACAATGTCTTGGCAGTACATATTCACTGTGACAGACCTAGCCAGGAGAGAGACTTTTGGAGGGGACTGTATGCTAGCCTCTTGCCGATCGATCGTGGGCCCTTGCATTTGGGGGAACGGTGCTCTTTGTGAGCTGTATGCCTGGGGACCCTTGAGGTGGTATTACTGTGGATTCGGGTCCTGGTCCCCCAGGACACACAGACTCTGGGGACCCTGGATTTGCCATATTGGAATAGTGGCTGATTCATAATGCTGGGACAAATACTGTTAGGAGATGCTGATGTAAATTCCAACACCTGTCTGTCTGTTGTCTGCTAAAATGTGTATTGTAAATAAGTCTACTATGGGATCTAAGAGTCATTAGATCCCCATTGTTGTTTGTATTGATTAACTCTGCTATTGTGTGAAGAAGAGTCTATGTTGATTGTGATAATGTTGATTGGATTTTCTGAACTACAAGACGGCCAGTCTGGCCTAAAGGTCATGTCTGAGTCATCTAGGCTGTCTAAAGGGATTAATTAGCTCATGTTAATTAGGTTAAAGCTGTATTGTTAAAGTAATATGAGCAGGTGGTCTGCACCTCCTCTTTTATTGTATAAATAAGACTGTATTCCTGTCAATAAAGATAGAGTCCTGGTTGAACTTACATACAGCCTGCCTGGTGTTTGTTCTGAGCTATCACAACTGGGTTAGAACGGCACATAGCTGTAATTCTAATCCCGGAGCATTGGATGACCGAGCAATCAGATGGTGCGATCTGCAATCTGATACTATAGCAGCAGAGGAGTGTCGGGAGAGTGGAACTGAGCGAGCAAGGGGCTCGTTACATTCACCCTTATAGAACGCTGGGGTTTTGGAGAGCGCTTTCCGGGTCTTCTACATTCCCTCTATTCTAGTCCTAAGGCACTAATTCGTCTACAAGGTTATTACTCTAAACTAATTGATATAAACACAAGGCACTAGGCAAGGGTGCCCGCTTTCCCCTCTCATTTTTGCTATAGCCATAGAAACTCTGGCAATAGCTATCCGACAAAATCCAAATATTAAAATGGGTATCTTGTGGAACCCAAACTCATAAATGCGGACTCTTCGCAGACGATATACTCCTATTTGTGACCTCTCCATTAATCTCTCTTCCCAATATCTGCCAAGTCCTACATAATTTCTCTAAGATTTCAGGCCTTAAAGTCAACTACACGAAATCACAGGCCCTTAATGTCTCGCTTCCTCTCAGATATTTCCCTACTAAAGCAACCATTCAAATTTGAAAGGAATGACACCTCAATCAAATATTTGGGTATCACATTAACAGCACACGTTGAAAAATTATATACACGCACAACTATCCCCCACTGTTCAAGAAGTTAGAAAATGATCTTTCATCCTGGTCCAAACACGAATTATCCTGGCTGGGTAGGATCAACTTGATCAAAATGACATTGCTCCCTAGAATCTTGTATTACTTTAGGTCACTCCCTATCCCCATCCAAAAAATCCAGTTGAAAAAACTTCAGAGTAAAATACTCAAGTACACTTGGGGCTCTTCTGGATATCGAATACCCCAAAACACCCTATTCCTTCATAGGAGTAAAGGAGGCCTAGGTCTCCCTGATCTCCATAAATATTATATTGCAGCTAGATTGGTAGAGATCTCTACGATCTACTCCAAATCAAAAGAGCCGGACTGGCTCAACATTGAAAGACAGGCGGCACTGCATTTTTCTCTTGACTATCTTTTATAGTGTCCTCCCAAAAAAAGACCTCCTATTCTGCCCCATCCCTATCTCAATCCCTTGCGCTCTGGGATGTTCTTAGAAATCATCCGGCCCATGTATCTGCTGGGCGACTAGGGCTGCAACTAACGATTATTTTCATAATCGATTAGTTGGCCGATTATTGTTTTGATCAAATCGATTAATCGGTTAATGACCTTAAAAAAAAAAAAAAAAAAAAAGTGTGGCGTATAAATTTAGTTAAAGAGGAGTTCCACCCAGGGAGGGCGTCAAAAAAAAAAAAAAAATTAAAAGTCAGCAGCTACAAATACTGCAGCTGCTGACTTTTAATTGGACACTCACCTGTCCCTGGGTCCAGCGATGCGGGGAATCGAAACCCCGCTCGCCCCCCCTCCGCTCGTCGGCGCCGGCATTTCAACTGTGGGCGCCGGGCTGTGGCTTCACAGCCTGGCACCCACTGCGCATGCGCGAGCGGCGCAACGCGCCGTGATTGGCCGCTCAATCACCTGGGACCTGTAATGGGTCCCAGATGATTGACAGGAGGGAGGGAGCAGAGCGGAGCCCTTCCTGTGCTGAGGGGGAAGTGATGTCTCCAGCCCAGGCAAAGGAACAGGCAGACTACGAGGGACCACCTAGCAACAGGCATTTAGGAGGTAAGTGAAAAAAAAAAATATCCAAATGTTTTTTTGTTTTTGTTTTTAGATTTTTTCCAGGTATTTTTGTTTTTTGGGTGGAACCCCACTTTAATATGTAAAGTTTTAAAAAAAGGCAATTTATTGTTAAATAACTCTATGCAGTGGTAAATATAAATAACCAACTATATGGTTAGGGAGCAAAATATCTAATCCACTGAGAATAACAGACAGAAGAGATATACTGTATATACTATTAGAGGAGATATACTATATACCGTATATACTCGAGTATAAGTCGTTCCGAGTATAAGTCGAGGCCCTAATTTACCACAAAAAAATTGGGAAAAACTTATTGACCCGAGTATAAGACGAGGGTGAGAAATGCACAGCTACTTTAAGTGGAAAAGAGGGTCAACAATGCCCATTTGCAGCATCACTGTGCCCATTTGCATGCCTCACTTTGCCCATTTGCAGCCATAGGTCCCCTGAACTTCAAACTCGGTAGTTAAGGGTTCCTGGATGCCCCCTAGCTGCAGCCAAAATTTGGGGTCTCTGAACCCAAAGGGTCCCGAAATGACATTGCTGCAGATAGACACAGTTGACCGAATTTGGGGCCCGGTATCTCAGGGCCACTTAGTGCTAAGAACCCCAAATTTGGTGTGCAAACCCAGTGGAACTAGCACCATAAAATTTTCAAAGCTGGGGTTTCTAGCACCAAGTGGCCCCAAGATACAGGGCCTCAAAAATCAGTTCAGAAAATGTCAAGCACTTTTCTGCAGCAGAGAATGACATTTTCCGAACCAGTTTTGGGGCCCCGTATCTCAGGGACACTTGGTGCTAGGAACCCCAGCTTTGGATATGTTATGGTACCAGGTCTACTGGGTTTGCATACCAAATTTGGGGTTCCTAGCACCAAGTGACCCTGAGATATGGGGCCCCAAAGTCGGTTCAGAAAATGTCAAGCACTTTTCTGCAGCAGAGAATTACATTTTCTGAACCGATTTTGGGGCCCCGTATCTCAGGGCCACTTAGTGCTAGGAACTTCAGCTTTGGATATGTTGTGGTACCAGGTCCACTGGGTTTGCATACCAAATTTGGGGTTTCTAGCACCAAGTGGCCCTGAGAAACGGGGCCCCAAATTCGGTTCGGAAAATGACATTTTTTGCTGCAGAAAAGTGCTTGACTCGAGTATAAGTCGAGGGGGACACTTTCAGCACAAAAAAATGTGCTGATAAATTCGACTTATACTCGAGTATATACGGTAAACTGTTAGAGAAAAGATATACTGTACACACTATTAAAGGGTGAATCTGATAAATATTATCAGACTCAGAGATCAAATGTCTTCCTTCAAAAAAAAATTTCATTGTAAGAACGTTTGTTCGATTTTCTAATCATTAGTGGGGTCAAGTCGACGTTCATTTTCAACCACAGTGACAGGAAAATTTGGAAATAGAAAACTTCTTGGTCAAAGGAATTTTCAGACAGTGGATGTGGTTTTCGTTCAGAAATTACAATCATTTTAAAAACAGAATGTTAAAAACAAGTGAAAATTTCAAACGACATTCTTTCATTCAGCGAATGTACAAAGATTTTTCGTTTGAATATTTTCGTCTGAAAATTGATCCGTGTGGCTAGAATAAGGCTCGCTACACACCTAGGCAGTTTGCTTTTGATCTGTTTCTGCAGTGCTTTTTGCTGTGCGTTTTGATTTTTGCGCACGTAATTTTGCGGCGATTTGCGTTTTTGTATTTTTTTTTGGCCAATTTATTGTTGGGCAGATTAAAAAACACAAATTGCTGCAAAAACGCATTAAATGCTTTTCTGCAGCTTCTCCATTGAAGTATATTGAACCAAAAAAGCACCGTTTTTGCGTTAAAAAAAAAGTCCCTGACACTTTCCAAATACGCAGCGGCTGAAAAAAGCATAGATGTGAACGTGTCCAATGGGAAACCATGTTAACGAACTGCAGTGCGCTTCTGCAAAAAAGCACCAAAAAAACACATAGATGTGAACCAGGTCTAAGACGTTTAGTAACATAATGGGGTTAAAAAAACTAAAATTAGCCCTTTATAGTACAAAAAAAAAAAAGCAGATCACTACTGTAAGGGGTTCATTTTTTTACTGTAGAACTGTGAAAGCAACATCTACAGTAGCGATTATTTGCTCTTTTTGTACTATAAAAGGCTAGTTTTAGGTTTTTTTTAACCCCATTATGTTACTGGCCGATCAATTATGAAAATAGTAATTGATTAATTTCATAATCGATTAGTTGTCGATTAATCGATTAGTTGTTTCAGCCCTATGGGCGACCACTCACAAATCTGTTGGGGAACCCGGACTTTCCCCCTGGTTTAGATTTAGAAGCATTTAAGTGGTGGGTGGACAAGGGATTATACCGTATAGGACAGTTCTTCCACTCTGGTGGTCCTATGTCCCTAAATCACTATATAAAAACACTGGAACTCCCTGATTCTGAAAGAATTCGTTTTGATCAAATTTCACGATTTTCACAACTAGTTTGGAAGAAATAAAAAACTCCCCCCCCCCCCCCCAATTCACGAAATACAAGATATGGTGTGACCAAGCTGGGGGACAAATATTCTTTAATATATTTGAGCCTCACTCACCCTGTAGTAAAATCCTCCTATATGGAGGCTTGGGAAAATGAGCTCCAAAATAGTTGGGACCTAGACACCTGGCATAGAGCCTTCTCAAAGTCCTTTAAGGGAATTCTAAATGTCTCACTGATGGAGGCTAATATTAAGGTCATAACTAGGTGGTATTTAACCCCCTCTAAACCTGCATCCATTTACCCTACAGCTGATCAGATTTGTTTTACGCGCTGCCGACTCCTAGGGTCAATGACCCATATCTGGTGGGAATGTCCTAGAATCCGTCCCTTTTGGAGCAAAATTTTCACTATGATTTTCAAGGTTACTGGATGCCAGGTGACTAGGTCCCTACCAATAGCTCTAGTAAATGCTCATACCTCAAATACCAAAAACTACACAAAAACAAATCCATTTTACTCTCACAGGAGCCAAGCTTACAATTACCAAAGGGTGGAAGAAACCTAAACCCTCTCTTGGAAGCCAAAAAATAATATCTTGGATAATGACTCAAGAAAAATGTTAGCTAGCATTCTGACTGATACTGTTATGAGTAGTCGTAGTCAAACCAGCACTGCAGTAACACTTGGTGACGTGGTGAGTCCCATAAGTGCAGTTCAAGCTGGCGAGGTGGCAAGCTCAAGTAGTGTCCCGCTGCCACCAAGAAGACAAACACAGACCCGTCGTGCCCATAGTGCCCTTCCTGCTACATTCGCCAATCCTAATTGGGAACCCACCACTTCTGCAGCGCCTGTACTTCCCCCATTCACATCCCCAACCAAATGCAGTCGGCTGCATGAGAGGCATTTTCTTTATGTCCTCCCGAGTACCCCAACCCAGCAAACCCCCCCAAAAAAGATCTTGTGTCTGCAGCAAGCGCGGATATAGGCGTGACACCCGATATTATTGTCCCTCCTGTCCTGACAATCCCGGTCTTTGCATTGGTGAATGTTTTGAACGCTATCATTCACTAGTTGAGTATTAGCGTAGGGTACAGCATTGCACAGACTAGGCGCACTTTCACAGGGTCTCCCAAGATGCCATCGCATTTTGAGAGACCCGAACCTGGAACCGGTTACAGTTATAAAAAAACTTAGTTACAAAAAAAAAGTGTAAAAAAAAAAAAATAATAATAAAATAAATAAATAAAATAAAAAAAAATAGTTGTCGTTTTATTGTTCTCTCTCTCTATTGTTCTGCTTTTACTGTATTCTATTCTGCAATGTTTTATTGTTATGTTTTATCATGTTTGCTTTTCAGGTATGCAATTTTTTATACTTTACCGTTTACTGTGTTTTATTGTTAACCATTTTTTTGTCTTCAGGTACGCCATTCACGACTTTGAGTGGTTATACCAGAATGATGCCTGCAAATTTAGGTATCATCTTGGTATCATTCTTTTCAGCCAGCGGTCGGCTTTCATGTAAAAGCAATCCTAGCGGCTAATTAGCCTCTAGACTGCTTTTACAAGCAGTGGGAGGGAATGCCCCCACCCCACCGTCTTACGTGTTCTTCTCTGGCTCTCCTGTCTCAACAGGGAACCTGAGAATGCAGCCGGTGATTCAGCCAGCTGACCATAGAGCTGATCAGAGACCAGAGTGGCTCCAAACATCTCTATGGCCTAAGAAACCAGAAGCTACGAGCATTTCATGACTTAGATTTCGCCGGATGTAAACAGCGCCATTGGGAAATTGGGAAAGCATTTTATCACACCGATCTTGGTGTGGTCAGATGCTTTGAGGGCAGAGGAGAGATCTAGGGTCTAATAGACCCCAATTTTTTCAAAAAAGAGTACCTGTTACTACCTATTGCTATCATAGGGGATATTTACATTCCCTGAGATAACAATAAAAATGATTAAAAAAAAAAATGAAAGGAACAGTTTAAAAATAAGATAAAAAAGCAAAAAAATAATAAAGAAAAAAAAAAGCACCCCTGTCCCCCCCGCTCTCGCGCAAAGGCGAACGCAAGTGTCGGTCTGGCGTCAAATGTAAACAGCAATTGCACCATGCATGTGAGGTGTCACCGCGAAGGTCAGATCGAGGGCAGTAATTTTAGCAGTAGACCTCCTCTGTAAATCTAAAGTGGTAACCTGTAAAGGCTTTTAAAAATGTATTTAGTTTGTCGCCACTGCACGTTTGTGCGCAATTTTAAAGCATGTCATGTTTGGTATCCATGTACTCGGCCTAAGATCATCTTTTTTATTTCATCAAACATTTGGGCAATATAGTGTGTTTTAGTGCATTAAAATTTTAAAAAGTGTGTTTTTTCCCCAAAAAATGCATTTGAAAAATCGCTGCGCAAATACTGTGTGAAAAAAAAAAGAAACACCCACCATTTTAATCTGTAGGGCATTTGCTTTAAAAAAATATATAATGTTTGGGGGTTCAAAGTAATTTTCTTGCAAAAAAAAAAAATGTTTTCATGTAAACAAAAAGTGTCAGAAAGGGCTTTGTCTTCAAGTGGTTAGAAGAGTGGGTGATGTGTGACATAAGCTTCTAAATGTTGTGCATAAAATGCCAGGACAGTTCAACCCCCCCCCCCAAATGACCCCATTTTGGAAAGTAGACACCCCAAGCTATTTGCTGAGAGTCATGTCGAGTCCATGGAATATTTTATATTGTGACACAAGTTGCGGAAGAGAGACAAATTTTTTTTTTTTTTGCACAAAGTTGTCACTAAATGATATATTGCTCAAACATGCCATGGGAATATATGAAATTACACCCCAAAATACATTCTGTTGCTTCTCCTGAGTACGGGGATACCACGTGCGAGACTTTTTGGGAGCCTAGCCGCGTACGGGACCCCGAAAACCAAGCACTGCCTTCAGGCTTTCTAAGGGCGTAAATTTTTGATTTCACTCTTCACTGCCTATCACAGTTTTGAAGGCCATGGAATGCCCAGGTGGCACAAACCCCCCCCCCAAATGACCCTATTTTGGAAAGTAGACACCCCAAGCTATTTGCTGAGAGCTATAGTGAGTATTTTGCAGACCTCACTTTTTGTCACAAAGTTTTGAAAATAAAAATGTTTTTTCTTGTCCTTCTTCATTTTCAAAAACAAACTAGAGCTGCAAAATACTCACCATGCCTCTCAGCAAATAGCTTGGGGCGTCTACTTTCCAAAATGGGGTCATTTGGGGGGGGGGGGGTTTGTGCCACCTGGGCATTTTATGGCCTTCAAAACTGTGATAGGTAGTGAGGAGTGAAATCAAAAAATTACGCCCTTAGAAATCCTGAAGGCAGTGATTGGTTTTCGGGGCCCCGTACGCGACTAGGCTCCCAAAAAGTCCCACACATGTGGTGTCCCCGTAGTCAGGAGAAGCAGCTGAGTGTATTTTGGGGTGCAATTCCACATAGGCCTATGGCCTGTGTGAGCAATATATCATTTAGTGACAACTTTTTTTAAATATTTTTTTTTTGTCATTATTCAATCACTTGGGACAAAAAAAATAAATATTCAATGGGTTTAACATGCCTCTTAGCAATTTCCTTGGGGTGTCTACTTTCCAAAATGGGGTCATTTGGGGGGGGGTTGTACTGCCCTGCCATTTTAGCACCTCAAGAAATGACATAGGCAGTCATAAACAAAAAGCTGTGTAAATTCCAGAAAATGTACCCTAGTTTGTAGACGCTATAACTTTTGCGCTAACCAATAAATTTACGCTTATTGACATTTTTTTTACCAAAGACATGTGGCCGAATACATTTTGGCCTACATGTATGACTAAAATTGAGTTTATTGGATTTTTTTATAACAAACAGTAGAAAATATCATTTTTTTTCAAAATTTTTGGTCTTTTTCCGTTTATAGCGCAAAGAATAAAAACGGCAGAGGTGATCAAATACCATCAAAAGAAAGCTCTATTTGAAGGAAGAAAAGGACGCAAATTTCGTTTGGGTACAGCATTGCATGACCGCGCAATTAGCAGTTAAAGCGACGCAGTGCCAAATTGGAAACAGTCCTCTGGTCCTTAGGCAGCCAAATGGTCCGGGGCTGAAGTGGTTAATGAATGAACCCTAGTAGGTTAATGGTAATAGCATCTGAATTCCAAACAAATATGAAGTGCAACTCGCTAGGCAGTGTATTAAAGAGCTTATAATGGATGAAAAAGCTCTCTCACCACAGAATGTAATGCATAATCATAAATAATGAAAATGAATTATAAAGTGAATCCTTAATTGCAAGATAAAGTGACAAGTGTAATTGATTGATATTAAAAATCTGTGAATAATTCAAACTGAAAAATATATGTAAATATGTAACACTATAAACTATATGTAACACTATAAAAATAAAAAGTCCATATATCAATATGTAATCAGAATTTTTTTTCAGTGTCCAATATGCATATTTCCATAAAAGTGCTTTGTGTTAGTATCCAAATATAGCGACTTTATGTCCTCTTCTGCGCATCAAAATAAAGTGACTTATTGTGCGTTAGATAAAGTGACCAAATGCATCCAAATACGGTGAATTCTTGTGCTCCCCCTCAAGTATGTGCACTCACCAGAAGCCCCCACCCCTGCAGGGGTAAAAAGCATAGTAGACTGTTTCACCAATCCGGATATCCCCAGGAACCGATGAACTCTCCTATTACGGATCAGAATGTGTATAAAACAGCATCCACATGTAATCAAAAATGGGCATCCATAGCGTAAATCCAGTAAAAAGTATATTTATTAATATATTACAAATTTTAAAAAAGGACTGTTCTTTAAAAAACGGGGCTAAAACACACTGCCCCACTTACAAGAATGGCTGTAACCAACCAGTTCCTGGCTCTGCACGGTGTGCGTTCCACAGACCGATAAGAAGAAACCGGAATTTACCGGAAGTGATATTGACGTGTACCAAGTCCCGCCTTACGTATTTCGTCTCAGACGTGCCTCAGTATGTTTTAGCCCCGTTGTCCTTTTTAAATTTGTAATACCGTATATACTCGAGTATAAGTCGAATTTTTCAGCACATTTTTTTGTGCTGAAAGTGCCCCCCTCGACTTATACTCGAGTCAAGCACTTTTCTGCAGCAAAAAATTTCATTTTCCGAACCGATTTTGGGGCCCCGTATCTCAGGGCCCCTTGGTGCTAGGAACCCCAAATTTGGTGTGCAAACCAAGTGGAACTGGTTCCACAACATATCCAAAGCTGAAGTTCCTAGCACTAAGTGGCCCCGAGATACGGGGCCCCAAATTCGGTTCGGAAAATGTCATTCTCTGCTGCAGAAAAGTGCTTGACATTTTCTGAACCGACTTTGCGGCCCCATATCTCAGGGCCACTTGGTGCTAGGAACCCCAAATTTGATATGCAAACCCAGTGTAACCGGTACCATAACATATCCAAAGCTGGGGTTCCTAGCACCAAGTGGCCCTGAGATACAGGGCCCCAAATCTGGTTCAGAAAATGTCATTCTTTGCTGCAGAAAAGTGCTTGACATTTTCTGAACTGATTTTTGGGGCCCTGTATCTCGGGGCCACTTGGTGCTAGAAACCCTAGCTTTGGATATTTTATGGTGCTAGTTCCACTGGGTTTGCACACCAAATTTGGGGTTCTTAGCACTAAGTGGCCCAGAGATACGGGGCCCCAAAATCAGTCAACTGTGTCCATCTGCAGCAATGTCATTTCGGGACCCTTTAGGTCCAGAGACCCCAAATTTTGGCTGCAGCTAGGGGGCATCTAGGAACCCTTAACTACCGAGTTTGAAGTTCGGGGGACCTATGGCTGCAAATGGGCACAGTGAGGCTGCAAATGGGCATTGTTGACCCTCTTTTCCACTTACAGTAGCTGTGCATTTCTCACCCTCGTCTTATACTCGGGTCAATAAGTTTTTCCAATTTTTTTGTGGTAAATTAGGGCCTCGACTTATACTCGGAACGACTTATACTCGAGTATATACGGTATATCGATAAATATACTTTTTACTGGATTTACGCAATGAATGCCCATTTTTTATTACATGTGGATGCTGTTTTATACACATTCTGGTCCGTAATAGGAGAGTTCATTGGTTCCTGGGGATATCCGGATTGGTGAAACAGTCTGGGGGGGAGGGGTGTGTTAGACATACTAGCAGATTTAAATACACTAACAAATAGAAGCCAAATTCCAGCTAATGCTATTTAGTCAGTGGTAAATGGTTTGTCTCATTCATGTATACTGTCACATCTGCAAGCAAGCTGTTGTAAAGCAACAGACTTACTGGCTGAAACACCAGATGAAAATAGAAGAAAGCCTAAACATGAAAATGAATACAGCCATCACATGTAAGAATTGGTAAGCTGCAATATAATAAATGTTTGCTTTTGGTTTGAATACTGCTTTAACCTTTCTCAAATAGGGTTCCTCAAGCAGTGAGCTATGGTGTAGGACAGGGGCACCCAACCACTGGCCCGCGGCTCCCTCTGGTTACTAACCCGCCATCCCAGAGCATCAGTGTGAAGAATGGAGTTAGCTGTAGTGATGCAGAGCCGATGCTTCTGGTATAGTGCCAGCTCCTGTCACAGACGGAGTGATACCCAAAGCACTCCGCCTGGGACAGCAGCAGCCAGAGATACCAGGGACAGCAGGCAGCCAGCCGTACACGCCTAGGGGACAGCCACAGCCAGCCGAACCCGCAGGAATCCTGAGGAAGAAGTGAAGATTGAGGTCAGTTTTTAACTAGTTTCAAACTGCAATGGGTATATCTTTTCTCTACACTGGTACACTAGCTACACTGGGCTGCTTTCAAACTGATCCACAGGTGCAGTGTAGTGCACCTGCGGGTTACCTGCACTGAATCATAGACTTCTGTTGTTATTACTTGCAGGTTTGGTGCACGTTCAGAAAATGTACCACACCTTCAAGATAGAAAAGAATTCTATGGCAAAGTGCAGCTAACTCGCAGGAAAGCCACAGGTGCACTGCTCTGCACCCGTGCTGTGGGTAAAAAGCAGCGCATCAGTGTGAAAGCAGCCTTAGGCTCCTTTCACACGATCAGTCTGAGTCTGTTTTTCAGGCCAACCTAATTGGACCCTCCATTCACATCTATGGAGAGGCAGATGTAAATGGAATTGTGTCCTTTTATAACCAAATATCTCCAATCCGATCAAAAAAAAAAGAAAAAAAAAAAAAAAGGAGAAGGATTGGAGGGCCCATAGAGTAGAGCAAGCTGTGTCCCTGTCTGCTCTGCATATGTGGAGTGGACACAGACCTGTCATTCATCCGCTCTGCTTATTGTGGCCTGCGACTGGTTAGCAAGTCGCCTAAGTGGCCCTTGCTCTTCAAAAGGTTGAGCACCCCTGGTGTAGGACCTCCCACCTACACTGACCATCAATGCAAGGAGGTACTTTTACAATCACCAGTAATGTGGGGCAACCATAATTTTTACTGCCTGCATTTCTTATTCGCATTTCTGTGTTTCGTTATTATTCATTAACTAATTTTGGGATCATTAGTAAAAATGTTATTTAGAGCATGAGGAATTTCTTATATTTTTAGGCTCAGAAAAACAAGCCACGCTGGTCACATGGTCACTAGTTGTAAACAATGCTGATACACCAATCCTGATGTATCCCACTGTTTATTTTTTTGTTCAAACGGTATTGAACTGGCACAAGTGACATTTCATTAAAAATATTTTCACAGAACGGTGCCGAGATGCGGTAGTTTGTGCAGCAAGCTGTTGCACTGAAAAGAAAAATTACAGTTACGTGAACTGCCCTCATTTGTAACACGGCTTTTTGCCAGTCCCAGGGCAGATGGTGTGAACGAGCCCCTAAATATTTCTGAAATGTACTGATCATGCTATTGTACTGTGAACTAGGTATGATTATTTTTAGTTTAAATATAAAAATCTCTGCACTGGTCTGAAATGATGAAACAGCTGCTACTCAAGACCAGAAATGGAGTCAAAAAGGAAATATAAATGGTGCGCTATTCCTATGCAAAGCAATGTGACTCATATACACATATATATATATATATATATATATATATATATATATATATATATATATATATATATATATATATATATATATATATATATATAAAAAAAAAAAAAAAAAAAAAAAAGGGATCCTCCACTCCCAGTAGACGATATTTGTGTGGAAACGCGGCGGATCAGAGAATCCCTGTAGCACCACCCAACTGGTTGGACGAGTGACATCGCCGCCAGATTAAAATGTCTTATGCTTGAATTTTCAGCCTTGCTGTAAGTGTAACTTTTAAAAAATATTTTTAATAGATTTTTTGCGGTTTTACACTATGAGGCTTTTCTTTCCTTGGCTACATATGATGTCCATCTATGTTAAAAACGGATGTAAGGCTTTCAGAATCAACACACCTGAAGTCAGTAATTATTGCAATACAAGCAGGCTGAATGTCCATGGGAGTAAGACCCCATACACACTTTACAACTTTTGTTGTCCAATTTCCTTTAGATTTACCAAAACCATGTACCAGTAGTGCAAGGGCCTGCCTGACTGCATACAAATTGAAACTATTAGGCTGGGTTCACACCTATGCAAATTGGATGTGGCTTACACTGCATCCAATTCGCAGGACATTTTAAAATCTGTTTATTTGAATGAGGCTGGTTCACATATGTACGTTGCATTCGCACTCCACATTGCCCAAAAAAACTGTGCGTTTTCTGGGCATTGCGGTGCGAATTGCAGGCACATAATCTTCTATGGGAACGCAGATGCGTTCCGTTGTGAACAAGAATTCTCTCCCCCTCTCCCTGCTCAGCTGATCCGCAGCTACAACGGAGAGGAATCGCTGAACAGCTGCTTTTTCCCCTTCGCAGAGCAAACGGAGCTGGAATTTGCACCGCACATGTGTGAATCCAGCCTTAAGGTTAGACCTCATATTATATGGTTTTGGTAAATCTGAAATAAAAAAAAATCTACAGAAAATTGTATAGTGTGTATCCAGCTTATTCCAATGCTTTGGTCTTTGAATCACCTAAGTCTAAAGCAGTGGTTCTCAACTCCAGTCCTCAGGACCCACCAACAGGCCAGCTTTGCAAGATAGCTGAAATACATCACAGGTGATATCACTTGCTGCTCAGTGATTGCAGTATTCTAGTCTGCAACTCCCCAAGGTAATACTTAAAATCTGACCTGTTGGTGGGTCCCGAGGACTGGAGTTGAGAACCACTGGTCTAAAGGGTTGATTTACTAAAAGGCAAATCTACTTTGCACTACAAGTGCACTTGGAAGTGCAGTCGCTTTAGATCTGACAGGAAGCTCTGCTGACTTCTATCATCTATTCATGTACAAACAAAAATGCATTTTTTTATTTTCCTTGCATGCCCCCCACAGATCTACAGCGACTGCACTTGTAGTGCAAAGCGGATTTGCCTTTAGTAAATAACCCCCCCCCCCATCTCTTTGAAGTACATGGATATGAGATAGCCGAGAGACTAACATCTACACAAGTGGTTATGTTCATATGATCTCTGTAATAGGGATCCACCACATCCGGTGAGAGGCCAATTTTATTAGATGGAACATCACATCTCAGAACAAAGGAGATTATTTTAAAGTGGAATTTATTAGACACTTTGCAACATTCAGCGATGTATATATATCAGAACAGAAGATCATTGCAGGAGACGGTCTGAAAAGATTCCATTTGACACGTTGTATCATATAATTATATTTATGGGCATGAACTTTGTGTTTTTAAAATAACAGTCACATAGGCAGGGGCGGCCCGCGCCCCCCCTCCCCAACACTTCTGTCGCCCTCCCTATCCATGTGCCCGGTCCTTTTCAGGACGCCGGGCGAATGAATTCCTATGGCGGGGTGGGTTTTTTGAAGCACCTGATTAGAGCCAGGAGGCTCCAAAAGGCTTCAAAATATGGTGGGCTCGGGTCGCAGAGAGTGCGCCCCGATCTCATCCAATTGTGTGACCATAGCGAATGAATCTTCACTATTTTCACACTACAGTTACTCCTTGCCAATCAATTCCCGATTGGCCAAAGCGCCAAGCAAACCTATTGGATACCTAGGGCTGTCAAAAGAGGAGACACGCTGGATGCGGACCCGCCGCTACCCGGAGGGCACAGGAGGAGGAGGATGACACAGCAGGAGAGGAGAACACAGCCTGCCGCATAATATGGCAAGTACCTTCTGGGAGGGTTCTGGATGACAGTGCCATGAGCCCCGTGCCGCCCGGAGGGGGGTGGGTAGTGATGGTTGTTTGCCACCCCCCCAGAAGAAAAGCCCACCAGCCGTCACTGCACATAGGCACCAACTAATACTTTGAGACACACACACACACACACACACACACACACACACACACACATATATATATATATATATATATATACATACATACATTAATATTTTGATATGGTTTTTCTTATAAATACTAATAAGTATCATTGTTGTTTAAGCACTAGTCACCTTTATTGCAAGTCACATTTTTACTATATTGAGTCATATTGCTTTGTATTAAGTATCATTGTGGTTTATGCACTAGTCACTCTATAGCAATTAACTTTTTTATAATGAGTCACATTGCTTTGCATAGGAATAGCGCAACATTTATGATTATTTTTAGACGGGGGTTCCCCAAGACCTGAAAATTATTTCAAGGGTTCCTCCACAGTGAAAAGATTGAGAGAGGCGGAATTAATCTCTAAAAAAAAGACCATACAGTGAGCCAATGGATGATTAAGGGTTCATTAGAAAATGATTTTCTTTTGATATAGGTATAGGGCTTGTTGCGGTTTGTCATTTACTCTACATTGTATCAATCCCTTCCTGTCAGGCACTGCTAAACAATACAAAAGAAGGCTAGGCTACTTTTACAGACAGATACAGCAGCAATTAGGGATGGATGTCACAACAGTTTCTCACCTGAGAACTCAAGGTCCACAATTCTCTCTTCTTAAAGCGGACCTTCAGTCATTTTTTCAACTTTTCATCTATTAAATCTTCTGCTCTTGTTGTTTTAAAGGAGTTGTAAAGGCAGAAGGTTTTTTATCTTAATGCATTCTATGCATTAACCGCTTGGCGACCAGCCGCCGCAGTTTTACTGCGGCAGAATGGCACAGCTGGGGGAAACGACGATATCTTACATCGCTTCGCCTTTTGGCCACTATAGGTGACAATCGGGCTCCCACGATCGCTCGTGACAGAGCGAGAGGGAGTAGAGACAAATCGTGTGTTCCTACTACGTAGGGACACCGATCTCTCACTCTCCTCCTAGACAGTCCCATCCCCCTAAAGTTAGAACACACCTAGGGAACAAAATTAACCCCTTGATCGCCCCTAGTGTTAACCCCTTCCCTGCCAGTGACATTTATACAGTAATCAGTGAATTTTTATAGCACTGATCGCTGTATAATTGTCAATGGTCCCAAAAATGTGTCAAAAGTGTCCGCCGCAATATCGCAGATCGCCGCCATTACTAGTAAAAAAAGAAATAATAGAAATTACATAAAATCTATCCCGTATTTTGTAGATGCTATAACTTTTGGGCAAACTAATTAATATACGATTATTGCGATTTTTTTTTTACCAAAAATATGTGGAAGAATATGTACCGGTCTAAACTGAGGAAAACGTTTTTTTGATAAAAAATGTGGGATATTTATTTTAGCAAAAAGTAAAAGATAGTGGTTTTTTTTTGTTAAAATTGTCGCTCTTCTTTTGTTTATAGCGCAAAAAATATAAAACGCAGAAGCGATCAAATACCAAAAAGAAAGCTCTATTTGTGGGAAAAAAAAAGACTGCAATCTTATTTGGGTACAGCGTCGCACAACCGCGCAATTGTCAGTTAAAGCGAAGCAGTGCTGTATCGCAAAAAATGGCCTGGTCATTGAGCAGCCAAATCTGATTGGCTGAGACAGAGCAGCAGCGCCATTGGCTCCGGTGGCTGTCAAAGTCAGTCAGCCAGAGGAGGGAAGTATAACATGTTTGTTATTTAAAAAAAAATAAAAAAAACACGAGCCTTAACGAGCCTTAACAGTCACTTTAACTTTGGATCGTAATTTTTTTTTTCTGCCAGTAAATACCTTATACAGCCCACTTCCTGTTTCTTGTCTGGTAAAAAGTCTAGGCTTATGACATCATACACAGCTCTCTCTCCTGACAGTTTGCCAGGATAGGAAGGGGGATGAGTCATAGGAGGGCCAATGAGAGCTGCAGATGTGTATCTGTGTAAATCCAGGAAGTGAACAGGCAGCAGTTTTAGCTGCCCACAGTTAAAACAGCTGCAGCCAGGCTCAGTGGAGGGAGATTTCTGCAGAATATTTGGCAAGTACAGAATCAGATTATATAGTGTATATAAAATATGCAAAGTGGTTGGAAGGAAGCTTCAGAATGGCAAAGAAGTTTTTATTACAAATTATGAGAGTAGACTGTAGTTCCTCTTTAAGACCTCTTTCACGCAAGTTCAGGTTCATCTGTCAGGCAGTTTTGCAGCTATACACTGTTATGTTTTTGTTTTTTTTTTCCAGCCTGTAAACACTCTTCTTTTAAAACACCTGTAAGAGCCTAAAGCCCATAGACCAATACCCCTGTAAGCGCCTATGGCCCATAGACCAATACCCCTGTAAGCGCCTATGGCCCATAGACCAATACCCCTGTAAGCGCCTATGGCCCATAGACCAATACCCCTGTAAGTGCCTAAAGCCCATAGACCAATACCCCTGTAAGCGCCTATGGCCCATAGACCAATACCCCTGTAAGTGCCTAAAGCCCATAGACCAATACCCCTGTAAGCGCCTATGGCCCATAGACCAATACCCCTGTAAGTGCCTAAAGCCCATAGACCAATACCCCTGTAAGCGCCTATGGCCCATAGACCAATACCCCTGTAAGTGCCTAAAGCCCATAGACCAATACCCCTGTAAGCGCCTATGGCCCATAGACCAATACCCCTGTAAGTGCCTAAAGCCCATAGACCTATACCCCTGTAAGTGCCATAGGATGACAGAGGTGCTTTTACAGGCTGAAAAAAAAAAAAATGCTGAATGTCTGTAAAAGCGGCATTTTTAAAACACAAAAATAAGTCCCCTTCCTACGAATGAGTTCCATTCTGGGAGCTTGTTTGTACCTTCAAAAAAGAGTAGCACTTCCAGACAATAGCTGCGATCGCTGATCAGTGTGTTCTGGTGGGGGGAGTCCCCCTAATAGCACAGCGGGGGGAGATTGCTGCACCAACATTGCACGTGTCAGTACGGCGATATGCCAGTTTTTGTGTGTGTACCCAGCTTTACACGATTGCATGTTGTAGAGGACTTATGCCGCGTACACACGAGCGGACTTTACGACGGACTTTATGACGGACTTTCTGAATGAACGGACTTGCCTACACACAATCCACCAAAGTCCGTCGAATTTGTACGTGATGACGTACGACCGGACTAAAACAAGGAAGTTCATAGCCAGTAGCCAATAGCTGCCCTAGCGTGGCTTTTTGTCCGTCGAACTAGCATACAGACGAGCGGACTTTTCGTCCGGACTCGATTTCGACGGATTGATTTAAAACATGTTTCAAATCTAAGTCCGTCCAACTTTTGAGAAAACAAAGTCGGCTGGAGCCCACATACGATTGAATTGTCCGATGAAATCCCGTCTGCTGGGCAAAGTCTGCTGTAAAGTCTGCTTGTGTGTACGCGGCATTACTGTACAGTGTGCATGGGCCCTAAAGCTGGTCACAGATGGACTGAAATTTGGCTGGTTCAGCTGATCTCCCGAATTTTGATCTATGCTCCTTTTCATTCTAGAGACACAATGTTTGACTTCTTTCAACCTGGCTTGCTGGAAAATGTTCCTTTGATCGGTGCTGATCAGTTTATTATGACAGCAGAGGAATCCCCACTGTCAGAATACAACAGCACAGTGGGGAAGATTCCTCCATCTACCTCGCTTAAGTGGATGGGGGAATCCGTTCTCTGGCCGAACGAGAAGAAAAAAAACACCACCCCCTGAGCCATATACACTCACTGGCCACTTTATTAGGTACACCTTGCTAGTACCGGGTTGGACCCCCTTTTGCCTTCAGAACTGCCTTAATTCTTCGTGGCATAGATTCAACAAGGTGCTGGAAACATTCCTCAGAGATTTTCATCCATATTGACATGATGGCATCACACAGTTGCTGCAGATTTGTGCTGCAGTTGCTGCATATCCATGATGTGAATCTCCCATTCCACGACATCCCAAAGGTGCTCTATTGTAGTGAGATCTGGTGGCTGTGGAGGCCATTGGAGTGCAGTGAGCTCATTGTCATGTCTAAGAAACCAGTGGTGAGATGATTTGAGATTTGTGACATAGTGTATTATCCTGCTGGAACCATCAGAAGATGGGGACACTGTAGTCATAAAGGGATGGCCATGGTCAGCAACAATACTCAGGTAGGATGTGGCATTTAAATGATGTTCAGTTGGTACTAAGGGGCCCAAAGTGTGCCAAGAAAATATCCCCCACACCATTACACCACCAGCCTGAACCACTGATACAATGCAGGATGGATCCATGCGCCTTCATGTTGTTTACACCAAATTCTGACCCCACCATCTGAATGTTGCAGCTGAAATTGAGACTCATCAGACCAAGCAATGTTTTTCCAATCTTCTATTGTCCCGTTCTGATGAGCCTGTGCAAATTGTAGCCTCAGTTTCCTGTTCTTAGCTGGCAGGAGTGGCACCCGGTGTGGTCTTCTGCTGCTGTAGCCCATCTACTTAAAGGTTTGATGTGTGTTCAGAGATGGTATTCTGCATGGTTGTAATAAGTGGTTATTTGAGTTGCTGTCGCCTTTCTATCATCTCGAACCAGTCTGCCCATTCTCCTCTGACATCAACAAGACATCTTCATCCACACAACTGCTGCTCACTGGATATTTTCTCTTTTTGGGACCATTCCCTGTAAACTCTAGAGATGGTTGTGTGTAAAATATCCCAGTAGATCATCAGTTTTTGAAATACTCAGACCAGCCCATCTGGCACCAACAAACTCGCCACGTTCAAAGTCACTTAAATCCTCTTTCTGCCCCATTCTGATGCTTGGTTTGAACTTCAGCAAGTTGTCTTCACTACGTCTAGGTGCCTAAACGCATTGAATTGCTGCCATGTGATTGGCTGACCAACAATTTGTGTTATCAAGCAATTGAACAGGTGTACCTAATAAAGTGTCCGGTGTATAATCAGCCTTATATAAAGAGGTGCAACTCCATTTCCATCTGTCCCCCCATAGATCTGACATACTGTAGGTCAGGAAGGCTCTGACTAGCTAAACACTAAACAAAAGTGTCATCTATCTCCTCCTATCCAGATAGTGGGGGATCTGTTCACAGACTGCCTGCTGATCAGATGGACAGAACCCATGACAAGGGACTTGTGCTAAATGTCATGTATACATAGAATATACATAGAGTATACATAGAGTATACATAGAGTATACATAGAGTATACATAGAGTATACATAGAGTATACATAGAATATACATAGAATATACATAGAGTATACATAGAATATACATAGAATATACATAGAGTATACATAGAGTATACATAGAGTATACATAGAGTATACATAGAGTATACATAGAGTATACATAGAATATACATAGAATATACATAGAATATACATAGAGTATACATAGAATATACATAGAATATACATAGAGTATACATAGAATATACATAGAGTATACATAGAGTATACATAGAATATACATAGAATATACATAGAGTATACATAGAGTATACATAGAGTATACATAGAGTATACATAGAGCTCATCTGTCATGTCAGCTGGTCACCACAGCACACCAGATCATGCCTACCTACCTACAACAACACAACATACACGTATAACCTGCTATACGGATAGGAGACAAAAGCAGGTCAACTTTAAAAGCCTGTATTAGAGCTGAGAAAAGTGACAGAAGGCAGGCTGTGTACACCGGGAATAGACATTCAGCTCGGAGATATACAAGTCCCCATATAAGGTGTCCTGAGAGAAATACACAGCCATGACTTCATACAGGAGGAAGTTGGGGAAGAGATAAGAGAAGTGAGCACAGGGAGGGACACACAGTTACAGGGGAGCCCCCATGTAGTCAGTGGAAATATATATAGTCGGTACTCACACAGCTCACCAGGGAACACACTCCCAAGCAGATACCCATTATCGAGGAGGAAGGAGCCGGACACTCAGACTCCACACTAGGAGCTTTGTGAGGAGAACACTGGCCCCGCCCACTCCTGCAGGCTCACCTTCCACAGACAAGCAGCCAGCTCTGAGGCAGCTTCCGGCCACTCTGAGACAGTCACTGTACTATGCCCCCCTGTGTCTGAGTCAGTCACTGCACCTTGTACTATGCCCCCCCCTGTATCTGAGTCAGTCACTGCACCCTGTACTATGTCCCCCCTGTATCTGAGTCAGTCACTGCACACTGTACTATACCCCTCTGAGCCAGTCACTGTACTATGCCCCTCTGAGCCAGTCACTGCACCCTGTACTATGCCCCTCTGAGCCAGTCACTGCACCCTATGCTATACCCCTCGGTGTCAGTTACTGTACCCTGTACCATGCCCTTCTGAGTCAGTCACTGCACCCTGTACTATGCCCTCCTGAGTCAGTCACTGCACCCTGTACTATGCCCTCCTGAGTCAGTCACTGCACCCTGTACTATGCCCCTCCGAGTCAGTCACTGCACCCTCTACCATGCCACTCTGAGCTAGTCACTGCACCCTGTATCATGCCAGTCTGAGCCAGTCACTGCACCCTGTACTATACCACTCTGAGCCAGTCACTGCACCCTGTACTATGCCCTTCTGAGTCAGTCACTGCATCCTGTTCTATGCCCCTCTGAGTCAGTCACTGCACCCTCTACCATGCCACTCTGAGCCAGTCACTGCACCCTGTACTATGCCACTCTGCGCCAGTCACTGAACCCTGTACTATGCCCTTCTGAGTCAGTCGCTGCACCTAGTACTATACCCCTCTGAGTCAGTTACTGCACCCTGTACTATGCCACTCTGAGTCAGTCACTGCACCCTGTGCTATACCCCTCTGAGTCAGTTACTGCACCCTGTACTATGCCCTCTTGAGTCAGTCACTGCACCCTGTACTATGCCTACTATGCCCTTCTGAGTCAGTCACTGCACCCTGTACTATGCCCTCCTGAGTCAGTCACTGCACCCTGTACTATGCCCCTCAGAGTCAGTCACTGCACCCTCTATCATGCCACTCTGAGCTAGTCACTGCACACTGTATCATGCCACTCTGAGCCAGTCACTGCACCCTGTACTATGCCCTTCTGTGTCAGTCACTGCACCCTGTTCTATGCCCCTCTGAGTCAGTCACTGCACCCTCTACCATGCCACTCTGAGCTAGTCACTGCACCCTGTATCATGCCACTCTGAGCCAGTCCCTGCACCCTGTACTATGCCACTCTGAGCCAGTCACTGCACCCTGTACTATGCTCTTCTGAGTCAGTCACTGCACCCTGTACTATGTCCTCCTGAGTCAGTCACTGCACCTTGTAATATAGCCCTCTGAGTCAGTTACTGCACCCTGTACTATGCCCTCCTGAGTCAGTCACTGTACCCTGTACTATGCCCTTCTGAGTCAGTCACTGCACCCTGTACTATGCCCCTCTGAGTCAGTCACTGCACCCTCTACCATGCCACTCTGAGCCAGTCACTGCACCCTGTACTATGCCACTCTGAGCCAGTCACTGCACCCTGTACTATGCCCCTCTGAGCCAGTCACTCCACCCTGTATTATGCCACTCTGAGCTAGTCACTGAACCCTGTACTATGCTCCTCTGAGCGAGTCACTGCACCCTGTACTATGCCCCTCTGAGCCAGTCACTGCACCCTGTACTATGCCCCTCTGAGCCTGTCACTGCACCCTGTACTATGCCCCTCTGAGCCAGTCACTGCACCCTGTACTATGCCCTTCTGAGCCAGTCACTGCACCCTGTACTATGCCACTCTGAGGTAGTCACTGCACCCTGTACTATGCCCCTCTGAGATAGTCACTGGACCCTGTACTATGCCACTCTGAGCCAATCACTGCACCCTGTACTGTGCCACTCTGAGCCAGTCACTGCTACCTCTACCATGCCATTCTGAGCCAGTCATTGCACCCTGTAATATGCCCCTCTGTGCCAGTCACTGTACCATGCCCATCTGAGCCAGTCACTGGACCCTGTACCATGTCCATCTGAGCTAGTCACTGCACCCTCTCTACCATGCCCCTCTGAGCTAGTCACTGCACCCTCTCTACCATGTCACTCTGAGCTAGTCACTGGACCCTCTCTACCATGTCACTCTGAGCTAATCACTGGACCCTCTCTACCATGTCACTCTGAGCTAGTCACTGGACCCTCTCTACCATGCCCCTCTGAGCCAGTCACTAGACCGATAAAAAAGGGGAGGAAGAACACTCCTCATGCCACGTCCGCCAATTATGAGACAAGAAAGGGTACTAGGTGGGTAACCAAAATTCAGACTTTTAAGGCATGGAAACAATGGAGAGGTAATGGAAAGGCAACAAAAATAATTATAATAATATTTATTGAAAAAAGTACATGGTATATCACAATGTTCAAAAAAGGTTAAAAACATGAAACGATAATTTGTACAGTAAGCCCTTGTGCGTCACTGGACCCTCTCTACCCTGCCCCTCTGAGCTAGTCACTGGACGCTCTCTACTATGCCCCTCTGAGCTAGTCACTGTCTGGACCCTCTCTACCATGCACCTCTGAGCTAGTCACCGGATGCTCTCTACTATGCCCCTCTGAGCTAGTCAGTGGACCCTCTCTGCCATGCCCCTCTGAGCTAGTCACTGGACGCTCTCTACTATGCCCCTCTGAGCTAGTCACTGGACCCTCTCTACCATGCCCCTCTGAGCTAGTCACTGGATGCTCTCTACTTTGCTCCTCTGAGCTGGTCACTGGACCCTCTCTACCATGCCCCTCTGAGCTAGTCACTGGATGCTCTCTACTTTGCTCCTCTGAGCTGGTCACTGGACCCTCTCTACCATGCCCTTCTGCTGTATCACCAACCAAAACAACTTCATAGAGACTTTTTTCTTTACTTATATGACCTAAAGAAACAGAGAAGCTGTCCATAATTTGGAGAACTGTTTCTCCTTTGAAGCTAAATCCATATCTCTTTCCTCCTTAGTTGTCTCTTTTTTCTTTTTGTGCCCCATTCACACCTTAAAGTAGAAGTCCACCTTAACACTAAAATACTTGCATCTACAGACATCCATGATCTAACACTAACCTATCTAACCCCGTAAAGAAAAAAATCAGTATGCATACATTTTCTGCAGCTGCTCTGACCTGTTCACACGCTGAGCTGTCATCTGCAACTTCGCTGTAGAGGCGGGTGCAGAGCACACATCCGAGAACGGAAGCCCCATAGTAAGTCTATAAGTGACTTCACTCCCCATTCATTTCACATCCATTGCTAGTTGTGTCCTCTGCAGAGCTTCTGTCACTGGAGACCGGACCGGAGTGGCTTCAAAAAAGGTATATATACTGATTTCTTCTTTACGGGGCACATTAACACTTGTGTACTTCTGTACTTCCCATGATAGGCGACATGCTAGAAGCAACAAAACATACTGTGAATAGGTTCAAATTAAAAGAGAAGCATGGGATTTCCTGAAAAAAAAAAAAATTATACTTACCTAGGTGGATGCAGTATCGGTGAGATGCTGGTAGGTTAATTGGCTCCTGTCTAACTTGGCCCTAGTATGTCTATGTATGAATGTGAGTTAGGGACCTTAGGTTGTAAGCTCCTTGAGGACAGGGACTGATCTGAATGTACAATATACAGTATCTCACAAAAGTGAGTACACCCCTCACATTTTTGTAAATATTTTATTATATCTTTTCATGTGACAACACTGAAGAAATGACACTACAATGTAAAGTAGTGAGTGTACAGCTTGTATAACAGTGTAAACTGAGTGAGTACACCCCTAGTGAAAATGTCCAAATTGAGCCCAATTAGCCATTTTCCCTCCCCGGTGTCATGTGATTCGTTAGTGTTACCAGGTCTAAGGTGTGAATGGAGAGCAGGTGTGTTAAATTTGGTGTTATCACTCTCACTCTCTCATACTGATCACTGGAAGTTCAACATGGCACCTCCTGGCAAAGAACTCTCTTGGGATCTAAAAAAAGAATTGTTGCTCTACATAAAGATGGCCTGGGCTATAAGAAGATTGCCAAGACCCTGAAACTGAGCTGCAGCACGGTGGCCAAGACCATACAGCGGTTTAACAGGACAGGTTCCACTCAGAACAGGCCTCCCCATGGTCGACCAAAGAAGTTGAGTGCATGTGCTCTGCATCATATCCAAAGGTTGTCTTTGGGAAATAGACCTATGAGTGCTGCCAGCATTGCTGCAGAGGTTGAAGGGGTGGGGGGTCAGCCTGTCAGTGCTCAGACCATATGCCACACACTGCATCAAATTGGTCTGCATGGCTATCATCTCAGAAGGACACCTCTTCTAAAGATGATGCACAAGAAAGCCAGAAAACAGTTTGCTGAAGACAAGCAGACTAAGGACATGGTTTACTGGAACCATGTCCTGTGGTCTGATAAGACCAAGGAATACTTATTTGGTTCAGATGGTCTCAAGCATGTGTGGTGGCAACCAGGTGAAGAGTACAAAGACAAGTGTGTCTTGCCTACAGTCAAGCATGGTGGTGGGAGTGTCATGGTCTGGGGCTGCATGAGTGCTGCCAGCAATGGGGAGCTACAGTTCATTGAGGGAAGCATGAATGCCAACATGTACTGTGACATACTGAAGCAGAGCATGATCCCCTCCCTTCGGAGACTGGGCTGCAGGGCAGTATTCCAACATGATAACGACCCCAAACACACCTACAAGACAACCACTGCCTTGCTAAAGAAGGTGATGGACTGGCCAAGCATGTCTCCAGATCTAAACCCAATTGAGCATCTGTGGGGCATCCTCAAATGGAAGGTAGAGGAGTGCAAGGTCTCATCCAGCAGCTCTGTGATGTTGTCATGGAGGAGTGGAAGAGGCAACCTGTAAAGCTCTGGTGAAGTCCAGGCCCAAGAGGGTTAAGGTAGTATTGTAAAAAAACGGTGCTCACACAAAATATTGACAATTTGGGCCCAATTTGGACACTTTCAATTAAGGGTGTACTCACTTTTGTTGCCAGCGGTTTAGACATTAATGGTTGTGTGTTGAGTTATTTTGAGGGAACAGCAAATGTACACTGTTATACAAGCTGTACACTGACTACTTTACATTGTAGCAAAGTGTAATTTCTTCAGTGCTGTCACATTAAAAGATATAAAATTTACAAAAAGATGAAGGGTGTACTCACTTTTGTGAGATGCTGTATATGTGAAGCGCTGTGTAAATTGACAGCACTATATAAGTACCTGTAATAAATAAAAAACTCCATGGGGCCAAAAACACCCAAGACCTAAGACATCTGTTACGATGAAACATGTCAGGCAGGCTGACATCCGTACGCTAATTGCTGCAGCCGTTTGTTCCTATCATTGATGCATGCTGTTTTAAGCTTCAACTGTAAGTTACTACAATAAAAGTTTTTTAATCTATCATTACGGGCTTCACTATGGGTCCTTCATTTTCTTTTCTCGGATATATGATGACTACATGCCTGAATGCCTAAATTCTGAAGTGACCATTGGGAGATGTTTATATGTGAAGGAAATCCCACGGATGTTGTGGTCTGATGAGGGGTTCCAGTGGGCTGGATTTGCTGGATGCTATTGAGAATTTTTCATCTATGCCTAATCCTTAACACCTTCTGGTAAGCAGACTACATTACCACATGGTGACGAGTGACTCTTTCTACATCTGCACAATATATTTGGATTCCTCCCACTCTTCAATTTCATTTTGAACTTTTCAGCGCCGCAATAATTTTTATGCATGTGACTTTTTGTTTGTTATCGTTGAATTTTGCTGGCCGCTTGCTTTTTTCAGTTCAGCGCGAATTTTTACTTGTTTTATGCCAAAAACACCCAAACCTGTGTGAAAGTAGCTCATATACCGTATTTATCGGCGTATAACACGCACTTTTTTCCCCTTAAAATCAGGGGAAAGTCGCAGGTGCGTGTTATACGCCGATCCCCTGCGATCCGACCTGTCATATTTTCAAAATCGCCGATCGCGATTTGAAAATGGCGCCGCCGGCGCCGAAATACACAGAGCCGGTCCTCGGCTCTTTCCGGCGGCTGTCGTTCATTTTCGGCTCCACTCGTAGTCCCGAGCGGAGCTATCCGAACCTACTCGGCTAGGTTCGGATAGCTCCGCTCGGGACTACGAGTGGAGCCGAAAATGAACGACAGCCGCCGGAAAGAGCCGAGGACCGGCACTGTGTATTTCGGCGCCGGCGGTGCCATTTTCAAATCGCGATCGGCGATTTTGAAGCCCAGAATGGCCGGGATCACTGGGGGAAGGCTGCACTGGGGAAGGCTGCACTGGGGAAGGCTGCACTGGGGAAGGCTGCACTGGGGAAAGCTGCACTGGGGAAGACTGGACTGGGGAAGGCTGCACTGGGTAAAGCTGCACTGGGGAAGACTGCACTGGGGAAGGCTGCACTGGGTAAAGCTGCACTGGGGAAGTCTGCACTGGGGAAGTCTGCACTGGGGAAGTCTGCACTGACAAGGCTGCACTGGGGAAGTCTGCACTGGGGAAGGCTGCATTGACAAGGCTGCACTGGGGAAGGCTGCATTGACAAGGCTGCACTGGGGAAGGCTGCACTGACAAGGCTGCACTGACAAGGCTGCACTGACAAGGCTGCACTGACAAGGCTGCACTGACATGGCTGCACTGACAAGGCTGCACTGACAAGGCTGCAATGATGGGCGTTTAAATGTAAGTTTTTTTTCCCTTCAACTTCCCTCCTAAAAGTTTTTTTTTCCTTAAAATTCCCTCCTAAATTGGGGTGCGTGTTATACGCCGGTGCGTGTTATACGCCGATAAATACGGTATATAGCGATGTAGTTGCCGCTAGTAACAAACAATACACCAATTCACCCCGCTGCCAGACTTCATACATCACTTGCAGAGACAATGAACAGTCTTTTGCTGGTTTTGTTTTTGTTGTTTTATTGGGGAGTACAACTTGGATGGGGGAAAGGGGATATGGAATGCCCATAGAACCTTTAATTGCCATCATATTTTAAGATTTAAGCCCAATAGCACATAGTTAGAGCCAGAAGATTTGATATGCATTTTTACTGAGTATGAATCTCCTCCTGCATCTCTATGCAGACTCCTCTGCGTAACTCCCGCAGACAATTCCTTCCAAGAATTCCCCATCCATCACCTTTTGAAGGATGAAGACATCACCTTTGACTGTGTAAAAGTGATGCTCTCAGAACTTCTTCACATGTACACACTTATTTCCTCCTGCACAAACTTATGGTTACTGAGGTAAAGTAATGTCACATCTTCTTCTTTTGAGCAATAAGGACCCATTCCGAATAAGCCCCTAAGCAGGCTCTGGTTGCTCACAGCTACTAAGCCTGAGGCCTGCAACACCTCTCCCCGGAGGCCCAGTAGTCTAAAAGCTTTCTCCTGGATGGTGGACTACTGTTCCCAGCCAGCCCAACTTGCAAATCCTGTGCCCTCGGGCCACATCAATTTGACACAGATCCCCACAGTCTCTCCTCTGATCCAGGACTCCCCATCATTCACAGTGTGACTGATGAAGACTTTGCTAATGACCGTGTAGAAGCAAAGTTCCCTCACAGACTTCCTGGCACATCCAGTCCTCCACTGTGGTAACACTCACCGACCTTTAACCGCCTTGACTCCTTGATGAGGAACTTGACCGGACCATACGTTCAGACAGCTTCACCTGCCCCCTCTGCTCCAAGAGTTCTTTATCACCGACCGTGTGGTGACTAAGACAATGCCAATGACCATGTAGAGGCAAAGTTTCTTCACAGATTCTCCCTGGGCCTCCTCCTGCGATCGTAGCACCCCTCCCCCAGATGGGGATGCCCTCCTGCTGCTGCCTAGTATTCCATTCCTCACTTCACTCAGCCGACTTCTTCCCCCAGTGGCATGTTACCTCAGCTTATATAGGAGGCTCGCCCCCTGCCAATACCAGATGGGGATTGGTCAGGGCTCCCACACAAGCTGCCTGCCACTCCAGTCCCAGGCCCTGCCCCTCTTCCAGAATATTCTCTCTGGAAGCAGGGGAGGCGCCTCAGAACCAAAGCACAGGTGGCCACACCCACTGCTACTCTGACCACTCCCAGCCCCCAGATCAAAACAGACAGGCCTAGCTTGCATCATAGGCCTGCCTAAATTTGCCCGTGCTGACAGTACCGAGTAAAAAACTATTACCAACACCTACTTATTGGTAGATGGTGCTACATTCACCCCCCACCAAAATCACAGATGGCCTCAGCTGTGGAAAAAAAAATTTCCAAAAATTCCTCCTGGGCCCAGGAGTAAAGACATCCCATATAATTTGGTTGGATGGGGAAAGGATACAAACTTGGACGGGGTTTTTGTATAAAAGTACAAAAATAAAGTATATACACTCTGATCATATACTTACAATGTACATTTAACACACACATATCCTAATCTACAGGTCCCTGTAGCTACATCTATTCAAGCGGAGACCGAGCGCTGCTCCTTTGTGAGCAATACTCTGCCTACCGCAGGTCTTCATCTGTTTTCCCGCGGTGGAGATGGACAGCTGTCACATCCCTGCATTCATAAGAGAAGACAAAACACACACACTCTATCTATACAACTATCTATACATCGGTTCAGCAGGTAGAGGGGGTTATGATCCTCCATGTGATAAAGAAAATACATTCTTTCAGACTGTATCAAGGGTGGCATGTTGTTTTGTTTTACTGTCACTCCTGCAAGAGGGATCTAAGGGGACCTCCTGCTGGATACAATCCAAACAGACATGCCATTTGCTCAAAAGAAACCTTCTAGTTGCTCCTAGGTGGAGGGGCCCCTCCCAAAAGTCAGGTAGCAAAAAGGTTTAACAGGGACAGTGCACCCTAGTGTCCATGACCACTTCCTGTCAGGCACTCTGGGTGGCGGGCAAAAGCTGTCCCTGTGAAATTTTGAAATTGTCATTGAAGAAACCCACCCAGGGCCTGCCCTGTCCTTGCAGTCCTGATGGCCGGTTCCATGTGGGCTGCACATCATATCAGTCCTCCTTACACATAGAATCTCCTCTGGCTATCCCCTTCTCCTCTGATGGAAAATAGTCCCAAACCAGGTCACCCCCCCCCCCCCCACTGTCCCAGTGAGTCCTCAATGACGTCTATGGTTTGGGCTGGGACATAGGGATAATCTAAGCCCCACTCCAAGGCGACCCTCCTTTGTACTTCCCACTGGAACCGTGAGAGTTGGGGTAACTCCTTAAGTTTTCCTGTTCCTGGCAGGACGCAGGCATCAGGGGCCTTGATGACCCATTGCCTGTATGTGTGTGCCCTGGTCTGGGTAGTGGATGGCTGATTTGTGAAGATTCTGCTGGCTTGCAATGGGGTCCATGCTGGGGACTGTGGTTCCTCCATTGCAACAGATAGGGTGTCAACAGAGGGGGAATCTCCGGTCTCCCACTCCTCTTCACTGGAGCCCTCCTCAGGGGAAGACCAGGAAAATAACTTCTCCACCGACCCGAACCTCTCCAGCACTCTAGGCGAACCCCAGTCTATGACCCGGCCCTCGCTTACCTTATCCAGCTTACATGAAGGTACTGCCTCCTACAGCGTGGGCTCCCTCCGGATGGGCACAGCAAGGGTCTTACTTGGAGCCGGCTCTTCAGGGATATCAACCAGAGGCCCACACTGACCCCTGCAGCCTCCGGGCCCCTGGCCAGGCCATGGGTCTCCACAGCAGTCTCTTTCTCCCATATGTCCCAGAACTCTGAGGTGGACACACCTGTTGGTTGTTCTTCTCCATCACTGGCAAGTAATCCTTGGCCCTCTCCGGCCTTCCGAATATCCTGCGGCTGCAGCATGCATAGTCCTGTGAATGGATGGATATTATAATATTAGCTAATAAAACGAAAAAAGACCGAAAATGTTGAAAAAAACAAAACAAAAAAAATGTCATAGTTTGTAATAACATTATGAAAACAGGTAATTTTTCTCTTTCGTTGATGTGCGCAGATGAGGCTGCACTAATGGCCACTGATAGTGCACTGATGGGCACTGATAAGGCAGCTCTGATCGGCACTGAGAGGTCGCACTGATGGTTGGCACTGATGGGCACTGATGGGGGCACTGATAGGTGGCACTGATGGACACTGGTAAGCACTGGTAGGTGACACTGATAGGCAGCACAGATAGGTGGCACTGATGGGCATTGATTGGAAGCATTGGTGGGCATTGATAGGTGGCACTAGTGGGCACTGGTAGGTGGCACTGGTGGGCACTGGTAGGTGACACTGATGGGCACTGACAGGTGGCACTGGTGGACACTGCATAACAGCAGTGCTTCTCCGTGTGAGGGACTAATGTCCCTCTGACAGAAGCCGGTGATCGGCTTTTTTTTCCCCCTCACGCTGACAGCGTGAGGGGAAAAAAAAAAGATTACTGATCTTCTGTTTACATCACGTGATCAGCTGTTATTGGCTGACAGCTGATCACATGGTAAGGGGCCCGGGATCTCATAGACATGGTGATCACAGAGCGCGCCGCGCGTGCCCTGCAGGGACGCGCTGACAGCGCATGCACGGGAGGATGTCTATGGACGCCCTCCCGGCAATTAGGGCCTGCGCTGTAGCCGTATTTCGGCTATGGCATGGGCAGGAGGAGGCTAAGTGACTTCTGAAGGCAATTGGTTCCACTAGATTTTAGTTAGAGGTATTATGCCCTGTACACATGGTCGGACATTGATCGGACATTCCGACAACAAAATCCTAGGATTTTTTCCGACGGACGTTGGCTCAAACTTGTCTTGCATACACACGGTCACATAAAGTTGTCGGAAAATCCGATCGTTCTGAACGCGGTGACGTAAAATACATAAGTCGGGACTATAAACGGGGCAGTAGCCAATAGCTTTCGTCTCTTAATTTAATCTGAGCATGCGTGGCACTTTGTGCGTCGGATTTGTGTACACACGATCGTAATTTCCGACAACGGATTTTGTTGTCGGAAAATTTTATAGCAAGCACTCAAACTTTGTGTGTCGGAAATTCCGAAGGAAAATGTGTGATGGAGCCTACACACGGTCGGAATTTCCGACAACAAGGTCCTATCACACATTTTCCGTCAGAAAATCCAACCGTGTGTACAGGGCTTTAGAGTAAAGGGGGCTGAATACAAATGCACGCCAAACTTTTCAGGTATTTATTTGTAATAAATTTTGAAAAACATTTATTATTTTTCTTCCACTTCACAATTATGTGCCACTTTGTTTTGGTCTATCACATAAAATGCCAATAAAATACATTTATGTTTTTGGTTGTAACATGACAAAATGTGGAAAGTTTCAAAGGGTATGAATATTTTTTCAAGGCACTGTAACTTTTGCATAAACCAATAAATATACGCTTAGTGGGATTTTTTTTTTTTTTTTTTTTGCCAAAAACATGTAGCAGAATACATATCGGTCTAAATATATGAAGAAAAAAGATTTTTTTTAAATAGTTTTATTGGATATGTTTCATAGCAGAAAGTAAAAAATATTGATTTTTTTTTGTTTGTTTATAGCGCAAAAAATAAAAAACGCGATTAAATACCACCAAAAGTAAAATTCTATTTGTGGGGAAAAAATTACATAAAGTTTACTTGGGTACAGTTTCACACGACTGCGCAATTGTCAAAGTAACGCAGTGCCGTATCTCAAAAAAAATGGCCGGTCATGAAGGGAGTTAATCTTCCGGAGGCCAAGTGGTTAGTAAAAAGATTGAATTATAAATGTAAAAAAAAGATTCAGGAAATGAGCTTTAGGTTACTAGGGATGGAAGCTTTCAGGATTTTAGGATAACTTAGATTCCTTCGTCAGGCTTTATATATTTCTGAAAAATTATCCTGAAACCCACATATTTATACAGAGACAGGGCAATGAAATAGACATGGTTTAAAAAGAACATCTATTTTTTTACACACTTTAGTGATAAAGGTTATTAAAGGAGATAAGAGATGAGAGTTTAGAATTGTTGACTCAGAGATAAGGATTCTAGGCAGGTGAGAGTTGTGTCTTATCTTTGAGTCAATTACCCCAGTAACACTTCTGAACTCTGATCTCTTATCTCTTAAAATAGCCTTTATCATTAAAAGTGTCAAAAAATAGTTGTATATTTTAACTGTGTACAAATATGTGGGTTTCAGAAATGCATAAAGCCTGACAAAGAGATCTAAGTAAGGCACCTTCAGATCCACCTGTCAGTTTTTCAGGCAGACCTGATTGGACACTGCATTGTCCTCTATGGAGCTGCATATGTCAGCTGTCACATGTCCACTGACACCCGCCACCATCCGATCCTGTCTGCCAAACAGATGGTGGTCCTATTTTCCATCTGTCCGACGGATCGGATCGAATGGCATCAGATGGAAACGGACAGGCGGTTCGTTTCCATCTGATTGCTGCATAGAGGAGAGCGGGACTATATCCATGTCCACGTTGCAAAGCGGAGCTGACACTGACCTATTCTGAAAATTTACATTTTTACATTTTTAGTAACTTAAAGGGGTTGTAAAGGTTCACGTTTTTTCACCTTAGTGCATTCTATGCATTAAGGTGAAAAAACATCCGACAATGCCGGCCCCCCAGCCCCCCCCCCCGTTTTACTTGCCTGACCCCTTGAAAGTCCCGCGCTCGCTCCCAACATCCTCTTCACTGCTAAGCCTGGCCGTTGATTGTCTAGAGTGGATGGATTGAAAGCAGTGCAGCCATTGGCTCGCACTGCTGTCAATCACATCCAATGACGCGGAGCGCCGGGGAGTGCCGGCTGTATCACGGGAGCGCGCCCACAAGAACTAAACACCATGCGAGGGAGCTCGCATTAAGGTGTTTAGTTCTTGCGGGGAGGAGCTGAGACAGCTGCCGAGGGACCCCAGAAGACCAGGTTCGGGGCCACTCTGTGCAAAACGAGCTGCACAGTGGAAGTAAGTATACCATGTTTGTTATTTAACCACTTGCTTACTGGGCACTTAAACCCCCCTCCTGTCCAAACCAATTTTCAGCTTTCAGCGCTGTCACACTTTGAATGACAATTGCGCCGTCATACAACACTGTACCCAAATTAAATTTTTATCATTTTTTTCTCACAAATAGAGCTTTCTTTTGATGGTATTTGCTCACCTCTGTAGTTTTTAGTTTTTGTTAAAAAAATTGAAAAAGACAGAATTAAAAAAAAAAAATTATATTTTTTTATATTTTGTTATAAAATTTTGCAAACAGGTAATTTTTCTCCTTCGTTGATGTACGCTGATGAGGCGGTACTGATGGGCACCGATAGGTGGCAGTGATGGGCACTGATTGCTTAAACTGGCAGCACTGCTAGGTGGCACTGATTAGCACCACTAGTGGGCATTGATAGGTGGCACTTGTGGGCATTGATAGGTGGCACTTGTGGGCACTGATAGGTGGCACTGCTGGGCACTGTAGGCACTGGTACGTGGCAAGGGCAGGTGGCACTTGCAGGCACAGATGAGGCATATGTGCCTCCTTCCTCTTTGGGACTGATGTCCCTTTGACATAAGCCGGTGATCTGCTTTTTTTTCTCCTCACGCTGTCAGCGTGAGGAGAAAAAAAAATTGATCACAAGCTTTTGTTTACATCATGTGATCAGCTGTCATTGGCTGACAGCTGAGCACATGGTAAGGGGCCGAGACCGGCCCCTTACTCGGATCTGTGATCATCCGAGTCTCCGTGACTCGGTGATCACAGCGCGCACACCGCGTGCCCTGCAGGGTGCGCGCGCACAGGGAAGGACGTCCCATGATGGCCTCCCGGAAATTGAGGTCCGCGCTATGTCACTTTATTTTTAAGACCCCTTTCACACCGAGGGCATTTTGCAGGTGCTATAGCGTTAAAAATAGTGCCTGCAATCCGCCCTCAAACAGCTGCAGCATTGTTACATAGTTACATAGTTACATAGTAGGTGAGGTTGAAAAAAGACACAAGTCCATCAAGTCCAACCTATGTGTGTGATTATGTGTCAGTATTACATTATATATCCCTGTATGTTGTGGTCGTTCAGGTGCTTATCTAATAGTTTCTTGAGGCTATCAATGCTCCCCGCTGAGACCACCGCCTGTGGAAGGGAATTCCACATCCTTGCCGCTCTTACAGTAAAGAACCCTCTACGTAGTTTAAGGTTAAACCTCATTTCTTCTAATTTTAATGAGTGGCCACGAGTCTTGTTAAACTCTCTTGTGCAAAAAAGTTTTATCCCTATTGTGGGGTCACCAGTACGGTATTTGTAAATTGAAATCATATCCCCTCTCAAGCGTCTCTTCTCCAGAGAGAATAAGTTCAGTGCTCGCAACCTTTCATCATAACTAAGATCCTCCAGACCCTTTATTAGCTTTGTTGCCCTTCTTTGTACTCGCTCCATTTCCAGTACATCCTTCCTGAGGACTGGTGCCCAGAACTGGACAGCATACTCTAGGTGCAGCCGGACCAGAGTCTTGTAGAGTGGGAGAATTGTCATTTTATCTCTGGAGTTGATCCCCCTTTTAATGCATGCCAATATTCTGTTTGCTTTGTTAGCAGCAGCTTGGCATTGCCTGCCATTGCTGAGCCTATCATCTACTAGGACCCCCAGGTCCTTTTCCATCCTAGATTCCCCCAGAGGTTCTCCCCCCAGTGTATAGATTGCATTCATATTTTTGCCACCTAAATGCATTATTTTACATTTTTCTACATTGAACCTCATTTGCCATGTAGTTGCCCACCCTATTAATTTGGTCAGGTCTTTTTGCAAGGTTTCCACATCCTGTGGAGAAGTTATTGCCCTGCTTAGCTTAGTATCGTCTGCAAATACAGAGATTGAACTGTTTATCCCATCCTCCAGATCGTTTATGAACAAATTAATTAGGATTGGTCCCAGCACAGAACCCTGGGGAACCCCACTACCCACCCCTGACCATTCTGAGTACTCCCCATTTATCACCACCCTCTGAACTCGTCCTTGTAGCCAGTTTTCAATCCATGTACTCACCCTATGGTCCATGCCAACGGACCTTATTTTGTACAGTAAACGTTTATGGGGAACTGTGTCAAATGCTTTTGCAAAATCCAGATACACCACGTCTACGCAGGGGCGGATCCGGGGGGGGGGGCAACGGGGCAATTGCCCCCTCCGAGAATGTGGATGACAGCAGACAGCACGGGCGGCGGCGGCTCCGCCGCAAGTGACAGTGCAGGCGGCTCCGCTGTGGGTGACAGTGCGGGCGGCTCCGCTGCGGGTGACAGTGCGGGCGGCTCCAGCATGGGTGACAGTGCGGGCGGCTAGGTCGGTGAGTGGGCGGGTGACAGAGGGGGGTAGCTGGGCGGCTCTGTGTGTGACTGAGTGGGCTGCTGGCCAATCAGGGAGCCGGCAGGCAGGGGAGCAGAGAGATGACATCATCTCTCACCACCCTGCGCCTGCCCTGCATCCCTGCAGTTCTGCCCTCACTGTGAAGGCAGCTGTGGGCAGCAGAGAGATTACATCATCTCTCTGCTGCCTGATTCTGGGATATAGCAAGAGACCACCTTAGCAGGAAAGTGACACGGCAGGTGACAATCCGCATCTGGTGACAGGCGACGTGGCAAGTGACAATCCGCAACGTGTGGCAGGTGACGTGGCAAGCGACAATCCGCAATGTGTGGCAGGTGACGTGGCAAGTGACAATCCGCAACGTGTGGCAGGTGACGTGGCAAGTGACAAGGTGACGTGGCAAGTTCCCCAGCCGTTTCCCCAATAAATTGCCCGCAAAAAAAGGTATTTTCTGGCATTGCCCCTCCCGAGACTAGAGTCTGGATCCGCCCCTGCGTCTACGGGCCTTCCTTTATCTAGATGGCAACTCACCTCCTCATAGAAGGTTAATAGATTGGTTTGGCAAGAACGATTCTTCGAGGGCTTTCACACCGGATCGCTGCGTAGGCAGGACGTCAGGAAAAGTCCTGTCATCAGCTTCTTTGGAGCAGTGAAGGAGCGGTGTGTTTACCGCTCCTCCACCGCTGCTCCCCATTGAAATCAATGGGGCAGCGCTGGGATACCGCCGGCAAAACGCCGCAAGTTTTAACCCTTACTCGGCCACTAGCGGGGGGTAAAAGCGCCCCGCTAGCGGCCGAAATGCGTCGCTAATCCGACGGTAAAACGCCGCTATAGGCGGCTCGGTGTGAAAGGGGTCAAAGTGTTATACTATACCTGACATTCAACCTCTAAAGCAGCATTTCTCAACCAGAGTTTCATGGAACCCTAGGCTTCTTCCTGAGGTTGATGGGGTTACTTGTGCAATGAGCAATTTCTGCCTCTAAGGTGAGTAATCACTGACAACAATAATGTTTTACGTTATCTATAAGGGGGGGATCATCCCCAATAACCACAAATGTTAAGCCAGCCATAGATGAATCTTATTTCAGCTGGTTCAGTAGGGACCGCCTGAGTTTAGATCCATCTATTGACAGGCTGATTTATCCATCAATCGACTTGGGTACAACCAGCATGTCAAATAAGTGCCAGCAGCTATAGCTGCTAGCAGTAATCACTGTATTCTCCAAGCAGGGACGACTCGCCCAACGGAGAACACAATAGCTCGGGGGGAGGGAATCAAGCGATTTTCTTTCCTGCAACCACTGGAAAATCACATAATCTCTGGTCTGATTAAGGAGCAATCTTCTCAATGACAATCATTTTAAAGTACCATAAGCTATGGATATAGTAGTTTTTAGCAGGGGTTCCCTGAGACCGGAAAGTTACTTTTAAGGGTTCCTCCATGTTAAAAAGATTAGGAAAGGCTGATCCAAAGTAGTGTATTTGTTATTTTAAAATGCCAGTGTAAAGGAAAAGAAAAACAAAATTACAGATTTAACCCTTTCGCTGCCATGTATGTAAGGCATACAAGCTATGAGTAAGCACTTTGTATAAGTGTGAAACGCGTCAGTTGTTGAGCTGTACCACTCCAGTGGTGTCTCATGTACCCTATGTTCCTGTTTTACAAATAAAAAAGAAGAATTGAATCTGTTTATCCTGGTGTGCGGCTGTCCAGGTCTTCCTATTCATCAACAGCTGGCCAGCGCAGTATGCCTTACTTCACTTGCATTCCCCCTGCATCCCCCTTCTGCTGTAGGCTTATGGTCACCCTCTGATATCTCACCCTGTCTGTCACCCCCCATCGCTCTGATCCCCCCTCTCTGTCCCTGATCCCCCGCGCCCCCCTGAGACACTGATCTGACTCTAGGGGAAGAGTGACATGTTCAGTGCTTCCTTCTATAAGGGGAGCGTTTTCCAGATGTTTCACTTCCTCTGCCTTGAAGTGGTATAATCTGGAGGTTTTTCTTGACAAAGCCCTCCAACTTGCTGTCCGAAGACCTGGGGGGAAGCATCATAAGGCTGGAATGGGCCTAGATCCTCCTGGGCCTTGTCAGCCAGGGAGCCAGATAAAGTGGTGGACTGGCTCCGCGTGTGGGATGTACCCCACTCCTTGAGGGATTGCTGCACCACACTCTTAACTAGCGATTCCATTTGATGGCTTTCACCCTCTTTTTCCCAGACCACCTTAGCATAACAAGGGTCACATAAGTACTTGCCTTCTGAGACTCGGGTCCCACATCCCCAGCAGGCTCAGCCAGAGGCGTCACCAGGGGGTGGCTATTGGGGCTACAGCCCCGAGCCTGGGGCTAATAGCCCCGAGTCTCTTGTCCCGGTCCTAGAATGCAAGGGACAGGGGCAGACTGAGCCGTGGTAGCGCTGGCTCCGGCTCCAGCTCCAGCTCCGCCCCCCCACTCTACTCTTGGTCACTGGTTGCTATAGCCGCCTAGCGGCTAGCAACCAGTGACGTCACTGCCCGGCATTCAAAGCGGAGGAGGATTGCACTTCCTCCTCCTCCGCGCTAGTGCTCATGGGGCCTGCCTTTTCTGGACTGGAGCGGCCCTCCGGTGGCGCTGTGGACCTATCAGTCCTATCCCAGCGCACTGTGACTGGAAGAGGACATCAATCGGCGCTCGGGCGGGCGGCTCTCCTCCTCTCCTCTGGCTGCCTCACACACCAGCACCACGGCTGAGCTGCTGCTGCAGGACCTGGACACAGGTAGGTCAGTCAGTGTGTGTATGGCAGGTACCAGGTCAGTGTGTGTGGGTCAGTGTATGTAGGTCAGTGTGTGTGGGTCAGGTAGGTCAGTGTAGGTCAGTGTGGGTCAGGTAGGTCAGTGTATGTCAGGTAGGTCAGTGTGGGTCAGGTAGGTCAGTGTGGGTGTGTCAGTGTATGTAGGTCAGTGTAGGTCCATGTGGGTCAGGTAGGTCAGTGTATGTCAGGTAGGTCAGTGTGGGTGGGTCAGTGTATGTAGGTCAGTGTGGGTCAGTGTGTGTGGGTCAGGTAGGTCAGTGTGTGTGGGTCAGGTGGGTCAGGTAGGTCAGTGTATGTCAGGTAGGTCAGTGTGGGTGGGTCAGTGTATGTAGGTCAGGTAGGTCAGTATGGGTCAGGTAGGTCAGTGTAGGTCAGTGTGGGTCAGGTAGGTCAGTGTGTGTGGGTCAGTGTGTGTAGGTCAGTGTGGGTCAGGTAGGTCAGTGTAGGTCAGTGTATGTAGGTCAGGGTGGGTCAGGTAGGTCAGCGTAGGTCAGTGTATGTAGGTCAGGGTGGGTCAGGTAGGTCAGTGTATGTAGGACAGGGTGGGTCAGGTAGGTCAGTGTATGTAGGTCAGGGTGGGTCAGGTAGGTCAGTGTATGTAGGTCAGTGTGTATCAGGTACACTACCGTTCAAAAGTTTGGGGTCACCCAAACAATTTTGTGTTTTCCATGAAAAGTCACACTTATTCACCACCATACGTTGTGAAATGAATAGAAAATAGAGTCAAGACATTGACAAGGTTAGAAATAATGATTTGTATTTGAAATAACATTGTTTTTACATCAAACTTTGCTTTCATCAAAGAATCCTCCTTTTGCAGCAATTACAGCATTGCACACCTTTGGCATCCGTCCACAACACTTTTTTCCAGTCTTCCTCTGTCCAATGTCTGTGTTCTTTTGCCCATCTTAATCTTTTTCTTTTATTGGCCAGTCTCAGATATGGCTTTTTCTTTGCCACTCTGCCCTGAAGCCCAATATCCCGCAGCCGCCTCTTCACTGTAGATGTTGACACTGGTGTTTTGTGGGTACTATTTAATGAAGATGCCATTTGGGGACCTGTGAGGCGTCTGTTTCTCAAACTAGAGACTCTAATGTGCTTATCTTCTTGTTTAGTTGTGCAACGCGGCCTCCCACTTCTTTTTCTACTCTGGTTAGAGCCTGTTTGTGCTGTCCTCTGAAGGGAGTAGTACACACCGTTGTAGGAAATCTTCAATTTCTTTGCAATTTCTCGCATGGAATAGCCTTCATTTCTAAGAACAAGAATAGACTGTCGAGTTTCAGATGAAAGTTCTCTTTTTCTGGCCATTTTGAGCGTTTAATTGACCCCACAAATGTGATGCTCCAGAAACTCAATCTGCTCACAGGAAGGTCAGTTTTGTAGCTTCTGGAAGGAGCTAGACTGTTTTTAGATGTGTGAACATGATTGCACAAGGGTTTGCTAATCATCAATTAGCCTTCTGAGCCAATGAGCAAACACATTGTACCATTAGAACACTGGAGTGATAGTTGCTGGAAATGGGCCTCTATACACCTATGTAGATATTGCACCAAAAACTAGACATTTGCAGTTAGAATAGTCATTTACCACATTAGCAATGTATAGAGTATATTTGTTTAAAGTTAGGACTAGTTTAAAGTTAGCTTCATTTAAAAGTACAGTGCTTTTCCTTCAAAAATAAGGACATTTCAATGTGACCCCAAACTTTTGAACGGTAGTGTAGGTCAGTGTGGGTCAGGTAGGTCAGTGTGGGTCAGGTAGGTCAGTGTATGTAGGTCAGTGTATGTCAGGTAGGTCAGTGTATGTAGGTCAGTGTGTGTGGGTCAGTGTAGGTCAGTGTAGGTCAGTGTGGGTGGGTCAGTGTATGTAGGTCAGTGTGTGTGGGTAAGGTAGGTCAGTGTGTGTGGGTCAGTGTATGTAGGTCAGTGTGGGTCAGGTAGGTCAGTGTGGGTCAGTGTGTGTGGGTCAGTGTATGTAGGTCAGTGTGTGTGGGTCAGTGTATGTAGGTCAGTGTGGGTCAGGTAGGTCAGTGTAGGTCAGGTGGGACAGGTGGGTCAGGTAGGTCAGTGTGGGTCAGGTAGGTCAGTGTGTGTGGGTCAGTGTATGTAGGTCAGTGTCGGTCAGGTAGGTCAGTGTATGTCAGGTAGGTCAGTGTATGTAGGTCAGTGTGTGTAGGTCAGTGTGGGTCAGGTATTTCAGTGTGTGTGGGTCAGGCAGGTCAGTGTGTGTGGGTCAGTGTATGTAGGTCAGGTAGATCAGTGTATGTCAGGTAGGTCAGTGTAGGTAGGTCAGTGTGGGTCAGGTAGGTCAGTGTGGGTGGGTCAGTGTATGTAGGTCAGTGTGGGTCAGGTAGGTCAGTGTATGTAGGCCAGTGTATATCAGGTAGGTCAGTGTATGTAGGTCAGTGTATGTCAGGTAGGTCATTGTATGTAGGTCAGTGTGGGTCAGTGTATGTAGGTCAGTGTGGGTCAGGTAGGTCAGTGTGGGTGGATCAGTGTATGTCAGGTAGGTCAGTGTAGGTCAGTGTGGGTCAGGTAGGTCAGTGTATGTAGGTCAGGGTGGGTCAGGTAAGTCAGTGTATGTAGGTCAGTGTATATCAGGTAGGTCAGTGTATGTCAGGTAGGTCAGTGTGTATCAGGTAGGTCAGTGTATGTCAGATAGGTCAGTGTGGGTCAGATAGGTCAGTGTATGTAGGTCAGTGTATGTCAGGTAGGTCAGTGTATGTAGGTCAGTGTATGTCAGGTAGGTAGGTCAGTGTGTGTATGTCAGGTAGGTCAGTGTATGTCAGGTAGGTCAGTGTATGTTGGTCAGTGTGGGTCAGGTAGGTCAGTGTGGGTCAGGTAGGTCAGTGTATGTAGGTCAGTGTATGTCAGGTAGGTCAGTGTGTGTCAGGTAGGTAGGTCAGTTTAGTGGTCAGCATTGATGGGCACCGGTAAGCCAGGCAGTAACCAGCAAGTCAGCCTACCCCCGCCACACAACCCCTCCGCCCAACCAAAAAAACCCAGCGCCACTAGAGGCCCCCCCCCCCCCCGTGCCGGCCTTGGATTTCGGGCTGAAGCCCCTGGTCTTTTTGACACCTAGCAACGCTCCTGGGCTCAGCGATCAGAGCGGCTGTCGTGGCCGTGGGTGACTGGGTGTGGTGTCTGGAGGAGGAATGGGAGCATATCCTCTGTCGATGGGTCTCAGATGGAGAGTCACGTCTGGACCTGGATAAGGAAGGTTGACGTTGCAGCTTGGCAAGGTCCCTGTCATCTTGGACAGTAAACAATGGCCTGTCCATGGCACCCTGGCAGACAAATATGTGACGATCCTGCAGACCTGTAGGAACACTGACACGTCCTAGGAGAAAGGAGTACAAACAGCAGGGTAGCTTCCCCTTTAAGAGCCATCTCAGCCCCCCTCCCCCTGCACCATAGCCCCAGGCTGGAGCTTACCTTGACCTGAGAACCTGGTGCCTGGGAGAGCTGTCGCAAGCTGCCCACAGTAATCCCCAATATGACAGGGGCTCACAGGGATTTAAATATCCCCACCGTAATAACATCACCGCAGAGCGCCTGCGCAGCCACCGGGTCCCCGGGTAGTACCGCGCATGCACAAAACCAAGCCACGGTTTCATCCAAGGATCGCGCATGCGCAGAAGCGAGCCGGAGCCACGACCCAGAAGAGGGAGCCATGTCCTGGAATGCTCCTGCGTTCCTGGAGCCATAGATGGAAAAAAAAGCAGAGAGAAGGGCAAAGAAAAAGGCACATGAGGGGAGACATACAAGGGGCAAATAAACAAAAACTGCTGCCATGGAGGAATCTTGAGACCTGCCAGCCTATCCACCACGCCTGGGCATACAAATGCCATCCCCACCACTGGACACAGAGGCCTGGAGCCACGCACCCGCCCATGGCTGGGCCCTGGTCTATCCTGACACCGCTAGAATGTATGCCCGGCATCAAACTCGTTCAATTGTATGTCCGTAAATGTAAGTGCATTGCTTGTAGGTCCCATGAGGAGGACAAAAAAGGACGCAGTCTCTAGCGGCAAGCTCAAATTTATGGGAGTGGGGTCCTATAGCATTGGAGAGGAGGCGGGGTTAACCCACACGTAGACTGCCATGGAGTCTGTCCTGCCCCCCGATTGGTACCAATCACTCACTGTGTTAATTCATAACTGAAGCCTAGTAAACATTGTTTACTAGGCTTTCAGTTTGTGAATGAACAGAAATCATCTGTATAGAGGGCTTCCTGTTCATTCTTTCATTCAGTGCAGAGAAGGGCATTGGGAATTTGTGTCTTCTTTCTCTGTCTCAAAAGTGGGCACCAGGGATGTTTTGCCAAAGCCCCTTTCCCCAACAGTGCTATTTAAAAAAAGAAATTCAATCAAAATAAAATTGTTAAAAGATAATTAAAAATGTTTTTTTAAATAATAAAAAAATAAATAAAACATAATGAAGGCCTCATTCACATGGGCATACTACAGCACACACCTGTAGACATGTGCATGATGAAAAAAATAGTTTAGATTTGTTATTCTAGTTACTTTGTTTCATTAAATCCGGTTGATTCGTTTAATTTGTCATCGGAATTGTCTTCTTTCGAATTTTCTTTGAATTTACTGTCATTTTTCGTTTTGAAACGTTCAAATCTATAAATTTCGAATCGGTCGAAAAGAAAATGTTATATTTTTTTTTTTATTATTCGAATGCAGCAAAGTGAACAAACAAAAGAAAAATCTTCACCAAATCATTACAATGACTCTTTAAATCGCCTTTGGCTTAACAAAAACAGCATTATTTCAAAATGGTACTCTAATAACACACACAGTCTTTGATTTCAGAAATATGTTTACAATTCGAATTTGAATGGAATTCATTGTAAAATTCTATTCAAATTTCAATTTGAACTTCGGAAATTTGGATGAATTGCGTTTCGTTATTCGGAGCATTCAGTAAACTTCGTTTATGACGTAATTCGGGTATTCAGATATATCCAAATAATGAAAGATTTGTTCGCATATTAATTAGGAACAAAACAAACTGCACATGTCTACACACCTAAGCGAGGGCTGTGTTTGCCAGCACAGGGTTGCACATGTGTTCTGTTGACCTGTCATTAAAGTGTACAGGCTTGTTGACCACAGCTAGCCGCTCACAGGTGGCAAAAGAGCAGCTGCTCCCAATTTAACAGCCGTGTAGGTGTCGGTACGTGGCCCCGAAGCACACTGTCTGTATTTGGGGCGTGCACCCGCACAGATGTCAGACTGGGAGCCGCAGCTGTGTCCCAATTGATGTGAATGGGACTGCCTGCACGGGAATGCATGGAACACCTGCGCATCCCTCTGCGGGCAAACATGGCATTCGCATGAGTGTACACTATAGTATAGAACACAATCAGTGCAGCGCAACAATAAAATTAACATGTAACAATTCAAATAGAAACACAGTTCCAACATAAGAGATGTTCCTCCACTGTGTGCACAGTGCCTGATGTCAAAACGAGACAGTGATCAAAGATGAATGAAGCCCATCTACCACAGACAGTCCTAACCTCTCACCTCAAATTTTCAACCTGAAACAGGTCACACAGCATGTATCCCACACCAGGGTGCATCGATATCCAGCAAATTCCAGGAATTCCCTATATATATTACAGCGGGCCATCTACGTTACTCCAAACCCACTGACGAAGTCTCGCCCATAGGCCGTAACGTGTATGGGGGGAGGAGTCACGACCATCTCATGGCGACCATCTTTCTGGTTGGAAACTTTCAATGTATATAAATAAGTTGCGCTCATATACAGCGTGAGTGAACACAAAAAATGATTAAATAATGAAATAAAGTGAAATAAAGTGCAAGTGCAACACAACTATAAAACTCTATAAGGAAAGATTCTGCATATAAAGGAATGAAAAAAACATATTGAGTCCACGTATAAAGGATTCCACAGTGTGAGAGGGAATGATTCCAATGAGGTGATGAACTCCAGGTCACTTCCACCGTCACCAAGGAGATGGGGGTATCTTGATTAGAAAAAACCCACTTGATACGTGGGGACTCTTACTGGAACTGGTGGACCCCCTAAAGAGAAAGGTCATATACGCCACCAGACTTAGCCCTCTGCAGGGTCTATAGGTCCTCCTTGTCACTGGAGCTCTCCGACAGTGGCTGGAAGTCCTCCTCAAAATCCAACTTGAAAATGGGAAATCACGTTGTTTTCACCAAGTGGCAGTTATTATATCTGTAAGTATTGTGGACCAAGCAATCTGTCAATGTATGAAAGCTTTTGTTATTCTGAAGAAATTCATGTGTGTTTGTGCCTCGGCACGGACAAATACACATGGATTTCTTCAGAATAACAAAAGCTTTTATACATTGACAGATTGCTTGGTCCACAATACTTACAGATATAATAACTGTCACTTGGTGAAAACGACGTGATTTCTCATTTTCAAGTTGGATATTCAGGAGGACTTCCAGCCACTGTCGGAGAGCTCCAGTGACAAGGAGGACCTATAGACCCTGCAGAGGGCTAAGTCTGCTGGCGTATATGACCTTGCTCTTTAAGGGGTCCACCAGTTCCGGTAAGATTCCCCACGTATCAAGTGAGTTTTTTCTATTCAAGATACCCCCATCTCCTTGGTGATGGTGGAAGTGACCTGGAGTTCATCACCTCATTGGAATCACCCCCTCTCACACTGTGGAATCCTTTCTGCGTGGACTCAATATGTTTTTTTTCATTTCTTTTTATGCTGAGTCTTTACTTATAGACTTATATTTGTGTTGCACTTGCACTTTATTTCACTTTATTTCATTTATTTAATCATTTTTTGTGATCACTCATGCTGTATATGAGCGCAACATATTTATATACATTTTTTGCACTGTGGAGATATCTGATAGTTTTTGTTGCTGCTGTATATGTTTATTGCACGCTCTAGTGCGGTATAACCCCTTATATGGAAACTTTCAATGCCTATACGCCTGCACTTGGCTGAAGTGCTTTTTTGTGAGTTTTTTTTTCTTCTTTTTGCTGCAAATAAAATCTATGAAACGGAGAGCACTAGATCTCTATTTTCATTTACATATACACTGTGTGGTGAGATCGATTTGAACATCACTGATTTGCTGGATATTGATGCCCTCTGGTGTGGTATACATGCTGTGTGACCTGTTTCAGGTCGAAAATTTGAGGTGAAAGGCTAGGACTGTCTATGGTGGACGGGCTTCATTTACCCTTGATCAATGTCTTGTTTTGACATCAGGCATTGTGCACACAGAGGAGGAACATCTCGTATGTTGGGACTGTGTTTCTTTTTGAATTGTTACATGTCAATTTTATTGTTGCACTGCACTGATTGCACTGACTGTGTTATATATTATTTTCTAGGCTTATTTTGCATTATCCTTGTAGTGTTCAGCTGGCAACTATCTCATTTCCTCTTTATGTTTGACTGCCCTGAATATTTCTTGTTTTGTGTACACTATAGTATACCTGTGTGACAAAGGCCTAAGGGCTCATGCATACAGGTGCTCTGGCCCATACAGTGTGATGAGCTGTTTGTAAAGGCAACATTCACATGGGTGAATAGTCACAGTGAAAATGACAGTGGCAGGAATCTGCTGATTCCTGCTGCATTTTTGCAACCTATGAGTGGCTAGCTCCAGTCAACAAGCCTGTACACTTTAATGACAGGTCCTCAAAAGCCGCAACTTAGGGTTGCCATCTGTCCGGGAATTTACCTAGGCAATCTGGGCTTTGAATCATGTGTCTGGGTTTCAGTCTGCCTCAAACCTGGACACATTCAGACCGGACTGTGGCTCCCTTTATGCAGGCTTCCGGAAGAGTCAGTCTATTGCAGAGGGATGGATATGACATGAAGTTGTCAGTATAGTGTATAGTGTCTTCCCTTCACCCTTTACAATGTGGGCTGCTTTTAACCATGAAGGGCTCAGCAATCTAAGCATATTTTATGGGCACAAGAATGCTTTTGTTTTATTAACCCATGCCTCTTCAAGCTCCTTTCACTGTTAATGCAATTTCACCACACACACTGTTTGCCATGGTGTGCATAGCACGCTGAATTACTACTCTCCCTGGGGCACTTTAAGGTGTACCGGGTCTTTTACAATCCTATAGTGTATGGTACAAAAATAATTTGCTGTGCGTTGCTAAGGTGTTCGGGCTTGTCTTGAAGAAAAGGTGGCAACCCTATCGCAACGATGTGGCTGTTTGAACAGTCAACAATTATCTGCGGTGATCACTGCTGGATGCACACAAGGTGCACAGGAATACATGGTAATGCGTGTCTTGACACAATTCACAGATGTGAGTGGGTTCTGAACCTGCTGGGACTGCTGAGATTCCAAGAATCCATGATGGTGGCTTCCAGGAGCAGTCTCAGAACCTTTGTATGTCTACACAAGGGATGCTTTTACAGGTAAAAGACATGCCCAAGATATGTTAAATACACATATTATCTTATGGGAAGATTGTTGTTGAATTGAATGGTCTAGTGAGGGGGTGTCTTTAAGGGCTCATTCACATGAGCTTTGCCTTCTGAAGAGCAATCTGCATCCAGATTGCTATTTAGAGAGCATTTGACAGGCACTGAAGAGGCATTGTATCACCTCTTCACTAACCTGGTTTGGGAGGGGCACAGATTGGCCCAATTCACTTAAATGGGTCGTGTTCAGTGGGCGCGACACTTGCCAAAGCAATAGAAGGTATTCTTCCTGCCATGGCCACGAAGCAAGGCATTGCGGCCACTACATGTGTACACCCTGCCCACTGCTTCTGCAGCTAAGGGGGGTATTGGTTGGTGTGGAAGGGCGGTAAAAAGTGTAACTTAACTGCGGGGTTAAAACAATGCCTCAACCGCTAGTGTGAATGAGCACTAAGGGTGATAAAAGAAATGGTACAGCATTCTAATGCCTGCAGTTTTTTTGCTACAAATGTGTCCCCTAAGCGACTTGCAGCGCGACTGCCTCAGGCGACTGGACACGACAGGGGCGGCGACTTGCAAGACGACTTCTATATAGAAGTCTATGCAAGTCGCCTCAAGTCGCCCCCAAAGTAGTACAGGAACCTTTTTCTAAGTCGGAGCGACTTGCGTCGCTCCAATTAGAACGGTTCCTTTGTACAGAACGGGACGCTACTTGTCAGGTGGCTAGGTCGCCTGACAAGTCGTCCTAGTGTGAACCGACCATTATTATCATACTGAACCCATCCACTTTCTGTAACAACAGTCCATTGGTTCTTATTGCTGCTCTTCCTCTCTCAATGAGCTAACTTGCACACATATATCTTTGCATATTATTAGTGGTTCTTTTTCATAAACAAATTCTGACCCTATATGTCTTATGAGGGAGGGACAATGTAATTTAGCTTAATCTTGCTAACCTCTCTTCTCAGTGGAAAATTCAAGAGTTTTTCATAAGCCTTGCAAATGTGAAAGGCTCTCATCTGATCCCACTCAGATACTGTACAGTATATCTGTATCTGTATTCTGAACATATTCATGTTGTAGTGGGGAATATGGAAAGCTTGACTTTCCAAGGCTCCACACCCACCACATTCACTACTTGGGCAATCCCAATTGGGCTTTCATAATTAGAAAATTATAGAAGAGCAGTAGGAACCCCACAATATGGTCAGGGGCACCAAAACTCCAAGATGGGAGGAAACATACCTAGGATCTGGAGCAAGAAAATCTCAAGAATGCCTCAAAGCTTATGGGCCCAACCAGAGGACACCTACTGTATACCTGGAATCTCATTATAGGTGTACTATTTGTTTGGGTGGACTGACTCTTTACATTTCATAATGGTTTGTTTATAGGCATTAATGACTGATTTTAAAGCGAGATTTCACCCAAAGCTTCTCTAGTTTTATGTAAAGTGAGGGGAAGGGAGGATTTGAACTTATGTCAGTTTTTTTTTACTTTCTTTGTGTTACTATTTTGGAGATTTGCGCTCATTTATTTTTTGTTCTGTTGACAGTTGTTAGCTGACCAGAAGTAAAGGAGGACTGTTTCTATGGTAACACCGATTTCGGTGACAACCGTCAGAGGCTGGATTTTGATTATCTCTCAATTACTGTTATGCCTACAGGACAGGAAGTGAGGGAAAATCTTGAATACGTGAACACATAGGGGTTCATTCACCAAAATTGAGTGCAAAGTCTTGTGCAGCTCTGCATAGAAAACCAATCAGATTCCAGGGTCAATTTATTGTCAAAACGTAACCACTTCAGCTCCAGAGGGTTTTACCCCCTTCATGACCAGGCCATTTTTTGTTGTGTGACACTGCACTAGTTTAACTGACAATTGTGCGGTCATACAATGCTGTACTAAAATGAAATTTATATAATTTTTATCATGCAAATAGAACTTTCTTTTGGTGGTGGATCATCTCTGTTTTTTTTATATAAATGAAAAAAAAAGACAGACAATTTTGAAAAAAAAAACATTTTTTTTACTTTCTGCTATAAAATATATCCAATAGAATGTTTGGAAATTTTTTTTTGGCCAAAATGTATTCTGTTACAAGTCTTTGGTAAAAAAAATCCCAATAAGTGTACAGTAGTACCTTGGATTACAAACATAATCTGTTCCAGAAGCATGCTTGTAATCCAAAGCACTGGTATATCAAAGTGAGTTTCCCCGATAGGAAATAATGGAAACTCAAATGATTCGTTCCACAACCATTTATTCATAGGTCCTTCAGTTTATAGTCCATATAAAAAAATTATAGCAATGTGACCAGGTTGTCTAACCTTAAAATGTCCATCTACAAATAGAAGCCACCACAAGGGGATTAGAAGCCAAATCCAGCAGGATCTACAGAGTATAAAAGAGAAGAGGGGTGCCAATAAGTGTAGCAATATGTTGCAAAATGTTGTACCTTCAATAAATGTAACCATATTGCTACACTTAGAGGAGCCTCTCTTCTCTTTTATACTCAGTTGTGACATGGCACTACTTGTATATCAAGACATCGCTTGTATATCAAGTCACTCTTAAACCAATTACTGTATATTGATTGGTTTGTGTGAAAGTTATAGCGTCTACAAACTATGGGATATATACTGGAATTTGTATTTATTTATTTGATGTTATACTAGTAATGGAGGCAATCAGTGACTTATAATGGGATTTCAATATTGCGGCGGACAATCTGACACTAACTGACGCTGGGGGGGAGGGGGAACTAACTAACTGCCACTGATATCACCAGTGCCATTATTACATTGATTAGTGCTAATATGCATTGTCACTGTACTAATGACACTGGGCAGAAAGGGGTTAACATCTAGGGCAATCAAGGGGTTAAATATGCACCTAACAAGTGTATGTGCGTGTACTGTGTGCTGCTTTTACTGGGGATCCAGTGGTTTTGAATAGGGAATGAAATAGGGAATGAAAAAGCAACCAGATTGCCTGTCGCTGAACACAGCTCTGACACAGAGCTGTGTTAGGGGAAGATCAAAGCCGCTTGCCAGGTGTCGGCGGTCAATCATTTGTCGGCACCCGGTGATCGGCATGTGCTGTGACGAATCACAGCACAGCCGGGCCAGCGCACACCCAACCCGGGAAAGCAGAATCATGTATTTATATGTAATTCTGTGCAGCCTGCCCGCACTGTAAGTAAAGCTACAGAAACTGGTTAATTGAACAAGCTGAAGTTAGAAGCTGATTGGCTACTGTGCACGGCTGCATCAGATTTTGCACTCTCCAGTATTGGTAAATCAACTGCATTGTATAATAAAATCAGAGGTTCTGGCTCTAAAGCATAGGCTGGAGTGCCACTTTAAACTAAACTCCAGCTTTGGCAAAGAATACCCATTTTCAATCCACCTCAACTGTTTCAAATAAAAAAATACACCTCTGGCTGCTACACTTATCCAATCTCAAACACTCTCCCCTGCAATCATCGATCCAGCAATGCTTTTAGGCCACTGATCCAGAATAAAGATGCAGATTAGGAGTCCAGCCTGCTGTATCTGACCTGATCTGTATGCTTTTTCTGCATCAATGACAAGAGTAATAAAGTCATTGGATCAGCATGACACTCAGACAACTTCCATTTCCAGAAGAAGGTCAGCAGAGGCACCCCCTGTATTTCTCTCTAATTTTCTTAAGCTGGTTACACACTATACAATTTCTATACAATTTTTTGTACAACTTTCTTTTAGATTTACCAAAACCGTATAATATGAGGTCAAACTTAAACTCTTTCAAATTGTATGCAATCAGGCAGGCCCTTGCATTACATAGTTGAAGGTAAATCTAAAGGAAATTGAACAACAAAAATTGTATAATGTGTATCCAGCTTTACTGTAGGTACCGTATTTATCGGCGTATAACACGCACTTTTTTCCCCCTAAAATCAGGGGAAAGTTGCAGGTGCGTGTTATACGCCGATCCCCTGCGATCCGAGCTGTCACTTCTTCAAAATCGCGGACCGCGATTTGAAAATGGCGCCGCCGGCGCCGAAGTACACAGAGCCGGTCCTCGGCTCTTTCCGGCGGCTCTCGTTTACTTTCGGTTTCACTCGTAGTCCGGAGCGGAGCTATCCGAGTAGGTTCGGATAGCTCCGCTCGGGACTACGAGTGGAGCCGAAAGTAAACGAGAGCCGCCGGAAAGAGCCGAGGACCGGCTCTGTGTACTTCGGCGCCGGCGGCGCCATTTTCAAATCGCGGTCCGCGATTTTTAAGATGTGACAGCAGGGACAGGGGATCCCAGGCTGCACTGGGGCAAGGCTGCACTGGGGAAGGCTCCACTGGGGAAGGCTCCACTGGGGAAGGCTCCACTGGGGAAGGCTGCACTGGGGAAGGCTGCACTGACAAGGCTGCACTGACAAGGCTGCACTGACATGGCTGCACTGACAAGGCTCCACTGGGTAAAGCTGCACTGGGGAAGGCTGCACTGGGGAAGGCTGCACTGGGGAAGGCTGCACTGACAAGGCTGCACTGACATGGCTGCACTGACATGGCTGCACTGACATGGCTGCACTGACAAGGCTGCACTGGGGAAGGCTGCACTGGGGAAGGCTGCACTGACAAGGCTGCACTGACATGGCTGCACTGACAAGGCTGCAATGAAGGACATTTAAATGTAAGTTTTTTTCCCTTCAACTTCCCTCCTAAAAGTTTTTTTTCCTTAAAATTCCCTCCTAAATTGGGGTGCGTGTTATACGCCGGTGCGTGTTATACGCCGATAAATACGGTAATTATCACAAATCTGCTCCTATCACAAATCTGCCCTTTTCTTGTCTGCTATAGAATGATATGCAAAGCACTAGCTTGTCTCATCTTAGTATAGGTTCACGCTATTGCAGTTTCCCTGCAGCTGCATTGGCGCGGGCACAGCAGCCTATTCATTTGAATGGGCTGCTGTACCTATGGAAAACACAGGGGAAAGGTCATCTGCACCTTTTCCAAAATTGCAGCCACAGGGAAACTGCATAGTGCTATGAAATTTCTAGCAATGGGAAAATGCGCACAACTGCTAACAGCAGCGTGTTTTTGCTGCAGGTGCACTAAAAAATATTTCTGAATTAAACACTGAGAAGTGTTAAAAGATATCTAAAGATCACTTTTTTTTAAACAAACATGTCATATTTACCTCCTCTGTGCAGTTGGTTTTGCACAGAGTGGCCCCAATCCTCCTCTTCTGGGGTCCCTCAGTGGCGATCCTGGCTCCTCCCCTTTTCGAGTGCCCCGTCGGAGAAGCGCTCTCCCTCGGGGGCACCCGTGCGGACGCACTCCCGTGTCCTGCTGCTGCGTCTATTGACACAGACAGCAGGACTCAGCCCCGCCCCCCGGCGCCCATGTCATTGGACTTGATTGACAGCAGCAGGAGCCAATAGCTGCGCTGCTATCAATCTATCCAATCAGGACACAAGACACCCGCTGGAGCTGGTGTGCTTGTTCCTGGCACAGGAAAGATCGGGTTCAGGTAAGTAAAACAGGGGCACTGGGGGGCTGTTACACTAAAGGAGGTTTTTCACCTTAATGCATAGAATGCATTAAGGTAAAAAACCTTGAGGGTTTACAACCCCTTTAACTTAGCCTTAAAGGGTATTAAAACACTAATAATTTACTTTTCTTATTTGGTCTCTTTTGGTCTGTTAAAAATACCTTTAAAAGAGTTTTTTACATCTGTTTGGTAAGTGCAAAGAAAATATGCATCTTGCTGCACACATTTTGATCTTGCAATAAATATTGTCACTAGATAACATCCTGTGCCTCTGCTGCACCCTTATACGTTACAATCTATCTCTAAGGACTACAGAACACCTCCACCATATGTTGTGGGGAAGAGAAAAGGGGGGGAGGGGTTATGTAGTCCTGTCACATTGTGGCAATGCTGCTTCTCTATGAATATCCACTTCAGATCCAGGCCTTTCTTTGACACTTTTGTTTACATGTAAAAGTCAGTATTTTTTGCATTAAAATTAGATGGAACCCCGAAAACACTATATATATGTTTTTTAAAGCAGAGGCCCTAGGGAATAAATTGGTGGGTGTTGCAATTTTTTATGTCGCATGGTATTTGCGCAGCGGTTTTTCAAACGCAATTTTTTGGTTAAAAATACATTTTAATGCAAAAAAAAAACCATAACCCATGTTTTTGTAAAATATAAAAGATGATGTTAAGCCGAGTAAATAGATGCCAAACATGTCATGCTTTAAAATTGCTCATGCCCGTGCAACGGCCACAAAAGATGTACATTTTACTATCCATAGGCGACACTTTAAAAGCCTTTACAGGTTACCACTTTAGATTTACAGAGGATGTTTGTGGGAAAACCTCACATGCGTGGGATGAGCGCTGTTTGCTTGCATGCGGGACCAACGCACATGTTCGCCTTTGCGCGCTAGTATGGGGGCGGCACTTTACATTTTTTTTTGTAATTATTCTTTTTTTTTTTACACTGTTGCTTTAAAAAAAAAATTTTAAAGCCTTTTTTGGGCACTTTAAGCACCTTTGTTGGGCACTTTACATTTTTTTTGTAATTATTCTTTTTTTTTACACTGTTGCTTTAAAAAAAAATTGTATCCCTTTTATTGCTGTCACAAGGAATGTAAACATCCTTTGTGACAGCAATAAGCACGTGACAGGCATTCTTTATGAAGAGCTTTGGAATAAGACACCAAATCCCTCCTCTGCCCTTAAAATTATTCAAAACACCAAGATCAGATTTTTAAAAAATGGCGCCATTGACATCTGGGTAAACTGGAAGGGATGGCATTGCTTCCGAACCCGGCTTTGTTTGGCTGTCCGGCCAGCCAGCAAACGCGGTGGGACGGGAGAGCCCTAGCAAGCTGTGGAAGGTGGCGGGATAGGGAAGAGGTCCCCTCTCACTGCTTGTAATAGCAATCAAGCAGCAAGTTAGCTGCTACGATTGCTATTACAAGAGAGCCGACCACTGCCTCTAACAAAAGGGACTGGGATGATGCGTGTGGCTGTACTCATCATCTCGGTACAACCACCAAAAGTGTGGGGACGTCGCTGGTTGTTAAGTGAATATAGTACGATGAGTACTTGTTGTCACCCTAGAACAGTGTTACAAGCAAAATCACCAGATGAAAATAAAAGATAAAAAAAACCTGAAAAAAGAAAAAATGCAGCCAACACATCTGAATGGTAAGCTGCAGCATACAACATTTTTGTTCTTAGGTTTACAGCTGCTTTAAAGCGGTAGTAAACCGCTGAAAAAACCAAAACAAAAAAAAAACCTGCAAGACACTTACTAGCACATTATGAAATACTTACCTTAGAACAAAGCCCCCGCCGCGGCGCTCGGTGACCGCTGAGGGGGCTGACATGTTTCTTCCAGGATTGTGGGCTCTGGCACTGTGAGTGGGCGGAGCTGCGATGACGTCACTCCCGTGCGTCTGAGCCGGAGCCCTCTGTTCCAGCACGAACTTCAGAGTGCATGCGCCGCTGACGTGATAAAATGATAATCATTTTTACCTACAAGTAAGCCTTATTATAGGCTTACCTGTAGCTAAAAATCACCAAGCGGGCAATACAACTGCTTTAATTAGCAGCTATGAAAGAGAAATATTTTCTATTTCATCTTCCTATTATACAAATCCTGTTATCTGTTATACTTATGGTATCTATTATCATTCAGCTCATGTGTTACTGTCTTTGTGGGTGCTTCTACCAGTGTTTGAAGAAAACATGTTTGTTTCCCTTTGAAACCAATCAATACGGTATGGGAGAAAAAACTGCCAATATAATTGCTTGCTGTGGGCACTAAGAACAGTTTATTCTTCAGATGCTGGCAAGCAGGGTAGCATGCTGTATTGCAACTTTTATTTCACTTATCTGCTTGTTGTATTGTTCTACATCAGGGGTCTCAAAACTGCGGCCCGGGGGCCGGATGTGACCATTTGCTTGCCTTTATCTGGCCCTTGAGGCACTATTCCATCAACTGACATTAATGATGGAGCACTATTCCCTCTACTGACACCATCAATGGGGTAGTATTCTTCTTATTGATATTAACAATGGGGCACTATTCCTCCCATGAAAACCAATGATGGGACGCTATTCCTCCCATTAAAACCAATCATGGGGCACTATTCCTCCTATTAAAACCAATCATGGGGCACTATTCTCCTCCCATTAAAACCAATGACGAGACACTATTCCTCCCACTGATATCAATGATGGGGCTACTTCTACTGGCCACAGTCCGGCCCCCTTAAAGCCCAAGGGATAGTAAACTGGCCCTTTGTTTAGAAAGTTTGGAGACCCCTGTTCTACATGGTAAAACATTGAGAAAGATATAATCCATATTCTTCGTTTCCATGGTGCTCTCTAAATTGCAGGGTTGCCATGACCTGATAATATTTTTACTGACAATTAAGGTAAATAAAAATACATCATTTAAACCAGTTATGGTACATGAACGCTGGGCTTAAAAAACGCTGCTTCTACAGGAGTTTTGCATTTTGCCTGTAGAAGCAGCTCAGTGTTATCCTATGGAGTTAATTTACTAAAAGCAAACATTCTGTACACTGCACGTGCACTTGCTCCAGAGCTTAGTAAATGAGGTAAAGCTTACATTTGCAAAAAATACTCAATCTCATGCAAGGAAAAAAAAAAAAAACAGCATTTTTGCTCACACCTGATTGGACAACAGAAATCAGCAAAGCTTTCCCTCATTTCAGAGCTTCCCCTCAGGTCTGGAGGAACTGCACTTGCAATGCAATTTCAGTGCACAGTATATTTGCCTTTAGTAAATCAACCTCTATGTGTCCATGCACATTTGGTGGCATATTTTAACGGCTTCAGCCCCAGAAGATTTTACCCCCTTCCTGACCAGAGCACATTTTACAATTTGGCACTGCGTCGCTTTAACTGACAATTGCGCGGTCGTGCAACACTGTACCCAAACAAAATTTGCGTCCTTTTTTTCCTACAAATAGAGCTTTCTTTTGGTGATATTTGATCACCTCTGCGGTTTTTATTTTTTGCACTATAAACAAAAATCCGGTGGCTCTTGAAGCAGTGTTCCAGCCGCTAAAATGTTTTTTTTTAAAGTCAGCAGCTACAAACACTGCAGCTGCTGACTTTTAATAAGGACACTTACCTGTCCAGGGAGCCCGTGATGTCGGCCCCCTGAGGCCAATCCATCCATCGACTCAGGTGCAGGTGCCGCCATTGTAACTAAGGGAAACCGGCAGTGGAGCCTGCAGGCTTCACCGCCAGTTTCCCACTGCACATGCGCGAGTTGCGCTGCACTTTCTGAATGGCCTGTCGTCTTCTGGGACACACACAGGTCCCAGAAGGCAGCGGGGTGAAGGAGAAAATGACGCCGTGGGCCACGGCCGAGATAGGAAGGAAGTACACTCAGTACATTACATAAGGTAAGTAAAAATAAAAAACAAATTTAAATAATTATCCAAAAACGAGTGGTGGAGGGGTGGTCATTCCTTTAAGAACAACTTGTAAAATAGGGTGGAACCTTGCTTTAAAGGGAACAACGTATCCATACATTGTTTTGTGCAGCCATGCCATTCTGCCAACGTATATCGCCGTGAGCCGGTTGGCAAGCAGTTAAGCTCAGTGTTTAGAGGCAAAAAAACCAAAACATTTTTGGTTTGTATTTTATAGAGGTGGCAGAAAAAAAAACGCTAAATGCCCCTAATTGCTTGTACAAAAATGCTCTATATAAGCATTTTATTTCTGCCAAAAGAACTGGCATTTTTTAACAACTTGCGGACCGCCCGCCATCGTTATACGTCGGTACTTTGACGTAGAATACCGGGGTTATGCCTTAACCCCGGTATATTATTAAACGGCGGATGGTTCTCTTTCTGATAAAAGTGGTCTCTGCGGCGGATTTGCCGCGAGATCACTTTTATTGGGGGTGGGAGAGGGCCCTCCTCAGGTCGCGCTCCGGTCGTCTCCGCCGCTTACTGAAGCCGTCAGTAGTGGCGGAGCCGATCGGGTCCTCTCCCCTCTGAGACATGGAGCTGACTAAGGAAAAGATGGCCCCCGCTCGGCTCCATAACATTGGATGACGGAAACAACGTCAAACATCAAACGTCAAACATCACTTCCGCCCAATAGTCTTAAAGGGGAAATTTTTTAAAATTTTTTTTAAAGACATTTATTTATTTATTGCATTTAAGTGTAAATGTAAGATCTGAGGTCATGAGGTGAGGTCGCACATTTAAGAGGTCCTGTCATGCTTTTTTTCTATTACAAGGGATGTTTACAAGTGACCCAAAACATTTTTTTTAAAAGGACAGTGTAAAAAAAAAAAAAAAAAAGTAAAATAAATAAGAAAAAAAAATGTAAAGTGCCCCGTCCCGCCGAACTCGCACGCAGAATGCGAACGCATACCTAAGTCGCGCCCGCATATGAAAACAGTGTTCAAACCACACAGGTGAGGTATTACCACGATCGTTAGAGCGAGAGCAATACTTCTAGCAAAAGACCTTCATATGTTTGGATATTCATTGGACTATTTTTTATATACAACATTTATTGCACATATTTTTGTGTTTATACTGTATATTGTGTTTACTACTTTGAGAATTGCGCTACATCATTTTTTGGTATTTATTTAACCAGGGCTGGATACTGATAGAAGTCACAAGACTGCTATATACTGTTGATGAGAAAAGGTATTTAGCAGTTTATATTTACTAAAATAATTGCATTTCCATGTTCTGCGTATGGTAAGAGATCATATACAGTGAATACAGAGTCCTGGGTTAGTAACACTTTAATCTGCAGCACAACAACACAGTGATCATACTTCACACTTGACATTTTTCTTTAACCACTTGAGGTCCGGGCCATAGCCGAATGATGGCCACAGCGCGGACCTCAATTTCCGGGGAGCCGTCATGGGACGTCCTCCCCTGTGTACGGAGACTCGGATGATCACAGATCCGTGTAAGGGGCCGGTCCCGGCCCCTTAACATGTGATCAGCTGACAGCTGATCACATGATGTAAACAAAAGCTCGGTGATCGTTTTTTTTTCTCCTCACGCTTACAAAACAAAAGCCGATCACCGGCTTATGTCAAAGGGACATCGGTTCCGAAGAGGAAGGAGGCACATATGCCTCATCTGTGCCTGCAAGTGCCACCTGCCATTGCCACGTGCCAGTGCCCACAGTGCCCAGCAGTGCCACCTATCAATGCCCACAAGTGCCACCTATCAATGCCCACCAGTAGTGACAATCAGTGCCACCTAGCAGTGCTGCCATCAGTTTAAGCAATCAGTGCCCATCACTGCCACCCATCAGTGCCCATCACTGCCACCTATCGGTGCCCAGCAGTGCCGCCTCATCAGCGTACATCAACGAAGGAGAAAAATTACCTGTTTGCAAAATTTTATAACAAAATATAAAAAATAATATTATTATTTTTTTTTAAATTCTGTCTTTTTTTAAATTTTTTTAACAACAACCAAAAACCACAGAGGTGATCAAATACCATGAAAAAAATGATAAAAATGTCATTTGGGTACAGTGTAGTATGACCGCGCAATTGTCATTCAAAGTGTGACAGCGCTGAAAGCTGAAAATTGGTCTGGACAAAAGGGGGGTTTAAGTGCCCAGTAAGCAAGTGGTTAAAGCTCAACTTTGGGGATTAACCATTTTACCTTCGGAAGGTTTACCCCCCTTCCTGACCAGGACTTTTTGCGATATGGTACTGCATTACTTTAACTGACAATTGGGAAGGGGTTAACATTAGGGGCGATCAAAGGGTTAAATGGGTGTCTAGCCTGTGTTTTTCTAAACTGTGGGAGGTGCTTTTACTAGGGGAAGGAATGGATCCATGTCCCAGCTTTGCAGAGACACAGGATCCATGCCTTCCCTACTGTCAGAACGACAATCTGCCTTGTTTACATAGGCGGACTGTCTGCTCGATCATCGGTGGGTGCCAGCAGACATTGAGTCCCCGGTATCCACCACTGCATGTAATCACAAGAGGAGCTAGACGCCGCCAGTGCGTATATGCGCACCCCCTACCAGGAAGCGCCGTATCACGTATAGTACAACTGCTATGGGGCGAACCTGAATTAGTAAGACAAAAATACCCTTACAGTTACCGCCACACTGCATGGGTTAAATCCTTGTTATGTGCGGGGGTAGAGAAAAAGGCTGTACTACTTACCTTATTCCTGTCTTCCCCAGCCTTTGGCACTCATCTCTTCTCTCTGATTCTCCGGTTTGTGGCAGGGCTCTCAGCATCCTCATGTACAATGCAGACATATTAGTCCTGCATTGTACCTGATCTGACTGCCAGCAAGATCACCTTAGAAAGGATGATATGGGGGAGCGGTCACACAGATGAAGTGAACCTGCTTGAGCAAGAAATACGGTAAGTTTTATACCTTTTTCCTCTACCCCCTAGACTTAACGATTTAGTGTTTGCAGTGTGAAAGGACCAGTTGAAAGGGACATTTTTATTTTCCTCTGGTGTGGGGCTTTGAAGATAACAACAGAAGGGTAGAAATGCTTGTCTTTGAAATGATTACCATGCTCCAATATTGCATAGCTCCCAGCAATCCCTCATTTGGAATAGAATCCCTCTTTCCTGCTCCTTTCTCTTCCTTTTAATCTGAAGTACAGACCTAAAAAAGGTCTTTTTTTATTATGATTATTTTACAGGATTTATATAGTGCCAACAGTTAGCTGTACAACTAGGGGTGTTCGCCCGTTCGTCGAAAAAGGAACATTATGGGGCGTTCGCGACAAATTTGAGCGCTGCGTAACGTCCCATAATGCACTGCGAGATCGCAGTGAATTGCTGTATGATGATTGGCCAAAGCATGCACCATGACCTGCATGCTTTGGCCAATCCCAGCACCCTCAGCTAAGAGAGCCATAATTGGCCAAAGGCAGGGTGCCTTTGGCCAATTATGGCTCAGGGGGACTAAGTCCCCCTGAGCCATAATTATATATATATATATATATATATATACAGCCATTCTCGTATAAATATATATATATATATATATACACACTGCATCCAGTGTAGCTATATCTGACTGCAGGCCATTCCTGGTGTACTTTTTCTAATATACTTCAGGCAGGCAGGTTATTCAGTTAGCTGCAATGTATTTAACCACTAGCTGCCCGCCCACTGTCATATGACGGTGGGACGAGGCAGCTCTCGTTCTGGGCGGACGTCATATGACGTGACCGCCTTCCCGAGCCACTAGGGGGCACTAGCCTGGAGGTGGAGTTGTCCGCCGGGCACCCGCGATTGCCCAGCAACCGAGCAGGACCGTGGATCTGTGTATGTAAACACACAGATCCACGTCCTGTCAGAGAGGAGAGGAGACCGATGTGTGTCCCTTGTACATCGGTCACCTCCCCCAGTCAGTCCCCTCCCCCCACAGTTAGAATCACCTCCCTAGGACACACATTAACCCCTCAATCACCCCCTAGTGTTAACCCCTTCCCTGCCAGTCACATTTACACAGTAATCAATGCATTTTTATAGCACAGATCGCTGTATAAATGTGAATGGTCCCAAAAATGTGTCAAAAGTGTCCGATATGTCCGCCTCAATATTGCAGTCACAATAAAAATCGCAGATCGCCGCCATGACTAGTAAAAAAAAATAAAATAAATAAAAATGCTATAAATCTATCCCCTATTTTGTAGACGCTATAACTTTTGCGCAAACCAATCAATATACGCTTATTGTGATTTTTTTTAACCAAATATATGTAGAAGAATACGTATCGGCCTAAACTGAGGAAAAAATTTGTTTAAAAAAAATATATATATATATTTATTATAGCAAAAAGTAAAAAATATTGTGTTTTTTCAAACTTGTCCCTCTTCTTTTGTTTATAGAGCAATAAATAAAAACCGCAGAGGTGATCAAATACCATCAAAAGAAAGCTCTATTTGTGGGGAAAAATTAAAAAAATTAACAATTTTATCTGGGTACAGTGTTGTATGACCGTGCAATTGTCATTCAAAGGAAGGAAGGGGATGAAAGTGCCCTGTATTGAGGTGGTTAATATATATATACAGTCAGTATATATATATATATATATATATATATATATATATATATATATATATATACAGGGCTTTTTTTCAGGGGAAACTTGGTGGAACTCAGTTCCACCACCTCTGGCTCAGACCCTTTGGTGCCTGCTCACCACAATCACTTGTAAATACAGAAGTTTGGTTTTTGTGTTCACAAGTGACAGCTCTGCACTCTGTGTGTAACCCCCATGAACGCTGCACTATGTATGTAATGCAATCCTGATATTTAATGCCCCTTTAAGACCCTTCTACTGTTTGTGATATATGACCACACCCACTATTTGATGTGATTTGGAGGGTGTGTGTTGGAGGAGGGGTTTTGGGGGGTCGTGGTTGAGTTCCAGCACCTATTGTTGAGCACCTATATGAGGTCACTGACTCTACTTGGGTGCCTGATAGAAGAGAAGAGGAGGAGGCACATCTCCAACGAGGCAGGATGCCCTCCAGGGGGCAGCTTAAGGGCAGCCACCCTATTGCATCACACCGCAGAGCTAAGCAGGTGCAGGGCACATACTTTGGTGTGGGCCTTTTTTGACACGTGTGCAGCAGATCGCACCGTTGCTGTTTGCAACATATGTCTGAAGCGTATCAAGCGTGGCCAAAACAGCAGCCGCTTGGACACCAAATGCTTGACCAGACATATGACAACTTCCCATGCAGTCCATTGGCAAGAGCACTTAAAAGACCCACATCAAAGAACAAGGCGGACCTCTACTTACTCCTCATCAGCTGGGATCTCCAACCCTACTATACCTCCAGTCCTCTCAGAAACCTTTCCTGGAGGAATGAAGGTATAGAAATAGGTGTTCCAAGTACTTGTGGCCAATTTGCCTGCTAAAACATCCAATTTTAGCAGGCAAATTTCCCTACCCCAGTTGCTAAACCATCGAAAGAAATTTGGTCCCAGCCATCCACATGCTCAGCATCTGAATACTAGCTTGGCCAAATTGCTAGTACTGCAACTGCTGCCTGGTAGACTCTGACCCCTTTCGTGAATTTGTGGAATGTGCGGTACCTCAGTGACAGGTTCCCAAACGCCATTTCTTTTCACGGAAGGCCATTCCGGCTCTATACCAGCATGTGGAAGGCAATGTCTTGGCCTTGATGGACAGGGCGGTCAGCAGTAAGGTGCATATTACCGCTGACTCATGGTCCAGCAGGCATGGACAGGGATGTTACCTTTCTTTCACGGCGCACTGGGTAACTCTGCTGGCAGCTGGGAAGGATGCAGGACAGGGTTCAGTATTGTTGGAGCTTGTTCCACCAGCACGCCTCCAAAATGCTAGTGGTAATTCTGCCACAGCTCTCTCCTCCACCCCCTCCTCTTCTTCTTTCTCTATGGCCTCTTCCTCTGCAGATTTGTCCTCTGAACCAGCGGTGCTCTGTAGGCGTTCAAGGGGCTACGCAAGCACTCAGGCAAAAAGATGCCATGCGGTGCTTGAGTTGGTTTGCTTAGGGGACAGGAGCCACACTGGGGCAGAGATTCTGTCAGCTCTGCAGGGGCAGGCTCAGAGGTCATTGACGCCATGCCAGCTTCAGCCAGGAATGGTTATATGCGAAAATGGCACCAACCTCCTTTCCGCCCTCTGACAGGGACACTTGACCCATGTTCCCTGTTTGGCTCACATCCTGAATTTGGTGGTGCAGTGGTTCTTGAGCAGGTACCCGGGCTTACAGGATCTCCTGAGGCAGGCCAGGAAAGTCTGTGGTCATTTCCGCCGGTCATATAATGCCAGTGCTCAGTTGGAAGCTTCAATGGGAATGCAACCTGCCAAAGAACCGCTTTATTTGTGGCATGCCCCCCAGGTGGAACTCAACGTTGGCAATGCTGCAGCAGCTGCACATGCAGCAGAGGGCCATCAAGTATGGCACCAGGACAGGGTCAGGGGAGCTTGGCTTTTTTTCGCCACGCCAGTGGCTACTGATCAAGGATGCATGCACTGTCCTGTCACCAACTGAGGAGGCCACGAGGATGGTGAGCAGTGACAGTGCATGCATCAGTGATACTGTCCCTCTTGTCTTCCTGTTGGAGCACAGGCTTTGTGAAATAATGGACAGGGCACTTGAGGCAGAACAACGGGAGGAAGAGGAGGACTTCCTTACCTCTCAAGGCCCCCTTTATCCAGATAGTATTCCTGCGGGCCCGCCGATCACACAGGAAGAAGAAGAGGAGGAAGATTGTGTCAGCATGGGGGTGGAGGATAACACTCAGCATCAGCAGCAGTCTTCAAGGGATCTTTTTCAGTCCCCAGAAACCCATGAAGTTGTACGTGGCTGGGAGGAGGTGGTTGCGGATCATGTGATCCTTAGTGACCCAGGGGACTCAGGATCGAATGCCTCTGCAATCTTACGCTGCATGGCCTCCCTGATCCTACAAAGCCTACGAAAGGACCCTAGGATTCGTGGTATCAAGGAGAGGGATCATTACTGGCTGGCAACCCTTCTTGATCCACGTTACAAGGGTAAGGTTGCAGAACTTATCCAGCCTTCACAGAGGGAGCAGAGGATGAAACATCTTCGGGAGGCCTTGCAGAAAGGTTTGTGCAATGCATTTCCAGAGCCTGGGAGGTTACAATTTCCTGGTGCTGGACAATGTGTTGCTGAGGCTTCGTTCAGTCACAGAAAGAGCGGTGGAGAAGGTGGCCGGCTGACCGATACCTTCAGACAAAACAGCAACACGCCCAGGTCTGATCGGTTCCAGCAACCATCTGAACCATCAGCGTCTGAATTACATGGTGCAGGAATATCTAGGGGCAAGATCAGACTTGGAGACCTTTTCAACAGAGCATCCACTGGGTTACTGGGTCTTGAGGATGGACCACTGGCCAGAGCTTGCTCAATATGCAATTGAGCTACTGGCCTGTCCTGCATCCAGCGTTCTTTCTGAAGGCACATTCAGTGATGCAGGAGGCTTTGTAACCGATCACAGAGTGTGCCTGTCCACAAACTCTGTTGATCGGCTCACATTCATAAAAATGAATCAGTCTTGGATCACCAGCTACCAAGCACCTGATGCTGATGTAACCGAACCACCACCACCACCAAAGACCCAATTTTTCTGCCCCTGTTTAACAGTGGCATGCAATTACAATTCTTGATATAATATTTCACAGCAGGGCCCGTTCCTGCGCCCACCAAGAGTAACTGTGAGGGCTTACGGTGTTGTGGCACCACCACCAAAGGCCCAATTTTTCTGTTCCTGTTTAACAGTGGCATGTAATTACAATTCTTGATATAATATTTCACAGCAGGGCCCGTTTCAGCGCCCACCAAGAGTAACTGTGAGGGCTTACTGTGTTCTGGTACCACCAACCAACACCTAAGGCCCAACTTTCCACAGAGTATATAGGGCAGGCCATATAGTATATACAGGCGGTCCCCTATTTTCAAACATCCGACTTACAAACGACTCCTACTTACAAATGGAGGGAGACAACAGGAAGTGAGAGGAAATCTAACCCTAGGAAGGGAAATTCTCTCCTGTGGGGGTTAATATGGGAAAAAGGTGTCTCCACTGATGCTTTATCACCAATCCTTGTTTCCCTAATAACCCAAAATTTTCAAAATCCAATGGTAATTGGGACAGAAAGTGAGGTGAAATCTTCTGAACAGGGGATCAGACAGCAAAACAAATGTTACAGGGGTGATAACCCTTCCCTATGTTATCCAAAAAGCTCAAAAATAGATTTTTTGGCTGGAGCTACACTTAAAAAATGTACCTGTCTACGTGGTCCGAGACAGCGCACTTACATTCCATCAATAGTGACCTCACAAGGGGCGAAAGCTCACACCTCCAGAGATATAGCCAGCGAATTCGTTAAGTATTATCAACAATTATACAACCTACACAAGGGGGAACCCGTGGGTTCTTTAGAGGAGAAGGAGAGGTTGGCGGGTGAATACATCAGGTCCTCGGGTATGCCTACTTTGCCAACTGAAATAAGTGACGCTTTTGAAGCGGACATTACTCAGGAAGAACTAGTGCTAGCGCTGGCACAAACGAAACCCAGGAAGGCACCGGGGCCGGATGGCTTCACCCTGACCTATTACCAGACCTTTGAGCCCAACCTTTCGCCACACTTTCTCAAAGCGTACAACACATTAAAGGGGGGAAGTACTAACATGGTAGACTCCCTACGGGCATTTATATCCCTGATCCCAAAGGAAGGGAAGGATCCCAATTATTGCAGTAACTACCGTCCGATTGCGTTACTTAACGTGGATCTGAAATTATTTTCCAAAATCCTCGCCAATAGAATCCTACCGCATATTCCACAACTGATCCACCTGGACCAGGCGGGGTTTGTGCCGCTGAGGGAGTCGAGAGACAATACCATTAGAGTTCTCAATCTTATACATGAAGCGAGATCAGTCCAGAAGCCTTTTCTGCTCCTCTCCACGGACGCAGAGAAGGCTTTTGATAGGGTGGCCTGGCATTTTATGCGGGCCACTCTGGAGCATATTGGAATAGGCCCAAACATGAGAGGCTGGATCTCATCTTTGTACTCGGCTCCCTCGGCGGCGGTACGGGTTAACGAGTGGCGTTCGGAATTCTTTGACATTTCAAACGGGACGAGACAGGGGTGCCCCCTGTCCCCTCTGATTTTCATTCTCTCCCTCGAGCCGTTCATGTGTAGCATTCGTGGGAACCCTAATATAACGGGAATTACTAAACCCTCCGGCCACCACAAAATCGCGGCCTTCGCCGACGATCTGATTTTTTTCATCTCCAACCCACAGATTACGCTACCCAACATCCTTTCAGCTCTTAAGGCATATGGGGAATTATCGAACTACAAAGTCAATTGTGCCAAGTCCGCGGTGTTGAATATCACACTACCGGCTAGGGAAGCTGTAAACATGAGCCATGAGTCCTTCTCCTTTAGGTGGGCGGAGAAATCTATCCGCTACCTGGGGGTGGACATCACCCCGGACTTGGCACACCTATACACCAGCAATTTCATACCCCTACTCCAGAGACTTAAGATAGATCTCCAGACGTGGCACAGACTTACCTTGACCTGGTTTGGGCGTTGTACCGCCCTGAAAATGACAGCCCTACCCCGGATTTTATACGTACTTCAAACATTACCGATCCAGTTACCAACTACTTTCTTTAAGCAAATTCAGTCTATCATTAGAGAGTTTATTTGGTCTCATAAATCCCCCAGAGCGAAAATACAAACACTGACCAAACCCAAAGATAAGGGGGGAGTGGGTCTCCCGGATATCTCTCGATATTACCAAGCGGTTCACTTAGCCAGGATTGCCGATTGGCACTGTAACAGAGACTCCAAACAATGGGTGGGAATGGAAATTGAAGATTCCTCTATTCCCTTGCTCCCATCCCCGTGGCTCATGTCCACCCCGCCGGTGGACATGAAATCTCACCCGCTAATAGGCGCCACCCTCCGGGTAGCAAGGAAAATATTCCGCACCACAGACATATCACCGCTACCCTCACCCATGACGCCGATTATAGGTAACCCGGACTTTACCCCCGGACTCACAAGTCGCCGATTGAGACAGTTGATGACTGGTGAAAAACAGTCCCTAGGTGAGATTTGGCCCCGGGGAGAACTTCCAACTGCCTCCACACTCTCCAGACTTATAGATCCTCCATTAGACAGCTTCAGCACTCTTCAACTCAGACACTATCTAAAGACCCTCCAGAAATTGCACTATGCCCCTCGGGGCCACACTCCCCTGGAATCTCTCTGCAAAACTGGGGAACCAATCAGACATACACTGTCGTTTCTATACAGTCTCCTGGCGAGTCAGGGGGAGGACTCAACTCCAGAGTTCCTCCTGAAATGGGAAAGGGACCTGGGGACTCAGTTCTCCGCTCAACAAAGAGAGAAGGTCTTGGTCTTAGCACATACAGTAAGTCCTCGATTGCGAGCCATTATCAAGAAGCGGGATATAAAATCCTGACCAGGTGGTACAGAGTCCCATATGTGTTACATAAAATGAGTCCGTCGCTGTCGGATAGGTGTTGGAGATGTGACAGGGAAGTAGGAAGTATGCTTCACGTCTTTTGGTCGTGCCCACTCCTGAGACCCTTTTGGGAGGAGGTGACCACGACTATTCAAAGTCTGACCTCGGTCAATCTCAAAGACAACCCGGCCGCATGTCTTCTGCACCTGACCACAAGACCGATTCAAAAATACAAGAAAACATTGACAATGCAACTCCTAAACGCAGCTAGGACATGCATTCCGGCGCTCTGGCGGAGTCCTCTCCCTCCGTCCAGGGTCCTGTGGTATTCAAAAGTTAACTGTATATTACGCATGGAGGAACTGACGGCAACTCTACAAAACAAAGAGGAACAATTTATTGACAAATGGAGACCCTGGAGATATTTTGTGGGTACAGACGCATATCTGCAGGACATGGCAGAAACACAATCTCCGCCTACCTGAGATACAACCCCAAAAACCCCATTGAAACAGATATGCCTGTACACCCCTTTGGGGTGTGGCGGGTGGGATCGTGTTGGGGGCGATGTCGCAGCCATTCCTTTACAAACCCTTCTTTTTTGCCCTCTTTTTACCCTCTCTTGCATCCCCTTCTTTTCCATACCCCGCTTTTCTTTCCACTTTCTACTTTTTTCTTCTCTTTAGTGTCTTATGTCTCGACCAGTTCACTAAGCAGCCGTGATGACGGCGATTACGAATATAATGTGAACGACATTTTTTGAAGTGAGCAGGTAACACTCACCTATATAGCAAAAGACATAACTGTCTTTAAAGGTTTAAATACTTTAATAGATATCAAAACTGTTCATAAACAATTTAAGTTCTATGCAAGGAGGCCCGTTGGTAGGCAACCTTGATATAATATATTATGTATGAAACAGATATACTTTTGGCTAGAACATATCTATGCTACCATATTTGTTTGGTAAATAACTTGGATTTTGGGCTACAGTTATACTTCATATGATGCAAAAGTATTGTTGTATGGAATACATCATCTGCTGTAACCCAGACTGTATTTCTATGCCTTCTGTGTATCAAAATAAAGGAATTTAAAAAAAAAAAAAAATGTACCTGTTCCAAATTACAAACAGATTCAACTTAAGAACAAACCTACAGTCCCTATCTTGTTTGTAACCCAGGGACCGCCTGTATACTGCTGTTCAGAGTATATAGGGCCTGGGGGCCCCACCCCATTTTTCTTTAATTTGGGTGTGGGGTTCCCCTTAATATCCATACCAGACCCCAAGGGCCTGGTAATGGGCTGGGGGGGGACGGACCCATGCCGGTTTTCTCAATGATTTTCATCTATATTACTGGGACCCGACAATACATTAGAGCCGCAAGCCGTTTTAAATGACTTTTATTCCTTTAGAAATGTCATTTTGCTGCAGGGCCTGTTCTAAACACGGGAAAAATGTGCCACTTTACAGGAACACTATAGTCGACCCCCAGGCACAATATTTAAAGGAATATTTCACTTTTATTGTTTCACTTTAAGCATTATTAAAATCACTTCTCCCGAAAAAACGTCCGTTTTTAAAACTTTGATACATGTCCCCTGGGGCAAGACCCGGGTCCCCAAACACTTTTTATGACAATAACTTGCATTTACCCTTTAAAATTAGCACTTTTGATTTTTCACATTTGGGTCGCATAGACTTTAACGGTGTTCACACAAACTTTTTGTCAGTTCGCATGTTCTGCCGCAAACCGAACCGGGTGGTGTTCAGCTCATCCCTATTTACAACATGAGGGCAGACAGTACATTTACAATACAATTCAATACAGGAGGAATCAGGGGGCCCTGCTCATTAAAGCTTACAATCTAATATTTATTTACCAACTAAAAGTGTTATGCCGCGTACACACGATCAGACATTCCGACAACAAAACCGTGGATTTATTTCCGACGGATGTTGGCTCAAACTTGTCTTGCATACACACGGTCACACAAATGTTGTCGGAAATTCCGAACGTCAACAACGCGGCGACGTACAACACGTACTACGATCCGAGAAAAATGAAGTTCAATAGTCAGTGCGGCTCTTCTGCTTGATTCTGAGCATGCATGGAAATTTGTGCATCGCAATTGTGTACATACGATCGGAATTTCCGACAACGGATATGGTTGTCAGAAAATTTGAGATCCAGCTTCATCTCATCCCTATTTACAACATGAGGGCAGACAGTACATTTACAATACAATTCAATACAGGAGGAATCAGGGGGCCCTGCTCATTAAAGCTTACAATCTAATATTTATTTACCAACTAAAAGTGTTATGCCGCGTACACACGATCGGACATTCCGACAACAAAACCGTGGATTTATTTCCGACGGATGTTGGCTCAAACTTGTCTTGCATACACACGGTCACACAAATGTTGTCGGAAATTCCGAACGTCAACAACGTGGCGACGTACAACACGTACTACGATCCGAGAAAAATGAAGTTCATTAGTCAGTGCGGCTCTTCTGCTTGATTCCGAGCATGCGTGGAATTTTGTGCGTCGCAATTGTGTACACACGATCGGAATTTCCGACAACGGATTTTGTTGTCAGAAAATTTGAGATCCAGCTCTCAAATTTTTGTTGTCGGAAATTCCGACAGCAAATGTCCGATGGAGCCTACACACGGTCGGACTTTCCGACAACGAGCTCACATCGAACATGTGTTGTCAGAAATTCCGACTGTGTGTACGCGGAATTACACTGTTCCAAATCTTTTAGTCAACCTTTAAATAATTGAATCTGTCATTTTGAAATCCCCGTAAAAAGGAAAAGAAGTAATAATAATAAAAGTACTTGGAGGGGTTTTAACCAATCATTTATGGTATATCAATGCTTATAGGTCCACGTAACTGGAGGCTTAGCAGGGTTGTGTCTTTTGCCTAGATATACTTGGTTCTAAAAGGTGTCTATCTGTCTCTCTTTTGAAAGTTTGTCGTTATGTTACTGCTGCGGTCACTTCTCATGTGTTCTTTGCGTTTGCTGTGGGTTGTGATCAAAAGACACTCCCAAGATATTCTCCAGAAAGTTGCTAATTATATTGCAACTGAAATGTTTGATATAATTGTTCAAGTATCCTGGAACACTGTATTTGTTAAAAAAAAATAATGATTTTAGAGACCATGACATCTTGGTGTACTATACAAGAATACAATATACTAAATGGTTCTTGGAGAGAAGAGTCATACTGTTTTTTCCTTTGGGTGTGTTAAAGAACGGAGTATAGCAACAGCACAGGCCCATTCACCTGACCTGTGTGAGTTATTGGCAAACCAGTCTGACCAGTTCCAACATAGTCAAAAGCTTACTGTAGTTAATAACCAGAGATGGAATGTCTTTATCGAATCCACCAACATACAAAGCGTAAAGTCATATGACGTGTATGTCATATGATGGAAAGTATGGTTTCAGTGCTTTAATGAAGCATAAGTCAGGTATTAGTCATTGTATCACGATAACTAAGAAATGTTGCTAATGGTCAGATTGTTCCAGATAGAGGTTACATTTGTTAAGATTAGAGGTTGATATGTTTATTGTGAATTCACATACTTACTTTCAGATAACCCCTAAAGTGTATATAAACCTAATCACTAAAATTTCATAAGCTTTACCACCTTGTCCCTGTCACCCAATTGTTCTCCCACATTGTCACTTTGTCACATGCTCTATTTATAGACACTACAACCTGTGTGCTGACATACATTGCACAGACATGGTTTACTGTTGTCACCATTAGGAAAACTACTCTGAGAAATGGCATACAGCCATCACTCAAGTGCATGTAATCAGTGATCTAACAAAGGATGAAAAAGGGTGAATGTAGAATTTTATTTAAAGTGGATGTAAACCCTCACGTATACCCAGTGAAGTGAATAGCCTCGGATGATACACAGAGATGAAACAAATCATCCTAGATAAGTTTTACTTGTATATCTGCTGTCTTCCCCTTTCTACGCCCTTTCAAAAGTGCAGATTGTGTTAAAAATCTTTCTTCATCTTTCAGCAGTACATATGGGTGGGTGGGGAGTCTGCACTTACACTGTGTGAGAGCTGATTGGAGGAAAGGGATGCCCCCCTCCACATAAACAGAGGAATGAAGGAACAGGCCAGCTCTCTGCTTATCGCCTGCTTATCTAAGAGCCCCCCCCCCCCCACTCCACGACACGACACAAATTTTTAGCTTGTTATCTCATGTGTCTGGGAAATGGTCAGAAGTGACTCATGCTGATAACAGAGGAACGAAGCACCAGAAAGAAACCACACTAATGCCCCGTACACACGGTCGGACTTTGTTCGGATATTCCGACAACAAAATCCTAGGATTTTTTCCGACGGATGTTGGCTCAAACTTGTCTTGCATACACACGGTCACACAAAGTTGTCGGAAAATCCGATCGTTCTAAACGCGGTGACGTAAAACACGTACGTCGGGACTATAAATGGGGCAGTGGCCAATAGCTTTCATCTCTTTATTTACTCTGAGCATGCGTGGCACTTTGTCCATCGGATTTGTGTACACACGATCGGAATTTCCGACAACGGATTTTGTTGTCGGAAAATTTTATCTCCTGCTCTCCAACTTTGTGTGTCGGAAAATCCGATGGAAAATGTCCGATGGAGCCCACACACGGTCGGAATTTCCGACAACACGCTACGATCGGACATTTTCCATCGGAAAATCAGACCGTGTGTACGGGGCATTAGAGCTTTGGAGAGAGACAAATAAACATTACAGATACAGTGGATATAAAAAGTCTACACACCCCTGTTAAAATGTCAGGTTTCTGTGATGTAAAAAAAATGAGACAAAGCTAAATCATTTTAGAACTTTTTTCCACCTTTAATGTGACCTATAAACTGTACAACTCGATTCACAAACAAACTGAAATCTTTTAGAGGGGGGGAAGTAAAAAAAAATAAATAAAAAAAATGGCTGCATAAGTGTGCACACCCTCTTATAACTATGGATATAGCTGTGTTCAGAATTAAGCAATCATATTCAAACTCATGTTAAATAGGAGTCAGTACACACCTGCCATCTTTTAACATGCCTCTGATTAACCCCAAATAAAGTTCAGCTGTTCTAGTAGGTCCTTACTGAAATTTTCTTAGTCGCATCCTACAGCAAAAGCCATGGTCCGCAGAGAGCTTAAAAAGCTTTAGAGGGATCTCATTGTTAAAAGGTATCAGTCAGGAGAAGGGTGCTGTGTTAGATATACCATGGAACACAGTGAATACAGTCATCATCAAGTGGAGAAAATATGGCACAACAGTGACATTACCAAAAACTGGACAGGCCTCCAAAATTGATGAAAAGACGAGAAGAAAACTGGTCAGGGGGGCTGCCAAGAGGCCTGCAGCAACATTAAAGAAGCTGCAGGAATATCTGGCAAGTACTGGCTGTGTGGTACATGTTACAACAATCTCCTGTATTCTTCATATGTCTGGGCTATGGGGTAGAGTGGCAAGACGGAAGCCTTTTCCTACCAAAAAAAACATCCAAGCATCCAAGCCCGGCTAAATTTTGCAAAAACACATATGAAGTCTCTCAAAAGCATGTGGGAAAATGTGTTATGGTCTGATGGAACCAAGGTTGAACTTTTTGGCCATAATTCCAAAAGATATGTTTGGCGCAAAAACAACACTGCACATCACAAAAAGAACATCATACCCACAGTGAAGCATGGTGATGGCAGCATCATGCTTTAGGGCTTTTGATGGCAGCATCATGCTTTGGGGCTGTTTTTTTTTAGCTGGTACAGGGGCCTTAGTCAAGGTAGAGGGAATTATGAACAGTTCCAAATACCAGTCAATATTGGCACAAAACCTTCAGGCTTCTGCTAGAAAAGGAACTTCATCTTTCAGAATGACAACGACCCAAAGCATACATCCAAATCAACAAAGGAATGGCTTCACCAGAAGAACAATCAAGTTTTGGAATGGGCCAGCCAGAGCCCAGACCTGAATCCGATTGAAAATCTGTGGGGTGATCTGAAGAGGACTGTGCACATTCTTCTTTTTTTTTTTACCTATGCATGAAGGTAAAAAACCTTCCATGTGTTGCTCCCCCCACAGCCCCCCTAATACTCACCTAAGTCCCCTCTCAATCCAGCAATGTATACGGGAGCTTCAGCTGTCCCGGGTCTCTCTCTCCTCATTGGCTGAGACAGCAGCAGGAGCCGTTGGCTGCTAATGCTGTCAATCACAGTCAGTTGGCTGATGAGGAGAGAGCGGGGTTGGGGCCAAGCCGCAGCTAAAAGTGTCTTATAGACACTGAGCTTGGGAGTGACTAGGGGCACTGGTCAAGGGGGAGGAGCCAGGAGATCAGGGCTGCTCTGTGCAAAACCACTTGGCCAAATCAGCAAAGACCAGCCAAATTTCAATCCATGTGTGGGCAGACCTGGTTGTACAGAAGTTGATCTACCCATTGACTTCTGTACAACCACCCTGTTGGGTTATTCCCAATCACGTAGTGCTGTCGGCTGTAGCCAGCAGCACTGGTCAGTGAATTCTGAAGGTGGGTAAGTCTCCCTGCTGTCAAAATACAAAAACTCATCAAGGGAGGATGTGAAAAAAAAAAAATTACCCGGTTCCTCCATTCACACACTCGATGTGGATGGGGAAACCGGGTCTTTTTTTTTATTTTCGTTTAACCCACTGGTTGACCGGAAAAAAAAATGACTAATGTTTGGGCTGCCTTGGAGGATCCTTTAATTGATATGAATATATTTCAGATGACATCTATGTGCATAGCAACACACCATTACAGGCTTATCTCTATTTTGTTAGCTAATTACTTCTATATACAAATAATTTTTAATTATTAGCTAATTATTTCAATATACAGTCTGACTGTCTCATGATTGCCCTAAATTCTCTGTATTGTGTGAGAACTTCACTCTACCTTGGGCAGCTTAATTCTACATTCTCACAAAGAATATGTTACTTATGTTATAAGACCAACAACAATAACACCGTAAGAAGAAAAATGTTGCCTCAAATAACAAAATATTCATTATAAATTTTATGGTTAAAAAAAAAAGTATAATTGCATTAAAGTACGCTAGAAAGATGTTACATGTGTTATCCTGTATTGCATCATCACAGTACAAAAGACTATCATATGACATTAACTCATAGCACAAATTTGTCCCCTGTTACTGTATATGAAACACTTCAGTGTTGCAAAATATTGTGAAAACATACAACAGTAATATGACAAAGCTCTTTTATTTTTATCCACTTGGTAGCTTTGAAAAAACAGGAGGGTACTCACCAGACAAATGATTAGGTTAAATAAATATGTACAAAGCTTTAGTGATGACATCAATATGGCACTTACTGTATATTTATTTTATGGATGCTCCAAGATAAGTCTGATTTTGAATATTTAAATGGTTAATCATCCACTGGCTACTTTTATCTCTCAGTGACTATGATAGTAAGATCTCCATCCTAAAGCCCAATACCCTGCTGCCGCAAAATGGGTGTTCCTACAGTTCCTGATGCATTCTTCATAGTATATTAAAATGATCAATATAGAGCTGTGCAGGACTCATCACATGTAGGTATCTTGCCATCTGTCGGACAGGGACGTGCAGTCAGGGGAGGTAGGTGAGGCAGAGCCTCACGTGCCATGAACATAATAAATTTAAAAAACCCCCAAAAAAAGAGTTTCGAGGGTCGTAACCCGGTGACCTGGGGTCACAGAGACCCCAAATTTAGGTGGGTGGGGGGTAGGTAGCTGAAGTCCTACCCGACCATTGGTCAATTTAAAAAAGCATGTCTGAAGCCAGATTTTAAAGTAAGTTTAAACAAGCCCTAAGGACCACGGTGGCTACACTGTTTGCTTAGCACAAACTCCAGACTGTGCTAATCCAAAATGAAAAAAAAAAGTTTTGCTTTTTAGTTTACTTTAAATAATTTGCAGCTTCCAAAAAGTAAAAAAAAAACATGAACGGCCATCAAATTAAACTGGGCTTTTTGTTATTAACCAGTTGCCGACTGGGCCATAGTGCCCACAGTGCTGATCTCTGCCCATTCCTGTCCATTCATGGCTCATCCATGCTCCATCCATGGCTCATACATGCTCCATCCATGCCCAGCCTTGCTCAGCCATACTCATCTATGCCCAGCCATGCTCATCCATGCCCAGTCATGCTCATCTATGCTCATCCATGCCCAGCCATGCCCAGCCATGCTCATCCATGCCCTACCATGCCCATCCATACCCAGCCATGCCCAGCCATGCTCATCCATGCTCAGCCATGCCCATCCATGTCCAGCCATGCTCATCCATGCCCAGCCATACCCATCCTTGCCCAGCCATGCTCATCCATGCCCAGCTATGCCCATCCATGCTTATCCATGCTCATCAATGCCCAGCCATGCTCATCCATGCCCAGCATGCTCATCAATGACTCATCTATGCTCATTCATGCCCAGCCATGCTCATCCATTGCTCATCCATGCCCAGCCATGGTTATCCATGCCCAGCTATGCCCATCCATGCTTATCCATGCCCAGCCATGCTCATCCATGGCTCATCCATGCTCATCCATGGCTCATCCGTGTCCATCCATGGCTCATCCATGGCTCAGTCATGCCTCATTCATGGCTCATTCATGCTCATCCATGCCACATCAGTGCTCATCCGTGCCACATCCAAGCCACAGTGCTCATCCATGCCACTTTCATGCCACATCAGTTCTCATCCATGCCACATTCTTGCAACTTTAGTACTCATCCATGCCACATCTATGCCACATCAGTTCTCATCCGTGCCACATCCATGCCACTACAGTGCCCATCAGTGCCACAACAGTGCCCATCAGTGTCTCACAAAAGTGTAATAGGTAGTCAAATTAGATGTGTAATTTATGCTCCTAGAACACATGATGGTGCTCCCTGCATGTTGGGCCTCTGTATGTGACCTGGCTGAGTAAAAGTCTCACACATGTGGTATCGCCATACTCAGGAGTATCAGAATGTATTTTGGGGTGTCATTTTTGCTACAGTATGTACATTCTATGTGTAAGAAATATCTTATACACGGACAACTTTGTGTTAAAAAAAAATGTGTTTTCATTTTCTTTTCACATTTTCCAAAAACTTGTGGGAAAAAATGACATGTTCAAAAGACTTTGCTTTACAAAATTGGGTAATTTTTTGGGCGTTTCCATTGTCCTGGTGCTCCAGGGCCTTCAAAAGTTTAAGAGGTAGTCAAGAAATGAAATGTGTAATTTATGTCCCTAGAACGCCTGATGGTGCTCCCTGAATGTTGGGTCTCGGTATGTGGCCAGGCTGTGAAAAAGTCTCACACATGTGGTATCGCCTTACCCAGGAGGAGGAGTAGAATGTATTTTATTTGTGGTATGCATATGCTGTGTGTGAGAAATAACAATTTGACAATTTTGTGAAAAAAGAAAAAAATCTTAATTTTCCAAAGAATTGTGGGAAAAAATTACAACTTCAAAAAACTCACCATGCCTAATACTAAATACCTTGAAATGTGTACTCTCCAAAAAGGGGTAATTTGGGGGGTATGTGTACTTTCCTGGCTTGTAATGAGATAGGCTTCATGTACACTGCTGCTGATAAACTGACTTTAGGAGCAGTTGGGTGTTTTTTTCAGCAGCCCCTGAACTCTCCTCTATGTTATCTTATCTGTATATGTACACTGATTCGTTTACAGTTGTTTAGAGGCAGTTGAGTTTAGTGGCATTTTTTTAACGCAAAAAATTGCGTTCAGGACGGAAGTTTACTGGCATTTCAAATGTCAAATGCTTGTAACTGCTTGTAAACTCATGTAAAAGCTTTAACCTGAGCTTAGGCACGTTTTAGTTTATAAGCGTTCTTAACCACTTGCCGACCGGCTCACGCTGATATACGTTGAAATACGTTGGCAAAGTGGCACGTGTGCGCAAAATCACATACCCATACGTCACTGCATCACCGCCGTGGGACCGTGCCGATGGCATGGAGAGGCACAATTGGGAGATCCCCATTCCCTGTTCTGCCTAGCAACATGACAGGGATCTACTGCTCCCAGTGATCGGGAGCAGTGATCTCTGTCATGTTCTAGAGAACCCATCCCCCCTAAAAATTCATAATAAAAATGCCATAAATCTATTCCCTATTTTGTAGACGCGATAACTTTTGTGCAAACCAATCGATATGCGCTTATTGCGATTTTTTTTTACCAAAAATATGTAGAAGAATACATATTGACCTAAACTGAGGAAGAAATTTGTTTTTTTTATATTTTTTTGGGGATATTTATTATAGCAAAAAGTAAAAAATATTGCTTTTTTTCAAAATGTTTGCTCTTTTTTTGTTTATAGCGCAAAAAATAAAAACCACAGAGGTGATCAAATACCACCAAAAGAAAGTCCTATTTGTGGAAAAAAAAGGACGTGAATTTTGTTAGGGTACAATGTCGCACGACCGCGCAAATGCCAGTCAAATCGACGCAGTGCCGTATCACAAAAAAGGGCTTGGTCAGGAAGGGGGTAAATCCTTCCGGGGCTAAAGTGGTTAAAGAGGAACATGTGAGATATGGGAAAAACACAATTTTTACCACATGCTGTTGCCTGCAAGGGGGGGGAGGATGAGACAGGCAGAGAGAGAGAGAGAGACAGGCACAAAGAGAAAGAGAAACAGAGAGAGAGAGAGGGGGCAGAGTGATAGACAGGCACAGGAATGGAGAAAGAGAGAGAGAAGCAGAGCGAGAGAGAGAGAGAAAGAGAGAGAGAGATGCAGAGAGAGAGAGAGGCAGAGAGAGAGAGGGAGGCAGAGAGAGAGACTGGCAGAAAGAGAGAGGCAGAGAGAGAGACAGGCACAGAGAGAGAGAAAGAGAGAGATAGGCAGAGAGAGAGAGGCAGACGAAGAGAGATAAGCAGAGAGAGTGACAGGCAGAGAGAGACAGGCAGAGAGAGAGAGGGAGAGAGAGAGACTGGCAGAAAGAGAGAGACAGAGGGAGAGACAGACAGAGAGAGGCAGAGACAGACAGAGAGAGAGACAGGCACAGAGAAAGAGAGAAAAAGAGAGACAGGCAGAGAGAGAGAGTGAAACTCCAATTTCTACTGGGAGAAGAGGAGCCAGTAGTAAAAATAGCTGCCCAATATGTGACAGCGTGTCACTGACTGAGAGGGACATGAAAGACTGAGGACTTCAAAATCCTTTACATGGACCTATGCCCATTCCCCTCTATATTACCCCCTCCCCCCCTCTTTTTCTTATAGAAACTCAACTGCTTTGGCAATGCTAACATGTATGTGGTCCTGCCAATAAAGCTTATTTGAATTTTTTTTTTTTTTTAATTTGAGAGACAGGCAGAGAGAGAGAGAGAGACAGGCAAAGAAATACAGGCAGAGAGAGAGAGAGACAGGCAGAGAAAGAGCGAGACAGGCAGAGAGAGAGAGAGGGGCAGAGAGAGAGAGAGAGAGACAGGCAGAGTGAGAGATAGGCAGAAACAGAGGGAGATAGGCAGAGAGAGAGTGAGGCAGAGATAGAGGCAGAGAGAGAGACAGGCAGAGAGAGAGAGACAGGCAGAGAGAGAGACAGAGACAGGCATAAAGAGAGAGAGACAGGCAGAGAAAGACAAGCAGAGAGAGAGAGACTGGAAGAAAGAGACCTGCTGAGAGAGATACAGGCACAGACATAGAGAGACGGGCACACAGAGAGAGAGACAGGCAGAGATGGAGACAGGCACATTCTATAGAAGAGAAGAGGAAACTTCAATTTCTACTGGGAGAAGAGAAGCCAATGGTAAAAATTGCTGCCCAATATGTGACAGCGTGTAACTGACTGAGAGGGACATGAAAGACTGAGGACTTAAAAAACCTTTACATGGACCTATGCCCATTCCCCTCTATATTACCCCCTCTCCCCCTTCTTTTTCTTATAGAAACTCAACTGCTTTGGCAATGCTAACATGTATGTGGTCCTGCCAATAAAGCTTATTTGAATTTTTTTTTTTTAATTTGAGAGACAGGCAGAGAGAGAGAGAGAGAGACAGGCAAAGAAATACAGGCAGAGAGAGAGAGACAGGCAGAGAAAGAGCGAGACAGGCAGAGAGAGAGAGAGGGGCAGAGAGAGAGAGAGAGAGACAGGCAGAGTGAGAGATAGGCAGAAACAGAGGGAGATAGGCAGAGAGAGAGTGAGGCAGAGATAGAGGCAGAGAGAGAGACAGACAGAGATAGAGAGACAGGCAGAGAGAGACAGAGACAGGCATAAAGAGAGAGAGAGAGACAGGCAGAGAAAGACAAGCAGAGAGAGAGAGACTGGAAGAAAGAGACATGCAGAGAGAGATACAGGCACAGAGATAGAGAGACGGGCACAGAGAGAGAGAGAGACAGGCAGAGATGGAGACAGGCACAGAGAGAGAGAGACAGGCACTGAGACAGACAGGCACAGAGAGAGAGACAGGCACCGAGAGAGAGACAGGCACAGAGAGAGAGAGAGAGACAGGCACTGAGAGAGAGACAGGCACAGAGAGTGAGAGAGAGAGACAGGCACCGAGAGAGAAACAGGCACAGAGAGAGAGACAGAGGCAAAAGAAAGAGAGAGAGAGAGACAGGCAGAGAGAGAGAGACAGGCAGAGAGATGGAGAGAGACAGGCACAGAGAGAGAGACAGACAGAGAGACTGTCAGAAAGAGACAGGCAGAGCACAAGAGAGAGAGGCAGAGAGAGAATTCATAGTTAAAGCACACTGCTCTCTATTCTCTCACAGAATGGCTAAAATAGTTAAAAATTTACATGTTTTTCCTGCATTGTGGACATTTGGGAGGGTCTCCTGAGGTTATTTTTGGCTTCTAACCTCAACTGCTGATAACTGCTGCTAAACTCAGTATGTAAAAGCTGTTAAATGGACATTTTTCACTGTCATTTATCAACAGTCAGTTTCCAGTGTTCAGAAGAGGTTTTCAACTGCCCCGGGTATATGAGGCCATAGGCCCTCAGTACATCAGGTGTGATCAATTTTAAGAGATTGGCACCATAGTTTGTAGACTCTATAACTTTCACAAAGACTAAATAATATACCCTTATTTTGGTTATTTTTACCAAAGATATGTAACAATATAAATTTTGGCTAAAATGTATTAAGGAAAAATTACTAATTGGCAATATTTTATAACCAAAAACAGGAAGAAAAATGCATTGTTTTTTACAAAATTTTAGGTCTTTTTTCATTTATAGCGCAAAAAATAAAAACCCAGTGGTGATCAAATACCACCAAAAGAAAGCTCTATTTGTGTGCAAAAAAAAGGACAAACATTTCATATGGGTACAATGTTGCATGACTAATTGTCATTCAAAGTGTGAGAGCACTAAAAGCTGAAAACTGGTCTGATAAGGAAGGGGGTTTAAGTGCCCAGTGGGCAAGTGGTTAAAGAAGCTGTTTGGTATTAAACCTGGACCCCAGGCAGATGTAAGATGCACATTGATCATTAAGTGAGAGCAGTGTACCTGAATTCGCCCTGGAGTCAGCCTCTTCCTACAGGATTTAGACTCAAGAAGGGAAAGCGGCACAGGGAGCCAATCAGATGTGCTGCAGTTTATCGAGTATGCTGATAGAAGGAGACAGCAGACAGAAGACTTTCATATATATGTCATCCGCTTTAAAGGTGTTGCTTAGTTCTCATAATTCAGATGTGAATCAGCTGTTTTCTGTTGCCAAGCTTTAGGAGAACTGATAATATGCACATTTTTGAGCTCCCAACCAGAACTGGGACAGGTCCATCCAGCACCCAGGGCAAGGATGCCGTCCTTCCCTCTCTACTAATGCATTTCGTAGAATGGGTGTACTTCCCTACATTCATTCTCTGCCCCCTTGCTCTGCTGCACCCAGGGCAGCTGTCCCTCATGCCCACGCTTTGTCCCGGCCTTGCTCCCAACTGCTGTGTGTCACCATGATGTTCAACAAATTAGTGGAACACAAAAGAGATCAGGGATTTTTTTTTTCTAATTTTGTATCACCTGTATTACCGTAACACAAAATACATCTGCTAATATTCTATGTTTTGAGAAAACAGCAGGAGTCTGCAGGACATAACTATTTCTGTTACTGGTTGTCAAGAAATACCTAAGAACCGCCAGCAAAAGGGGATATTTCATCATAACTGATGGGTTAGATAAGCTTCTTGTAGCCTACAGGTACTAAGCCTCTCAATGCCTTTTTCAATGTAAATACACCTCATTACTAGTCTGCAATGACATCATTTGTTTAGGTATGATTGTTTTATCACATGGCACAGCTTTGAATACTTATGTACTATAATTTGCTCACTGTGTCACTTTTAGGCAATACTGGGTCACATTATAATTGCGCAGTGGTTATTATAATATTGCTGGAGGGGTAACAGAGGATTATGCCATTTGGAGATTATGATGGTTGATTTGAGATTATAAAGACAGATATACTATGGGGAAAAGATTAAATGTGATATACTGTATGTTGGATAGATAATTACATATCTGAAAGGTTATATATATAGCGCTGGTAGATTTTTCAATCTACCGCTTATATGTAAATTTAGTGGGTCATCTGTTCTGTACATAGTTCAGATTCAATCTATTGTTAGATTAGCCTCTGTTTCAGTTTGGTTGTGTTGCGTGCAGTTCCACATTGTGCCTGTGAGTGTCGTTGTCACCATAGGTTGGTGTTGGAGAGCAACAAGCTGAAGTATATGAGTGCTCTTCTTTCCCGGAGACAACTCGGCGGAGGTGGTCCTCTGTATTGCATTCTGGGAGAGAGTTTTTATGGGACAGACACCATGCTTCTTGAGTTCTTTACCTCGTTGTGGCCCTCCTGGCCTAAAGGTATGTGCTAGTCAGTTCTACCTCGTAGCCCTCAGGGCTGGAAGGTTGCGTTGCTGCAGCCGTGCAAGTGGGCCCAGAAGCCTGTCTGGGGCCTACTACTGCGGGGATGGTCCTGTGCTGTCTGTCCTGCGGGAAGAAGCGATCCAGGGGAGGACCCATCTTGGAAGAGACCATGCATAAGGCTGGTCTTAAGAAGGGCCTGGTGACTCAATTGGAGGAGGCATCTTAATCTAATCTACCGCACAAGTACTGCCGGGTCAGCTTAAAGGTTCTGGTACTGTGTTTGCTGTTCATCGAAAACTACTACATCCTGTGGCAGAGGATCGTACAGTTTTGTTCTACTCAAGTCTGTGGCAGAGACTTTTTGTTCGTGCTGCGTTCCGGCTGCTAGGTTAGTGAGAGAGACCTATCCGGGCGGGCAAAGATTTAATATTGCACAGAAGATACATTCATCCCTGATATTTCAATTCCTTAGTGCTACACCGAGAAAAGGAATTTGAACTTCCCTGCAACTCTTCTTCTACCTCTCTCCTGCTACTTCTTCCAGTTATCTCCCATTAAAGCATTGGAAAAGTACTAAAGTGACTAGTGCCTACATTGTCAGATGATACGCTCAACGTAGACTCTAAGTCTGGTATCGGTGAAACTACAGGTAAAAAGGTGACGGTAACAGCTTGCTTTAAATCAGCAGCTCCACCGTGAGTTAGTGCTACATGTGGGGGCGTCGTCCGGGATTGTTTGCCGTTGCCCTAAGCAGCCCTGAGAAGTATTTCACCAAGAGTTTATGTTAAAAGAGGTTTCGAGACTTTGTCACTTTCTCCAGGAAAAGAAGGGGTTAAATTGCAGGATTACGTTTCTGACTGCTTAGGCTGCGGGTGAGAAGTAAAAGCCTGGGAGCTATGTGATCAGAGGAACAAGTGGGAGGAGCCACATCTACTTGTTGCCGCATGTGTGTGTCTGGCGCCAAAGGAGAAGAGAGGCCTCGTGATCGTACTGAGAGGATCAGAGTGCAGCCATGTCTTCTTTTCCATTGATACCGTCAACTATGGGGTCCAAGATGTTCCCTACAAGTACCGCTGCGGGTGCTATGCTAACCGGAACCCTGCTGACGGATACCGGCATTCGTTTGAAGCCGCAGGGGCAGTTCGTACTATACACTGTTGGAGATATTGAAGGGCTGGGCATGCTTTGCCACAAGTGTAAAGGACTGGCCATACATCTACATCCATTTGTTCGATGTTTGCAGTGCGGACAATATTTGTTCACAGTGGAGCAATCTACAATGTCGCCCCATGCTTATCGTGTGGACTGGGCTACAGGAATTGCTACAGTGGAAACTAATGCCATCGCTGCTGGAGAGCAACAGGGCGTGGTCTCGTCTGCTACTGTGAGTGTTCCCGAGGGAGATGTCGCTGTTACCGCTTCATCAGCGGACATCACTCTTATTTCTACTTCTACTACACCTATCCCCATTGCACCTGTCCCAAGGAAGGTGGGATATGTGAAGGCTTCCCGCGGTCGTGGTCGAGGCCTGCCCCAGAGACTACCCGAACCGGAGCCGGAGTAATATATGGATCTGGAGAAGTCCACGTCAGGAACGGGTGGGAGATCAAAGGGGAACATATCTGGGACTCTTTGTAAATATTTGCCAGCGGAAGAGTTGAGAGACTTGGAGATAGATTCTATGTCAAATCTCTCCGGTGATGATGATTTGTTTGAAACAATGTCACAGGAACTATTGTGGGCCCAGAGTGAAGATGTTGCTTCTGCCCTTACTTTCTCAGAATGGATAGCCATGGATTCTGGAAAGACATCACCTTGTGTGGAGCCGCACAGTACTACCAAAGAGACATTGTCTAAAGCTGCTAGTTTGCTTGAGTTTGAGCCAATGCCCATCGGATCTATGGTGCGCAAATCACCGAATTCTTGTGTGCCTCCTGGTTTGGGGAAAAATAGAACTTTACCTAGACTTGCCCATTTACAGAGAGTGCTCACCAAACGTGTTGCCACAGAATATGGTCTGGAATTTCCCTACGTTACTCAGGACATTATGCAGGAAATTGAGGCCAACCGGGAACAGTGGTACTGTGAAGCTGTCTGGGAACTATTTGTCTGTACCATAACCTTTCCGGAGAGCTGGATGTTCTGCTGCTATGGATGAACGTTTCAATGGATGTTTGCTGCATTGGAACTATGGTCGGCACATCTATGCTGACAAGGTGGTCATTTGCAGACCCGGAAAAGATGACATTGTTTACTTTATCACCACTGTGGATAAGCAAGGGAAGAAAATGACATTACCAGATCCCCGGTTTTATTGGTGATTATGCAAAGAAACTGCTGTCTTCTGTTCTGCTAAAAGAAAAAGAACTTTGGGGTATATAGCCAGATAGTGTCAGGGTTTAGAGAACTCCGTGGTCAAGAGACTTTATTCATCTCAGCACTTCTATATCCACAGACTTTTTGCTAGCTGGATTTTCTTTACCGAAAGGATATGATATGCTCCGAGATAGGGGTGGACTTTTCAAGTTATTTTTAGTTCCTTTTCATTAGAAGAAAATATGTGGGGAAGAGAGTGTCATTCTTTTGGGAATGAGGTTTTGCTCCTAAATTGTTTAGTGATGCTACTGTACATTTTTTGTGTGTGTTTAACTTTTTTTCTTTCAGGAACAACTAGATCTCCTATCAAGCTGTTAGGCTTTTCAGCTAGATAGATATAGGGGTTTGTGACATTACTAATGTGACTTCTTTTTGCTGAAATGATATGTTGTTGTATAAATGTTTGAAACTGTAACATTTCTTACTGCCTTTCTTCTTTCTCATCCAAGTTTTTAAGTTCAAATACCTACTCTCAGGCTTGAGAGTTATATTTTGGCAGAAGAGGACAACGTCTATTGTAGTGGGGGGAGTATGTAGCACTGGTAGATTTTTCAATCTACCGCTTGTATGTAAATTTAGTGGGTCATCTGTTCTGTACATAGTTCAGATTCAATCTATTGTTAGATTAGCCTTTATTCCAGTTTGGCTGTGTTGCGTGCAGTTCCACATTGTGCCTGTGGCTGTCGTTGTCACCATAGGTCGGAGTTGGAGATCAACAAGCTGAAGTATATGAGTGCTCTTCTTTCCCGGAGACAATTTGGCGGAGGTGGTCCTCTGTATTGCATTCTGGGAGAGAGTTTTTATGGGACAGACGCCATGCTTCTTGAGTTCTTTACCTCGTCGCAGCCCTCCTGGCCTAAAGGTATGTGCTAGTCAGTTCTACCTCGTAGCCCTCAGGGCTGGAGGGTTGCGTTGCTGCAGCCGTGCAAGTGGGCCCAGAAGCCTGTCTGGGGCCTACTACTGCGGGGATGGTCCTGTGCTGTCTGACCTGCGGGAAGAACCTGGACAATTGAGAAGATCCAGGGGAGGACCCATCTTGGAAGGGACCATGCATAAGGCTGGTCTTAAGAAGGGCCTGGTGACTTGATTGGAGGACGCATCTTAATCTAATCTACCGCACAAGTACTGCCGGGTTGGCTTAAAGGTTCTGGTACTGTGTTTGCTGTTTATCGAAAACTACTACATCCTGTGGCAGAGGATCTTACAGTTTTGTTCTACTCAAGTCTGTGGCAGAGACTTTTTGTTCGTGCTGCGTTCCGGCTGCTAGGTTAGTGAGAGAGACCTATCCGGGCGGGCAAAGATTTAATATTGCACAGAAGATACATTCATCCCTGATATTTCAATTCCTTAGTGCTACACCGAGAAAAGGTATTTGAACTTCCCTGCAACTCTTCTTCTACCTCTTTCCTGCTACTTCTTCCAGTTATCTCCCATTAAAGCATTGGAAAAGTACTAAAGTGACTGGTGTCTACATTGTCAGATGATACGCTCAACGTGGACTCTAATGCCCCGTACACACGGTCGGATTTTCCGATGGAAAATGTCCGATCGGATCGTGTTGTCGGAAATTCCGACCGTGTGTGGGCGCCATCGGACATTTTCCATCGGATTTTCCGACACACAAAGTTGGACAGCAGGAGATAAAATTTTCCGACAACAAAATCCGATCGCGTCAATTCCGACCGTGTGTGGCCTGTTCCGACGCACAAAGTGCCACGCATGCTCAGAAGAAATTCCGACACGGGACAGCTCGTTCTGGTAAACTTAGCGTTCGTAATGGATAAAGCACTTTCGTCACGCTGCAATGTAAAAAATGGTTTAATACAGTGCACTCTCTTCTTCTTTATAATGTGACAAGAATTAAGTCGTTTTGATGCTCATATTCACACACACTTCTCACAAACTTTTTTCGTTACTATTTATCGGGATTCCCTCAATATATTTTGATTGCTCACATCTGACAACATATTTTTTTTTTTTTTTTTTTTTACTTTAATGTAGAATCTTTTTTTGTGTTTCTCTTTTTATTTATTTTTTTTTTTGGGTGATTTTGATTTGTACTCCCGAAAATGTTTGTGTGTTTTTTGTGACAAGTTCCCACAACACCATTGATATGTTGTTCTATTTAATCTGTAGGAGGAGATTGTTTGGTGTTGTTGTCCCTTGTTAATTTCACATTGTACTTTAGAAATGTACCTGAATACTCACCAACAAACTGTCCTTTTTGGATGAAAACACACACAGGAGAGTAGAATTTACCTAAAAATATTTTATTAAGGGGTCACAACTATAAACAAAGAGGGAGGCAACGCTGGAGAAACTGCAGAAGTGGGCGAAGCCTTGGACTCCCAGGGCAGACATCAATTATTTAAAAGCAAAATTGGTGGCCTGAGGAGTCCATATCTAAGGGAGGGCAGTCTGGTCCAGAAGTCCCAGAGATCCGGAAAGCAGCAGATGACATCTGTGTCCCCAGGCTGTGGTCATACGAGAGACTGCATCTTCTGTCAGACCAGACTGAACCCAGGGTCATCACTCTCAGGTCTTCTTTCCACGCTTCCTTCCAGGCTTTGGCTGTGGTGGTGGAGTTGTGGCAGTAGGAGGAGGAGGAGGAGGAGGAGGAGGATCGTCCCTCTCCATGACATCCGTCTTGGGTGTCAGTTCCCCACTCTCCGCCTTACGAAGGACTTTATAAATCAGGTCCTCAGAAATCTTGCGTTGGCCCTCCTGCATGCCCAGCAATTTGGTGGCAGCCATGCAGGCAAAGGCCTCTGCAGGACTGGGGAAGGCTCTGAGGGACGCCGAAGCCTCCTGGATCAGCCTGTACGCTGAATCCTGCACAGGACTGGGAGTGGCCTTCCTGGCCCTTTTATATGGCAGGCGGAGGGGAGGGACCTGAGACTCAGTCAGGCTGCGACTTGTCCCAGGCTTCTCTTGGCTGCCACTTGTCCCTGGCTTCTCTTGGCTGACACTTGTCCCTGGCTTCTCTTGGCTGCCACATTCCACAGCCTCCTCCTGGCTGAGGTCTTCCTGTGTATGAAAAAGGGACATAGTTTTAGTATTGTTTTCATCAATCACACACAATTTTCACCTCCTGACTGCTGCAAATTGAATGTTAACAAATATAACAGACTATCCTTCTGAGCCCAGCATTTTGCATTCTTGTCCCAATTATTTTTGCCCACTACTGTCTATTGATATGTAAAACACTTTTTTTAATCAGCAATTAATGATCAATAATAACATCTAGTAAACATCATTTATTTATTGGCCAGAAATCTGTAGAGGAATGCTATACCTGACTCCAGCTGGGCTCCTCCACTTCTTCCTGGCTGGAAGGCTCAGGTTGGACATCAGAAGCCTCAGCTGGGGTGGAAGGAAGAGTGGAAGGAAGAGTGGAGAGGGATTCCCTGACTTCAGTGTGGTCTGACAGAAATCGCAGTCTCTCATAGTACCACAGCCTGGGGACATAAACGTCATCTGCTGCAGCTCCGGACCTCTGGGAATCTGTGACCTTCTTGCGCTCCCTAAGATAAGTGCTCCTCAGGCCCCCAATTTTAGCTTTTAAATAAGGGATGGTTGCTGTGGGGACCACCGGTGTCACCAACTCCAGCAGTTTCTCCAGCGCTGCCTGCCTCTTCTGTTTGTGATTATAGTGGGGGTGTCTGACCTGCCACAGACAGGGCAGCTCCCTGTACTTGTCAATAAACAGGGGCAGGAAATTGTGGTCGTTGAACCCATCCATTTTCTCTGCAAGACACAACACAAGACAAACCCTAATGTCAGGCCAAACTCCCCTAATCTTGTTACAATATAGGCTTCAATTTCGAAGCAGTATAGGCTCAAGTTTAGATCCTACCTTCGTTAGCACGATCGGCGTCTCCGATGCTCCTTCCTCCGCTCACAGATCGTACGTAAGACGCGCGCGTTACGATTTATACACACTGCGCATGCGTATAACTCCGCCCGCCCCTGACGTTCTTTCTATTCTATTCCCCGCCCCTTTTTGTTCGGCGCAGTGGAGGGAGAGCACATGGCGGAGAGACAGCAGGATAGTGCTAAGTACAGCAACGAGGAAGAGGAGGAGGAGGAAAGGCTGGAGCCTGAAACGTCCCGATCCAGAAGGAGATTAAAGGACTCAAATATGTCCTTTGGGGAGATGTTGGAAATGGTGGACATCCTGAAGAAGGCCGACTATGATGGAAAGTATGGGCCTTACCCCAACCACAATGTCCGAAAGGCCAAGATCATGGCGAATGTGGTCAGGAGTCTGCACCGGAAATTCGGGGTACGACGATCGAAAGATCAGCTCAGGAAGCGGTGGTCGGACCTGAAATTACGAGAACATGAGCAGTACAGAAAGATCCGGAGAGTGCTGCAAAAAAGTAAATAGTTGTGCTGTGTTCCTATTGTTCTTGTGTTTATTACGTTCGTGCTGCTCCATGTGCTTTTAGGAACTGTTGTACAGTTTAAAATGGCAACTTTCATGTTCATGGGCACATTATTCCTTCGGATTACACATTTTTTTTTCGGACTATAAAATACCATTGTTTAGCCCATATGCATTTGGCCACCATTTTGAGGCCCTATACTTGTCTTCAAAGAATTGGGTTGTGTAGATGGCTTTGTTACTAGAATGAAATGCAAACTAGATTGTGTGTAAGGAGAGGACACTCAGCAGCTGTTTTCACATCTGGACACTGGAGCACTAGTGTGGGACCCCAGAACACCATTTTTATTAGGGGGGCCACACAGGTGCTCCAGTGTATTCTATAGGGGGGGCTACATCTGTGAAGCTTGTACTAAACAGGTAAAGTATTGCAGCTTGACAAAGGACACTAAAAAAGCTACATCTTGGAACTCTGCTAAAATAGACAATTGTACCTCACTTCCAAGCAATGTTTCATCTTTATAGTTCTGCCATCAAATATCTGTGTGCTAATTATACCATTTTTGTTTTACATAGGGGAGAAAAGACTCGGAGGACACCCCTCATCCGAGGAGACCAGAGCCCCCCCCCCCGGAAAAAGGGGAAATCCCCCCAAACACAAGATGAGCAGGAGGAAGAAGACGTGGTGGAACTAGTCACCACAACAGGTGAGTGTCTGCGACCACAGGCTCAGATAAGAGATGGATGGCGGCATTTTTTTGAGACCTAATTTATTTTGGGTTTCCTTTCTTTTTAGGTGATCGTGAGGTTGTGGATGAAGATCCTTTCACATCCAAAAGTGCCCAGATCCTGATCGGGGAGATCATGGGGTGTAATTTACAATTGGAAAACATCAAGCAAAACATCAATGATGTTATTCCAAAATATAAAAACATCATTGATGTTTTGGGGCGAGTTTAAAGCCCCTCAAAATCACTTTCTTCTTTTGTCTGCTACAATGTGCGAAATGTTTTTGTGATTTTTCCCAAAGCCAAATTTGGAGGATGCACACAGTGTGCCAACATGTGCTATCTGCCATCACGGGAGATCAATGGACGCGTTTTGGGGGTGCAACCCCTTCCTCAATAATAAAGTAACGGTGAGGAAGGGCTTTCTCCCCCAAAACACATCCCTTGATCCCCCGTGATGGCAGGTAGCACATGTTGACATTGGGAAATTTGTGTGCATCTTCCAAATTTGGCTTTTCCAGGGGTGATTTCACCCCATCTGAACGCAATATCAAACACAGTTCCTAAATACTCATGTCTGATATTGCCTTCAAGTTCTACCAAATGTGAACTTTGTAAGATCAAGATTTGTGTCTTTCTTGTGGGTTTTATACAGGCCTGTTTTCTATAAAATGCACATTTTGATTTTGGATAATGACACCACAAAATATGTTATACAACAAACATGTCGGTTTGTCAGAAAAACCTTTGGTAAATGCACATGTGATTGTGCTGGTATTAAAAAGATTGTTCATCAAGAATGTGTGGATTATTGTCTCAATGCTACAACACTTTTGGGGTGATGTAATTGTTGTTTGATGAGAAAATGGGGGTTATTTCCTAAGGGCAAATCCACTTTGCACTACAAGTGCAGTTTCAGTGCAGTTGCAAGTGCACTTGTAGTGAAAAGTGTCTTTGCATTTAGTAAATAACAGCCAACAGTGCTTTGTATAAGGTTACACAATCACGACATTTTCTGCACTCCACACATTTCTGTCAGGGTCAGCTCAAACAAACACAAGCAGTAAATGTCCACAAAGAAGAGCCTGGGGGGAGATGCCTGTCGAGAACTTGAGGTCCTGCAGGCTTCTCCCTGTCGCCAAATACCGCAAGGTAGCGACCAACCTCTGCTCCGCAGTGATGGCTTGCCTCATGCAGGTATCCTGCCTGCTGATATAGGGGGTCAGCGAAGCCAACAAACGGTGAAACACGGGGTCCGTCATCCGGAGAAAGATCCTGAAATCATCAGGATTATTCTCACGGATCTCACGGAGCAAAGGCATATGACAGAACTGGTCACGCTGAAGCAACCAATTCTTGGTCCATGAACTCCTCCCCACCCTGTTCATGGACTGGACTTGTGTCAAGGTCAGGACCCCAACACCAAGCCCCCGCACAGCACGAACTGTACGAGGAGTACGCATACGAAACATGGCTAGAAAACGGTCGGCTGCTCAGAACGAAGTAACAGAACGCACTGAAGAACAGCAAGGCCTGTGAAGAGCGACCTGAAAAACAGCAACGAGCGGACAAGATCGCACAGAAAACTCCGATACGAACTGACTGCACGCACCGAAGAGCAAATACAAACCCACAAGCACAAACTGAACGGCAGAAAACGATCTGAAAGCCATGAGTCTGAAAAAGCGCGAATCGTCTCTCACCAAACTTTGACTAACACGAGATTAGCAAAAGGAGCCCAAAGGGTGCCTCACTTGGTTCTGAACCGGCCTTTTCTAGTCTCGTCGTACGTGCTTGACGTCACCGCGTTCTTGGCGATCGGATATTCCGACAACTTTGTGCGACCCTGTGTAGGCAAAACAAGTTTGAGCCAACATCCGTAGGAAAAAATCCGAGGATTTTGTTGTCGGAATGTCCGATCAATGTCCGACCGTGTGTACGGGGCATAAGTCTGGTATCGGTGAAACTACAGGTAAAAAGGTGACGGTAACAGCCCGCTTTAAATCAGCAGCTCCACTGTGAGTTAGTGCTACATATATTAGAAGTGAAACTGTGGATTATAATAGAGTGGAGGATTATAATGGCATGGGGGATTAAAACTGTGGCTAGGGGAGTACAGATTGCAGTACTGGTAAGACTGTAAATTTAAACCTATTTGGTAGATAATAAAGACAGCAAGGATTGAAAATCATTTTGTTGGCTTGTTAAAAGATAATATTTTGAATGTTGGCTAACACATGGTTGTGGTAGATATGGTTGCAGGAGGTAAATATGAGTTGCAGGGAGATATGGTTCATTGGGAAACAATGTTTTTTTTTGAGGGACATGGTCCTCGTAACGGGTTATAATGATCCTGTGTGGTTTTATGAGAGGCTGCTTGGAAACAGCTAGGTAATAATGTTGGGGATGAGGATGCTGTGACTGGTAACTGGGTGATAATATTTCTAGAAATGACTAAGTGATGCTGAGATGATGATAATGTTGAAGGTGACTAACTATGGTGGAATTGTAGCCACAACATCATGTTGGCCATGATAACAAAGCTTGCCCTGATGTTTTACAAGCCACATTTTCAACCCTGAAGTGGTGCCTCTGGTCTTTTGGTTTCCTTACAATGTCACGGGCCCTGGAATTTAGCATCTGAACATGTCCAGATTAGCCTCCAGGGGGTTCCACTTGACTTATACATTCTGCATGGTTTACTATCTTCTAGTATATTTATTTTCTTCTCTGAAAGTATTTGTGTCATATCTCAAATTACACCTATTTTCCTTGAAGAGTTTTCAAACTGTTGCCCGAGGGCCAGATGCGGCCCTTTGTTTGATTTTATCTGGCCCTTGGGGCACTTTTTCTTTCACTGACACCAGGGAAGGGGCACAATTCCTCCCAATGACACCAACGATGGGGCACAAGTCCTACCAATGACACCAATGATGGGGCCCAATTACACCAATGATAGGGCACAATCCTTCTAATGACACCAATGATAGGGTGCAAATCCTCCCAATGGCACCAACGATGGGGCACTATTCCTTCCAAAGGCACCAGTGATGGGCCACAATTCCTGATGCTGCAACATTTTCTACACCCGACGGCCGCAGTCCAGCCCCCTAAAGTCTGAAGGACAGTAAGCTGTGTCCCTTATGCTGAAGATATCCATGACTATGCCATGAGACAACATCATTTTCTTTTTTTGTGGCTAGTCTGTTTTACTCACAAACTTTGCTTGTGAACACCTTATCAAACTTCCCCTTGCCTTTGACAGCTGAATGATTTGTTAGATTGTATATTGTATATAGCTTTCCATTTTTAAGGGATTACAGTTCAAGTGAGTACACCCCTAAGTGAAGATGTCCAAATTGGGCCCAAAGTGTCAATATTTTGTGTGGCCGCCATTATTTTCCAGCACTGCCTTAACCCTCTTGGGTATGAAGTTCACCAGAGCTTCAGAGGTTGCCACTGGAGTCCTCTTTCACTTTTCCATGATGACATCACATAGCTGGTGGATGTTAAGCCTCATACACACGATCAGATTTTCTGCAGACAAAACCTCTGATTTTGTCCGAAGGGCGTTGGCCCCAAACTTATCTTGAATACAAACGGCACACAATTGTCGGCCAACAAACACGAACGTGGTGACATACTACGTGGTTTTTCAGCTCTTTAGCGCCACCCTTTGGGCTCCTTCTGCTAATTTTGTGTTAGTAGAAGTTTGGTGAGTGTTGATTCGTGCTTTTCATTTCAAGCTTTTCATTTCTCGCGCTTTTCAGTTTGCGCTTTTTAGTTTTTAAATGGCCGTTTGTCAACCAACAAATGTTGCGGAATCGGAGGAGATAACGTGTTATTTATTATTGGCCTTGGAGTTATTGCTTTGACCCAAGTCCAGTCCAGGAACAGGAGGAGGAGGATTTCTTGGACCAAAAATGAGTTGCTTTATTAATCGTGACCAATTATTATATATCATATGTCTTTGCTGTGGGAGCTCCAGAAGAATAATCCAGATGATTTTCGGAATTATCTCTGGATGACAGACCCCTGCTTTCACCAACTCTTGGCATTCTTGACCCCCTATATTAAGAAGCAGGACACATGCATGATGCTTTTATTTTATTTTTTAGTTGAATAATGATTTGACTTGGTATATTTTCTATATTTTTGGATGCATAGAATGCACTTTTTGGTTAAGTTCTATTGTCAGATAGCATGTCTAATTTTATTTGTTTTCTTTTTTTAATGCACAATAAAAAAAGGTGGAGAATAATACTTGGCTATGTTTTTACTTCAAATGACAGTTTGGGAGTAGGCAGTTACATTTTAAAAAATACAATGTAAAATTAACAAGGAACACCAACATAGTTGTATCTTTGATCTTAAAAACTACAGGATAATGGTGTTGTGGTAACTTGCACCAAAAAAAAACAAAAAAAAACAAGCATAATAATATTATTATCGATATGACTAGAAAAAAAAAGCCTTTGAAAATTTATTTGCTATAACTCCATCTTCATTATTATCCCATTAAAGAAGAGAATGTGTGCTGCATTTCGAGATTTCATAATTTGCCACGTCACGAATGGTAATTCTCCATTAGTTTACAAGGCCGACTGCTTCTGGCTCGTCCTTGCTTCCGAGCATGCGTGTTAGTACTTTGGACTTTTGTCCGACGGACTTGTGTACACACGCTCAGAAAATCCGACAACAGACAGAAAATTTTAAAGTCTGCCATTCAACATTGGTCCACGGAAAATCCAACAACAATTGTCTGATGGAGCATACAAATGGTCGGATTTTCCGCCAACAGCCTGTCATCACACATTTCCCATTGGAAAATCTGATCATGTGTACGCGGCTCAAGAGACCTTGCGCTCCTCCACCTTCTGTTTGAGAATGCCCCACAGATGCTCAATAGGGTTTAGGTCTGGAGACATGCTTGGCCAGTCCATCACATTTCCCCTCAGCTTCTTTAGCAAGGCAGTTGTTATCTTGGAGATGTGTTTGGGGTCGTTATCATGTTAGAATACTGCCCTGCGGCCCAGTCTCCGAAAGGAGGGGATCATGCTCTTCTTCAGTATGTTACAGTACATGTTAGCATTCATGGTTACCTCAATAAACTGTAATTCCCCAGTGCCAGCAGTACTGGCACCTGGTGGCCGCCACACACTCTTGACACCATCTGAACCAAATAAGTTTATCTTGGTCTCATCAGACCACAGGACATGGTTTCAGTAATACATTTCCTTAGTCTGCTTGTCTTCAGCAAACTGTTTGTGGTCTTTCTTGTTCATCATCTTTAGAAGAGGCTTCCTTCTGGGATGACAGCCATGCAGACCAATTTGATGCAGTGTGTAGCGTATGATCTGAGCACTAACAGGCTGACCCCCACCCCTTCAACCTCTGCAGCACTGCTGGCAGCACTCATACATCTATTTCCCAAAGACAACCTCTGGATATGACGCTGAGCACGTGCACTTAACTTCTTTGGTCAACCATGGTGAGGTCTGTTCTGAGTGGAACCTGTTCTGTTTAATCACTGTATGGTCTTGGCCACCATGCTGCGGCTCAGTTTCAGGGTCTTGGCAATCTTCCTATAGCCTAGGCCATCTTTATGTAGAGCAACAATACTTTTTTTCAGATCCTCAGAGAGTTCTTTGCCATGAAGGTGCCATGTTAAACTTCCAGTGACCAGTATGAGAGAGTGAGTGTAATAACACCAAATTTAACACACCTGCTCCCCATTCACACCTGAGACCTTGTAACATTAACAAGACACATGACACCGGGGAGGGAAAATGGCTAAATGGGCCCAATCTGTACATTTTTACCTACGGGCGTACTCACTTTTGTTGCCAGAAGTTTAGACATTAAAGGGGTTGTAAACCCTTGTGGTTTTTGTTTTTTTTAAAAAAATAACAAACGTGTCATACTTATCTCCACTGTGCAGTTTGTTTTGCACAGAGTGGCCCCGATCATCCTCTTCTGGGGTCCCCCGGTGCCACTATCAGCTCCTCCCCGCATCAGTAAACTCCCTAGGAGGAGCGCTCTCCCTGGGGGGTTACCGTGCAGGTGCTCTGCAGGCTTTTGCATCCATAGACACAGAAGGCCGGACTCGGCCCCGCCCCCCTGGCATCCGCACTATTGGATTTGACTGACAGCAGCGGGAGCCAATGGCTGCGCTGCTATCCACCTATCTAATCAAGAGCCTAGACAACGGTCAGAGAGGTAGAGCGTGTCTCCGCCGTAGCAACAAATGGGCTCAGGTGAGTAAAACGGGGGTGCTGAGGGGCCGGTCAATGTCAAAAGTTCTTTCACCTTAATGCAGGGGTCTCCAAAGTACGGCCGCGGGCCACATCAGATACAGGGATATGAGAAATTTGTGGGAGGGGTAAAAACCCCTTAAATCAAAATAAACCAGCTAGGAAGGCATCGCTGGAGAAACTGGTGCAATTTGTGAAGACGCAGGTCCCTAATGCAGACATCTAGTTTGTGGATAAGAAAATTGGTAGCTTGAGAAGCACATATAGGAAGGAGCTTAACAAGGGCCAGGCTTCCATGAGATCAGGAGCGGCAACAAAGGATGTGTATGTACCCAGTCTGTGGTACTACAACAGGATGCGATTTCTGGAAGACCAGATTGAAGCCAGGGAATCACTTTCTACACCTCCATCCACCCTTCCCTCAACCCCAGCTGAGGCTTCAGAGGACCAACCTGGGCCTTCCATCCTGGTAGAAGTTGAGGAGCCCAGCTGGAGCCAGGTATAGTATTTTTGAACATACAGTGGGGACAGAAAGTATTCAGACCCCCTTAAATTTTTCACTCTTTGTTATATTGCAGCCATTTGCTAAAATCATTTAAGTTCTTTTTTTTTCCTCATTAATGTACACACAGCACCCCATATTGACAGAAAAACACGGAATTGTTGACATTTTTGCAGATTTATTATAAAAGAAAAACTGCAATATCACATGGTCCTAAGCAGGGGCGTTGCTAGGTGGCAAAAAGACCAGGGGCTTCAGCCCGAAGTCAGAGCCCGGCACCGGGGGGGATGATGGGGTGGCGGGCGGTGGGGTTGTATGGGGGGGGGGTGTTACCTACCTGACACGCACTGATCTACCTGACCCACACTGACCTACCTGGCTGACATACACTGTCCTACCTGACACGCACTGACTGCTGATCTAATGGGTCACCAGCAGTCAGCACCCCCTCTACATTAGCTCAGAGTCCCCTTACATCAGCACCCCCCTTAGAGATCTCTATTAGATCAGTGACCCCTCCCCCCATCAGTGTCCCCTGCCCCTTAAGACCCCCATTAGACTGCTTTACCGAGAGCCATTTAGAGTCAGGAAGTGTGGAAGCCGGAGTTTGGGGGCGGAGCGAAGCTGCTCTTCTGTAGTGCCATTTTCCTTCCATTGTCGGCAAGACACATTTGAACTGGTACACTCACTCACAGGGCCGCTGTTGGGAATCATGGGGCCTCCACTCCCTGAGGGGGGAAAGAGGTGTGGGAAGGGAGGTGAGAAAGGGGAGGTGAGAGAGAAGGAGGTAAGGGGGGTGAGTGAAAGGGGGGAGGAGGCAGGAGAGAGAGAGGGGGTGGCTGACACAGAGGCGGGGGGGTGCCAACAGAAAGGGGGGTGCTGACAGAGGGGGGTGTTGACAGAGGGGGGGTGCACTGCTGACAGAGAGGGGGTGCTGACAGAGGGGGTGGGCTGACAGAGGGGGGTGCACTGTTGACAGAGAGGGGGTGCTGACAGAGAGGGGGGGTGCTGACAGAGTGGGGAGGTGCTGACAGAGAGGGGAGGTGCTGACAGAGAGGGTGTGGGCTGACAGAGGGGGGACGCTGAGAGAGAGGGGGGATGCTGAGAGAGAGGGGGGTGCTGACAGAGAGGGGAGGTGCTGACAGAGAGGGGGGGTGCTGACAGAGAGGGGGGGTGCTGACAGAGAGGGGGGTGCTGACAGAGAGGGGGGGTGCTGACAGAGAGGGGGGGTGCTGACAGAGTGGGGAGGTGCTGACAGAGAGGGGAGGTGCTGACAGAGAGGGGGGGTGCTGACAGAGTGGGGGGGTGCTGACAGAGTGGGGGGGTGCTGACAGAGTGGGGGGGTGCTGACAGAGTGTGGGCTGACGGGGGGGTGCTGAGAGAGGGGGGTCGCTGAGAGAGAGGAGGTCGCTGATAGAGAGGGTGTGGGCTGACAGAGAGGGGGGTACACTGCTGACAGAGAGGGGGGGCGGGCTGACAGAGAGGGGGGGCGGGCTGACAGAGAGGGGGTGGTGCTGACAGAGAAGGGAGGTGCTGACAGAGGAGGGGGGTGCTGACAGAGAGGGGAGGTGCTGACAGAGAGGGGGGGTGCTGACAGAGAGGGGGGGCGGGCTGACAGAGAGGGGGTGGTGCTGACAGAGAAGGGAGGTGCTGACAGAGGAGGGGGGTGCTGACAGAGAGGGGAGGTGCTGACAGAGAGGGGGGGTGCTGACAGAGAGGGGGGGTGCTGACAGAGAGGGGAGGTGCTGACAGAGAGGGGGAGTGCTGACAGAGAGGGGGGGTGCTGACAGAGAGGGGGGGTGCTGACAGAGAGGGGGAGTGCTGACAGAGAGGGGGAGTGCTGACAGAGAGGGGGGGTGCTGACAGAGAGGGGGGGTGCTGACAGAGAGGGGGAGTGCTGACAGAGAGGGGGAGTGCTGACAGAGAGGGGGAGTGCTGACAGAGTGGGGGGGTGCTGACAGGGTGTGGGCTGACGGGGGGGTGCGGAGAGAGGGGGGTCGCTGAGAGAGAGGAGGTCGCTGATAGAGAGGGTGTGGGCTGACAGAGAGGGGGGTGCACTGCTGACAGAGAGGGGGGGCTGACAGGGGGGGTGGTGCTGACAGAGAGGGGAGGTGCTGACAGAGGGGAGGTGCTGACAGAGGGGGGGTGCTGACAGAGGGAGGGTGGTGCTGACAGAGAGGGGAGTGCTGACAGAGGGAGGGTGGTGCTGACAGAGAGGGGGAGTGCTGACAGAGGGGGGAGTGCTGACAGAGAGGGTGTGGGCTGACAGAGAGGGTGTGAGCTGACGGGGGGCAACCTGAGAGAGAGGGGGCGCTGATAGAGAGGGTGTGGGCTGACAGAGAGGGGGGTGCACTGCTGACAGAGGGGGGGGGTGCTGACAGAGGGGGGGTGCTGACAGAGGGGGGGTGCTGACAGAGAGGGTGTGGGCTGACAGAGAGGGTGTGAGCTGACGGGGGACGCTGAGAGAGAGGGGGCGCTGATAGAGAGGTGTGGGCTGACAGAGAGGGGGTGGTGCTGACAGAGGGGGGGTGGTGCTGACAGGGGGGGCTGACAGAGGGGGGGGGTGGGCTGACAGAGGGGGGGTGGGCTGACAGTGAGGGGGGTGCTTACAGAGGGGGTGCACTGCTGACAGAGGGGGGTGCTGACACAGTGGGGGGGTGCTGACAGAGGAGGGGTGCACTGACAGAAAGGGGTGGGCTTACACAAAGGGGCGGGATGACAGAGGGGTGGGCTTACAGAGAGTGGCATGCTGACAGACTAGTGGAAGGGCAGATAACAGAGACCTCAGTCAGGAGGAGACACAGCGCGCCAGGCAGGGAGGCGGGGCTCCGAGCGGCCGCGATCACCCACAGTGCAGCCCCTCCCCGCCTCCGTCAGGAGGAGACACAGTGCGCGCCAGGCAGGGAGGCGGGGCTCCGGGCGGCCGCGATCACCCACAGTCAAGCCCCTCCCCGTCTCCACATGTGACCAGTCAGCCGCTCCACCGGGCCGATCACAGACCCTTATGTCTTCCGCCTGCACAGCCAATCAGAGAGCGCCCGCTGCCCAGCTAGGCTGTATGTAATATAAGACTGATGGTGGCGCGCACGGGAATCGGAATGCGCCGCTCTAGATCTTGCAGCTGGGGCCACTGCGCTTAGACACTCGGGGCTATTGGCCCCACATTCGGGGCTCAAGCCTCAATAGCCCCCCCTTAAGGACGCCTATGGTCCTAAGTATTCAGACCTTTTGCTGTGATACTTATATATTTAACTCAGGTCCTGTCCATTTCTTCTGATCATCCTTGAGATGGTTCTACATCTTCATTTGAGTCCAGCTGTATTTGATTATACTGATTGGACTTGATTAGGAAAGCCACACACCTGTCTATATAAGACCTTACAGCTCACAGTGCATGTCAGAGCAAATGAGAATCATGAGGTCAAAGGAACTGCCTGAAGAACTCAGAGACAGAATTTTGGCAAGGCACAGATCTGGCCTAGGTTACAAAAAACTTTCTGCTGCACTTAAGGTTCCTAAGAGCACAGTGGCCTCCATAATCCTTGAATGGAAGATGTTTGGGACGACCAGAACCCTTCCTTGAGCTGGCCGTCCGGCCAAACTGAGCTATCAGGGGAGAAGAGCCTTGGTGAGAGAGGTAAAGAAGAACCCAAAGATCACAGTGACTAAGCTCCAGAGATGCAGTCCGGAGATGGGAGAAAGTTGTAGAAAGTCAGCCATCACTGCAGCCCTCCACCAGTCGGGGCTTTATGGCAGAGTGGCCCAACGGAAGCCTCTTCTCAGTGCAAGACACATGAAAGCCCGCATGGAGTTTGCTAAAAAAAACACCTGAAGGACTCCAAGATGGTGAGAAATAAGATTCTTTGGTCTGATGAGACCAAGATAGAACTTTTTGGCCTTAATTCTAAGCGGTATGTGTGGAGAAAACCAGGCACTGCTCATCACCTGTCCAATACAGTCCCAACAGTGAAACATGGTGGTGGCAGCATCATGCTCTGGGGATGTTTTTCAGCTGCAGGGACAGGACGACTGGTTGCAATCAAGGGAAAGATGAATGCTGCCAAGTACAGAGATATCCTGGACGAAAACCTTCTCCAGAGTGCTCAGGACCTCAGACTGGGCTGAAGGTTTACCTTCCAACAAGACAATGACCCTAAGCACACAGCTAAAATAACGAAGGAGTGGCTTCACAACAACTCTGTGACTGTTCTTGAATGGCCCAGCCAGAGCCCTGACTTAAACCCAATTGAGCATCTCTGGAGAGACCTAAAAATGGCTGTCCACCAACGTTTTCCATCCAACCTGATAGAACTGGAGAGGATCTGCAAGGAGAAATGGCAGAGGATCCCCAAATCCAGGCATGAAAAACTTGTTGCATCTTTCCCAAAAAGACTCATGGCTGTATTAGATCAAAAGGGTGCTTCTACTAAATACTGAGCAAAGGGTCTGAATACTTAGGACCATGTGATATTTCAGTTTTTCTTTTTTTAATAAATCTGCAAAAATGTCAACAATTCTGTGTTTTTCTGTCAATATGGGGTGCTGTGTGTACATTAATGAGCAAATAAAATGAACTTAAATGATTTTAGCAAATGTCTGCAATATAACAAAGAGTGAAAAATGTAAGGGGGTCGGAATACTTTCCGTCCCCACTGTATTTATTGTCCGAAAATTATTGGTGTTAACTAGAATGTTATTATTGCTAACAAATGGATGATTGAACAAAAAGTGTTTTACATATCAATAGACAGTAGGGGCAAAAAATTATTGGGACAAGAATGAAAAATGCTCGGGTCAGGATGATAGTCTTTTCTATTTATTAACATTCAATTTTCAACAGTCATGAGCTGAAAATTGTGTGTGATTGATGAACCAAAAACTACAACTATGTCCCTTTTTCATACACAGGAAAACCTCAGCCAGAACGAGGCTCTGGAATAAAGCAGCCGGGAAGAGGCGTTGGTAAGTGTCAGCCAGGAGGAAGCGGGGGTAAGTGTCTCCCAGGAGGTGGCCAGGCCCAGTAGCCTCACCCAATCCCAGGTGCCTCCCCTTACCTTACAACAAAAAGGGCCAGGAAGGGGAGTAACATAGAGGAGGCAGTACTGGGCCTCATTAAGGAGGTTAATGCGGCCCTGAAAACACCCCCCGATGCTGAAGAGGCCTATGGCTGCTATGTAGCTGCAAAATTACAGCAAATGGAGGAGGGCCAACGCTTCATGTGTGAGAATCTTATTTTTCAGTCCCTTCGGAAGGGGTTAAGGGGCCAAATTAGTGAGAACATGCACTTATGTGTGCTCGCCCATCCTCCTCCTCCTGCCAAAAGTCCACCTCCAGAGCCACAGCCTCCAAGGAAGGCTGCAGGGAAGGCTGCGGGGAAGCGTGGAGGAAAGGCTGCAGGGAAGACAAGAAAGTGATGGCCTGGGTTCAGTCTGGTCTGACAGAAGACGCAGGCTGTTGTAGTACCACAGCCTGGGGACATATACGTCGTCTGCTGCTGTTCATGATCTCTGGGAGTCCTAGACCAGATTGTGCTCCCCATTATATGGACTTCTCAGGCTACCAATTTTTAGTTACAAAGAGTTGATGTGTGCCCTGGGGTACAAAGGCTTCGCAAATTCAAGCAGTTTCTCCAGCGTTGCCTTCCTCTTTATTTTGTTATGAGCCAGAATAAATGGAGATTTTTTTAAATGAAAATACTTGGCTATGTGTTTTTCTTCAAATAGGACAGTTTGTGAGTAGGCAGGTACATTTCAAAAATACAATGTCAAATTAACAAGGGACAACAACCAACCTCCTTGAGCTTTAAAAATACAAGATAATAATGTTGTTGTGGAAACTTGACACACAAAAAAAAAAATATGGAGTTCACTAGAAAATAATTTAAAAATAATCAAAAAAACAGGAGATCTTGATTAAAAGAAATGACTATAAAAAATAATTCTAAACATTATTATGGAGATCTGGCTTTAAAAACAAAAAAGATTATTCAGGAGATCACGAGAAATAATAAAGAAATATGTTTGTCAGAACTCTGTGTGAATATCAGCAGCAAAACAAATTCATTCTTCTAGCATTATAAAGAACAAAAGAATGCAAAAATCGATCCAAAAATTGACAGTGTGACGAATGTGCTATTTCCATTACGAACGCTCGTTTTACCAGAACGAGCGCTTCCGTCTCGTACTTGATTCTGAGCCGGCGTGATTTTTTGCGTGTCCGAATTGCATATAGATAATCGCATTTTCGGATAGGAACTTTCCCCGAACTAAAAATAGAGAGCATGCTCTCAATCTTTTGCTGGCTGGGATTCCGCCAGCAAAAGTCCGAGCATACACACGGTCACATTTTCCGACAAAAATCTCTCATCAGAGTTTTGCTGGTGGCATTTCCCATAGTGTGTACGTGGCATTAGAGTTTTAACAGAATATAACAGAACATAAATATTTGTATCTGCTGCCTGTAAGGTATCCATGTAAAATATACCCTCATGTTTCATGCAGTGATTATTGCAGTCTGAACTCCAGGGAAATTAAAACATTGGCCTTCTGATGGTGATGTGGGGGCTCTTGATATTTAATGTAAGGGGTTGGGCTGCACTGGACATCTGCTTATCATTATTATCAGAATAATATAATTCTATGCTAGTTGAAAAGGAGGGTCGCACACTGCTGGTATCATCCACAAGAAGCTTTATTAGAAACTGTCCAGACAGAACACTGTGGCAGAACTATGTTCTGTCTGAGCAGTCTCTGATAAAGTTTCTTGTGTATGAAAGCAGCGATGTACAACCCTCCTTTTCAGATTTGCAAGTGTGAGTGAGCTCTGTGCCGGTCTGCACCTGCCCTTCACAGCTTAGGTCTTAAAGTAATATTAAAGTCTTGTTTTTTTTCTTATAAATAACAAATATGTTATACTTACCTGCACTGTGCAGCGGTTTTGCACAGAGCAGCCCCAATCCTCCTCTTCTCGGGTCCCCCCCCCTGGCGTACCTGGCCCTTCCCTCCTGCTAAGTGGCATCAGAGCAAGCAGCTTGCTATGGGGGCACATCAGCAGGCTCGATCCTTAGCCACGGCTCTGTGTGTCCACTCACACACAGAGCCGTGGCTTGGTTCTGCCCCCTCCCTTTTCTGATTGGCTCACCGGCTGTGATTGACAGGAGCCAATGGCTCTCAATGCTGCCTCAGCCAATGATGAGTGAGAGTCCCCGGAGAGCTGAGGCTCATATGTACATCACTGGGTCAAGAATGAACTCAAGGGGGGCTGCTGCACACAGAATGTTTTTTACCATCATTCATGAAGGTAATATATATATATATATATATATATATATATATTTTGTAGCAGGGCAGTACCTTGCCAGGATCCAGGTCTAATAAACAGCCAGTTCACAATGAGTTTGCCGTGTTCTGGGCTTTAAGTAATTACCAGACCAAGGCTCTAGGCTCCCAGTTGGAGACGACTCCACCCTGCAGACAGGAGGTCTGGGCATGGGAGTCATAGGGCTTCACCTAGGAGAGAGAGGTGGGAGCCAGTGTAGCACGAGGCTACTTGCTGTATGCACGGAGGTGCTAAGCGTCCGGTCTGTGGGAGACAGACCAAGGCCCTAAAGTGTAAGACCTGAGCTGGAGAGCTGCGTTTACAAGCCAGGAGGGCTGAAAATTGTTTACTTTTAGCAGAACTGAAATACTGAATACCCCTCCGAGGGAATCTACTGTGTTTGTTTTGAACTTTCTTTTAACCACTTCCCGCCCGCCCTATGGCGGATTGACGTCCGGGAAGTGGTTCTGTTATCCTGACTGGTCATCATATGACGTCCAGCAGGATAACATGCCGCAGCGCGCCCCCAGGGGGAACGCATCGCGGCAAACGGTGGATCGGTGTGTCAGTCTGACACACCGCTACACCGATCTTGGTAAAGAGCCTCCTGCGGAGGCTCTTTACCACGTGATCAGCCGTGTCCAATCACGGCTGATCACGCTGTCAATAGGAAGAGCCGTTGATCGGCTCTTCCTCACTCGCGTCTGACAGACGCGAGTAGAGGAGAGCCGATCGGCGGCTCTCCTGGCAGGGGGGGTCTGCGCTGATTGTTTATCAGCGCAGCCCCCCCCGCAGATCACCACACTGGACCACCAGGGATCGCCACTAGGACCACCAGGGAAGGGGCAACATGTGGATGGCCAGGTATGTACCTCATGGCCATCCACATGTGCCCAGTCTGACAAATCTGTGCCAATCAGTGCCCACAAATGGGCACTGATTGGCACCATCATGTTGCAGTGATGCCCAGCAATGCCACCCTTAGGGGCATCACTGCAAACAAGCAGTGCCATCAGTGCCACCCATCAGTGTCCATTCATGCCACCTGTCAGTGCCCATCCGTGCCCATCAGTGCCCATATATCAGTGCCCATCCGTGCCCATCTGTGCCAACTATCAGTGCCACCCATAATTAACCATCAATGCCACCTACGAGTGCCCATCAATGCCACCTATGAGTGCCCATCAGTGCCGCCTATAAGTGCCCATCCGTGCCACCTATGAGTGCCCATCAGTGCCGCATACCAGTGCCACCTATCAATGCCCATCAGTGCCACCTATCAGTGCCCATCAGTGCCGCCTATCAGTGCCCATCATCAGTGCCCGTCAGTGCCACCTCATCAGTGCCACCTCATTGGTGCCACCTCATCGGTGCCCATCAGTGCCGCCGTATCAGTGCAGCCATATCAGTGCCTGTCATTGAAGAAGAAAACGTACTTATTTACAAAAAGTTTTAACAGAAACAAAGAAAAACTTGTTTTTTTTCAAAAATTTCGGTCTTTTTTTATTTGTTGCGCAAAAAATAAAAACCGCAGAGGTGATCAAATACCACCAAAAGAAAGCTCTGTTTGTGGGAACAAAATGATAAAAAATTTGTTTGGGTACAGTGTAGCATGACCACGCAATTGTCATTCAAATTGCGACAGCACTGAAAGGTGAAAATTGGGCTGGGCGGGAAGGTGTCTAAGTGCCTGGTATTGAAGTGGTTAAATGAAAGTGGGAAAAACCAGCCCTGAAATGAATAAAAGCGAGTGGTGGTGTCCTTAAAGAGCTACACTTGGAGTGAACCCCTGACAATACAATAATTCCATGAACACGTCATCAGTAATGATGAAAGATGAGAGTTTTGCCAGTTGTAATTATGACTGCCACGCCGCCCACACCGCACCCTTCATAACTTAGTAACAGTACTTCCTGAACCCTGGCACATGTGCAGTAAAATGAGCACTGTCTTTTCTATGAGTAAAAGAAAATAACATGTTTATGGCTGACATTTCCCAACAAATGAAGGTATATTAAACTTTCTGAAAGGTAATAAAGAGCTTTCCAAACTCAGATCTAGTTCATTGCAGTGAACAACAGGTAAACAATTTTATAGCTGCATTCTGCAAAATAAAATACAGATATTAACCCCTTGCGGCAGTACGCAAATATGCGGCCTCTCGGTGCCTGCTCCTTAGCGCAGAGGGGGCGCATATTTGCTGTGTATACACCTGTGCTGAGAGTGCGCGTGCTGCATGCTCCCAGCACAGTTACCTCCCCTAACCGGACCGATGTGACAGCCAATCACGGCGGTCTTGTGATCTTAGGCCACACCCGTGTTATAAACCTCATAAAAAGTGGTTAAAGGGTCAGGAGGCGTTGGCGCTAAGAGGTTAATAGGTACAAAGGCAAAAGGCACATTATGTAATTCGCTTCGGTACCCCTCAATGAGAATACCTGTGTAAATGAATGAAAGTTTTTCTTTGTGGTATGCTGCTCATATATGCTCAGGAAGACACCTCCTTGATTTGTAGAGGATATAATCCTACACCTTCTTAGGATTAAGCCTGGTACACACTGATAGTTCTTTTTTGTTGGGGGCTGAATGAAAAAAACTGAGGAGCTTGCAAGGAGCTTGTTGTACTAACTTAACAACTATGAGATGTTATTACAGAGATCTCCACCGCTGAGCTATGGTGTTCTGACAGGGGGACTGCAACCCCCGCCAGAACACACCAGTCAGCGATTGCAGCCAATGGCTGCCAGTGCTTATGGGATGCAGATAATGGCCAATATTCGGCTCGTGTGTACCAGGCTTTTGTCTGCTTCTGGTGTGCTGGGATAGATTAATGTCGACCCCACTGAACCACATGAGAAATAGCATCCTCAAGAATAAGGATGAGCTTCGTGTTCGAGTCGAACCCATGTTCGACTCAAACATCGGCTGTTCGATCGTTCGCCGAATTGCAAACGATATGGGCCGTTGGCGCCAAATTCGTGTGGCGCGTCACGACCCATAATTCACTGCGGCATCGCAGTGCATTGCTTGCTGATGATTGGCCAAGCATGCACTATGACCCGCATGCTTGGCCAAGGAGGCTTTGGCCAATTATGGCTCAGGGGATTTAGTACACGCCCCACACTATATAAGGCCGCCTGCACGGCGGCCCTGTGCAGTGTGTTCCGGTGTGCTGAGAAATAGAGAGAGAGGGAGACAGTGTCATTTCATTTGAGTTAGCTAGATTAGGCAGGACAGTCAGTCAGTTAGCTGCACTTAAAGTGTATTGTGTATATATATGCATCCCAGGTGTTGCATATATATATATATATACACTGTATTCAGTTTAGCTAGATCTGTTCCTGTTATCTTCTAGACTATTTACATTTAGTGCAGTGCGTCCTGCTCACAGTGTTCAGCTAGATCCGTTCCTGTTATCTTCCTACTGACAGGCAGGCTTGTCTTGTTACAGTATTTTGAAGAAAATTACTGGTGTTCTTTTGATCCTATTAGTACCACAGTCAGGCAGCTAGACTATTTACATTTAGTGCAATGCGTCCTGCTCACAGTGTTCAGCTAGATCCGTTCCTGTTATCTTCCTACTGACAGGCAGGCTTGTCTTGTTACAGTATATAAAGCTACCTGAAGAAAATTACTGGTGTTCTTTTGATCCTATTAGTACCACAGTCAGGCAGCTAGACTATTTACATTTAGTGCAGTGCGTCCTGCTCACAGTGTTCAGCTAGATCCGTTCCTGTTATCTTCCTACTGACAGGCAGGCTTGTCTTGTTACAGTATATAAAGCTACCTGAAGAAAATTACTGGTGTTCTTTTGATCCTATTAGTACCACAGTCAGGCAGCTAGACTATTTACATTTAGTGCAGTGCGTCCTGCTCACAGTGTTCAGCTAGATCCGTTCCTGTTATCTTCTTACTGACAGGCAGGCTTGTCTTGTTACAGTATTTTGAAGAAAATTACTGGTGTTCTTTTGATCCTATTAGTACCACAGTCAGGCAGCTAGACTATTTACATTTAGTGCAGTGCGTCCTGCTCACAGTGTTCAGCTAGATCCGTTCCTGTTATCTTCCTACTGACAGACAGGCTTGTCTTGTTACAGTATATAAAGCTACCTGAAGAAAATTACTGGTGTTCTTTTGATCCTATTAGTACCACAGTCAGGCAGCTAGACTATTTACATTTAGTGCAGAGCGTCCTGCTCACAGTGTTCAGCTAGATCCGTTCCTGTTATCTTCCTACTGACAGGCAGGCTTGTCTTGTTACAGTATTTTGAAGAAAATTACTGGTGTTCTTTTGATCCTATTAGTACCACAGTCAGGCAGCTAGACTATTTACATTTAGTGCAGTGCATCCTACTCACAGTGTTCAGCTAGATCCGTTCCTGTTATCTTCCTACTGACAGGCAGGCTTGTCTTGTTACAGTATATAAAGCTACCTGAAGAAAATTGCTGGTGTTCTTTTGATCCTATTAGTACCACAGTCAGGCAGCTAGACTATTTACATTTAGTGCAGTGCGTCCTGCTCACAGTGTTCAGCTAGATCCGTTCCTGTTATCTTCCTACTGACAGGCAGGCTTGTCTTGTTACAGTATATAAAGCTACCTGAAGAAAATTACTGGTGTTCTTTTGATCCTATTAGTACCACAGTCAGGCAGCTAGACTATTTACATTTAGTGCAGTGCGTCCATCTCACAGTATTCAGCTAAACCTATAAGCTAGTGGGGTGCATCCTGCTCACAGTGTTCAGCTAGATCCTTTTCTGTTATCTTCTTACTGACAGGCAGGCTTGTCTTGTTACAGTAAATACAGGTACCTGAAGAAAATTGCTGGTGTTCTTTTGATCCTATTAGTACCACAGTCAGGCAGCTAGACTATTTACAGTTAGTGCAGTGCGTCCTGCTCACAGTGTTCAGCTAGATCCGTTCCTGTTATCTTCCTACTGACAGGCAGGCTTGTCTTGTTACAGTATATAAAGCTACCTGAAGAAAATGACTGGTGTTCTTTTGATCCTATTAGTACCACAGTCAGGCAGCTAGACTATTTACATTTAGTGCAGTGCGTCCTGCTCACAGTGTTCTGCAAAACCTACAAGTTAGTGGGGTGCGTCCTGCTCACAGTGTTCAGCTAAACCTACAAGTTAGTGGGGTGCGTCCACCTCACAGTGTTCAGCTAAACCTACAAGCTAGTGGGGTGCGTCCTGCTCACAGTGTTCAGCTAGATCCGTTTATGTTATCTTCTTACTGACAGGCAGGCTTGTCTTGTTACAGTAAATACAGCTACCTGAAGAAAATTGCTGGTGTTCTTTTGATCCTATTAGTACCACAGTCAGGCAGCTAGACTATTTACAGTTAGTGCAGTGCGTCCTGCTCACAGTGTTCAGCTAGATCCGTTCCTGTTATCTTCCTACTGACAGGCAGGCTTGTCTTGTTACAGTATATAAAGCTACCTGAAGAAAATTACTGGTGTTCTTTTGATCCTATTAGTACCACAGTCAGGCAGCTAGACTATTTACATTTAGTGCAGTGCGTCCATCTCACAGTATTCAGCTAAACCTATAAGCTAGTGGGGTGCATCCTGCTCACAGTGTTCAGCTAGATCCTTTTCTGTTATCTTCTTACTGACAGGCAGGCTTGTCTTGTTACAGTAAATACAGGTACCTGAAGAAAATTGCTGGTGTTCTTTTGATCCTATTAGTACCACAGTCAGGCAGCTAGACTATTTACAGTTAGTGCAGTGCGTCCTGCTCACAGTGTTCAGCTAGATCCGTTCCTGTTATCTTCCTACTGACAGGCAGGCTTGTCTTGTTACAGTATATAAAGCTACCTGAAGAAAATGACTGGTGTTCTTTTGATCCTATTAGTACCACAGTCAGGCAGCTAGACTATTTACATTTAGTGCAGTGCGTCCTGCTCACAGTGTTCTGCAAAACCTACAAGTTAGTGGGGTGCGTCCTGCTCACAGTGTTCAGCTAAACCTACAAGTTAGTGGGGTGCGTCCACCTCACAGTGTTCAGCTAAACCTACAAGCTAGTGGGGTGCGTCCTGCTCACAGTGTTCAGCTAGATCCGTTTATGTTATCTTCTTACTGACAGGCAGGCTTGTCTTGTTACAGTAAATACAGCTACCTGAAGAAAATTGCTGGTGTTCTTTTGATCCTATTAGTACCACAGTCAGGCAGCTAGACTATTTACAGTTAGTGCAGTGCGTCCTGCTCACAGTGTTCAGCTAGATCCGTTCCTGTTATCTTCCTACTGACAGGCAGGCTTGTCTTGTTACAGTATATAAAGCTACCTGAAGAAAATTACTGGTGTTCTTTTGATCCTATTAGTACCACAGTCAGGCAGCTAGACTATTTACATTTAGTGCAGTGCGTCCTGCTCACAGTGTTCTGCAAAACCTACAAGTTAGTGGGGTGCGTCCTGCTCACAGTGTTCAGCTAAACCTACAAGCTAGTGGGGTGCGTCCTGCTCACAGTGTTCAGCTAGATCCGTTTCTGTTATCTTCTTACTGACAGGCAGGCTTGTCTTGTTACAGTAAATACAGCTACCTGAAGAAAATTGCTGGTGTTCTTTTGATAGTATTAGTACCACAGTCAGGCAGCTAGACTATTTACAGTTAGTGCAGTGCGTCCTGCTCACAGTGTTCTGCAAAACCTACAAGTTAGTGGGGTGCGTCCTGCTCACAGTGTTCAGCTAAACCTACAAGTTAGTGGGGTGCATCCACCTCACAGTGTTCAGCTAAACCTACAAGCTAGTGGGGTGCGTCCTGCTCACAGTGTTCAGCTAGATCCGTTTCTGTTATCTTCTTACTGACAGGCAGGCTTGTCTTGTTACAGTAAATACAGCTACCTGAAGAAAATTGCTGGTGTTCTTTTGATCCTATTAGTACCACAGTCAGGCAGCTAGACTATTTACAGTTAGTGCAGTGCGTCCTGCTCACAGTGTTCTGCTAAACCTACAAGTTAGTGGGGTGCGTCCTGCTCACAGTGTTCAGCTAAACCTACAAGTTAGTGGGGTGCGTCCACCTCACAGTGTTCAGCTAAACCTACAAGCTAGTGGGGTGCGTCCTGCTCACAGTGTTCAGCTAGATCCATTTCTGTTATCTTCTTACTGACAGGCAGGCTTGTCTTGTTACAGTAAATACAGCTACCTGAAGAAAATTGCTGGTGTTCTTTTGATCCTATTAGTACCACAGTCAGGCAGCTAGACTATTTATAGTTAGTGCAGTGCGTCCTGCTCACAGTGTTCTGCTAAACCTACAAGTTAGTGGGGTGCGTCCTGCTCACAGTGTTCAGCTAAACCTACAAGTTAGTGGGGTGCGTCCACCTCACAGTGTTCAGCTAAACCTACAAGCTAGTGGGGTGCGTCCTGCTCACAGTGTTCAGCTAGATCCGTTTCTGTTATCTTCTTGCTGACAGGCAGGCTTGTCTTGTTACAGTAAATACAGCTACCTGAAGAAAATTGCTGGTGTTCTTTTGATCCTATTAGTACCACAGTCAGGCAGCTAGACTATTTACAGTTAGTGCAGTGCGTCCTGCTCACAGTGTTCAGCTAAACCTACAAGTTAGTGGGGTGCGTCCTGCTCACAGTGTTCAGCTAAGGCTACCTGTAGAAGGTTGGTGGTGTTCTCATACTACAGGCAGGCAGTTGATTTTGCTAGCTGCAGTATCAGGACATATATATATATATATATATATATATCCCAGATTAGTGCAGCTACAGGCCATTAGTATGTCTGGAAGGCCAAGAAGGAGAGGCAGACAGTCACAAGCCAATAAGAGAGGGCAAGCAGGCTCTGTGTCTAGTGCTGGTCGTGGAGACGGTGCATCCTCATCAGCACGTGGCCATGGGACATGCTTGGCCTTTTTTTCGGCAGCTGGCCATGTTGAGCCGCAACATGCGGAAGACTTGGTCGAGTGGATGACCAAGCCGTCCTCATCCTCCTCATCCTCTCTCACCCATGCCCAGGGTACTTTGTCTGGCAAAGCAGCGGCCTCTTCCCTCGGCTCAATGTCATCAGTGACTCCTTCCCTAGCCCCACCATGTCCTCCTGAGGAGTCCCTCGAACTGTTTGACCACAGTGTTGGGTACATGCTCCAGGAGGATGCCCAGCGTTTGGAAGGCTCTGATGATGATACTGAGCTCGATGAAGGCAGTAACATGAGCACGGACAGAGGGGGTGCCCAAGAAGGACAGCAATCTGGCAGTCATGCTCCCCCTGCTGCAACATACTGCCAGGTTTGCTCCAGTGATGAGGAGGGAGGGGATGATGAGGTCACTGACTCAACGTGGGTGCCTGATAGGAGAGAGGAGGAGGAGGAGGAGGAGGCGGCACATCACCAACGAGGTAGGATGCCATCCAGGGGCCAGCCTAAGGGCAGCACATTGACTGCATCACACCCTAAAGCTCCACATGTGCAGGGCGCTGCAGTCTCTGCGCATTATTCAAAAAGTTCTTTGGTGTGGGCCTTTTTTGAGACGAGTGCATCAGATCGCACCGCTGCTATTTGCAACATATGTCTCAAGCGTATCTCACGTGGCCAAAACATCTCCCGCTTGGGTGCCACATGCTTGACCAGACATATGTTGACCTGCCATGCAGTTCGTTGGCAAGCGTATCTAAAAGACCCACACCAAAGAACAAAGAGGACCTCTCCTTGCTCCTCATCAGCTGAGATTTCCAACCCCACTAGACCTTCAGTCCTCTCTGAGACCGGCACTGAGAGGAATGAAGGTGTAGAATTAGGTGTGTCACAGCCAAGTACTTGTGGGCAATATGCTTTTGGTACACCGACGTCAGATTGTACCAGGCAAATTTCCCTGCCCCAGCTGCTGCACCGCCGAAAGAAGTTTGCTCCCAGCCATCCGCATGCCCAGCGGTTGAATGCTAGCTTGGCAAAATGGCTAGCACTTCAACTGCTGCCTTTTCAGTTGGTAGACTCTGCCCCCTTCCGTGAGTTTGTGGAATGTGCGGTTCCTCAGTGGCAGGTACCCAAACGCCACTTTTTCTCACGGAAGGCGATTCCGGCTCTCTACCAGCATGTGGAAGGCAATGTCCATGCCTCGCTGGACAGGGCGGTCAGCGGTAAGGTGCATATTACCGCTGACTCATGGTCCAGCAGGCATGGACAGGGACGTTACCTAAGTTTCATGGCGCATTGGGTGACTCTGCTGGCAGCTGGGAAGGATGCAGGACAAGGTGCAGTAGTGTTGGAGGTTGTTCCGCCACCACGCCTCCAAAATGCTAATGATTGTGACACACCTCTCTCCTCCACCCCCTCCTCTTCTTCTTCCTCCATGGCCTCTTCCTCGGAACCAGCGGTGCTCCGTAGTCGTTCAAGGGGCTACGCAAGTACGCAGGCCAAAAGATGCCATGCGGTGCTTGAGCTGATGTGTTTGGGGGACAGGAGCCACACTGGGGCAGAGGTTCTGTCAGCTTTGCAGTGGCAGGTTCAGAGGTGGTTGACGCCACGCCAACTTAAGGCAGGAATGGTGGTTTGCGACAATGGCACCAACCTCCTCTCTGCCCTCCGACAGGGACAAATGACCCATGTGCCCTGTTTGGCTCACGTCCTTAACTTGGTGGTGCAGCGGTTCTTGGGCAGGTACCCGGGCTTACAGGATGTCCTGAGGCAGGCCAGGAAAGTCTGTGTGCATTTCCGCCGGTCATATAATGCCAGTGCTCGGCTGACGGACCTCCAAAAGGAGTTTAACCTGCCCAAGAACCGCCTAATCTGTGACATGCCCACCAGGTGGAACTCAACGTTGGCCATGCTGCAGCGGCTGCACACGCAACAGAGGGCCATCAATGAGTACCTGTGCGACTATGGCACCATGACAGGGTCAGGGGAGCTTGTTTTTTTTTCCCCACGCCAGTGGGCCATGATCAGGGATGCATGCACTGTCCTGTCACCATTTGAGGAGGCCACGAGGATGGTGAGCAGTGACAGTGCATGCATCAGTGACACTGTCCCCCTTGTCCACCTGTTGGAGCACACGCTGTGTGGAATAATGGACAGGGCACTTGAGGCAGAACAGAGGCAGGAAGAGGAGGACTTCCTTAGCTCTCAAGGCCCCCTTTATCCAGACAGTGTTCCTGCATGCCCTCCGATCACACAGGAAGAGGACGAGGAGGAGGAGGAGGAGGAGGAGGAGGAAGATTGTGTCAGTATGGAGGTGGAGCCTGGCACTCAGCATCAGCAGCAGTCTTTAAGGGATCAGTCCCAAGAAACACATGGACTTGTACGTGGCTGGGAGGAGGTGGCTGCGGACCATGTCGTCCTTAGTGACCCAGAGGACTCCAGACCGAATGCCTCAGCAAACCTACGCTGCATGGCCTCCCTGATCCTGCAAAGCCTGCGTAAGGATCCTCGTATTCGTGGTATCAAGGAGAAGGACCAATACTGGCTGGCAACCCTCCTTGATCCACGTTACAAGGGTAAGGTTGCGGACCTTATCTTGCCATCGCAGAGGGAGCAGAGGATGAAACATCTTCGGGAGGCCTTGCAGAAAGGTCTGTGCAACGCGTTCCCAGAGACTGGGAGGTTACAAACTCCTGTTTCTGGACAACGTGTTGCTGAGGCTTCGGTCAGTCAAAGAAGGAGCGGTGGAGAAGGTGGCCGTCTGACCGATGCGTTCAGACAATTTTTTGGTCCGCAGCCCCAAGGTATGATCGGTTCCAGCAACCATCGCCAGCGTCTGTTTTACATGGTGCAGGAATACCTAGGGGCAAGATCAGACTTGGACACCTTTCCCACCGAAAATCCTCTGGGTTACTGGGTCTTGAGGATGGATCACTGGCCAGAGCTTGCACAGTATGCAATTGAGCTACTGGCCTGTCCTGCATCCAGCGTTCTTTCGGAACGCACATTCAGTGCTGCTGGAGGCGTGGTAACCGATCACAGGGTGCGTCTGTCCACTGACTCGGTCGATCGACTGACCTTCATAAAAATGAATCAGTCTTGGATCACCACCAGCTACCAAGCACCTGATGCTGATGTAACCAAATAATTTTTTGGGAAATCTCAGATCACTTCAAAGACTGCCTATGCTGATGCTGAGTGACTATCCCTGAGTAATTATCCTCTTCCTCCTCAATCATCACGCTGACAGCTTGTAAGAACATTTTTGGTTCTGGGCGCCACCACCAGTGCCTAAGGCACAGTTTTTCAGCCCCTGTTTAACAGGGGCGTGTAATTACAATTTTTGATGTAATACTTTGCAGCAGGGCTCGTTCCTGCATTCCAACTAGGGTGTCTGTGAGGGGTTGCAGTGTTGTGGCACCAGCACCAGTGCCTAAGGCCCATTTTTTCTGCCCCTGTTTAACAGGGGCGTGTAATTACAATTTTTGATGCAATACTTTGCAGCAGGGCTCGTTCCTGCATTCCAACTAGAGTGTCTGTGAGGGGTTGCAGTGTTGTGGCACCAGCACCAGTGCCTAAGGCCCATTTTTTCTGCCCCTGTTTAACAGGGGCGTGTAATTACAATTTTTGATGCAATACTTTGCAGCAGGGCTCGTTCCTGTGTTCCAACTAGAGTGTCTGTGAGGGGTTGCAGTGTTGTGGCACCAGCACCAGGGCCTAAGGCCTAATTTTTCAGCTCCTGTTCAACAGGGGCATGTAATTACAATTCTTGATCTAATATTTCACAGCAGGGCCCTGTGAGGGCTTACAGTGTTGTGGCCACAGCAACACCTAAGGCCGAAATTTCTGCTGAGTATATAGGGCAGGACCCTACTTTCAAACAACTAACTTACAAACGACTCCTACTTGCAAACGGAAGGAGACAACAGGAAGTGAGATGAAATCTACCCCTAGGAAGGGAAATTCTCTCCTGTAAGAGTTAATATGGGAAAAACATTTCTCCTTTCCACTGATGCTTTCCAATCCTTGTTCCACAAAAAAACCCAAATTTTCAAAAAACATTTTTCATTGGGACAAAAAGTGAGGTGAAATCTTCTAAAGAGGAGGAAAGACAGCAAAACAAATGTCACAGGGGTGATAACCCTTCCCTATGTTTTCCAAAAAGCTTAAAAAAGATTTTTTGGCTGGAGCTAAACACGTTAAAAATGTACCCGTTCAAAATTACAAAGAGATTCTACTTAACAACAAACCTACAGTCCCTGTCTTGTTTGCACCGCCTGTATACTGCTGTTTAGAGTATATAGGGCCTGGTGGCCCCACACCTTTCCTTATTTTAATTTGAGTGCGGGGTTCCCCTTAATATCCATACAAGACCCAAAGGGCCTGGTAATGGACTGGGGGGTACCCATGCCGTTTGTCTCACTGATTTTCATCCATATTGCCAGGACCCGACATTACATTAAACCCGCAAGCAGTTTTAAATGAGATTTTTCCTTTAAAAATGACATTTGGTGCAGGGACTGTCCTAAACACGGGAAACACGCGTCACTTTACAGGCATACTATAGACACCCCTCAGGTACGATATTTAAAGGAATATTTCACTTTTTTTTTTTTTTACTTTAAGCATCATTAAAATCACTGCTCCCGAAAAAACGGCCGTTTTTAAAAGTTTTTTTTGCATTGATACATGTCCCCTGGGCTAGGACATGGGTCCCCAAACCCTTTTTAGGACAATACCATGCAAATTAGCCTTTAAAATGAGCACTTTTGATTTCGAACGTTCGAGTCCTATAGACGTCAATGGGGTTCTAACGTTCGTGCGAACTTTCGGTCCGTTCGCAGGTTCTGGTGCGAACCGAACCGGGGGGTGTTCGGCTCATCCCTACTCAAGAAGTCCCCAATTCAATACCACATAGGAGGAACTGCTATCCTCTCTACTTCAGTATACTCTACATAGGGTCGACTTTATTATTGTAGGGACCATGGGCAAACATTTTCTTTGGCCCCCTCCATGCAATTTTATTCTCCACCTGCTCTGAGTCATACAAAAAAACAGCAGTTTAAAGAATCAAATCAGGCAGCAATTGCAATTGGTTGCTAGAGGCTACAGTGTATTATTACCGCTCACTGACTGGCTGCTAGAGGTTACAACACACATTATTTGATAGAGGTTACAGCACATGACTCCTGCTTGTTTATTGGTTGTTAGAGGTTACTATACATAAATACTTCTCACTTATTGGTTGCTAGAGGTTACTGCATATCCTTACTGCTCAATGATTGGCTACAAGAGGTTAGTGCACATCATTAATGCTCACTTATTGGTTGCTAAAGGTTACAGCACATCATCTCCTCACTGCCTGCACACCATGGACTAGGGAAGTGAGGGGACCCATCAAAAGACAGAAAACTCCTAGGACTCCTGGAATCAGTGTCAATGCTGGGGGGGGGGGGGGGTGATCAGTGGCAATGCTGGAGGGTTGATGGGATCAGTGACAGTGGTTGGGGGAGGGGATTAGTTAGGAGGCACTACGCTGCGGAAAATTCTGAATCTTGTTGAGCAAAGCTGGAAATCTTTGGCAAGTATATAGTGAGGGATTCTACACTGACCACCAATGTATTGGGGAATTTGCAATGACCACCAATGTTAGGGGGAATTTGCACTGACCACCATATAAAGGGGGATTTTACGCCACCCACCATTATAAAGAGGAATTTCTACACTCACACCAATGTAATAGGAGCATTTACACCAACCACCAGTGTAAGGGGGAATATACAATGACCTTATATATACAATGGAATTTACCTTTACAACCATTGTCAAGGAGATTTGTACTGACCACCAATAGCTTAGCAATGTGATAGGTTGTGTAACCATAAAATGTGTATCCACAAATGGCAGCCACCACAAGGGCATTAGATGCAAAATCCAGCAGGAGCTACAGAGTATAAAAGAGAAGAGAGGTGCCTCTAAGTGTAGCAATATGGTTACATTTAATGAAGATACAACATTTCGCAAATCACATGGTTGATGATTAAAAGAGGCACATCTAAATATGCAGGCATCTGGGGTAAATCTGTCTACATAGATGGTCCTCTGCACCGCCGGCTCTCACCACTGTCAGTTTGCAATCGTTACCGGGAAGACTACCCTGCAGGAGAGCGATTAAACCGCTCATGGAGCGCAGCATGGAACGGACGACGTCAATGGTGGTGAGAAGGATAGCTTATGTGGACAGCTTTACCCCGGATGCCTGCATTCTTAGATGTGCCTGTTTTAATCATCAACCATATGAGTTGCTAAATGTTGTACCTTCATTAAATGTAACCATATTGCTACACTTGGAGGCGCCTCTCTTCTCTTCGCTACTTGTATATCAAGACATCGCTTGTATATCAAGCCAAAATTTATTTAAAAATGTTGCTTGTCTTGCAAAACGCTCTCAAACTAAGTTACTCTCAAACCAAGGTTTTACTGTATTTGTAAACTTTAGTATGGGCTAATGATCGCTGTAAACTACAGTCTTTTTACTTTGGTTATAAGAAGTTATACAGCATGAGAAGAAGAGGCTATAGTACCATGTGCTGGCTGGATAAAAGATCACAGAATATTCATATGTAATATTTCATATGTACATTTGTGTGTATATTTTTTATATATTTTTTTTTTTAGTTCTGACAATAATAAAGATAGTATGTACAAAATCATTATAGATTCCCTTTAATTGATGAGTCCATAAATAATAGTATGACTTCTAAAAACCCAAAAAGGAATAAGGACTAGAAGCGAAATTTCTTACCAATAAACCTCAAAATCATATTGGTAACATATGATAAGCTCACGATAGACAGTGATAAGTAGCGCCAACAGTGTAAAGCATCTGTCAGCCTTCTGATTAACACAGGATGATTCACTGTGAGCTTTCAGAAAGTGTTGCTCATGCTGGCTGAAATCTAGCTGACTGTAAATGGATTAACTGCTCTGTCAACCAGTACAACATAAATCATTTTTATGAGGGGCTAAATATATCAGTAACAGAAGAGCATATACAGAGTTATGAAACAGGTGCTTGATGCTTATGACACAAGAGGTCTTATTCAATAAAAAAAAAATTGAAAAATGGGGAGATCTTAGAACTCAGATTCTTACGGTTGTATATGTCCTCTTGGTGGAGATTTCTCCCACTTCCTTTCTTGGGTGCTCCAAGGCAGCAATAAAAAAAAATCAAATTAAGATTCTAACCACTTCCGCTCTTGCCAAAACGGAAAGAAATACATTTGGCTGGTGTATACAATTATGCCTATTGTGTTTATAATAGGGCAAACAGTCTAATGGTGAGGTCAGGTAAATCTGAACATAATTACCGTATTAGCGTATAACACGCACTTTTTCCCCCTTAAAATCAGGGGAAAATCGTGTGTGCATGTTATACGCCAATATAGGGCTGCCTCGGAGGGGAAGGAGGGACCGAGCGCCGCCAAAATAGACAGAGCCGCGATCTTCTGCATACTCGGCTCAGTCACACCCATTCCTGCCTCCTAGCATTGACATCCCGCCATTGGACTGGTGTTATGTCCATCATAGGAGCTGGGCCAAGGGGCGGGACTGGGCGCAACTGCGAGCTGAGCACATAGGAGATCTGGCAGTCTATTTCAGCAATAACAAGGCTGCAGATGGGCACTGATTAGGCTGCAATGATGGGCAAGGCTGCAGATGGGCACTGATGATCAGGCTGCAATGATGGGCGAGGCTGCAGATGGGCACTGATCATGCTGCAATGATGGGCAAGGCTGCAGATGGGCACTGATCAGACTGCAATGATGGGCAAGGCTGCAGATGGGCACTGATCAGACTGCAATGATGGGCAAGGCTGCAGATGGGCACTGATGATCAGGCTGCAATGATGGGCGAGGCTGCAGATGGGCACTGATCATGCTGCAGATGGGCACTGATCAAGGCTGCAGATGGGCACTGATCAGGCTGCAATGATGGACAAGGCTGCAGATGGGCACTGATCAGGCTACAATGATGGGCAAGGCTGCAGATGGGCACTGATCAGGCTACAATGATGGGCAAGGCTGCAGATGGCCACTGATCAGGCTGCAATGATGGGCAATGGCGAGGTTGCAGATGGGCACTGATAAGGCTGCATTGATGGGCACAGACTCTTATTTTGCTTCAAAATTCTTTATTTAAAATGTAAGGTTTTTTTTCCCTGAAACTTCCCTCTTAAAATGAAGGTGCGTGTTATATGCCAATAAATACAGTGTATCTAAACTAAAGAAGGATGCGAGCTTTCTATAAAAATGAGGGGTACGTTAGGGCTGTAAAAGAAAAAAAAAATAAAGGCCCCATGGGCTTTTTATCCCATCACCCATTTTTTTAAATTAATTTTATTCTTAAGAGGTCTATGATGATTGTTAGAGGTAAACTAAAAGCTGCAATACACACATTAGTTCCAATGGTCCAACACTTGTGAGACCCCTAACCTCTTCCAGGTGCAGTTTGATTGGCCAGCGTGGGGTGACATCATTCCTTTGCATGCACACAAGTCATTCATCCTGAACACACTGGCACTGTGCTAGAAATGGAAATGGAACTGCACATGCCCAGCACCGTTTACATTCTGCAGGGGATTGCAAACAGGCAGGTAGGTGTATTTTATTGCAGAATAGGCATTGCGGGTCTCTTCTGCAATAAACAGACAACTTGGCAAAAAAAAAAATGCTTTTAATTCATTCAGCTGAGCACTCATCTGGCCACTGGGGAGTGTCAGCAGTTACCTCAGGACTGTCACCTAGACTCACCTCTGGATCATCTTCAGTTTTCCTTTTTGAATTTCAGTAAAAAAAAAATATATACTAAGGCCCAGTTCACACCTATGCGTATGTGTAAACCAGGCCTAAAATATGAGGCTAGATACCCAACACGTCAAAGCTTAAATTGCATGCACTTAAGAAATGGCACCAAACTTTACCTATTTTCATAGAAGACGTTTTAAAAGCCCCTACTGGTTGTTAGTTTAGCATTAACTATTTATAATGGGCCTGAAATTATTGCTGTTACTCTGGCATGCGCAGTTATATGTAACATGTGCATTGCAATCAATGTTTCCATGCATAGGTGCCCCTGACGTGCGTGTTTACATTCATGTGTGCATTTACGTGGGGGAGGGGCTCAAAAACATTTTACTTTCTTTTTAACCACTTCCCGCCTGGCCTATAGTAGATTGACGGCCGGGAAGTGGTTCTGTTATCCTGACTGGGTGTCAGTGTCAGTCTGACACGCCGCATCTCTGATCGTGGTAAGAAGCCTCTGACAGAGGCTTCTTACCACGTGATTAGCTGTGATGAATCACAGCTGATCATCACGTGAACTATGAAGTTCCGGTAAACGGCATTCCTTGGTTCGCGCTGACAGGGAGAGCCGATCGGAGGCTCTCCCTATCAGTGGGGGGGGACTGTGCTGATAATCAGCACATTGATTATCAGCACAGCCCCCATCAGATGTGCCCATCAGCTGCAAATCAGTGCCCATCAGCTGCCAGTCAGTGCCCCCTCAATAAAGTCTCTCAGTGCCAATCAAAGTGCCAATCAGGGCCCACCACAGTGCCAATCAGAGCCCATCACAGTGCCAAGCAGTGCCCAGCAATAAAACCTGTCAGTACCTCATCATTAGTGCTGCCCAACAGTGCCAGTTATTAGTGTCTATCAGTGCCATCTGTCAGTGCCACCTATCAGTGTCCATCAGTGCTGCCGGTCAGTGCCCATCAGTGATGCCTGCCAGTGCCCATCAGTGCCGCCTGTCAGTGCCCATCAGTGCCACCTATCAGTGCCCATCAGTGCTGCATATCAGTGCCACCTATCAGTGCCCATCAGTGCCATCTTTCAGTGCCCATCAATTCTACATATCAGTGTCTCCCCATCAGTGCCACCTTATCAGTGCCAACTCATCAGTGACACCTGATGTCTCACCTGCCCTCCAGGTGCAATGTGTGTCAGCGCTTGTAGTCTCAATCAGAGGCACAAATGAGAGGGTGAAAATGCAAGAGTACAAATAGGAGACCGTTCTCACCACATAACAGGAAGTGCTTGAATAAGTAAAGCTGCATATTTAATAAGACTAATAACATCAACAGTTAAAGAATGCATTACATTTAAGTGATGAGAACAAAATGATATAAGTGGTCTGGTGCCATCAGTGACACACCTCCATCCCTAAAAATCATACATATAAAAACAAACCATAGCCATGGGACTTTAAATGAGGTGTACCACACATGGCCACTAAATCAATAGTAAACATGATAAAATAATTTATTAAGGTCGATACAGTTGTTATCATAATACATTAATTACAATGCACTGCCATGCCCATTAAAAGTAGCTACAATGTATGATACATGCTTGAAAATTTGAGATGTCAATACATGATTGAAAGGGCATCTTAGAACTTGACGCGTTTTGTGAGTTAAGGCTCACTTCCTCAGGAGTGGATGCGCATAAAACATGTAAATCGGCTGAGCCAGAATACCCCAGCAGTATTCCCAGGTGGCGGTCAGGTAAGTCTAGCCTGGGAGCTGTAGTGGCATGACCAGGAAAAACCCATGGGGCAGCAAATGGAGGATAAATATAGCACTGTAGAGTACAAATATGTCCATCTATATATATCATCCAAAGTGGTTACATGAAATGTGTTGGAGCTGCCAATTCAGGGATATGTCCTTACATGAAACAAGAATGTATTTGATAAACTGACTTTTAGGAGCAGTGGCGGCTGGTGCTCAAAATTTTTTTGGGGGCGCAAACAAACTGAAAAATTCTGAGTAAAAACCCCATCAATTGCAGCCTCACTGTGCTCATCAAACGCAGCCACTATGCCATCAAATGAAGCCACTGTACCATCAAACGCAGCCACTGTACCATCAAACACAGCCACTGTGCCATCAAATGCAGCCACTGTGCCATCAAACGTAGCCACTGTACCATCAAACGCAGCCACTGTGCCATCAAACTCAGCCACTGTACCATCAAACGCAGTCATTGTGCCATCAAACGCAGCCACTGTGCCATCAAACTCAGCCATTGTGCCATCAAACGCAGCCACTGTGCCCATCAATTGTCACCACAGTGCCTATCAAACGCAGCCACTGTGCCCATCAAACGCAGTCACTGTGCCATCGCATGCAGCCACTGTGCCATCAAATGCCGCCACTGTGCCCATCAAACACAGCCACTGTGCCCATCAAACACTGCCACTGTGCCCATCAAACGCAGCCACTGTGCCCATCAAACGCAGCCACTGTGCCCATCAAACGCTGCCACTGTGCCATCAAACGCTGCCACTGTGCCATCAAATGCTGCCACTGTGCCATCAAATGCTCCCACTGTGCCCCATCAAATGCTCCCACTGTGCCATCGAATTCTGGATTTATGATCTAAAATGCTATATCCCTTTTGATTAAATGTAGATTGGGATGTGAAGTGTTTTATTAATAATGGTCAATTTTATACAGCCATTTTAAATGCTTATACCGAATCCAATCTGCTTACCAGAAAGTGATAATAAATAGGCATAAACTCATCAATCACAAGGCATCACTGCATCGCTTATCCAAACACTGATGGTAATAGACTTGATCCAATCATAGAATATAGCTTGTAGTGGGCACTTATTCACTTAAAGCCATCAAAATCACGAACTCCAAGGATATGGTAGATGTAATTTATCCAATCAATAGGTCAGCTATACCCAAATAAAAAGAATAAGGCAGAAATATTGAAGCCCGTCAGGTATAAAAAGTTAATTTATTGTAGTTCACTTACAGTTAGTTACAGGATACAGACATCATGACGTGTAAAACCGCGGCTCTCAGCGTGCTTGCATCTGCCCGTCTGACATGTTTCATCCAATGGGATATCATCAGAGGCGTGGCCTAGTCATGCAAGCATGCCCTTTTAAACGTAATCACAGATGACGCGCTTTCCGGAGGGCGGAACCCTCCAGTTGCTGCATCAGCCGGAAATAAAGTCAATGGAGTGCAACGCAGTTACACTTGCGTTCCACGACTAGGTACACGCTCAGGAAGGGCACAGGAAGTGGACGAAGAGTGATCGCAGGCCAAAACAGCGGCCGAAAACAAACACAGACCGTACAATGCAACACTAGCCCATCCCGAGCGATCTGTCACTAAAATATATACAAATATTTGCCAATCTTAATTAACCATCGGTTAAAAATTGTAACCCAAGTAAATAGGAGAGGCAATATGACTATGCTGGAGGCTCTCCTAAGTACAACCTAAGGAGCTAAATATAAAATGTATAGAATCCAATGCTGCATTACTGATCATAAAATGTGTCAATAATCGATCAATATAAATACAGATCATTGATACAATATAAAACATACATATAAAAATCTAAAATAAAAATATATATTATATATAAAGAATAATAGACTGCTATCGCCTAGTATAAAGCATTTAAAATGGCTGTATAAAATGAACCATTATATTATTATTCACATCCCAATCTACGTTTAATCCAAAGGGTGTATAGCATTTTAGGTCATAAATCCAGCGAGTTTCTTTATACACTATAATACTACAGTGCCATCTGCTGCATAGATAGGTATAATGCATACAGTATTGTCAGTTTATTAACAACTTTACATTACATGCTCTTCTTATTTTCCAACACCCCTTCTCAACAGCATGACCTTTGTCAAATTATATTCAGCATCTTCTGGAAAAAAACTATGACGTTCCTTCAATAAAGGCTTGGTGAGTACATCAGCAGTCATCTCCTCTGACAGGCAGTATTGAATGTCAATAACACCTTGCTCTTGATTGTCCCTCAGTAAGTAAAACTTGACGTCGATGTGTTTGGTACTTGGATTGACCTTTTCTGATTGTGTAAGCTTTATACAACCCTGGTTGTCTTCAAAAATGGGAATTGGTTTTGACATGTCTATCCCAATGTCCACAAAAAGTTGATGAATCCATATTGCTTCTTGACATTTGTGTGCTGCTGCAATGTACTCTGCTTCAGTTGAAAGCAGAGTGACAGTTGCTTGCTTTCGACTAGACCAACTTATGGTTCCTTCTCCATACTGGAAGATTAATCCACTTGTGGATTTGCAGTCTGTGCAGTCCCCGGCCCAATCAGTATCCACATATCTGACCAGTTTTGGATGGGAGGTTGCTGATAACCGTAACTTCATCTGAATTGTTCCTTTGAGGTACTGCATTACTCTATTTATTGCGTTCCAGTCATGCTGACAGAGAGCTGAAACTTTCCTACATAGTATGCCCACTGCTGTGGTTATGTCTGTTCTTGTCACAGTGGCAACATATAGCAGCTTACCGATTGCTCTGTGATACATGTCATTGTTGGGTAGCACGTTTTCTGCTTTATTGCTCTTTTGATAGCCTGGTTCCATAGAAGTTTTCACTTCCTTTGCATTTTGCATATAGAATTGTTCCAAGATTTCAAAGATTTTCTGAGATTTGTTGAGAAGATAACTTCCATCTTCTCTCTCTATTTGGAATCCCACATAGTAGCTAATGTTCCCTAGCTCATCGATTTCAAAAATTTCTTTCAGCTTCTGAACTATCTGATTATAATCCCTTTCAGGAAGGGCATGCCAACAATCAACAAGGCGGCCACAGAAGTTCCTCAGTTCTGCATGTCCCACTTTGGGTTGCCACATCATCCCTTTAATCCAGGACACACATTAATTACACAGTTTCTGTGGTTGATTAAGGTGGTAATTAAACTCATTTGGTGCCTTATCTGCATTAAATCAGCCTCAGAACTTGTGTAATTCATATGTGTCCTGGATTAAAGGGATGATGTGGAAACCCTAGTTCCACTGAGAAGGGCTGCGTGGGCACATTTTCCTGTTCCTATGCACACGCGCATGCGCTTGCACACTAATGTCGCACGGAATGCCAACGTATGCGCGAGTGGGCGCCCTGTGACAGTTCTCAGGAACTAACAGGCTATTTAAACTGACTCATTCCCCTGGATCAGTGCTGTCTGGTCAACAGCGTTCCCTGTGATTTCTGATAAACGTTTCCCTGAACCTGTTCCAGTTGACCTACCCGGCTTGCCCCGGACTATTCCTGTTACCTGCCTGCTCCCGACCTCGGCTTGTCTTGACTATGTTCCTGCATGCTCCTTCTGCTACTTTGTTGCCCGCCTGTTGGCGAACCTGCCTGCACCTAACTCTGCTCCTGTAACCCATCTGCTCTGGACTCGTGTACCTGCGCTTCCAGCCTGCCTGCCTGCCTGCACCTGCCTGAGCTCCAGTCTCCAGCCTGACAACTGTTCCAGGGTCTATTCCAGCTCCACCATCAGTTCCGGTCCAGCTCTTCTGCTAGCAACTCTGCCAGGCACTCGTGCAACTCTGCACTCCCGCGCCTCTTGTTTTCTCTATCAGGGGCCTCGACTCAGAGGTGTAAGAGAGGCCTACCTCTGCATAACAGACTCCACCACCAGGTACGTGACAATCACCTTCTTGTTCAAAACAGGTTATAATGTCATCAACATAGATAAGAATGTATATCCATCTGTCTTCTTGATTCTTGGAGTAGAGACAGGGGTCTGCTTTACTTCTTGAGAATCCCTCTCTAGTAAATACTTTCTTCACTTTCTCATTCCACATCCTTGCAGATTGCTTAAGACCATAAATGCTCTTCTGAAGTTTACACACAAGGTTGTCTCCTTGCTCAAACCCTGGTGGTTGTTCCACGTAGAGATATTCCTTAAGGCGGAGTTCCACCGATTTTTTTTTTTTTTAAGTCAGCAGCTACAAATACCACAGCTGCTGACTTTTAAAATGTGGACACTTACCTGTCCAGGGCGCTCGCGATGTCCTCACCTGAAGCCGATCTGTCCCTCGGCTCTCAGGTAAAGGCTTCGCCATCTTCGGTAAGGGAATCGGGAAGTGAAGCCTTGCGGCTTCACAGCCTGGTTCCCTACTGCGCATGCGCGAGACACGCTGCCCGTCCTTACTGGTCCCTGCTGTCTTCTGGGACCTGTGTGTCTCCCAAAAGACAGAGGGGGGGACGGAGGAGGGGCCGGACATGGCTGCAACGCTAAGAAGCGCTCTGATGGTATGAAGCAGCTGACAGCTGCGGGAAGGAGAGGAGGAGAAGCGGCTGTCAGCTGCTTCATTGAAAGCCACACAGGGAGATTTGTGCTTGTAACTCCCCCCACTACTGCCAGGGACAAAACGGGGGACAGTCTTGATCTGGGGACAGAGTCCTCAGTACGGGGACTGTCCCCTGAAACCGGGGATGTCTGGTCACCCTATATTAAAGGCTTGTTTAAAAAAACAAAAACACAAACAAGCCATACTCACCTGCTCTATGCAGTGGTTTTGCACAGAGCTACCCCGATCCTCCTCTTCTCGGGTCCCCCCACCGATGCGCCTGTCTCCTCCCTCCTGCCCCCACAACAAGCAGCTTGCTGTGGGGTACTCAAACAGGTTCACTCCCAAGCTGCTACTCTGTGTCCATTCACACACAGAGCTGTGGCTTGGCTCCACCCCCTCTCTCTCCTCATTGGTTCACTGGCTGCAATTGACAGCAGCGGGAGCCAATGCCTCCCTCTTCTGTTTCAGCCAATAAGGAGTGAGAGTCTGCGGAGAGCTGAGGCACTCATGCACACCACTGGATCGCGATGGGGCTCGGATAAATATTAGGGGGCTGCTGCACAGAGAAGGTTTTTTACCTTCATGTGTGCGCAGCCTATTTGTGAAGGTAAAAACCTTGAGCCTTTAGAGCCACTTTAACCAAATTTGTGAACAAAAGTCCTGTGAACTAGCAAGCACTGGCCCACCCTCCTAAACATAGACCTAAAAAAGCACTGGTTTACTATGGCAATAAGACAACTATTTCATATCAGGGATGACTTTTGTAGCTGGGAAATATAATCTCCACTAAGACCCTCTCTTGGATTCCTTCTCTGGCATATCAGAGGTCCTGTATTGAGATACTAAAGTCTCGTTTTTTTTAATTAAAAATAACAAACATATTATTCTTACCTGCATAGGTGTGAGCAGCCTATTGCATTAGGGTGTGCCCTCCAAAGCTCAAGCACGCATGTGTATATATACAGTATCTCACAAAAGTGAGTACACCCCTGACATTTTTGTAAATATTTTATTCTATCTTTTCATGTGACAACACTGAAGAAATGACACTTTGCTACAATGTAAAGTAGTGAGTGTACAGCTTGTATAACAGTATATATTTGCTGTCCCCCTCAAAATAACTCAACACACAGCCATTAATGTCTAAACCGCTGGCAACAAAAGTGAGTACACCCCAAATTGGGCCCAAAGTGTCAATATTTTGTGTGGCCACAATTATTTTCCAGCACTGCCTTAACCCTCTTGGGCATGGAGTTCACCAGAGCTTCACAGTTTTCCACTGGAGTCCTCTTCCACTCCTCCATGACAACATCACGGAGCTGGTGAATGTTGGAGACCTTGCACTCCTTCGCCTTCCTTTTGAGGATTCCCCACAGATGCTCAATAGGGTTTAGGTCTGGAGACATCCTTAACCAGACCATCACCTTTACCCTCAGCTTCTTTAGTAAGGCAGTGGTCATTTTGGAGGTGTGTTTGGGGTCTTTATCATGCTGCCCTGTGCCCTGTGGCCCAGTCTCCAAATGGAGGTGATCATGCTCTGCTTCAGTATGTCACAGTACATCTTGGCATTCTTGGTTCCCTCAATGAACTGTAGCTCCCCAGTGCCCTGTTCTGCCGAGAAAGTTCCGCTCGGCGGATAAGTTCCCCCCTCTACTGCGCAGGCGCTGCGCCTGCGCAGTAGGATCCGGCAGAAATAGCCGAAGCGGAAAACAGCTGTACACGGCGCCTGTAAGAGGGCCGCTCGCCACGCTTCGGGCACGGCCTCGCTTCGCTCGGCTCTTTTAGATTCCCCCTCTAGGTCCACTTGGATGGTGGGGAAGGAATCTGGACCTAGGGCGCAGGCGCCGTGTACAGCTGATTGAAGCGTTTCAGCTTCGGCTATCTCCGGCGACTGACAGTAGTTGGTACTGCGCAGGCACTGCGCCTGCGCAGTACAGGGGGGAACTTATCCGCCGAGGGAACTTTCTCGGCAAGACACCGGCAGCATTCATGCAGCCCCAGACCATGACACTACCACCACCATGCTTGACTGTAGGCAAGATACACTTGTCTGTACTCCTCACCTGGTTGCCGCCACACATGCTTGACACCATCTGAACCAAATAAGTTTATCTTGGTCCCATCAGACCACAGGACATGGTTCCAGTAGTCCATGTCCTTAGTCTTCTTGTCTTCAGCAAACTGTTTGCGGGCTTTCTTGTGCATCATCTTTAGAAGAGGCTTCCTTTTGGGATGACAACCATGCAGACCAATTTGATGCAGTATGCTCTGAGCACTGACAGGCTGACTCCCCACCCCTTCAACCTCTGCAGCAATGCTGGCAGCACTCATACGTCTATTTCACAAAGACAACCTCTGGATATGATGCTGAGCACGTGCACTCAACCTCTTTGGTCGACCATGGTGAGGCCTGTTCTGAGTGGAACCTGTCCTCTTAAACTGCTGTATGGTCTTGGCCACCATGCTGCAGCTCAGTTTCAGGGTCTTGGCAATCTTCTTATAGCCTAGGCCATCTTTATGTAGAGCAACAATTCTTTTTTTGATATCCTCTGAGAGTTCTTTGCCATGAGGTGCCATGTTGCACTTCCAGTGACCAGTATGAGAGAGTGAGAGCGATAACACCAAATTTAACACACCTGCTCCCTTTTCACACCTGAGACCTTGTAACACTAGTCACATGACACCGGGGAGGTAAAATGGCTAATTGGGCCTAGTTTGGACATTTTCACTTAGGGATGTACTCACTTTTGTTGTCAGCCGTTTAGACATTAAATCACAGTCAATGGCTTGGTATTTTGGACAGCTTTTTAATCTAAGGCCCCTTTCACACTCATGCGACTTGTCCTGTGACTTGGGACTGCAAAGTCGCATGACAAGTCGTACCCCATGATTTCCAATGAGTACCATTCATATCTGTGCGACTTCAAGTCACACCAACTTCAAATTAGTTCCTGTACTACTTTGGTCTGACTTTGATGCGAGTTACACAGGCATTCCCTTAAATTGCTTTCCCAAAACATGGCCTGCTGGGGGTACTTGAGGACAGGGTTGAGAACCGCTGATATAGTGTATATAAAAATATAAAAAAAAGGAAATCTTTTATATAAAACATTGCATTTGCATAGAGTGAGAGCAATCAATACAAAACGGTCCTAACAACGAACGGACACACATTCGTTTTACATTATACATACCTCCCAACTTTTTGAGATGTGAACGAGGGACACCTATTAGCAAAAGTATGCAGGCATAGGACACACACCCTGCCACACCCCCTTAAAGGAAAATTATACAAAAAAAATGATTGGTTAAACCCAGAAGTGCTTTATTTTTTTCCTTTATATTTTTATTCCTTTATATTGGCTTTTGAAAATTACAAATGCAGCCATTTGGAAATTGGATAAAAGCACCGGGAAACACTTTTTGAAAGATAAATAGTGCATTTTATATACAACGATCAGAACAAAATGAGGGACAAATGAGGAGGAAAGAGGGACAGAGGGACTTTGTTCCAAATAAGGGGCAGTTGAGAGCTTTACAATATATATACCCTCAAGTTGTAAATCGCTACGTAAACTGTTGGCGCTATATAAATCCTGTATAATAATAATATATAAGCCCAGTCTAGTTCCCACAATGCTCAGTGTACATGACCCCAGATCCATGCTGAGCTGTCATGTTCTCTGTTGACATCTGTGGGAACGCCCACCGGACACACCTACAGCACCTGTTCATTCCGTTACACCCCCCTTCCTTAGCCCTGGCTCAGTCTATTCACATGTGCCCCCTCCCAGCTTGGTACATCCCGTCAACTGAACAATCCACGAATAGACTGGAAGGCAGGCTTAGTAAAAGACAGACCGGGTGCAACCACTCTCCAGGCGAGACAGAGGGGGGGCAAGACCCATATTATCACAGTCCTGTTCAGGGTTCGTACTCCGAGATCTGCTTGACGGTGTGGATGTTAAATTAGAATAGCAGAGGCATTGCTATTGTGGTGGTGAAGAGAAGTTCGGACTGTTCAGGTGGATGATTGTATCGTTTCCCCCCCTCTTGTTTAGTTTTGGTAGGTTCCCTTTCTGCTGCCCAGAGAAGAGATGCTGGGTCGGAGGATGCTCTATTGTCAGTAAGGGGCAGGGTGTGTGAGTGTCTTCCAGCTGCTGCATAGGTGCTGGTGGGTACCCAGGTAAGGAGAGCTCTCCGGATAGGAGGTGGTGGAATATTGGGGATCTTTATTACACAATATGTCTGTGCTCAGTGTCTCCATGTGTCATCACAGCCTCCCACAAAACAAGCAATTTCTCCTTCCTTACCAAGTATGTGCACTCACATGTCCATCATTAGTTCTCCACATGCTCTATAGATCACCAGCCAGGATACTCATTAATAACTACACTAACAAACTACATGTATGTTCTGTACCTCCAAACTAAGCCACAAGTATACACCAAGGGTCGCCATACAATCTGGCCATGCACACTACAATCTGATCATCCACACTACAATACAGTCTGACCGTACACACTACAATACAATCTGACCGTGCACACTACAGTCTGACCGTACACACTACAATACAGTCTGACCGTGCACACTACAATCTGACCATACACACTACAATACAGTCTGACCGTACACACTACAATCTGACTGTACACACTACAATCTGACCGTACACAGTACAATCTGACCATACACACTACAGTCTGACCGTACACACTACAATACAGTCTGACCGTGCACACTACAATCTGACCATACACACTACAATACAGTCTGACCGTACACACTACAATCTGACTGTACACACTACAATCTGACCATACACACTACAATACAATCTGACCGTACACACTACAATACAGTCTGACCGTGCACACTACAATCTGACCATACACACTACAATACAGTCTGACCGTACACACTACAGTCTGACCGTGCACACTACAATCTGACCATACACACTACAATACAATCTGACCGTACACACTACAATACAGTCTGACCGTGCACACTACAATACAGTCTGACCGTGCACACTACAATACAATCTGACCGTACACACTACAATACAGTCTGACCGTGCACACTACAATACAATCTGACCGTACACACTACAATACAATCTGACCGTACACACTACAATACAGTCTGACCGTGCACACTACAATCTGACCATACACACTACAATACAGTCTGACCGTACACACTACAATCTGACCGTGCACACTACAATACAATCTGACCGTACACACTACAATACAATCTGACCGTACACACTACAATACAATCTGACCGTGCACACTACAATCTGACCGTGCACAATACAATCTGCCCGTGCACAGTACAATCTCACCGTGCACAGTTTCACAGTACAATCTGACCGTGCACAGTACAATCTGACCATACACCGTTAGGGTTGCCACCTCATCCCTTTAAACCTGAACACATATGAATTACACAGGTTCTGGGGCTAATTTAATTTAATTATCCCCTTAATCAGCCACAGAACCTGTGTAATTAACCACTTACAGACCGGATTTCCCCCTTAATGACCAGGCCATTTTTTTGCAATACTGCACTGGGTCGTTTTAACTGACAATTGCGTTGTGTGACATTGTACCCACACTAAATTGATATCCTTTTTTTTTTTTATTTTCCCACAAAGAGAGCTTTCTTTTGGTGGTATTTGATCACCACCTGCTTTTTTTTTTTTTTTTTGGGCTATATATATAAAAAAAAAGCAACAATTTTGAAAAAAAAAAATATATATATTTTTAGTTTTTGCTTATGAGTATCCAAAAAAAAAAATGTAAAAAAACAAATTTCTTCCTCAGTTTAGGCCAACTAATACTGTTCTACATATTTTTGTAAAAAATAATAAAAAAGCTAAACTAAAAGCTAATAAACTTTTCTCATAGGATACCATATGATTTTCATTCAATCAGTACAGATGTTGTTCGAAAATACAATGAAAATACACTACAACACATGACATCACTTCCGAATTTTTATTCTGTCGTACGAGAATCTTGGTCTTTATTAAACTCTTCATTTTCGATCTGAGACTAGTGTGCCCAAAAAAAAAAACGGACAATCATCCGTCGGATAATCTCATTGTGTGTACCAGGCATTACACTAACAAATATGTACCCATTCGTGAACTGGCTCATTTTTGGAGGGCATTGATTGTTGTGATTTTGTAAAAGTAAAATGTTTAACTTTTTTATTGTGTGTATTTATGTGTTCTGGAATAATGTTCTTCCCTTTTCTTTTCTTTTTTTTTTTTTTTTTTTTATTGTTCAGATGATAAATATAGCAAAAAGGGTAATTGGGGGTAAAAACATTTGACATGTAAGCCATGAATGTAAAGCGCACTGTACAAGCATAAGCTAGGTAATGGGCGCTAAAGGGTAAAAGCACATGGGGTAGAGCAGGGGTGTCAAACTCAATTTCATCGTCGGCTGCATCAGCATTATGTTTGCCCTCAAAGGGCTGGTTGTATCTGTAAAACTATATAAATATATTAAAGTGGATGTAAACCCAATGTCATCCTTTCTAAACTACTGCCATAGGGGTTATCTATAAGGATATACATGCCTCCTGCATGTATCTTTACCTGTCAAATATCTCCCCTCTGTCTGTTATGAGACCCGAAAAACTGCAGATTCTGTGGGCGGGTCTGTTGTCTGGAGCTCGGTGGGTGGAGTCGTGATGTCAGTAGACTCCCAGCCCACCTCTACACTCCCCTTGTCAATATGCATTTTCCCCTGTGTATTTCTAACTGAACTTCTGCTATGATCGCTAACATATAGTGAAAAGACAGGAAAGTAACCACATGACTTCAGCATGCCAAATCATGCTGAGGTGTGGAACAGCCAATCCTTGCAGAACTGCTGAAGAAAGGAGTGGGAATTAAAAAAATAATGCATGTCTTAGGCTAGTGCACAAGATGTAAATCACCTGTCACTCACAGCAAGGGGGAGATTTTGACAGTTTTTCTCTGTTTGTCAAGTTTTATCTCGCTGAACAATAAGGCCCCTTTCACACTGGGGCAGCGTCGGCGGTAAAGCGCCGCTATTTTAAGCGGCACTTTACCGTCGGTATTCGGCTGCTAGCGGGGTGGTTTTACCCCCTGCTAGCGGCCAAGAAAGGGTTAAAAACCACCGCAAAGCGTCTCTGCAGAGGCGCTTTGCCGGCAGTATAGCCGTGCTGTCCCATTGATTTCAATCGGCAGGAGCGGTATATACTCCGCTCCTTCACCGCTCCGATGATGCTGCTGGCAGGACTTTTTTTCCCGTCCTGTTAGCGCACTGCTCCAGTGTGAAAGCCCTCGGGGCTTTCACACTGGAGACAAAGCAGCGGCACTTTCGGGTCGGTTTACAGGCGCTATTATTGGCACAATAGCGCCTGCAAACCGCCCCAGTGTGAAAGGGCCCCTAAAGAGGGTTTTTCTTAGTTTCTGTCAGTAAATTTTGTAAGTACCGTATTTATCGGCATATAACACGCACCCCAAGTTTAGGAGGGAATTTTAAGGAAAAAAAAAATTTAAATGCAGCCTTGTCAGTGTCCATCTGCAGCCTTGCCCAGTGACACTTCACACTTGTCAGTGTCACTGCAGTTTTTAAAAATAGCGCCGCTGAGAGTCACAGAGCCGGTCCTGTGTCTTTCGGCTGCTTTCGGCTCCTCTCGTAGCCCTGTGGGCGGAGCCGAGCGCCGCCGACATACATACATAGCCGAGTGTATTTGGCTAGGTTCGGCTAGCTCCGTTCAGTCACGCCCAGTCCCTGTGTTATGTCCATCATAGGGCGGGACTGGACAAGACTGTGAGCGGAGCTAGCTGAACCTAGCCGAGTACACTCGGCTATGTATGTATGTCGGCGGGGCGCTCGGCTCACAGTCAGCAGGGGATCGGCGGGGATTGGCGTATAACACGCACCCGTGATTTTCCCCTGATTTTAAGGGGAAAAAAGTGCGTGTTCTACGCCGATAAATACAGTAAGTAATTTTTTTTTCCTTCACTGATGGCTGCTGATGAGGCGGCACTGATGGGCATTGATGGGCATCACTAATGGCCACTGATTGCTGGCACTTGTGGGCACTGATTGCTGGCACTGGTGGGCACTTAATTGTAATCAGGGCACTGATGATCAGTGCCTTGATTACATACCTAGCTGTCCCCTGTGAGGAGATGCCACATCGGCTCTCCTCTCTTCACACTCTGTCAGTGTGAGGCGAGGAGCGCCGATTACCGGCATCTCTGTGTTTACATGTGACCGGCTGTGATTTGACACAGCCGATCACATGGTTAAAGGGCCGTGGCTCTTTACACAGATCAGAGTCGCGCCGTGTCCTAGCTATACGGCGCAATCGAGCTCTCGGACGCTCAAGAGCGGTCATTCTGGGAGGCCGTCACATGATGTTCACCCAGAACGAGAGCCGCACCGCCCAGCCGTCATTTGACGGTGGGCAGGCGGCAAGTGGTTAAATAATTGCCTCTGCATTTGATTATTATTGGTTTTAGTAATAGCTTAAAGTGGAGCTCCGCTTGTCTGCAATCTCCCCCTATCCCCCCCCCCTCTTGATAGGGAAGCGGGTACCTGGTTTTGACATGTACCCGCTCCCACTTCCGGGTAAGATCAGCAATCTACTTGTATTTCCATCCCTCCTCCTTCCTCCCGCTGCCTTCTGGGAAACACACAGGTTTCAGAAGACGGCAGGACCGTTCAGAAAATGCAGCGCAACTGACACATGTAGGAAACTGGCTGTGACGCCTGGAGGCTTCACTGTTGGTTTCCCTTACTTACAATGCCGGGGCCTGCATCCAAAGCTGATTAACGAATCCTCTCGGGGTGCCGACATCGCAGGATCCCTGGACAGGTAAGTGTCCTTGTAGTACAGTATTTGTAGCTGCTGACTTTTTAATTTTTTTTTTTTTTCCCAGACTGGAGCTCCTCTTTAAGTCTTAAAATGATTGTAAACGATCACCTTGTAAAACAACCCATTCAGTTTAAAATTAGAAATGAAAGGCAAAACAATTTTTTTTTTAATAAGTGATCACGTTCCCTCTGTTCTCAGCTTTATAAGAGTTGAAGGGAGGAGAAACAGCCATACACTGAGCTTCCTAGTGAATGGCTGTGTAGTGGGGGGGGCGAGTCAGGACAAGTCTGATCATTGGAGGAGAGCAGGCTGAGTTCCCAACACAGCTAGAGAACTGACCATGATGTGTTCTCCTGCTTAGTGTGGTCAGTGTTTAATAGGAAAGCAGAGGGACTGCCAGAAACACCAGGGATTTCACATAAAGGAAACAATAGAAAAAGAACAGGATGCTTTCTCATACAAGTACATGGTACAGCGGGCACATATCAGCAATATGAAGTGTTGGGGTAACAAATGCTTTAAGCTGTGAAGGGCAGGTGCAGACTGGCACTGAACCCACTCACATTCCTGTAGCAGATGATGCAAGTCTGAGACCCCTTTCACACTGGGGCGCTTTTCAGGCATTTTTAGCGCTAAAAATAGCGCCTATAAAGCGCCTGAAAACTGCCTCTCGTGCCTCCTCAGTGTGGAAGCCTGAGTGCTTTCACACTGGGGCGGTGTGCTTGCAGGATGGGAAAAAGTGTATACACCGCCCCTGACCATTGAAATGAATGGGCAGCGCTGCCAAAGCGCTTCTGCAGCGCCGCAACATGGGCGCTATTAACCCTTTCCGCCACTAGCGGGGGTTAAAACTGCCCCGCTAGTGGCTGAAAAGCGCCGCTATAACATTGATAAAGCGTCGCTAAAACTAGCGGGGCTTTACCACTAACGCCCGCACTGCCCCAGTGTAAAAGGGGTCTTAAAAGGAGGGTCATCCACAAGAAACTTTACTGAAGACTGCTCAGACAGAACAAGGTTCTACCATGGTGTTCTGCCTAAGCAGTCTCCAATAAAGTTTCTTGTGGATGATACCAGTGGTGTGCGACCGTTCTTTTCAAAATGCATTGAATTGTATTATTCTTATAATAATTGTAAGCAGATGTTCAGAGCACCCCACCCCTTACATCAGATGTCAAGAGCAACAGATTTGGCGCTAAGGGGTTATTGCACTGGGGCCAGGGTACTGAAGGGTTAACAGAGGATGCACATGTTCAATGGAGTGGCCACTGAGGGGTCAACACACATACACTGGGAATTAGGCAGAATTAGGTGTATGCATTGGGAATAAGGTACTGAGAGGTTAATGCGTATGCACTAGAAATTAGGCACTGAGGGGTTAATGTGTATGTGTTGGGGATTAAGTATTGAGGGGTTAATGCATGGCTGGGGGGCAGAGACTAGAAGTCAACTGACTGGTGAGGAATGTGAAGTGGGAGAGGCTGGAGGAGACCCTATCTCCTGATTTCGGCATAGGTGTCACTGCTGCGAGACACCACAGAGCTGGAGACACAGTGAAGCGGGAGACACATTGAGTAACACTAATGCCCCGTACACACGGTCGGACATTGATCGGACATTCCGACAACAAAATCCTAGGATTTTTTCTGACGGATGTTGGCTCAAACTTGTCTTGCGTACACGCGGTCACACAAAGTTGTTGGAAAATCTGATCGTTCTGAACGCGATGACGTAAAACACGTACGTCTGGACTATTAACGGGGCAGTAGCCAATAGCTTTCACCTCTTTATTTATTCTGAGCATGCGTGGCACTTTGTGCGTTGGCTTTGTGTACACACGATCGGAAATTCTGACAACGGATTTTGTTGTCGGAAAATTTTATAGCCTGCTCTCAAACTTTGTGTGTCGGAAAATCCGATGGAAAATGTGTGATGGAGCCTACACACGGTCGAAATTTCCGACAACAAGGTCCTATCACACATTTTCCGTCGGAAAATCCGACCGTGTGTACGGGGCATAACTGTGATTAGAGTTGCCATTAAAAGTCCCCCACTACAGTTTTCAGATCAGCAGATGACCTTGATCAAGAGCACCTAAGTTGGTTGATCCGAACTTCCCCCAGCACTGCCACTTATCCAAACTCCCGTCAGCACTGCCACTCATCCCATTCCCTCACCCCCCACCAAGGAGAGAATGAATAAAAATAGAAAATACATGGAAGGGAGAGGAGGAGGAACAAAGAAAAAGGGAGAGAAAGAATAAGAAAGACGACTAGAGAGGGATGGGGGGGGGGGGGAGAAACAGACAAGAAATTAGGATAGAGAGAGATAAAAGGGAAATAAAGGAGAACAAAGAAAAAGTGTGGTACATCCTAAAATGTACCATAAGGGGTTTTACTGTACGAGTAGAAGGGAGCGCTAAATATCCGTGGGTTAGGGGCGCAAATTACTTGTCTTTACTTGGGTGCTGACAACCCACACTACGAAAATAATTTTACTGTTAGGGGTCCCCACAACTTAGGAAATTTTATCAAGGGGTCACGGCACTAGAAAGGTTGAGAACCACTGAGCTAGTGGGAAATAGGCACTGAGGAGTTAATTCACATGCATTGGAGATTGGGGGTTGAGGGGTTAAAGTGCTTGTAAACCCTTCCATATTCCCAGTGAAGTGACTGGCCTTAGGTGATACACAGAGATGAAATAAATCCTCAGCGCGCCACTAGAAACCATGGGGCCTGTACAGTGTGAATCAGTGTTTGTGGCTGGAGCTGTGCAACAGTTGTAAGGAAACTGCCACAGGTCCTAATTTGACAGAAGTGTGGCTGCAGCCCTGCACACAGTGTTTTATTTGGGGGGGCTCACCCGCACCTGCACACCCGTAACCCCCCCCCCCCCCTGCTGAATCACAGCTGAATGGTAATGGACAGATGTCAGGTTTTTTTACATCCATACTTGTTCAGTTTGCCTGAAAAAAGAGACAGAAGGGCCCCATGGGAGAGTTAAGGGGGGGTTAAAAAAGCAGCTGCACATTTTTATTGCCCTCCAAGTAAAAGTGCAACAAAGTCTAAGCGGAAGCATCTCACTATGCTTATGATCATCATCATTATCATGATGATCATCATATTACAGTAGGTGTTGTATGGCTGTACTTTTATATTCTGATAACTGTGGTTCTACTGTATATACTGATTCTGTGGCTGTGTTCTGTTATGATACTGTGTCTGTAATGTATATACTGATTCTGTGGCTGTGTTCTGTTATGATACTGTGTCTGTAATGTATATACTGATTCTGTGGCTTTACTGTATATTCTGATACTGCAGCTGCACTGTATATGCTGATAATTGCCACAGTATCAGCATATGCAGCCATATACAGTAAATCCACAGTATCAGTATATACAGTACAGCCACAGTAACAGTATGTACAGCCACATAATCAGTATATACAATACAGCCATATAAAGTACAGCCACAGTATCTACAGTAAAGCAACAGAATCAGTATATACAGTACAGCCTCAGTATATACAGCACAGCCACAGAATAAGTATATATATAGTACAGCCACAGAATCAGTATATACAGCCATATACAGGACAGCCTCAGTATGTACATTAAAGCAACAGAATCAGTATATACAGTACAGCCTCAGTATATACAGCCATAATAAGTACAGCCACAGAATCAGTATATACAGCCATATACAGGACAGCCTCAGTATGTACATTAAAGCAACAGAATCAGTATATACAGTACAGCCTCAGTATATACAGCCATAAGTACAGCCACAGAATCAGTATATACAGCCATATACAGTACAGCCTCAGTATGTACATTAAAGCAACAGAATCAGTATATACAGCCATATACAGTACAGCCACAGAATCAGTATATACAGACATATACAGTACAGCCACAGTATCAGTATGTATAGTAACTCACCTGCCATGAACATTAAAAAAAAAGAAAATCGAGGGTCGTAGCTCGGCGACCTGAGGTCACAGAGACCCCAAATTTTGGGGGTAGGTAGCCTAAGTCCTACCTCACCACTGGTAGATTTGGGGCCCCTACGACCTATGGTTCCGGACATACGAGGCTCCTTGCGCAGCCTGTCAGAAGCTACATACAGAGCGGCCAGTTTAAATACAAGCTGGCACACTGTTTGCAGCAGACTGAGATGATGAGCTCACAGTGCCTCTCCTTACTACTTGTCAGAAGCACTGAGCTCAGTGGACAGCTTGGAGTCTTGGACCAATGATAAAGTACCATTAGCCCCAGCTGTCCAAAAAAAATGCTGCAATGGAGGCAGTGGCGTATCCTCCATGGGTGCAGGGTGTTCACTGCACACAGGCCTCCAAGGGGGGGCTGGGCCCACTGTGACCCACCCTGCACACATGGATGATTGTCCCTTGGTTCACAGCCAGGGATGATCGGTGCGTCGGGAGGAACCGCTGTCTCCTGTCCATTCATCTTTAAGGTGAGGCTGCAGAGAAAGGGACTGGGAAATCTGTGTCCTCAGTCCCTTTCTCTGTCTCAAAGGGGAGATGTCAGGGGTCTGTTTAGACCATTGATATCTCACCAAAGATCACCGACAAGGCTGATTAAAAAAAAATATATATTGCAAAAAGTATTAAAACATTAAATTGTAAAAAAATATATAAAAAATATAATTATAAAAAACTGACACCCCTACTGACAACGTACACTGCCCTACTGACACAATCCTGAACATAATACCAACTACTGGACACTCCTCACCTGCACATACTACCCACCTCCCATACACTCCGCACTCCTCTTCTGTACATACTACCCACCTCCCATACACTCCGCACTCCTCTTCTGCACATACTACCCACCTCTTATACACTCCGCACTCCACTCCTCTTCTGCACATACTACCCACCTCTTATACACTCCACACTCCTCTTCTGCACATACTACCCACCTCTTATACACTCCGCACTCCTCTTCTGCACATACTACCCACCTCTTATACACTCCACACTCCTCTTCTGCACATACTACCCACCTCCCATACACTCCGCACGCCTCTTCTGCACATACTACCCACCTCCCATACACTCCGCACTCCTCTTCTGCACATACTACCCACCTCCCATACACTCCGCACTCCTCTTCTGCACATACTACCCACCTCCCATACACTCCGCACTCCTCTTCTGCACATACTACCCACCTCCCATACACTCCGCACTCCTCTTCTGCACATACTACCCACCTCCCATACACTCCGCACTCCTCTTCTGCACATACTACCCACCTCCCATACACTCCGCACTCCTCTTCTGCACATACTACCCACCTCCCATACACTCCGCACTCCTCTTCTGCACATACTACCCACCTCCCATACACTCCGCACGCCTCTTCTGCACATACTACCCACCTCCCATACACTCCGCACTCCTCTTCTGCACATACTACCCACCTCCCATACACTCCGCACTCCTCTTCTGCACATACTACCCACCTCCCATACACTCCGCACTCCTCTTCTGCACATACTACCCACCTCCCATACACTCCGCACTCCTCTTCTGCACATACTACCCACCTCCCATACACTCCGCACTCCTCTTCTGCACATACTACCCACCTCCCATACACTCCGCACTCCTCTTCTGCACATACTACCCACCTCCCATACACTCCGCACTCCTCTTCTGCACATACTACCCACCTCCCATACACTCCGCACTCCTCTTCTGCACATACTACCCACCTCCCATACACTCCGCACTCCTCTTCTGCACATACTACCCACCTCCCATACACTCCGCACTCCTCTTCTGCACATACTACCCACCTCCCATACACTCCGCACTCCTCTTCTGCACATACTACCCACCTCCCATACACTCCGCACTCCTCTTCTGCACATACTACCCATCTCTTATACACTCCGCACTCCTCTTCTGCACATACTACCCACCTCCCATACACTCCGCACTCCTCTTCTGCACATACTACCCACCTCACATACACTCCGCACTCCTCTTCTGCACATAATACCCACCTCCATACGCTCCGCATTCCTCACCTGCACATAATACCCACCACCATACACTCGTCTTCCTGCACATACTACCCTCTGCTGTACACCCCGCACTCCTCTCCCTGCGCATACTACCCATCTCCATACACGCCGTACTCCTCTCCTGCACGTACTGCCCACCACCAAACACACCCCACTCCTCTCCTGCACATACTACCCACTGCCATACACTCCGCACTCTACATTCTCTATTTAACATTACTGTATTCTGCACTGTAAGTCATCTCACTCTATTAAACTACACTTCATTAAGCCACACCCATTTTTACACGTGCCGCATTTTTTTTCTGTGCCTAGGGCTCACTTTTTAGCTTGCACACAGGCCCACTCATTTCATCATATGCCCCTGCAGTGTCATAGAAAAGGACAAATGCTCCCTTCCAGCCCAGCCATCTTAAAGTGGAGTTCTGTCTAAAAAAGGAAAAACTTAAAGTCGGCAGTTACAAATACTGCAGCTGCTGACTTTTAAAATGAGGACACTTACCTGGCCAGGGCACCCGCGATGTCCTCACCCGAAGCCGACCCGTCCCTCAGCTCTGGGTGGAAGCGCCAGAATTTTGCGGATTCACAGCCTGATTCCCTGCTGCCCTTTCTGAGTGGTCCCTGCTGTCTTCTGGGACCTGTGTGTCTCCCAGAAGACAACAGGGGGGTCGGAGAAGGGGCCGGACATGGCGTAGATCGCCGCGGCTACTGTGGTGATCTTTCTCTGGATTAGACAGGTATCTGCTCCCACCAACCCCCCCGAAAGGTGCCAAATGTGACATTGGGGGGGGGGGGGGGTGTTGCCGGATTAGCAGAAGTTCAATTTCTGGATGAAACTCCGCTTTAGCTAGAAGGAAATAACATGTATTTATGTGTATAAGATTTACCCATAATCCCATGTTTTTTTTCACACAGTTAAGGGGGAGAATGAGAATCTGCTGTCTGATGAAAAGATACTGTTATAATCAAGCTAAATCATATATTATTATGCTATATGTTATAACATAATTTATTATTTATCTATTTACTGTGAAATTACTAGTTTGAAGTTATAACTTCAAACTTCAGTAATTTTTCCCTTAAGCCACCTGCTTGAGTACAGTTTTTGAAAATATAGTAAATTACCTTAAAACAATATGCAATTATTATATATAAATATATAAATATTATACGGTTTCATGAATATATGAAAAAAAAAAGTTGTTTTTTTTTGGTATAATGTGAAAGATGATGTTACGCCAAGTAAATGTATGCCTAACACGTCACCCTTTAAAATTGCGCACACTCGTGGAATGGTGCCAAACTACAGTACTTAAAAATCTCCATAGGCGATGCTTTAATTTTTTTTATTTTTTTATTTTTATTTTTATTTTTTTTACAGATTACATGTTTGGAGTTAGAGGAGGTCTAGTGCTAGAATTATTGCTCTAAGGATCACGGCATATGTAACCTGTGTGTATCTGGCTCTGATACTAGCCAGTGCCTCACCAGCCACTTACCTCACCTCACTGGTATACACAGCCATATACAGTACAGCCACAGTATCAGTATATACAGTAAAGTCACAGTATTAGAATACAAAGTACAACCACAGAATCAGTATATACAGTACAGCGATAGAATCAGCATATACAGCAGGAACACTCTGTGGCTGTACTATATATGGCTGTGTATGTTGGTACTGAGGCTGTACTGTGTAAACAATGTACCTTCCATGTCCTGCTGCCGGACTGTGCACCCACCACCGGAATCCCACACCTGCCCCTGTAGTCACCTTTTACTCCTACCCAGACTGTTCAGCATATCACTCTGCCAGGGAAAGGCTGTGGGCTGCCGCAGCCGGCCAGCGTATTTACACACTTAAGTATCAGGACTGCGGTGCGGGCTGTGTCCGCCCCCGCGCGCCAAAATGAAAGAAACAGTTCCCCTTATGGCTCTCACCTCCTGGGCCCCTTTGTCAACCCAATGGGGCCCAGCTAAATGTAATTTGGGATCCTTAAGCCTAGTAGTAGTAGTGGTGGTTCTGCTCTGAGCTGCCCTGCTGCACCAGAAACCAATGTATGAGCAGTAAAGCTGCCTGGGCCCCCCTGCTGAGCTGATAGGGACCGGGCCCGGTACTGAAGGGCCAGTTGTACTGCCTTATCAGCAGAAAAAAAAATGCTTTTCTTTAGTATAGTAGGGATTGGCTAGAACACCGGTCAGATTTTAGTTTCTGTTTTATGTCCTTGTTTCAGATTTTCTCTTGCTTTCTGTCTGGTGAAAATGTTGTCAGCGGGATAGGTAGTGAGGCGTAATTGTAATGATGCTGGGGATACCATTAATAACCTAACAGAAGTGCTAATTTATCCCCACTCTATCCAAATCTAGAATAAAGTAAGGAGCTACCGTGTGACCAATGGATCGGGTGCACTATTCATGGTTTTAAGTTTTCACTCCACAGATTTCTTCTAAGCTAGAAAGTACGTGTCACCTTGAGTAAGAAAAGGTGAGGTTCCCTTTTTATTTGTGCTATTATGTTCAGCAGAATTGCCAACTGTTTTGCTCCCACATGTATCAAAAAAACAAACAAAACCCCAAGAAAAGTATAAAAATGGAAAAATAATTTTCTGTTTAGCATTGCAATTAAGGACTCTGAAGGGTTAGCTCAGAATAGCTGGGGACTGGGCTCTGAAGGGTTAGCTCAGAATAGCTGGGGACTGGGCTCTGAAGGGTTAGCTCAGAATAGCTGGGGACTGGGCTCTGAAGGGTTAGTTCAGAATAGCTGGGGACTGGGCTCTGAAGGGTTAGTTCAGAATAGCTGGGGACTGGGCTCTGAAGGGTTAGCTCAGAATAGCTGGGGACTGGGCTCTGAAGGGTTAGTTCAGAATAGCTGGGGACTGGGCTCTGAAGGGTTAGTTCAGAATAGCTGGGGACTGGGCTCTGAAGGGTTAGCTCAGAATAGCTGGGGACTGGGCTCTGAAGGGTTAGCTCAGAATAGCTGGGGACTGGGCTCTGAAGGGTTAGTTCAGAATAGCTGGGGACTGGGCTCTGAAGGGTTAGCTCAGAATAGCTGGGGACTGGGCTCTGAAGGGTTAGCTCAGAATAGCTGGGGACTGGGCTCTGAAGGGTTAGCTCAGAATAGCTGGGGACTGGGCTCTGAAGGGTTAGCTCAGAATAGCTGGGGACTGGGCTCTGAAGGGTTAGCTCAGAATAGCTGGGGACTGGGCTCTGAAGGGTTAGCTCAGAATAGCTGGGGACTGGGCCCTGAAGGGTTAGCTCAGAATAGCTGGAGACTGGGCCCTGAAGGGTTAGCTCAGAATAGCTGGGGACTGGGCTCTGAAGGGTTAGCTCAGAATAGCTGGGGACTGGGCTCTGAAGGGTTAGTTCAGAATAGCTGGGGACTGGGCTCTGAAGGGTTAGCTCAGAATAGCTGGGGACTGGGCTCTGCAGGGTTAGTTCAGAATAGCTGGGGACTGGGCTCTGAAGGGTTAGTTATGAATAGCTGGGGACTGGGCTCTGAAGGGTTAGTTCAGAATAGCTGGGGACTGGGCTCTGAAGGGTTGGGTCAGAATAGCTGGGGACTGGGCTCTGAAGGGTTAGTTCAGAATAGCTGGGGACTGGGCTCTGAAGGGTTGGGTCAGAATAGCTGGGGACTGGGCTCTGAAGGGTTGGGTCAGAATAGCTGGGGACTGGGCTCTGAAGGGTTGGGTCAGAATAGCTGGGGACTGGGCTCTGAAGGGTTAGCTCAGAATAGCTGGGGACTGGGCTCTGAAGGGTTAGCTCAGAATAGCTGGGGACTGGGCTCTGAAGGGTTAGCTCAGAATAGCTGGGGACTGGGCTCTGAAGGGTTAGCTCAGAATAGCTGGGGACTGAACGCTGTGGGGTTAGCTCAGAATATCTGGGGACTGGGTGCTGAGGCGATACCACGCATTTGCTGAGGACTGGGCACTGAGGGATTATCACACATATGCTTGAGACTGGGCACTAAGGGTTTAATACATGTGCTTGGGACTGGAATCTGAGAATGCACTTGTGCTCAAGGCACAACCCTATGGGGTAAATGCAAAAGCAGATGGTGATGGGTGCTGAGAAAGGAATGCACATAAGCTGTGGACTAGGTGATAAAAGGATAAAACCCATGAGCACTGGGCACTGAGAGTTTAGCATGCATGCTCTGGGTGTAGGTGTCTGAGGAGTTAATATAAGAGTAGGAGTCTAAGGCCCCTTTCACACTGGGGCGGTGGGGGGCGTCGGCGGTAAAACAGTGCTATTTTTAGCGCTGTTTTACCGCGGTATTTGGCCGCTAGCGATGTGGTTTTAACCCCCCGCTGGCGGCCGAAAAAGGGTTAAAACCACTCGTACAGCGCGGCTATAGCCGCGGTATTGCCGCGGTATAGCCGCGCTGTCCCATTGATTTCAATGGGCAGGAGCGGTGAATACACCGCTCCTTCACCGCTCCAAAGATGCGGCTCGCAGGACTTTTTTTACCGCCCTGCCAGCGCACCACTTCAGTGTGAAAGCCCTCGGGCGGTTTGCAGGCGGTATTTTTAGCGCAATAACGCCTTCAAATCGCCCCAGTGTGAAAGGGGCCTAAGAAATGCAATAATTTTATTAGACAATACATATTTTAGATTCCGTGTACCATATAGCGTATAGTAGTGTAGTATCATTATTCATGTGAAAAGTACTGTATTATAAATCTAGTATAGTACTTTATAGCTGGTTGTGTTATTTGGGTACCTAGGCTGATTTTGTTGGACTTACGAACAAATTGGACTTAGGAACATGCTCTCAGAACAGAACTTGTTCGTATTTCGAGGACTTGCTGTATCTCCTCTGGCTATAGATGCCCCCCTTAGTTCGAGTGGAGTGCTGATGATTGTGTGTACTTCATATACTGTGTGCTCTGTGTGAGTGGGCCTCAGCCATAGGCAGGATAAAGCTAAATCAGCCAAAATTCAAGCTGTCCCTGTCAGCATCACCTGGCTTGACAAACCTCTGTTGAAAAATCAAAGTAGGTGGGTGGAAAATTGTTGGCCAAACAGTAACTGCATCCAGTAAGATGCAGTCATTGTTTGTGTATTCAGACAGCCACAGGCATTACGGCTGTCTGATTTACAATATCCGGCAGGGGAGATTCCTTCCTCTGCACTGTTTACTAATCTATTGGTTTTCTCTTGTTCAGGCTGCAGGCTGAATGAGAGAAATCTATGCATGTATGGCTAGCATTACTGCAGAGTTCGTGTACACAAGAGAATGCTCAGGATATCCATAAAAGAGTAGAGTATGGTGGAAGTGCAACACTAAGGAGGAGAACAGAGAGTGAGGTGGTGCATGAACTACGAGGGTGTAACGCTCTTTGTGTGGGGGGCCTCCAGTACTACTGACAGATATTGGGATGTGTTATTTTGCATAGAAGAGCTGAAATGGGTAGCAGAACACTTAGGAGAGCAGAAAGGCAGAGGAGAGTATGTTGACTAAGGGTGTAAGGCTGAATGGATGTAAAACTGAAAAAGCGTTTCGGGCTTGACTCTTAGGATATATGAAGGATAGCTGTGTTTATTGGAGGAGCCTTCCCACTGCTGAAAAGTGGGGCGCCCGTGCTGGAGGTAGGACTTTATGATTGGATAGGAATGATGGACAAAATTAAATTCTCAGCTTATTCACAGTGGCAATACTGTCCCATGATTTCTTACTGTGATTCCAAAATGGCAACAAGCACCTTCCAGGGCACTAGCCATTACTTCTGAGATGAAGCTTGCTGAAGATGCTATGTACGCTCTTTTTTTTTTTTTTTTTTTTTTTTTTTAGCACGTGGCGTGGCATAACACAAGGGTTGGTATAAGTTTTGTGCCATATCCCAAGCTTTCTCTATGGACTTTGTACTATATGTTACCCTTAATAAAGCCATTGTTTACAAGCACCTTGTAGTGTGGTTTACAAGACTTCAATCACCCCTTGCCACAAATACATGTTTTACCAGTACTTCCTAACTGTGTGTGGGTTCTTCAAATATTATTTGTTCTTTGGAGTTACAAACTTATTTTTGCTGACCCTCTTACTTTAGTACATCCAAAGTCACCTAACTGGAACAAGCATGCAGATATGGAGTGTGTTAGGTCCTTAGTCAGGTTACTTGATCCAGGGCAGTAACTAAAATGGGGGTCAGCAACCAGTGGATCACAGTCTGGTTTTGCTGACCGGCCATTCCAGAGCAATCATACAGAGTGCAATGCAGAGGGACTACTTGTCAAGTCGGAGCTGTAGTAAGGAGCAAGAGCCGCATAAGCCGATGCCTCCTCTTTAGTGCTGGCTCCTCTCCCATGCAGAGCGATACCAACTGCACTCCACTTCTTATCCCGGCTAGTGGTCTCCAGAGTGGTGCCAGCAGAAGTAGAGAAGAGATCTTCAGATCATTATGAAGCTGATTTAAACCCATGATTGCTGTGCAATGCACGTGATTGTGACATGGTAGTATGGCAATTGGAGGTTTAAATCAGTTGTGCGTAGGAGACACTGTGCCCGGATATCTTTGACTTCTCCCGTGTTGTTGAGGTAGATCTCTGCCTCTTTAAGGTTGCCTACCCCTCAAATAAATTATTAAAGCTACTGGCACATCATGAAAGCCAGACAACTAAAATTTTCAGAAGGCAAGGTCTGCAATGGCAGTCTCCATGTTTATTTCATGAAAGGTTTACTTTAAAGCGCAAGTAAAGTTGAGGGAAGGGGGGAAATCTTGTCCCTACAATGCATACTAGCACATTATGAAAAACTTACCTTGAAACAAAGCCCTCCAGTGGTGCACTGACAGGGCTTTCATCTTTACTTGGTCTTCTTTCCGGGTTTGTGGGCTGCGGTCTTTGAGTGGCTGAGCCGCGATGACGTCACTATTCACTGCACAGGGCTCTGAAGGAACGGCGCGGGTATGCCGTTCCTTCAGAGCTCATGTGCCGTTGACGTCACCAGCTGCAGGGACACTTAGTGCCGGGTTCACACAGGGGCGGCACGACTTGCAGGTCGCCTCACCGAGGCGACCTGCACACGACTTCAGCGGCGACTTGCAAAACGACTTCTGTATAGAAGTCAATGCAAGTCACCTGAAGTCGCCCCAAAAATACTACAGGAACCTTTTTCTAAGTCTGAGCGACTTGCGTCGCTCCTATTAGAACGTTTCCGTAGTACAGAACGGGACGCGACTTGTCAGGCGGCTAGGTCGCCTGATAAGTCGCCCCTGTGTGAACCGGCACTTAATAGCTCCTAAACGATGCATGTTTAGGAGAGATTCCCTGCACCTATAGGTAAGCTTTATTATAACTTTACTACCACTTTAATATGGAATGACCACCATTATCATTCACATTGTCCTGGACCAGGCCTTGCCTTGTCTAATTTTTGCAGATTTTGTTGCATGTGATCTATTCCATTGTGGTTTCCCCATGCAGATATACAGTAAGTGCTCTTGTATTCTGTGAGACAGTGATATATATTATTGTTGTTTAGGGCACCTATACCCTTTATTACTACTCTTAATGGATCTCATGAGGGAACTCCTTCTTGTTGCCACACTGTTGGACCTCTACCAGGGGTCAAACTTTCTGCTTGATACATTTTTACTGAAAATATGGCACAGTACATTAACGTACAGACGTGAGGTACACTCAGATGTAGTTACAGATATAAAGCCCGCAGGCTGGCCTTGATGGTTACAAAGTAGAAAATGTAATGAGTTTATTATTATTATTCAGGAATTATAAAGCGCCAACAGTTACAATACAATAAAAGACAATAGGGTCAAATAGGCCCTGCTTATAAGAGCTTACAATCTGATAGAGTTAAGAACTGGTCAACCCAGCTAAGGATATTGTGTTCTCTATCTCGGGTATCCAGTTTAAAAAAAAAAAAAGGGGGGGGGGGGGCTTGATTATTGATAGTGTTAAATATTACGATATTGACTTGCAAACCACAGGAGGCAAATGTTTTTTTGCCCAACAAGCTGCAATTAAACTGGTGCAAGCACAGTTACTAGTGGCTGAAATAAATATATATAAATAAAAATATATATATATATATATATATATATATATATATATATATATATATATATATATATATATATATATATATATATATATTATATTATATTATATTATATTATATTATATTATATTTATTTTGTTTGTGGCAAGTCCTGTACGTGAACATATCCGATTTTATTTCTATCAATTGAGGGTCAAGTTGACCCTCTGCTCAAAAGAAGTGAGAAGCTGGGAAATTTTCATATTTTAAATATTGAAGAAACAGCATGCTTATCTAAAAAAAAAATTGCCATGAGGGAGTGTGAAATGACTCATGCAGCTTGTCAAATGACTTTAGTTTGCCTTGAGTCAGTAGTTTAAGAATTAAGGAAAGGTTAGACATTCTCTACCAGGAAAAGGCTTCAGGGTTTGAGATTCCAGAATGAAACGCAGGAATTATAAACCGTTTTAGCTGCTTCTTTGAATGTATCCAGTATTTTTAACAGGTGCATCGATATTGGGTTATTTATGGGACCTCATTGAACAGGAGTTTACTATAACAGGTGTTTACACCTGTTTGGAAGCATATTCTTGCTCCCCAATCAGCCCCCAAAAATCTCTTTTAGCATGCAGAAGTACTTATTGCACTGACTGTGCTGCCTGGTAATACTTGGCCATGTTGGGGGAAATCAAGGTTTTTGTTTCTGGCCACACCTCAAATTCAGAAAATTGTGTAGTAGGGGCAGCTCCTGGGAGTACCTGGGCACAATATAGAAACCGTATCATATTAACGTCAGCAACTCTCCTGAGCTAAGAAAGCTAAGTGGGTTCTAAGTGATCAATAGGTGTTCAATCAGTCAAGCAATCTTGATCAATAGGCCTAAAGATGGGTAAATGGCATGGAAGAGAGATAGACTGTAGTGATGTGCACTCCAAGATATGGCAATCTGGTGGGGTCCAGGTGAAGTCAACATTGGCTTGGAGTTGATCTTCTACCTTTTTAGGGAATGATATGTTTGGGGCATTTTTGTGTTTTGTTGTTGTTTGTTTTTTTTTTTTTTTTCTTGGAGTCCTGAGATGTTTCTGAATTTTTGGAGTGGATCGAAAAGGTTAGGGGTGGATATTTGTAGAAAGTACAGGCCGGCAACTCGATAGCTTCTTCATAGAAAATATTTATTTAAGCATTACAGCAGTAACAACATGCCAAAAAAGCTTTCGAGTTGCCGGTCTGTACTTTCTATGGATTTTTTGTGAGCTTAATTAGCCAGAGAACTACTCTACACACCAACTATACTATATAGCAGGAGAGCTTGGGTGAATTTTTTCTCTGGATATTTGTAGCTTTATTACAAGTAGCAGTACATGACTGAGAACTTGGTTAGTCTATGTGGCTAACCTTCTACTTCGGTTCCAGAGATGTTTCGATTAAGCCTAATTATTTTGACCAAGGGCTTGATGGAAAGTACAACTAGGGAGCAGCTCTGTCTAGTTCTTCTGATTATGCAAAGTGTGTTTTAAATGGCAACCACTGTATTTTATAAAGGCAGAAGGCAGAACTATTGGGCCTTAATCCAAGTACTTTCATTGTTCTGTTTGATGTGCAGAAGACAACTGGCTTCATTTATTTGCCAAAGTGGTTGATACTTTTAGCTAGATGTACGTGGCTATTAAAAATGATTGTCATAGAAAATGGAACATGTATCATAGCTTAGTAAATTGAGCAGATTTTCTTTTCTTAAATAGTGCTCACTCATGTCTAGCGCAGATGTTATCTCAGATAGCTAATGTGTATGGCTTTAAATCTCAAATCATTCTTCATATTGAACGTTCTTCTTGACATAACAATGTTTTGTGAGGAAGGGTCCATACCAGGCTTAAATGTTTCATTAACACAATTCATGCTGATAGCATCAGAAGAGAAGCCGTCACAACTCATTAGGAAGTGGTGTGATAACAGCTTGTGGATATGGCATGCTGCTGCATTGTGGGGTAAGGAGGTCTCTTTGTAGCTTTCTTGGCAGACAAAGGTGACTGTTCACATGGAAATCAAAGATGGGTCTTTAATGAAGGGCAGGAGTTCTACAGAGTGGAGCATCTGTATGTGTGTGCAGTTGTGTATTATTTATGAGTTATAGTTCATCTGATCATTTGACATGTTATCTTTAGAATTTGTAAAGTACAGCTACCCATAGGTGCAATTTTTTTTTTTTATAAATATATACAGTATATATTAATGTGATCAGATTGATAAAAATACATCTAAATATTTATTTTGATGTTTCAAAAACCTTGATTCTGTGTATTACATGTAATTATACACCCACTTTATTGGGTACAACTTGCTAGTATTGGGTTGGACTGCCTTTTTTTTGCCTTCAAGATTGCCTTAATTCTTCGTGGCATAGATTCAACAAGGTGTTGGAAACATCCCTCAGAGATTTGGTCCATATTGACATGATAGCATCACGCAGTTGCTGCAGATTTGTTGGCTGCACATCCATGATGGTATTCTGTATACCTTTTGTTGTAGCGATTCGTTATTTGAGTTACTGTTGCCTTTGTAACATCTTGAAACCAGTCTGCCCGTTCTCCTCTGACCCCTAACATCAACAAGGCATCTTTGTCCACACAACTGCCATTCACTGGATCCTTTCTCTTTTTCGGACCATTCTCTGTAAACCCTAGAGATGGTTGTGTGAAAATCCCAGTAGATCAGCAGTTTTTGAAATACCCAGACCAGCCCATCTGGCATTAACAACCATGCCACGTTCAAATTTACTTATATCCCCCTTTTTCCCCATTATGATGCTCGGTTTGAACTTCAGCAAGTCATCTTCACCACATCTAGATGCCTAAATGCATTGAGTTGCTGCCATGTGATTAGCTGATAAGCAATTTGTGTTACCAAGTAATTGAACAGGTGTACCTAATAAAGGGGTCTGTGAATGTATATGTATGTGGAGGTAGCAATATGTGTTTTATCATTATGCTGACTCTGCTTTTTGCTTGACATTGCTGCGCAGTGAGCATGCTTTTAATGCTCCTGTTTCCCACTGCATGACTTAAGTACAGATGCGATTTAGATTGCAAAAATTAAACTCTATAAGGTTATCTGAACTTTTATCAACCGTCTTAAAGGACAACTTTAAACCATTGCATTGCAGTGAATCACATGCTTTTAATGTGGGTTGCATTAAGCAATCGGATCTTTCTGATTGGGCTGCCTAAGCTCTGCAGTGCAGACGTATAACATGGGTTTTAATGCAATCCATTTCACATCTGTGCATTGTGGCATGCTTCAATGCAATCGCCTTGCAATATGTTGGAGTGCCAGTCAAAATGAATGGCACTGCAACACATTGCACTCTGGTGTGTTACTGTGATTTACGATACAACACAATGGCATATCCTTAGTTGGATGTAAGGGTCCCTTTACATCGGTGTGTTACAGTATAATGTGATTTTTTTTTTTTTTTTTTTATGCAAAAAAAGCTTAAAGCGCAGTGTGGTGCTGTTCATTTTGAATGACCCTGTAATGCTCTTGTTTTATAGCACCTCACCATGCACAAACGTAAACCCTCTGTGTGTTGTGATGCGCCATAATAAAACAAATGTTGTGATACCTGTTTAAGTGCATTGCGAAGCTGTGGCACCCCATTTAAAATGAACAACATGCATATTAGACATTAAACACGCATGCTTTACCATAAATCAATGGTGTAAATGGGCCCTGGGCTTCACTGCCTTCCCTATAGTGGTCACTAGGTAAAAGTCTCAAAAAAAAACTTGGATACTTACCAACCATGAGATCAGATTGTTTGTTTTCTTTTTACTGGCAAGGGGCTACTCCCTAGATTACTCAAATCCCATTCTGAGCAATCAGATCAACCTGATCATTTATTTAAACGACCAATGCAACCAAACAGATGGAAACGCATACAATCTAGCACTTAAAATGTGCTACCTGAACAATAAAGAATAGAATGATCATCACAACAATTGACTTTAATGCATCAATCATAGTTTGTGTTAAATGTTGAAAACCAATCCTAGGTACCAATCAATTACGAGACGTGGTGCCTCATGTTACCTCAATTGATATTGAAGATTGACTGACAGCAAAGGGAGTATCCATATTTGTTGAATCATTCTTTAATTCTGTTAATGAGGAGTCTCTCTTTTGGGGTCATTCATAATCCTGTAATTTTAGGTCATGGTGAATTATCGGTGTATACTATAAATTGTTGATTTAAATGTTTTTATATATTTAAGTACAATTGTAATATTTTAATATATGGTTATAGGTTTTAACTTGGCACCTTTTTAAAAAGTCAAACTACAGTGAAAAGGATTGTTTTGATATAGAAACTTTGGGATGTGGTGCCTTGGTCACCCATCAAACGTAAAAAAATCAAATGTACTGTATTACTTTATTCCCAGATGACCACAAGAGGGTGTATTTAAAAATGTGTAATTAAATAAAGAAAATAAGGAACAGTAAGCTTAAAATAACGTTGCAGTTGCATCAAAAATGACTTTCCTGTAAATATTGCAATAGTCTAAAGCCTAAGTGCAGCCAAAATCACAAACACAAAAATCAGCACATGGGACATAACTTACAGTTAGTAGGATGTCTCCCATGTGTTGATTCCTCTTCTGTTGAAAATCTTCCTGTCATGTCTCCACCCAGACCGCCGTACTCTTGCGCTGCAGCAGATGTTAATACAACTAAAGGGCTGTTAAATCAAGACAGCCTGACCATGCCCACCCTTTCCACCTAGATTTGGCAATCATGGAAGCCGTACTACAGTGTCTATAAATGAAACGGGATCTATGAATGGAGGGGATGGAACTATCAATTATCCACAAGTCCTCCATTCATAGATATACTATATTGTCAAAAGTATTGGGACCTTTACACACACACACACGAATTTTATTGGCATCCCAGTCTTAGTCCGTAGGGTTCAATGGAGTTGGCTCACCCTTTCCTTCTATAACAGCTTCAACTCTTCTGGGAGTGTGTCTAAGGGAGTGTTTGACCATCCTTCCAGAAGCACATTTGTAAGGTCAGGCACTGATGTTGGACGGCCTGGCTCGCAGTCTCCGCTCATTCAAAGGTGTTCTTTCCGGTTGAGGTCAGCACTCGGTGCAGGCCAGTCAAGTTCCTCCACCCCAAACTCGCTCATCCATGTCTTTATGGACCTTGCTTTTGTGCACTGGTCCAAATCCTTTGGTGGAGGGGGGATTATAGTGTGGGGTTGTTATTCAGGGGTTGGGCTTGGCCCCATAGTTCCAGTGAAGGGAACTCTTAAAGGGGTTGTAAAGGCAGTGCTCACAATCACTGCCAGCCCCTCTGCTAGGATAACATGTAGTATTCAGTGTATGCTGTTTTTTTTTAATTCTTCTAAATACCTTATTTCTCTTCGCCGATCAGCAGTCATGTGACTGTTCGTTGCTCTCTTCCTCTGATCTATGTACTACAGAGGGAGGGGCCAAGATCTCCCTCTGACGAGCGGTCATGTGACCTCCCTCTGTAGTGCATACATCGGAGGAAGAGAGCGACTGGTGGTCACACGACCAGTGTTCAGTGAGGAGAAATAGGATATTTAGAAGAAGAATTAAAAAATAAAAATGGCATACACTGTGTATACTACATGTTATGCTAGCGGATCGGCTGGCAGTGATTATGAGCAGTAATTTTTAAATTGCTCACAACTGTGCTAGAATGGGAAGTGAGGGGCCACTCACACACCGAGCCGACAGGCAGGGAGGTGTAGAGGAGAGATGACGGAGGCACGTAAACTGACCACGGTGTCAGGGCTCAGCAGCCATAATACACCGTGGTCAGTTTACAGGGGGGGAGGGCAGAACCAGGCTGGATCAGCCAGGTATTTCAGGTGATACAGGGGGCCACATTACATAGCACAAGCACTGTGATGTTATACATGGTTTAAAGGAACAGGATCCCTTCTTTTTTTTTTTTTTTTTTTTTTTAGGGTAACAAACGCTTTAAGTCGTCAGCATACCAAGACATTTGGGAAATTTCATGCTCCCAACTTTGTGGGAACAGTTTGGGGATTGCCCCTTCTTGTTCAATTATGACTGCGCACCAGTGCACAAATCAAAGTCCATAAGACATCGATGAGCGAGTTTGGGGTGGAGGAACTTGACTGGCCTGCACAGAGTCCTGACCTCAACCCGATAGAACACTTTTTGAGATGAATTAAAGCGGTCAAACATTCCCATAGCCACACTCCTAAATCTTGTGGACAGCCTTCCCAGAAGAGTTGAAGCTGTTATAGCTGCAAAGGGTGGGCCAACTCAATACTGAACCCTACAGACTAAGACTGGGATGCCATTAAAGTTCATTTGTGTGTAAAGGCAGGCGTCCTAATACTTTTGACCATATAGTGTAGTTGTAATAAACCCCACTGCACTGGGAGATTATGGTGGTGAAAGCGGGAGGTATGACTGAGGAAGATGTTTACCAAGAGAAGAGGAGGGACACATCCTGCTGACTATAAGTTATGTCCCTTGTGCTGATATTTCTGTTTGTGATTTTGGCTGCACTCAGGCTAGAAAATGCAGTTGTTTTGTTGTTATTAAAATCCTGTATAGGTTTGCAATAGAGTAGTAAGGAACATTTTCTCAGTTGTTTGGTCACAACGTATTGTTTATAAATGAATGGATTTACATCCACACAAATCCGCACCATTCAGATCTGTGGCAGTCTTCCTTTTGAAGACTGTAGGGTTAATGTAGAGCTGTGTAAGTATAACTGCAGGATCTTGTGTAGAAGTACTGCATTATTTAATTCCATGCAAGACTGGGCATTCCTTTATCACATCACTAGGATGCTGTTAGATATTGGTTTCAAGCTGCCTGGCACAAAAATGTCCAAGTTTCCATAGTGACTGACTAACCTCTAATTACCTGTGAACTCAAGATTTAGGCTGTCTCTCCAGTGCATTTCTTTTCTGGCTGATCATCTCTATCTGTCACTCACACTAATAATGCATGATGCTGTATACCCTTCACTGATCACATACACGAATGCAGAAACCGTTTGATGTTCATCCCTATGACTACTTCCATTGTCAGAGATGTGTTCAGTTACATGTCTTGGATCATTTTACCAGGATAACACCTGTGTGTGCCACAGATCGTCACATTGTAACCGTTTTGGTCTGAAAACAAATGCGTATTGTTACTAGGGTTGCACCGATAACGGTTATTTAAGCCCGAGTACAAGTACCGATGCATATTTATTTTATTTTTTTCAAGCACTCGCAGATACCAATTACCAATACTTCTTCTTTTTTTTTTTTTTTTAATGTCATGTAACAGTGGCAATATAATGCAGCACTGATAGGTGGCACTGATGAGGCGCTGACTGTGTGAGTATTTTTTTTTATTTGATTTTATTTTACAATTACATTTTTAATATATAATTTATATTATATAATTTTTTTTTTGTTAGGGTTAGGGTGTTAGGGGGGGGGGGGGGAGTGGACTGTGGTGTGTGTGTGTGTTTTTTTGTTTTTTTTTGTGTTTTTGTTTTGTTTTTTGTTTTGTTTTTGTTTTTGATATTTTTTTTTTTTTTTTTTGTTTCACAATTTTAACTTTTTTTTTTTTTTATCAGCCCTGTTGGGGGGGGGGGGGTTGCTTGGTGAGATATCAGGGGTCTAAACGGACCCTTGATATCTCCCCTTTGAGACAGAGAAAGTGACTGAGGATATAGATTTCCCAGTCCCTTTTTCAGCAGCCTCAGCTGCACTGAAGATGAATAGACAGGAAACCGAAGCTCCTGTTCATTCATAAACTGAAACATTGTAAACAGATTACGATGCTCAGTTATGAATGGACCGATTCAGTGATCACTGACTCTACATTAAAAAAGAAGGAGCTGGTAAATGACAGATTTACCGGCTCCTTTCTCCGCGCTCCATCCTGAAAGATCCGGGATATGGGGGACTCGCAGGAGGACACAGAGAGCTGGGGAGGAAGCAGGGGGACACAGAGGGGGACCTGGAGATCGAATCGGGACCTGGAGGAGGACGGGAAGCACAGAAGGGGACAGCCAGGGCTGATTGGTGCGACGGTGGGGGCAGTTACAAGCACTGATCTCTCTGAAAGCCATTCGAGGGAGAAGAGGAGAAGATGCTGTCAGAAAAGCTATACGGGAGATCGGTGCTTGTAATTCCCCCAACGCCGAACCAATCATGTCTGAGGCTGCCCAAGTATCGGGTCAGGCATCGGAGAATTTGCATGAGTCCAAATACTTGTGCAAATGCTCGTAATATCTGCACCGATATTGTATTGGTGCAACCCTAATTGTTACTTAAAGTGATACTAAACACGCACTGTTTAATTTACATTGTCACTTCTATTTCTGTATGTGGGTGATGGCACTGTAATTATTTTAACCACTTCAATACAGGGCACCTACACACCTTCCTGCCCAGACCAATTTTCAGCTTTCAGTGCTGTCGCATTTCGAATGACAATTGCGCGGTCATCCATCACTGTACCCAAACTAAATTGTTATCATTTTGTTCCCACAAATAGAGCTTTCTTTTGGTGGTATTTGATCACCTCTGCGGTTTTTATTTTTTGCTAAACAAATAAAAAAAGACCGAAAATTTAGAAAAAAATAAAAGTTTTTTGCTTTTGTTTCTGTTATAAAATTTTGTAATCAAGTATGTTTTCTCTTTCACTAATGGGCACTGATAAGGCAGAACTTACAGGCACTGATAAGGCGGCACCGATGAGGTGGCACTGACGATGGGCACTGGTAGGCGGCACTGATGGGTGGCACTGATATGCAGCACTGATGGGCATTGATAGGTGGCACTAATGGGCACTCATGGGTGGCACTGATAGGCGACACTGATGGGCACTGAAAGGGTGCAAAGATGGGTTCTTATCTGTGGCACTGATAGGCGGCACTGATAGGCATCCCTGGTGGCACTGGCAGTGGTAGGCATTGTGAGTGGGCACTGATTGGCAGCTGCCTGGGCATTGAATGGCAGCTGCCTGGGCACAGATTATTATTTCCCTGGGGGTCTGGGGGGCATACCTGGTGGTCCAGTGTAGATGGCCATCCTGGTGGTCCTGGGCGGCATGATGGTGGTCCTGGATGGGATCTGAGGGGGGCTGTGCTGATAAACAATCAGCGCAGACCCCCCCCCCTGTCAGGAGAGCAGCCGATCGGCTCTCCTCTAGCAGTGATTAAATGCCACCAAAAGAGAGCTCTATTTGTGTGGGGAAAAAAGGACAAAAATGTCATATGGGTAGTGTTGCATGACTGAGTAATTGTCATTTAAAATGTGAGAGCGCTGAAAGTTGGTATGGTTAGGAAGGGGGTTCAAGTGCCCAGTGGGTAAGTGGTTACATGATCATACAAATATATATGTGAAATCAAATATTTATTATTTTTTGGCAATAACATGCCATGGGCGAATTTCTGCCAGTCACAGGCTGTGTCACACACCTCCAGCTCTTAGAATAAGGAGGAGGTGAAGCCTCCATTAGTCTACATGTAATATCCCGCCTCCATTGTGTTTAGCTGGTTAGTGGGCATGGAGGAGGAGGAAGGGATTGGGCTATCATTTACCACTTTTATATGCCCACATGTGTGATTATAGTCACATGGGCTGCTCGGATGTGTAAGGGAGGAAATGCTCAGCATAGAAACTCGCTGAAAACTAAGCATGTGCAGAGTTGCCACCACAGCTGCAAAATCCCTAGCTGAATTGGGGACATAGACAGAAGGTGGAGATAGAGAGCAGCAGGATCAACCAGGATTTTTGCAGAATACAGAAAATGTATGAGTGAATATGAACAGCATGTAATGCACCATTTATTAATACAGCGATACCTCGGTTCACGAATAACTCTGTTCGCAAACAGAGTTCACAAAAATTTGCTTCGGTACGCGAACTCTGCTTCGGTTCACGAACACGAGGCGCGACCATCTTCCCTGCTCTGTCGCGACTTCCTGTAGGTGAGATCGCAGCCACAAAGTGTACTATGAAGACACTTTAAAGTATTGAGAAGCTTTTTATGTGCTTTTTAGCACATACTATACATCCCTGTGCTGTAAAGCTTTTTTGTGTGCTTTTTATAACATACTGTACCGGACATCTAGTATGGCTCCAAAGAAAATTCAGAACAAGCATGGTGGTAAGAAGAAAGTGCAAGAGCAGTAATGAAGGTGACAAGAATGTGTTAGTGCTCTCTCTCTTCGTACTGTACTCTACTTTGTTTCATATTTTTATGGTTCAAAAACAAAAAAAAAGTTCAGAACAGATTAACCTGATTTACATTGAACCCTATGGGAAAATTTGCCTCGTGACCAATTCAGATTGCGACCACAGTCGTGGAACGAATGAAGTTCGTGAACAGAGGTGAGGTATCACTGTAGTTTTTTTTTGTTTTTATGGTGTGGGTTTAGTGACACTTTAATTATCTTCATGTCTAGATTAGCCGTATTGCCACAAGGGTTTTCCCCCTGAGATTAAAGCCTCGTACACATGGTACAGTTGTTGGCCAACCGAGCGTCTGATTTTTGTCAAAAGGGCATGTGCCAGGATCTTGTCTTGCATACTAACGGTACACAATTGTCATGCAACAAACACGGACGTAGTGACGTACGATGAGGAATTTCAGCTCTTGAGCGCCACCCTTTGGGCTCCTTCTGCTAATTTCGTGTTTGGTGAGCATTGATTCCGAGCATGCGTTTTTGTACTTTCAACTATTGTGTGACGTATTTGCGTACTGACCACACGAAAATCTGACAGACCGTTGTCCGCCGAAAATTTACTAACCTGCCATTCAACTTTGTTGGCCGAAAGTTGGACAACAGTTGTCAAAAGGAACTTACTAACGGTCATATTTTAGGACAACAGTCTGTCAACAGACAATCCCTTGCAAAAAATCTCAGTGTGTACGAAGCTTTAGACACATTGAAATCAAACTGTCACAACATACGTACGTTATTAATATTTTTAGTGAAGGAGCAATAATTTACTTCTCTATTAGATAGGGGGCCTCGGTAAGAAGTTTTTTTATTATATACAAATGTCCGAGCTAAAGGTGCGAGGGGAAGAAAAAGAGAAAATTGACCACCTCACTCAAAATCACGTAACTGTACGTCATTTTGCTGAAGTGGTTGTACTGAGGTGATGCCTGCAGCTACAGTCGGTCGGCTTTTTTGTAATAACAACCAATGTGGCCAAGCAGCCGCTCGCCTGTTATTACAGGGAGCGGGAGGGGACTTTACACCCCCCCACCGCCTTCCGCCCGGAGACCCGAGCAAAGCCGGAATCGCCTTTCATCGGGTCTCTGATGCAGAAACCTGGAAGTGATGTCACAACATCACTTCCAAGTTTACTTGGCGGCAGCGAACGGCACCATTTAAAAAAAAAAACCTCTGTATTTAAAAAACGCCGATCTTGGCATTTTTTTTGAATATTTTCACGTGGAGAGGATGGGTTTGGGGTCTTTTACACCCAAGATGACTCCATAAAGAGTACCTGTCACTGCCTATTACGGTCACAAGGGATGTTAACCATCCTTGTGACAGCAATAAAAGCGATCAGAATTTTTTTTTTTTTTTTTTAAGGGGACAGTGTAAAAAAAAAAAATATTTTCTTTAAAGCACCACATCACTCCGTGCTCGCGCACCCAAGAAAATGCATACATAAGTTGCACCCACAAATGTAAACAGTGTTCAAATTGCACATGTGAGGTATCACCGTGATCGCAGCGAAAGAAATGATTCTAGCACAACACCTCCTCTGTAACTCTAAACAGGTAAATGTTAAAACATTTTAAAGTGTCGCCTATGGAGATTTTTAAGTACCATAGTTTGTTGCTATTCCACGAGTGTGCGCAATTTTAAAGCGTGAAATGTTGGGTATCTATTTACTCGGTGTAACATCATCTTTCACATTATACAAAAAAAAAAAATTTGGCTAACTTTACTGTTTAGTTTTTTTCTTTTTAATTCTATGAAGAGTATTTTTTCCAAAAAAAATGCGTTTGAAAGACTGCAGTTTTATTCTCCAGGATCCCTGTTAAAATAAATGTGTGTGTGTGTGTGTGTGTATATGTATATGTGTATATATATATATATATATATATATATATATATATATATATATATATATATATATATATATATATATATATACACACTAGCAGGGCGCATGCAGGGAAGATGAACGCCTGATTCCCTTGCTCCACGCCATCGGAACAAACACACAAGTCTAGCCAGGCACAGATACCTCTCACCTGCTTCCTGCGGCTCCGGAATGACCCAGGCTGCGGAGCAGCGCCTAGAGGCATCGTCAACGGCCTTCAAACCAACCCCTACCCCTGCCAACCTTAGGCTCTTGGACCAGGCCCGTACGGACCTAGAGCTATGCTTAACCGACGAGGCAGAACGTACTCGCCAGAAATGGTATGCCAAGGCAAACAAACCTAGCGCAATGCTGGCCAATCTATTATAACTTTTACCCCAAAATATGTCCCCATTACTTGACGTACCCGCCATAACATCCTTACCGGTAACCCTCACGGGTCTTGGACGAATTTAGTCATCGCCTCACTAACCTTTATTCTGCCCCCAACCAGTCTTCCACACAGGGCCTAGACAACATTCTGATTGGCTTGTCTTTACCTTCCCTATCTGAAACTCGCACATCCCTAATGGACCGAGACATACAGGTCTCGGAAGTCTTACAGTGTATCAAAGATTTGAAGGTGGGCAAGAGACCAGGCCCGGATGGCTTTACGGCACTGTACTACAGGAAATTGGTGGATGTCATTGCCCCGTATTTGACGGCTATGTATAATTCTGTTAAAGATGGTCAATCCTTTACATCAAACCTGTTGACCGCCAATATTGTAATGATCCCCAAACCAGACAAGGATCACTCTTCTTGGGCTAATTTCAGGCCGATCTCATTAATATAGACATTTAAAGATTGATGAAGATTTTGGCCAGGTATAGACAGAGGAAGAGAGAGGCTATGTTTGGACTTTGGTGGTACCGTATAGTTAACTGGTATTAAACAGTCAAGAATAAAAATTATTCAGGAAATTTTATTACAAAGAAATTTTACTCATTTTACAAAGATAAAAACCAGATCATGACAATCAGAAAAATTGCATCCTATCTTAACAGCTAGAACATCAATAACATTTATGTCAGGGATATGCAATTAGCGGACCTCCAGCTGTTGTAGAACTACAAGTCCCATGAGACATAGCAGGACTCTGACAGCCACAAGCATGACACCCAGAGGCAGAGGCATGATGAGACTTGTAGTTTTGCAACAGCTGGAGGTCCGCTAATTGCATATCCCTGATATATGTGGTGATTTACTCTACATGTTTCGCAGACTTAGCCGCTTCTTGGGGAGATTTCTATAGTTAGATGGTGTAGAGAAATGATTGATTGTCATATAGCTAATGAAATAGAGAAAATATATACCGTATATACTCTAGTATAAGTCGAGTTTTTCAGCACATTTTTTTTGTGCTGAAAGTGCCCCCCTCGACTTGTACTCGAGTCAAGCACTTTTCTGCAGCAAAAAATTTCATTTTCCGAACCGATTTTGGGGCCCCGTATCTCAGGGCCACTTGGTGCTAGGAACCCCAAATTTGGTTTGCAAACCCAGTGGAACTGGTACCACAACATATCCAAAGCTGGGGTTCCTAGCACTAAGTGGCCCCGAGATACGGGGCCCCAAAATCGGTTCGGAAAATGTCATTCTCTGCTGCAGAAGTGCTTGACATTTTCTGAACCGACTTTGGGGCTCCGTATCTCAGGGCCACTTGGTGCTAGGAACCCCAAATTTGGTGTGCAAACCCAGTGGAACTGGTACCACAACATATCCAAATCGGTTCGGAAAATGTCATTCTCTGCTGCAGAAGTGCTTGACATTTTCTGAACCGATTTTTGGGGCCCTGTATCTCGGGAACACTTGGTGCTAGAAACCCCAGCTTTGGATATTTTATGGTGCCGCTGGGTTTGCACACTAAATTTGGGGTTCCTAACACTAAGTGGCCCCAAGATACGGGGCCCCAAAGTCTGTCAACTGTGTCCATCTGCAGCAATGTAATTTCGGGACCCTTTGGGTTCAGAGACCCCAAATTTTGGCTGCAGCTAGGGAGCATCTAGGAACCCTTAACTACTGAGTTTGAAGTTCGGGGGACCTATGGCTGCAAATGGGCACAGTGAGGCTGCAAATGGGCATTTTTGACCCTCTTTTCCACTTATAGTAGCTGTGGATTTTTCACCCTTGTCTTATACTCGGGTCACTAAGTTTTTCCCATTTTTTTTTTTGTGGTAAAGAAGGGCCTCGACTTATACTCGGAACGACTTATACTCGAGTATATACGGTACATATTATTTACCAGATATATTGTATGTATACAGTGACTAGCATTTCATGTATATAAGACATCTGTTGCAAAACACCCATTATCCACACGCCTTACTGGTGGGTGTCAAAAGGGCGGAGGCCCGGAAAAGAGGTGACCCACCCGGGAGGGTATGGGAGCTTTTTGTAAGGCACTGGATACGGCTACTACTAGCCTGATTAGAAAGAAAAACAAAAAGGAGTGTTGTCAAATGTATTCAAAATCATCCCACAGGAATGACAGATCTACAATAAATTTGGATCGAATTACACCTTTTTGCATATATAAACGTATCAATAAAAATACATACCTGAAGGGGGGTGTATATACGACTATGCAGGCTCAGGAAGATGTTATGATTAATCCCTGTAAAAAGGGATTATATCTAGAAAATAGGGGCACAAGAATTAGCTCCTATGTATAATGCACCATATATGCAGACTACAAACAAGTACGTGCATATAGACACATGAAGATTTTGGCCAATCGTCTGAATTCCTTTCTCCCACGCCTCATAAGGAAAAAACCAGGTGAAGTTTGTCCCAAGAAGACAGGCGGGTGACGCTATTAGACGGCTCCTCCGAATACAACCTATAGCTCATATTGGGTCCTTAGAGACAATGTTCTTGTCTCTTGACGTCAATAAGGCCTTTGACACCTTGTCATGGCCTTTAATGCAGGTGCTTCACCATTATGGTTTTGGTACCTCCTTTTTGAGTTGGGTGTCAGCAATCTATGACCCCCCCCCCCCCCCCCCAGGCCAAAGTCAAATAATATGGCTTTGAATCCTATCTCTTTTCCCCATTTAAGAAAGGAACCCGACAAGGGTGCCCACTCTCCCCACTTCTATTTATCTTGGCTCTGGAACCCTTGGCGGAGGCGATCTGAACCCATCCAGACATAACAGAGGTAGAAGTAGCGTGTACCTCGCACAAAATATCATTGTTTGCGGACGATATCTTGCTGTCCATAACTAAACCTAGAATCGCCCTCCCTAAACTACTTTCTCTTTTAAATACCCTTTGCGATGTTCTCTGGCCTATCCGTCAACCCTGCCAAATCTAAAGCCATGTCGATCAACATTTTCCTTCCAGTGGCTGCCTTCATTGCCCTATCTGGGGATTAGGCTTACTCCAGCGTATTCAGGACTTTATCAAGCCAATTTTCCTCTGCTGTATGCCCTCCTCCTGGTCCCATCTCCCGTTGTCCTGGTTCGGTAGAATAGCGACTCTACGTATGACCTACCTCCCAAAACTGCTTTACTTTTTTCTAATTCTGCCAGTCCAGGTCCCTTCCCATATTCTGCGCATACACCAGCGTAAGATCCTGCAGTTTGTCTGGGGCTCCACGAGACCCAGGATTAATAAACAGGTTTTATACGCCCGCAAGATCAACGGTGGCCTCTCGGTTCCCAACTTACAAGCTTACTACACTGCAGTGGGCATAGCTCCACACTCTCATCTTCATGAGAAACATCAAATGCCATTGTGGGCCATCATCGATTTAATGGACTCTCACCTGACACCAGTAGCCTCCCTCTCTTGGCTTCCCCGAGAACACTGCCGAAATACGATTGGACCATGCCTGGCACATTCCTTTCGGTTGTGGGACTCGGTTAAATACTCGGCGACCTGATCTCTCCTCATCTTCCCCTACTCCACCTCATTCATTGTCCATTATTCCCACCAGGACGCGATAACCCACTACAGTTCTCTTGGTGGACTGAGAATGGTTTTGTAGATATTCACTCCTTGTTCACCCCCACCAGGATAATCCCATTTAAAGCCCTACATTCCTCACATGACATCCCCCTTTTGAGGGCACTACAGCGTCAACATTTTCTCCAACAACTTATAAAATATCGACCCACCCCTTATGCTTTTTGACCCCTTTTGAAAACCTTTGCAGATCACGTCCCCATTCTTCTGGTCTAATCTCCTTATTCTATGTGGCCACAATTGGTTCCAAAAAAAAACCCACTATTGAGACCTTACCATCTCCAGTGGGATACGGAGCTCGGGAAACAGCTAGATCCGTAGGACTGGCAGGTCATGACTATTGCACTATCCAAATGCTCCAAGAACATTCTCTTCTTGGAAAAGGCTTATAAAGTGTTTTACAGATGGTATTACACCCTGGCCAGATTGGCAGGTTTTATTCCATCCTTTTCCCCCTTATGTTTCCATGGGTGTTCTCGAGGGAACAATGGCACACATCTGGTGGACATGACCAAAGGTGTGCAGATAGTGGGTCAGGGTCTATACACTCTTTCGCAATCTTTTCCACACCAACCTAAACAGGGACCCCTTTGAGGCTCTTCTGTGGAAAACAATTGCAGAACTACTTCGCCTGGCACGCCAGTTGGCATCACATCTTTTTACTGCAACTAAATTGATCATAGCGAGGGCCTGGAAATCGAGACTCCGTTTTGAAGCAGTTAAAAACTGCGTAAATTACATTATGGTAAATGAAAAATTTACAGCCATATTATCAGACACCCATGATAACTTCCTCCGGGTTTGGCAACCTTTGGTAGCCTTTCAAGATTTGATCCAGCACTCCTTTCACTCTAGTATGCCTCTGCCCCATAGACTCCCCACCCTCCTCACCCCCTTTCCTCCACTATTTTTCTGTTTTACACTCCTATCCTATCACTTCTCCCTTCCTCCTCCTCTCCTCCCTTTTTTCTTCCTCGCTTTTCTTTGTATTTCTCAGGCCCACCAGGCTTAGCCCTGGATGTAATGGTTACATGGTGAAAAACATTCCTTTTTGACAAATAGATATACTATTTCTTGAGGAAAGACAGGTTCTGTAGATATCTCCTGATAATCGCTTCACTTATGACTCTGTGAGATCGTTATTAATTACACCTGGTGCAGCGTGCTGTCATATCCCCTGGTCTCATAAGGTGACAATAACCTCTTGCCGGTTATACATGATTGCCCTTGGACTTCAAAGGGCCTGCTCAAATCTCTACGACTTAGATTAGCCTTTTCACGTTTTGAAGTCTTCTTTAATTTTTTTTCCATGATATGACTTTCCGTGCTACTGTATAGTTATGTTGACCTGAACTTTAATAAAAACCCTTTGTACAAGAAAAGATATAATAAAATATTGACAAAAATGTAGAAAAAAATAAATAGCAACACTCACTGATATTTAAACACAAAGAAATATCCTATTGTAAACTAAAAAAGAATTGTGTTGTGCTGTCACTTTAGGCCCCTCTCACACGGAGCGGATTCGCTCAGCGGACTCCGCTAGCTCAGCGGGGGGTAGCTCCGTTGATCCCCACTGAGCAGGCCGATGACAGATCCGCCTCCGCTCACTGTGCAGGGATGGACCTGTCAGAGTCCCGGATGAAAACGTACAGCCTGTCCATTTTCATCCGATCCGCTGGACGGATTGCAAATGTATCGCCATTCGTCTGTTTTGAGCGGATCTTGTCGGATCAGATAGCAGGCAGGGTGTCAGCGGACACATCTTCGCTGACATCCGCCTCCCCGTACAAATCAATGGGTGGCCCACTTAGATCCGCATGAAAAACAGGTAGAACTTTGCGGGCCGATCGTGTGAAAGGGGCCTTAATCTCGGTTAATTATTAACATGCAAAACAATTAGACCTGCCAGAACAATATATAAATAGTCCAAAAAACATCAGCCCAAATTTGCAAAATAGAAGTTCAACATAAAAATGTATATTAAATCTACCATGTAGCAAAACTATATCTTTATAACCAACACCACTGTAGTACTCCAGCCACCATTAGTAAACACATCTGCTTACCAGAGGTTCAGACCTCAAATATAGAGGTCTAACAGCTCTTTAGTGACAAATCACAAATGGATGGACAGGCCAGCACTCAATCCTCAGTTGTAAAAATGGCATAGTACACAATGCTTCCAAGCGCTGCTCGGATCCCCATTGGATGGATGGTTCTGACACATGCCCAGGCAGTGTCAGTCGCATTGTTTTGTTTTGCTAATGTTCTACTGGTAGACCATGTTACCATGAACTGTCCCCAATCTCCTCTTATGTGCAACAGGCTTACCAGAAGGTGAAGGATATCCAGGCTTTAGATCTGGAGGGAGGCAGGTAGGAGAAATAGGCTTTCAGTACAGGTGAAGCAGGAGGTTAGGAGAAGAGGAGGTGCAACAGCTTCTGTTATGTTCCTTGTCTCAACAGCGAGTAGGGAGGTGTGGGTCAAAACATAATATGTCAAGGGTGGGAGTGCTACCCCCAGAAAGTTGTAGAGTGCAAGGACACCATGCTAGCAAAAACAAGAGAAGGGCGCACCGACCTAGCGCATTACCACAATAAATTTTATTTAAAAATAAAAGCAGCAATTGTTATACCCACAAACGGATAACATAGTTGGTAAGGTTGACTAAAGACAACAGTCCATCCAGTTCAACCTGGATATATGTACGCATTTTCATAGCAAGTAGAACCAGTCGCCTTCAGGTCTGCTGCGTATCTACCAATAGTGTGGGAAGACGTGTCCGTGGTCGCTGATGCATTTTCAAGGGCGCACCCTCTTTATCAGAGCCAAAATAGTGTATGCCCAACAATAGAGACTCCACCCCACTCAGTTGATTAGGGGGCGTGGTCAAACTTGTTTACACATAAAATATATATAAAATTGCTTAAAATCCATAGTATAAAGAATAGCTGCCCAGCATATGTACCATACCTGATGTTCTCTTTCCTGTGCAGCATTATTATCCGTACCCCCTATGTATAGTTAATATCTTTGGTTTTGAAACTGCCAGTCTTATGCCCTGTACACACGGTCGGACTTTGTTCGGACATTCCGACAACAAAATCCTAGGATTTTTTCCGACGGATGTTGGCTCAAACTTGTCTTGCATACACACAGTCACACAAAGTTGTTGGAAAATCCGATCATTCTGAACGCGGTGACGTAAAACACGTCCGTCGGGACTATAAACGGGGCAGTGGCCAATAGCTTTCATCTCTTTATTTATTCTGAGCATGCGTGGCACTTTGTCCGTCGGATTTGTGTACACACGATCGGAATTTCCGACAACGGATTTTGTTGTCGGAAAATTTTATATCCTGCTCTCAAACTTTGTGTGTCGGAAAATCCGATGGAAAATGTGTGATGGAGCCTACACACGGTCGGAATTTCCAACAACAGGGTCCTATCGCACATTTTCCGTTGGAAAATCCGACCGTGTGTACGGGGCATTAGAGTGTGTAGGAGACCTATTAAGCCCGTATATTGTGGGTCCTATTCAAACTGGGCGATTTTCTCCAAAAAAAAAAATCTGCTTTTTTTTTTTTTTTTTTTTTTTGGACACCGGCCGTGGCCTCGCCTAAAAACTCCTGCCCACAGCTCCTCAGAACCAGCGCGGTGTCAGCGCCAGTCCTGGTTAAAAAAGCAAATATAAAACGTCCTATATTACAAACAGTGTGCTGTTTATCAATATTATTTATTATTATTAGTGATGTCTGATACTGGGCACCCACAAATCCTCAGTCCGCCTAATGAGATGCTTGAGGTGTGCATTCCCCCCCCCCCCCCCCCCAATTCCATTAGGCCTAATAGGATGCTCGAGGCGTGCGTTACACCCTGTCCCATCCCAGCCACCCTATTAGGCGGATTGAGGATTTGTGAGTCCAAGGATTGTGCTCCCCTAACTCCACTACATACACTTTGAGGCAAACAATTGGAATTGTAGTGTTCTGTTGTTTTTCTAAATAATTTATAGTCCCATACCTATCAAATCTGTCAGTTTTGAAAAATCTGCTGCAAAGAAGACATTCCAAAATTGTTTCACTGCTAGTATGACCACTCATTGGGAGCTTCATAGTGGACAAAGGATAGCCATGTCGCTGAAACCACATTTTACTGAAAGTCGCTAACACCCCAAAATTATCATATCCATTTCAAATCTTCAATGCAAAATTATGGCAGTCATAAGTCCTGGGGCAGTATTTCAGGGTTATACAGGATCCCTTTTTTTTAAAGCGTATGTATAGGAAAAACTTTTTTTTTTTCCTGTTCTGTTAACCTGTCCAGAACACTCTGCTGTCAAATTTGTCAGTCTAGCAAAATCTGCAGCAAATCACAATTTTGTCTGTTTTATGCTGATGCTGAGCTACAGTCTAAAATAGATAAACCAATGGTCCTACAGGTCCACAGTGGCATCTAGAGGGCTATGAGGTAAAGTAGAGACAGTGTGGTTTTTTTGGGGGTTTTTTGTGTCACAGGAATGAGGTAAGGCCCCTGCAATTGCCCGCCATTGGTGCTCGGTGACACTTATATAATGTCACAGTAATGAGAATAAAGTTTGCCACTGCCTTGATGTACCAAGCTTTGAAAAAATATGCAGTTAATGGTCATTTATTTCCAGTTTCATAAGCGACCTTTCTATCTCGTGGCTGAGGTTTTCAGCCTACCGGTAATTTGCAGTCATCTTATATTGCGGACAAATGCTGCTTTATATTTAATTGGTACAGTATTCTAAATTGCATCTGCTCTTTTATTTCCTATACAGTACCTTGGTACATTTTTTCTCTTTCATTGGTACTATACATTTTAGCCAGTAGATGGCAACATTGCAAAAGGATAAAGAAACTTTGAATAAAAGTGATGTCTATGGTCTCGCTATTTACATATAAATACAATTAGATCTAGTGCAAGATCAAGGGCTCGTCTTATTACCAACCTAGCTTGCTCTTTGGACAAGTTGTACGATTTCCAGAGTACACCAGCAGAAATCTGGCATTTTGAGCTGCTATAAAAAGGGTTCAGAGTTTGGGGTCCCCCAGTTTAACTAGCAATACTGAAGTGGATAATTATTCTCTTTTTTTGGTTATTTGGAGTACCTGTTATATTTTAATGTACTAGGACAGAAAGGATGAACGCATTACTTGTTTAAATGATTTATATAATTCATTGCCTTTTACCTATGTGCAGTACAAAAGAAAAAATGGCCTGACAGCTGCCACTTTTTATGACACTCCTATCCCCAAAATGCATACAGTAAAAACTTTAGCCCATGGGACTTTGAATGAGGTAAGCGTAATGGTCAAAACAAGTAGATGGAGTAAACCGGGTCTCTGAGTTTATTTGAAGATGTATAAACCTCATCATAACAAATTAACATAGACATGGATGACAAACCCATTAAAAACCGCATGATACAAAATGCTTAAAACCATAAACATATATTGGCAATGATGGTAGTAAAAGGTATACATATGCATCTGTAAACTGGATGTGTTTCGAGTTGATGTGTATACAGGATGTCTATAGGATAAATGTCAATTAAAATATAACACACATTAATGGTTGTGGTTAGACAGAAAGCAGGGAGCCTGAACAAGGAACCCAATACCAAATCGGTTGATTGATTTCAAGGGCCGATCCCCAAAAGGTGACAGTGAGGGGTGTTTACCTATGTATAGTGTCTGACTTGCCTTTTTACATGTGTCCCTTTTTTATAAAAAAAAAATGTTTTTAAGCTAAACTTCAGCTTTAAAATGTCTGTCACATTTCTGACCTTTTATTCTTATCCATTGCTTTCTACAGCTAAAATGCCCCACTATATTATTTTTAAATCAAAAAAAGGTTTTATTGAACATTCACATATTATCCATCGATCAACGTCACCAATTTTACAATTACATAGGATTTGTTGTAGCAGATATCCTTCATGTACATACATACATTGTTTATTTCAACTTTGCTCTCCATCTCACTGCGTCACTTCTGCAAACCAAAGTACACCTTTTCCTCATCACCCCCCCGCCCCACTATATTAAAGTGTTACTACACCCAGCACCCTTCATTTACTATATCTGGTCTCCCATAGTGCACAGAACATGGACAAGCAATTATTTTAGTAAATATAAACTGCTAAATACTTTTTATCATCAGCAGTATATAGCAGTCTTGTGACTTCTATCAGTGTCCAACCGAGCACTTGTTACAGCTTGTAGGAGGAGGTTTCATTCTCTTCTGACTGTCCTACGAAGCTGCATGACCCCTGACTTTCTGTCTGGACAGTGCTGTTCACATGCATCCTCCCCCCCCCCCCCCCCAAAAAAAAAAAAAACGCTCTAGCAATACACATCCAACTGAGCATGAGCATATTGTCTCCAACAGGCTCTGTTCTATTAGCAGATGGATTAGGGACAGTAAAAGTAGGGGATGATCAGAGAAGACAGGATCAAACAGCCTTTCCTTTTTACACAATGCACAGGATTAACAAACATGCTTTACTGCATACACAGACTGATTTTACCGTTGTGGGTTTAGTAACACTTTCAGAAACCTTGGAAATTCAGTCTGAGTACATAAAAAAAATCTCATATTAAAACAACCCATTGCCGGCAAATATTGGCTTTAAGTAAGGTCAGTATGGTAGGGAGTATGGCACATTTTGTCCACGTGAAGGACACTGCTCGTCTTGTGGTCACACACACATATATTAACACACATGCCTGGCTGAACCACCAGTGAAAGTTAAATCTATCTGGTGAATGTGGAGTGTTGTCTGTGCTCACTGTGGCCTGGAGTACAAGTTCTTGTTTGACATTGGAACACACGGTGTTAAAGAACACACATCACAACTTTTTTCTTTGTGTATACAGACTTTTATTGGACTTTATAATCACACACACATATATAATGTGTGTGTGTGTATATGTATATGTGTATATATATATATATATATATATATTTTTTATTTCAGCGTAAGCGCTGCTTTTGATATTGAGCTTTTTTTTTTTTTTTGCTTTTTTTTATTATAAGTTTTTGACACACATTTTGGTGTTTGTGACAACAGCTGCACATCCAGTTTATACATTCTATTTTCTGCACTTGTATGATGGAGCGATTAGGGCACGAGTGATTGTTGAAAATCTTCCTATCTTCCTGTTCTGGTGACTTCTGTCAGGTGATTTCCTCTCCAATGGAACACAGACAGGAAAAAGTCTGCTAGGGGTCTAAACCATACCTACTTTATCTAAAAATGAATAAATAAAAAAGTTTTGCTTTTACATGCACTATAATAACTTTTGGGGGAAAAAGTACTTAACCTGTTTAAAGGGATAGCTTTATTTAAAAGAGAAGTAAGGCTCTAACACTGAGAACTGAGCATTCAAACACTACTGATCACTCGGTGCTCTGTGACCAGAGAGCTAGTGACTGTCATTGTAATATTGTAATATGAAACAACGTGATTGATAGCATCCACAAATGTGATAAAAAATTAACCATAAATGGAATGAAGATGTACATAAAGTCCACAAGTGAAGACACCAAACGAGTGAATAGTCCGAACTAATAGAAGAAATTTTCATATCATCCTCATGGCATCAAAAGTGGAGACCGATGTAAGGGAAGTACAGGCACAATATCCATCACCGACTGTATGGAGGCTTACCGGAATACTTGGACTTAAAAGCATATACGCCTGATGAGTCTACAAGGCTTGTGGTGAAATTGCACCAGTAGGTAGGGACATCCTTGTAGGCAACCTCTGGCTTGTAAAGAACGTGATCCCACAGTCGTTCAGACAGTTCACAATGACGGTAACCCCCAAGGTGGACTGTCTCGGAGTATGGTAGATCAAATTTCTCCCGTAGATTCATATATTAAGATCAAGAAGGAGAATAGGGTGCCACATAGTGTAAATCGGTTAGCAAAAGGGGAATTCATTAAAAAAAAGGAAGTAGGGCTGTTACTGATTAAAATTTTCGCGTTCGATTAATCACTTTTTGTTTTTTTTTGTTTTTTATCGACTAATTTTGATTAATTATAACACACATACAGATCCAACTACTTTTAGCTGATCTCCTTGCATTGCAACTCTGCATTAGTCAGTGGTAAATGTGGTATACACTATATACAATCACCCAACACTAGTTGGTTTCCACAATCCATGACTTAACACAGTTCTCACAAATATGTTTTAAATTCAAACTGTAGCACTGACGTAAGTAATTTTTTTTTTTTTAAACTTTAAGAAAAACGTAGAAAGTTAATTTAACTCTACTCTCTACAAAACATAATACTAAAAAAATAATCTTTTAAGTGTCTCTGTTTTGGGAGCTTTCCCTTTACTAAAAGAAGTTTGGGGGGAAATCTTCCCAATGTCCACTCAGCCACCAATAAAAACCGGACAGAGGCTGATGGTGTTTTGAGTCCATAAACTAGCCAGCCACCACACCTTCAGAACAGTATCCACCACCCCAGCAAGGAATTTGTACTGAACAATGCAATGATTATCAACTGAAACATAAAACTGTGTTTAGCTGACGCATAACTTTCTTTAAAATATGTGCAAGTTGCCACCTTAAGGTAAATTAACCATAATACTTTTTTTGCTTGCCATAGCAGTAATAATTTTGAGCAGTGTTAACTTCCGTTTTTATTACCTCGCTTTCTTAAAATGTGAAATACTGATTTGTGCAATACTGTGTAAGCTTTTTTTTTTATTAAAAAAATGAAAATATGTATATGACTCCTCCCCCCCTTCCCTTCGTTAGCAGACGGAGGCACTTGGGGAAGGGGGGAGGAGTCCGGTGAGGTCGATGTCCGTGACGTCACCAGATCCCTGACGGAACTCCCTGAAGACCCGGAAGCCGGCGGAGAGGTGAGTACCGATCAAAAGAATTTTGATCGATCAAAAAAAATTAACGAATAATCGAGGAATTAATCGTTAATTTCCACAGCCCTAAAAATAAACACTCACATTTGAGAAGATATAAAAGCGCTTTTTAGTACATATGACGCAATGGCATCAGCGGAGCTTGTCCCATGATAATCTATCATGGCAGATATACATCCACAAGGCTATAGGCACAGAAATGCCTGAGCAGCCTCCTATTTTTCAAGAGAATTGCCCGATAATTAATACATTTTCAGGGCACTACCTAGGCACAATTAACACTTCTAGATGTTTTTTATAATGTAACTAAGAAATCTACTTTTTTTAGTTTTTAGGTGTCCTTTAAACATTGTAACAAATGATGGCTGATAGAGTAACAATCTTTTAACTTGTATCTTGCGCATATATTTGGTCCACAAGGAGCAATGATAATGTGTACGTTTAAATAACCTATAGTCATCGATACCCTCGTTGATTGGTTTTATCTCTTGCACTTTGGATTTTGGTCTTTGTCTTCTTGAAGAAGTCATAAACTGATAACAGAGACATTTGGATGTTCTGCAGTGATTTGTATAACATCTTATTTGTTTTCTCTTTGTTCTTCAGGTAAAGATGACTGAAGTGGAGCCAGTCCTGGATTTTTCATCTTCTGCAAGGACAGGACGTAGGAATGCTCTTCCTGACATTTTAGGTTCACCGGCAGGAGTAGCACCTTCCGACCTCCCTCTCAAATTAGCTGAAATGTCTCTAAATACAGGCAAGCTAATATTATGGATTTCAGTGTCTTCATTACCATAATTCATAAACCATGCACCATTTTTTTATTTTATTTTTTTTGCTGGAGCATTTGGCTTCACAACCACCAATGTGTATAGTATTTTGTTAAAATACAGTGGTAAGAAAAAGTATATGAACCCCTTAGAATTAACTGGCTTTCTGCAGTAATTTGCCAAAACAATGAATGCTGCTGCTAGACTTGTATACCTTACTGATCTGTGGCTGCTGCCCATCTTTGCCAATCCCTTTACTGGTTTCCTCTAGCCCAGCCATATTAAATTCAAAATACTAGCCACAACATACAGAGCCACCCATTACACTGGCCCCAGCTACATCACGTGATCTCAAGATATCGCACAAATTGTCCTCTCTGCTCTTCCCAAGACATCTTGCTTTCTAGCTCCCTTTTTCCCTCTTCCCATACTCACCTTTAATACTTATCCAGAACCTCTCCCATCCTCTGGAACTCCCTACCTCAGTATGTCCGGTTAGCTCATACTCTGTCAGCCTTTAAGCAATCAATGAAAACTCCACCTAAAATCTGTACTTGGGACACCTCCACCTCATCCCCTGCAGCCATTTCCTTTTGAATCACCTCCCCCTCCCTTTAAATTGTAAGCTCCATGAGCAGGGCCCTCCTTTTCCTTCTGTTTTGAACTGTATTGTAATTGTACAGTCTCCCTTTTATATTGCAAAGCTCTGTGCAAACTGTTGGTGCTATATAGATCCTGTATAATACTAATAATGCAGAATGTGATCTAATCCTTATCTAATTAAAAGAAGGAAAGAAATGCAATATTGGGACTTTAAATGAGGATAGCGGGGATGTTCAAAACCCCTCCTCCATTCCGGTTCAATATTAAAGTAAAAAAGAAAGCAAATGCGGGACTTTGAATGAGGCACACGGGAGCAAAAGTATTAATTTAATAAAATAGCAGTTTTTAATAACTTCATACAAATATTCATATATTTACATACTTGGGCACATAGCTCTATAATGATTTTGTATTCCACTATAAAATACCTTCCAACAAGGACTTCTTTGCAAACATATGAGGACATAGGTATATGAAAAAAAAAATAATAGATTGATAAATATGTGACACAAAAAAAAAAGTGTCACTAAAAAAAGTAGCAGAATCAAAAATTAAATAAAATTGTAACGTCTATACATAGTTGATAATTGTGTACACATAACGGTAGTTGTAAGCTCTACGCATTTCAAGACCTTTTAACCACTCATCAGGAGCAGAACCGTAGTGATCACCTATGAATAGGGGAAATGGCAGTATTTAAATAGTTTGAAAAGCAAGTGGGAACATGTAAAACATGAAATACCACATTAAAACACTTAGACCACGAACTTACAGATATATCTGCGCAATGGCGGTGCAGCCCCGAATGTCCAGCGAGCCAGAAATGCCATAAACTGAAGCTGAGGGAGCATGTCTGGGCGACAAAACCCAGCACAGGGAAACCCCCAGATTGGGTCAGAGTTTGGGAAATAAATACATGGGGGTGATAAAGGTGACATCAAGAGGGGAAAAACCTATAAAACAAACATAACCTGAGGAGTGAATAAGGATAATATGGTGTACAGAGGGTAAAAACAAGTGAAGAACAATTGAGGATGAAGTGGGATAGAAATAGTTAAAGGTAAGAGAAAAGGAAGGAAAAGTGATGAGAGAGAATTTGAATAAAGGAAAGGAACCTGTGAGAAAGACCAGGGCAGTCAAAGGAATAACCAGAGGGAAAGGAAGAAGGAACAAAGAAGAAAGAGGTGAGTGAAGAGTGGGTGAAAAGAAAACCTACCTGTTGAAATGTGAATATGGGCTTGAATGCCGAAAAGCATGTAGTTACGTGATAAGGGTGATGGAGAGACCGGGGTGTGAGACCCTGCACTAGGAGAGGCCAATGCAGGGAGCGCTGCCACAAAACCACCCCCAACGTCAAGCACCAGTTAACTAAAGGGAGCAGGGAAGCGCTACGACCCTGCCAGTTAACCATCCAACCTGGCCAGCCATGAGCGTCATACCGAGTTCCCCCCAAGCGCTAGAGATGGTGAAACAAGCAGCCGCTATATGGGTGCCAGAGGACGCCGATCAGCAGGCGCGAGAGGCATGACGTCTATGCGCAGTGGAGGAGACCCCGCCCACCCCACGTCGGAACAGGGCGGAGGGGGAATTCCCAGTGCGTGTCGCAGCTCCGGGACATGAAAGAGCATAGGACAAGCAGCGGCCAATACCACCAGTGCGCACATATACTGTGTAAGATCAAAATATCAAGGGACAAAAGACATGAAATAACATCCTAATGATTGATTCTATATAGGGACAATCATAGTATGATTGGAAAGTTCAAAGAAAAAATTAATGAAAAATAAATAAAATAAAAAATAAGTTAGTAATGTATTGGTTGATTGGTGCGACCATGTGCCTCCATCCCTAATTATATGATTAAAATGAGGACAAAAATGCAATATTGGGACTTTAAATGAGCATAGTGGGGCCGTTCAAAACCCCTCCTCCATCCCGGTTCAATATTAAAGTAAAAAGAAAGCAAATGCAGGACTTTGAACGGGGCACAGGGGAGAAAAAGTATAAATTGAATAAAATAGCAGTTTTTAATAAATTCATACAAATATTCATATATTTACATACTTGGGCACATGGCTCTATAATGATAATTTGTATTCCAATATAAAATACATTCCAACAAGGACTTCTTTGCAAACATATGAGGACATAGGTATATGAAAAAAATAATAGATCGATAAATATGTGACAAAAAAAAAGTGTCCCTAAAAAAAAAAAAAAGTAGCAGAATCAAAAATGAAATAAAATTGTAACATCTATACATAGTTGATAATTGTGTACACATAACGGTAGTTGTAATCTCTACGCGTTTCGAGACCTTATAGCCACTCATCAGGAGCAGAACCGTAGTGACCACCTATGAATAGGGGAAATGGCAGTATTTAAATTGTTTGAAAAGCAAGTGGGCAAATGTAAAACATGAAATACCACATTAATACACTTAGACCACGAACTTACAGATATGTCTGCGCAATGGCGGTGCAGCCCCAAATGTCCAGCCACCCAGAAATGGCATAAACTGAAGCTGAGGGAGCGTGTCCGGGTGACGAAACCCAGCACAGAGAAACCCCCAGATTGGGTCAGAGTGTGGGAGATAAAATAAATAGAATTCAAAGTCCTGCGTTTGCTTTCTTTAATCCTTATCTAAGTCACAACAGTAGACGAGCACAATGTGCTTAAGCTAATAACACACAAACCATTCTTATTTCTCATGCTAATAGCTTTTGTTGAAGTAATTAGGCTTGGTATACTTACTTTTCTCTCCAGCGCGGTGAATCTTTAATGGGTTCAGTAAAGACATAAGAAATTAGAATGGTTTGTGTGTTATCACTTTAGGCAAATTTTGCCTGTCTATTGTTGTGACTTCGATAAAGATCAGATTTCATTTTATGGCAAATTTCTGCAGAAAAGCAGTTATTTCCACCAGGTTCACATATTTTTTCTTGCAACTGTATACAGAAAAATCCAGAGTATTTTACTTTTTTGATTATTTTTACATTAGATATAAACATACAAGACCTGAGATGACAAAACCAACGTTTGACATGATTACTTGACATGCTCGTTATGACAATTGGTGTAATTAGTGGCTTTTTCAGTCTGACCAGCAGCTATACTCCAGTTTTGTACAAAACATTTATATTGCCATTTGTCCCTTAAATAATGATTGCCCATCTTAACTGAACTAACAATCCAACCCTTCCCTTCTGCGGATGCATACTTGGATCCGACATCAACAGCCTGCAGTTGACATCCAGTGTCGCAAAACTTCTATCTCTGCCCGCATCTGCTCAGTGAACCCCTATAGACTTCTATGAGGTTAGATTTATTTTCCGTCTCCCGTGTCCTGGAGACACATGAAAAATGAGCCCTATAGACTTCTATGAGGCTTTATTGCGCAGGCACAGTTAGAAAAAGAAGTTTTGGGGTGCTGGATAGAATAGGGAAGGGTTTGACCTCCCTGTCAAATTTGTATTGTCTGTGTTCCTACTAGGTAGATTTACCTTCTCAGTCAATGAGAGAGTGATGGGAAAATGTTACAGCTGTCACCAGAACAGGAGTGGAAGGGAAATCTTCCAAAGGGGACACCTGTTCCAGTGACAACTAAGAGGACAACTTACTTTGTTGTGATTTACTCTCCCTTTCTGTATGCCTCTTCAGATCAAGACCTGAAGGGAAATCTCCCCCAATATTACCAAAAAGCAAAAAATACACTTACTGGGGTTTTTACCTTGCCTGATCCATCCATTTAATTAATTGATATACAGATCAAATAATAATTTGATCCCCTGCAGATTTTGTAAGTTTGCCCACTTACAAAGAAATGATGGGTTTAGAATTTTTGTCATAGGTGTATTTTAAACGAAAGAGACAGAATATCAACCAAAAATCCAGAAAAACTACATGATGCAAATGTTATACACTGAGTTCCAATTCAGTGAGTAAAATAAGTATTTGATCCCCAAGAAAAACATGACTTGGTACTTGGTGGAAAACTCTTGTTGGTAGGCACAGAGGTAAGATGTTTCTTGTAGTTGGTTACCGGGTTTGCACACATCTCAGGATGGAGTTTGGTCCACTCTTCTTTACAGATCTTCTTTAAATCATTAAGGTCTCTTAGCTGTCACTTGGCAACTTGAAGTTTCAGCTCCCTCCATAAATTTTCTATAGGATTAAGGTCTGAGGACTGGCTAGGCCACTACATGACCTTCTAATATGCTTTTTTTAGAGCCACTCCTTTGTTTCCTTGGTGGCATGTTTTGGGTCATTCTCAGGCTGGAAGACCCATCTTGGCTGAGGGAAGAAGGTTCTCATCCAAAATTTTACAATGCATGGCCCCATCCATTGGCCCCTCAATGTGGCACAGTCAGCCTGTACCTTTTTAGTAGAGAAACAGCCCCAAAGCATAATGTTTCCACTTCCGTGCTTGACTGTTGCCCATTCCAGCCTTGTGCAGGTCTACAATCTTGTCCCTGAGGTACTTTGACAGCTCTTTGATCTTGCCCATGATTGTATGGTTTGAATGGAAGAAAGAGATTCTGTGGACAGGTGTCTTTTATACACATAACGAGCTGTCATTAGGAGCACCTTCTTAAATTGACAGGACTAATCTGTGTACCACATGAGCACATAATGTTGCCAGTCTGTGAGAGCCAGAATTATTGTTGGTTGGTAGGGGATCAAATACTTATTTCACTCACTGAACTGCAATTCCAATTTATAACATCTATATCGTGTTTTTTTTTTCTGGATTTTTGGTTGATATTCTGTCCCTATCATTTAAAATACACATGATAATTCTAAATCTGCAGGGGATCAAAATAATTATTTATTTTCGCCACTGTATAGTAGAAGTGCACTTTGTCCAAAAGTGCATTTATTCTTTTATAGTATATGTGCAGACATTACCCAAATGTACCTTCACACCATCTTCTTGCCTTCTAAAAGATGTAATTGCACTATTTTTTTGTTTCTTTTTACTTTGTTCATGTAGTGAGAAAAAAAGCTGTTATTAACCCCTGTAACAAAATCTCTGACCCTGTTAAATTTTTGCAGGGACAGCATCTGGGAGCTTAGATCGTTTTGATGAAAGCATGCCCCCCAGAACTACATCTCCCCCAAAGCCCTTTCCTTACACAGTGTGTAGGTAGGCTCTCATAAGTCAAAGGTGTAGCATTGTTTTGTTGCAAAACCAATCAATGTGTGTGTATGGAGAGATATGGAGCTCTGTGAACCAACAGGCAGGGTGAACAATGCTGGTTAGAATTTCACTGCAGAAAAAGCACTGTTTTGTGAGATCACACAGGAAGTTAGGAGCACACTGGATTTCTGGTCAATCATCAGGTATTCATCTGTGCTTGTAGCTTTTTTAAATGGCTAGGATATGAGGAAATGTGCATGTATGACCGAGGTGTACTAAATATATGTTTTTTTTAGTTTTCCCTGACATACACTTCAATATAGGCTGATCAGGTGAATCTTCTTATGAGATAGTGAAAGTGGAACTCTGGGCAAACACAAACAAAGCTGAAATGTATACAATATATGTGAACTGTTCTACTAGGGTTAGAAAACTATGACCAGGTTATAGGAGCGGGTTATAGACATTCTAAAGATTTTCTCTAAAAAAAAAAAAAAAAAAATTGAACAAAAGCTCCCCTCAACTTTAGACTACATACGAGTGTGTATATATACACCAAACCCAGTGTAGCTAAACCTCCAAGAGCAATATTTTTTTTTTTTCTTTTTTTTTCTAAAGAATAAAGTTTTAAGTTCCTGGCACAGCAAGGAAATGCAGGCAAATGTAGTGCAATAATATCGAGATAGGAATGAATAACAAACATCCAGAACAACAAGCAGGTAACATAGACTATATTTCAACCAAAGGAGTAGGGTGTGGATTGAAATCCAACAGCAAACGGTTGTCAGGCCTAAGTGACCACTTGAACATTCACAGAAGTAAAACGAGTCAGTTCGGCTGCATAGAGTCAACTTATAAGTCAAGCCGGGTTCCAGTATTGAGTACTGGGAAGTACAGTGCCTGCCGAAAATGTTTCTAGAAGAGACTGGAACCACAACGGTTAGAGGGCAGTTTTAGTTCAGAGTGTAACAGAGAAGAAAGGGAGAAAAATGAAAGCGAGAAAAATAATGAATTGGATAGAAGAGGAAGGGAAAGTAGAGGAGGGGTGGTGTCTGATGGGAAGGTGCGCCCGAGCAGAGCAAGTTTAGCACATTCGGGAACACCGGTTAGTTGAGGAAGGGTAATAATTTTGGTGATGTGGAGAATTCCATCCATGTAAACCACAGGTCTCTAAATTTGGTGTAGTCTTTGTTATCCTCATCATGTGGTTCAATTCAGTGACCCATTCCTTAATTGAAGGGACTGTAGAAGTTTTCCAAGAAGCACTCATTTTATACATTGCTGCTTTCCAGTCCTTAGCTGTGCTGTCTACTTTAGTTTTCTGTTTTCAGGCTTTTTTCTCTTTTCACCTGGGGATTCTGCCAGTAACACACTTCCTGTCCTAGGGTGACAACGCTTACTCACTGCACTGCATCTATGGAGCAGCAGTGTTGCCATCTTAGGACAGGAAATGTTTTAAGGACTACAGAACACTTCTCCCTCTCTTCTTATCAATAACCAGGGAATGTTTTTTTAGGCCATGGAAATAGCTTGGAACAATGTAGTTGAAAAGAATGCAGCACAGTAAGCTATCAGCTCACAAAATTTCTGGCATGGATCAACAGTTATTTTTTTTTTTTTTTTTTTTTTTTGCACGTACTGAAGAGGTATAACAAAATACTTTCAATAATATATTTAACAGACTAAATAAAGATAATAAAATAAGTTCAACGTTAGGGTTTACATACATAAAAGCAGAAGTAGGCTTTTCCTATATAAAGCCTTATCAGAATGTGGGATACTATGAGCTTTCTACAGTCTGCATGAGTCACAACAGGGCAGTTGGGGTCACTTAGCATTGCAACTGTAAGCTGCCTATTTTAATTGTTGTGTAAAACCCATATCTTTCAACTAAACCTTTTTTCAACTCATTAAAAATAGAAAAAATGGCTAATTGGTAGATATGTACTAGGAGAACTGGATTAGAGGAGTGGATTGGGCACACTGCCAGTGTATTTTAAGAGCTTTGATCATCTTTAATCAGAGACTACAGGGTATTACAAGCAGAATGAAACAATGGATTAAAGCTCTGGAGAGCTAGACCATCTACAGGAGGTAGACTAGGTTGCCCTGATCGGCTTGCCTATTGGTGAAAGCTGATTGAACGTGGATGAAACTACTGTATGCATTGAGCGTCATTTACCTATTCCATAATGTTACGTTGCGATTGTAAACAATTTAACATGTTGTTCCTCTTTTGGATGTCTGTACATACAGTAGGGACCTATATTTGCCTAGAAAACAAGTTTATGTGTGTCTTCCATGTCCTCTTTTTTTGTAGATCGAGGTCCAGACTTACAGTCTCCTAGTGATTTACCCCAGCAGCCTTCCCATAGCCCTGAACTGAAAGACGCATCCTAAACATGTCTAACTTTATAGTATGGAGGGCATTTTTTTTCCTGCATAAAAGCTGGACAGCAATACAGAAGTCTAAGAAGATTTGGACAACGGGACTGGCCATTTACTGCCTGCTAGAGTGTGGAGAAACTGCTTATGTGAGAGCCGGGGGAAACAAAGAATGCTTTAAGAGACATCAAATCTCACCTTCAAAGATCAGTGCGTGAAGCTGTTTTTGGTGTTTACATCCAGATGTTAAGAGCAAACATTTCGCCGAAGAAAAAAAAACACTGGACGTTAATTAAGGATCTAATGCGTGATGTATATCCGCATGTATGTGTGTATTTATAATGTGTGCATATTTATTTATACAGTACACTACTGTGATCATTTTGGTAGCACCTATTCGTTGAATATAGACTTTCTATGTTCTGTGTTTGTTATTGCAAAAAATAGGGTTGGGTACGGTGGAACAAAGTAAGACACTTATTCTCTGCTGCTGAAATTAAAAGTACATTGGAATGGAGTAGTCCAAAGCTGTGAAGACAATGAAGAAGAATTGGGTACAGAGGATAGACTAAAGAGAGGGTGTTTGAAACACAGGGTTGTGAAGAACTTCTGGAGAACAGAAGAATCAAGTAAGAAAAGAGAGCAATATGTTCTATTTGTGATGCATCATCATTTTTAGCTTTGATATCAAGTATCGCTGGTTTACACGTTTGTATTAGGATAAATCGGGATAGAACAAGAGAATGGCCTTTTCATACCTGTGGCACATGGCAGAAAATGAAATCTTGGTTTTCTATAGCTGGCAGGATAGAATTCTATAACCCAACATACTAAAACTATAGCTTCTTCATTCATTAAGGGAAAATGTCACATTCATATAGCCATGTGCTATAACTTTTTTATTTTTTTTTTATTTTTTTTTTATTATTATTTTTTTTAAACAAACCTTTTAGGTGCATACCTAAAGCAGCAAGTTGTATAACCATGTTGACTTGATTTCAGTTTTATATTCTTACGGAAAAGTTGGACCAAATATAATTGCATAATGTTGTAAAATAAATGTTCTAAATGTGTCAGAGGGGATGAGAGCCATATAAAGCATTTCAGTCTTATCGCTCTAATCTATTAACACTATAAAGTGAATACACAATTTTAGTGTGCACCAAAAAGGCAGAGAATGACCATGGCTTTAGGGTTATTGTGGCTTGGTGGTTAGTTCTAAGCTAACAATTTTGAACATCTACATCATTTCCAACAAATCATACCGTGGGCAGTAACACTTTTTATTATTTTGGCAATTTTTTGTAAGGAAAAAGTTGTGGTATTCGTACATTTATCAGCATTGGGCACTGTTGGCCCACATACAATACAATAATTTATTGTAAGCATACTCACACATTGTAACAGTATTCTATTCCAGGCTAGCAAAAAATAAAAAATTAAATGAGGTAATACACTGAGTGTCAAAAGCTGTCATTGATGAAAATCCTGCCCTGGTACAACTTACACATTTCTAATCTCTTTTAACCTAGGGTGCACCTAGGTTACACCTAATAACATCCCACTTTTGGGTTAATGCTTGATGGTTTAATCACTATTCCAATTTTTAAAGATCTTGAGGATCCCAAAAAGTGGATACTGGCTCACCAAACACAATCCTAGCCATGGCTGTTTTCTGTCTTAACTCTAAGCAATCACATTTGAGAATCCGTTAGGGGCAGCTGACCATATTTTTTGCATGAAGTTTAGCAGGATATGTTACAGCCATACCAGGTGGTGGGGTAGGTATCTAAAAGTAAATCTTTCTTCAGGACCCCAATACTTTATTTCAGAATTCAAGAACAAGAAAATTGGCTATTGTATGTGTACCACATCCATATTATTTACCACTTCAAAAAAAAAAAAAAAACATATGTTGTTGGACTTTACTGGTACCAGAGAGGGGACAAACACATAGAGATATATGTAAAAAAAATTATATATTCTATTACAAATGTATTAAAACCATAAGCTAACAATCCCCATCAAGCGATATAGGCCATATATATTAACAATACATAGTTGGCTTTGCTGAACTGTCCAAGGGGTTTACGCGTTTCACATCTGTGGCCTTATTCAGGACCTTTTATATCTTTGCAGCAAAGAGAAATAGCCTATACATCGCTTAAGGAGTATGGCACCATTTATTGGCTTTGACGGAAGAGACACACCTTGATCTCATTCACATGTATTGGAGTCTATCTGTGAGCCCTCTCTAAGTTTGAGAGTTATTCTTATTATCAAGTACCACCACTATTGCTCTTATTTGCTGATTTGTCAGCCACGCAAATTTGACGTTGACACCTGCCATGTGATCACCATCTCTTTGCCATACTCCTTAAGTGATGTATAGGTTATTTCTCTTTGCTGCCAAGATATAAAAGGTCCTGAAGAAGTCCGTAGATGTGAAATGCGTTGACCTCTTGGACAGTTCAGCAAAGCAAACTATGTATTGCTAATATATATGGCCTACATCGCTTGATGGGGATTGTTCCTTTATGATTGTAAATTTTTTTTAACATTTTGTAATATAATATATAATTTTTTTGCATCTCTGTGTTTGTGACCTCTCTGGTACCAGTAAATTCCAATAACATATGTTTTTTTTTGTTTTGTTTTGTTTTGTTTTTTAAATTACTTTATTTAAGGAGTCGACAGTGTCACTGATGTGATTATGCTAGTAACACAATATCTAATAAATTGCAATTTAGTGTATACTCAATCCACACAGGAATTTTTAATGTCACAGGGGTACCCCTAACCAAACAAGATCAGGGGACATTAGATGGCACAATATAGTGGTTTGCAAGTATTTTCATTAATGACAAATATATTGGAAGATTGCATTAGTGACACCTTTACATGCCAGAAAGTGTATAACATATTGCAGCTTACCAGTCATTAGATGCGGTGGCTGCATTAGTTTTGTTCTTTTAGTCTGTTTTTACTTGGGCCTTAACACATTTCCTGCATTAGGCCTGGTTCACACTTATGTGTTTTTTTTGGTGATTTTTGCAGAAACGCACCACAGCCCATTGAACATGGTTTCCCATGAGACTTGTTCACAACTATGCTTTTTTCAGCTGTTGTGTTTTTGGAAAAAGTCAGGGACATTTTTAAATGCAAAATTGTGCGTTTTTCAATAAACTTCAATTCTGCAGAAAAACATGTAGTGCAATAAACGCAAAACACATCAAAAGACATGTAAAAAAATACGTCAAAAATGTGTTTGCAAAAACTGCAGAAACAGATCAAAAGCAAACTGCATAGGTGTGAACTAGGTCTCAGCGTGCCCCCACTCTGGATGAAGGAGCACAAGGGCACCTTTGGGCAGCAGCACTGTCAGTCTTGGGGGAGGGGAGTAAGATGTACTAGCAGACTTGGATACACTGACAAATTAAAGCCAAACTTCAGCTCCCGCTGCTTCACTCTGATCAAGCTGATCAATGTAAGCACCCCTGTCAGTGGTAACATTTTTTATCTCAATGCTCTAACTGATAAATCTGCAAGAGAGCTTGTTCTGTTGAAAAAAAATAACAGATGTACTGACTGGATCATCAGATGAAAGTAAAAGAAAGAAAGCCTAAAAAAAAAACTAATGCTGTCATCACATCTAAGAAATTAGTAAGCTGCAATATAATTAATATCTGTTTTGGGTTTAATACTGCTTTAAAGTGTATTACTGATGACAGGAGTATCTGCAGCATTTTATTTGCTGTGTGTATAAACCAGCATAACTGACATGAAACATTTAGATGGGTAAATTGACAATCCTGGCTAATCAGTCAGAATCAGTATTTGTGGGTGCAAGCCTTAGTTGTTTGAAAAGCCTTAACCAACCCTTTTTAGAAAAAAAAAAGTTTACTGTAGTGTATACATACTTTACACTTGAACAATGATTGTTCAGAACTGGCAAAAGAGATGGAGATAAATGAACAGTTAAAACTCTGCCTCGTTGATTCATTGGATCCATTCAAATAATCCATTTCACCAGATTCTGAATTGTCCATCTTTTCTGAATAACAGCCCAGCACACCAGGTTTACAGGGTGATAAACTCATAGCAAGAGGACTGTGAGCATGCGTGTCTCCTGTTACGTCACTACAAAACTCTCCATTCTTCAGAATCGGGTGGATTTAAAGAGGACTAAAATACAAATGGGGCCCCCCACTTAAAACATCATAAACTATGAGGCCCTTGGATCTTCACTGCTGCATCGCTGGGGCCCCTGGAGTTTTCGCTAAAATATTGTGGGGGGAGTGTCTATGTGGAATTGACCAGATAAACAGTCCTTAGGAACAAAAGCTGTTCAATTTAATGAAAGTGTAAGATGTGTGAAAGTATAATAATTTTATATTAAAGTTTTGTGGAAAAAAAAATTCTACTTGCATCGCTTGATTATTTTATAATATAAAATGCTTTTTTTTTTTAAATTGAGTGTAAAAATAAAGAATAAAAAAAAAGAACACGACAAGCAGCAAATTAAATAAACGGTTAAGGATGAAGCCATGGGTCTTTACTCTTCATGATCCCGTACCTGGTCATTTTGTTCATTAAGCGTTTGCTGACCAGCCGCCGCAGTTTTACTGTGGCAGAATGGCACGGCTGGGCAAAGCGACGTTACCTTACGTCGCTTCGCCTTTTGGTCACTAGGGGCGCGCCGCAGTGTGTGTCCGGAGTCAATGCGATCGCTCGTGACAGAGCGAGAACCAGGAGACACACAGATCCAGGTTCTTTCAGGGGGAGTAGAGACAGATCGTGTGTTCATACTATGTATGAAAACCGATCTCTCTCTCTCCTAGACAGTCCCATCCCCCCCTACAGTTAGAACACACCTAGGGAACACCGTTAACCCCTTGATCGCCCCCTAGTGTTTACCCCTTCCCTGCCAGTGACATTTATACAGTACTCGGTGCATTTTTATAGCACTGATCACTGTATAATTGTCAATGGTCCCAAAAATGTGTCAAAAGTGTCCAATTTATCCGCTGATAAAAATTGCAAATCGCGCCATTACTAGTAAAAAATAAATAAATAAATAAATAAAAATGCCATAAATCTATCCCCTATTTTGTAGACACTATAACTTTTACGCAAACCAATATACGCTTATTGCGATTTTTTTTTTTTTTTTTTTTTACCAAAAATATGTAGAAGAATACATCGGCCTAAACTGAAGGAGAAAATTAGTTTTTTTGATAAAAAATGTGGGATATTTATTATAGCAAAAAGTAAAAGACATTGTTTTTTTTCAAAATTGTTGCTGTGCTTTTGTTTATAGCGCAAAAAATAAAAACTGCAGAGGCGATCAAATACTACCAAAAGAAAGCTCTATTTGTGGGAAAAAAAGTATGTCAATTTTGTTTGGGTACAGCATCGCACGACCGTGCAATTGTCAGTTAACCGCTTCAGCCCCAGAAGATTTTACCCCCTTCCTGACCAGAGCACTTTTTGCGATTCGGCACTGCGTCGCTTTAACTGACAATTGCGCGGTCGTGTGACGTTGCACCCAAACAACCTTTTTTTCCCACAAATAGAGCTTTCTTTTGGTGGTATTTGATCACCTCTGCGGTTTTTATTTTTTGCGCTATAAACAAAAAAAGAGCAACAATTTTTTAAAAAACGCATTATTTTTTACGTGTGTGAAAATAGCAAATTAATATTCGCTATTGTCTACCTGATTCTCCTTCCAGCCAATCAGGAAGCCGTTCCTGAGACCGGAATTGGCCAGGGAGTCCTAGGACTCCCGGACAATCAGGTTTTAGTCAGGACCCACTTTCTGTTCGGCCTGGAGGAGAAGTGATGCCCAGATCCATATCTGCCTCCTTCCTAAGGTAAAGTGACCTGATCGCCGCCGCATTCCCAACCGTCTCCTACGTGGGGGTTGGCGTTGGTTTGCCGCCATTGACATTGAGCACCAGCCGCCTCTGTGTTAGAGTATGCAACCTTTACATTATTTTTTTTTTATTTATAGTTTGCTGAATGTGCCTCTGTTGGCAAAGTTTCCCTATACTTTTTGGTGTGAGCATAGTTTCACAAAACGCTGATAAGGTCAGAGATAAAAACTCTTTGTTAGTAGTATTAGGAAGTATTATTTTGCTGTATCACTTAACTTTTGTTAGATGTCCTAAAAAAATGTGCATTATGCCCAACCGAAATGTAGGATACACAATAAAAGTATCTCACAACTTCCTGTGCTCCCGTCAAACCATGAGAGTTCTTCTCTACTACTAAGTTTCCACGTTTATTGTAATGGAATTCTTCACATATAAAGTATATTTTAGTTGTTTCCCGTACTAGTAAGAGCTCACACACACTGGGCCTAAAAAAACACGACTTTTACAGGCATTTGGGTTTTTATGTAGTCTGTAAATGCACCTCTAGAAGTGTATTTACAGGCTACAAAAAAATGATCACTTGCGCATTTAGTAGAGATGCTTTTGGGCAGAAAGAGCTTGGCACACCTAAATGCTTTTAAATGTGTAAGTGCGCCTAAACACTAGGCACATTTAGGACTTGAGCATTCATTCATTCCAATGGAATGAATAAGCGCCTGAATGCATTTGCAAAATGTGGCTGTAGGTGCGTTTTTTTTTTTTTAAGCTGCTACCAGGAGCAAAGGCGTTCAGAGGAGCATGAGGCCTAAATTATTGTATTTACATCGTAGAAATTATCTTAAATATTGTTATTCTTAAGGAGTGGAAGAATATTATATCAGCCAGACCACAGGATATTTGAGATTACTCCTGGGAAGAGACTGTGATGTGAGAACAGAGCTGTCCAAACATATGTTTACAATAACTTAACCATTTGTTCCTATAATGAATCCTTAGAGTAGTCTGATTTGGGTAGCTATTACAGTCAAAGTGAAACTCCTGAAAAGATCCTCTCCTTGTAAAATAAATGCGTTGCCAGGATTTTAGCAAACTTCAGTGCAGATTCTTACCTCTGTCTGTTCTACAGATGGGCACAGGTTACTATTCTGTGTGTGGAACAACCTGGATTCTTGTATGGATGACACCTAAAATATGGTCTGAATCTTAAAGCATAGTTCCAGTCATATTTTTGTTTATTAAAAGTCAGCAGCTACAAAAAGTGTAGTTGCTGACTTTTAATAAACAGCCACTCAGCTATCCCTCAGTCCAGCGGTGCACTCACCCACGCTGTGTTCTCCCCGTATCCTCCCTTGGCGGCGCTGACATCTCTACTGTGGGCACCCGGCTGTGAAGCCACAAGGGTGCCCACTGTGCATGCGTAAGTGGCGCTGTGCTTTGTGACTGGTTCCGAAGTCTTCTAGGACCCGTAATATGTCCCAGAAGACTTCAGGAGGGAGAACTTCCACTTTGGATCACCTAGGTGACCGGAACGGAGGTGGGAGCAGGTACCTGTCAAAATTGGGTACCTTCTCCTCTCCAAAAAGCTCAGTTTCAACAAACAGGAGATGGGGAGGGGGGCCTAAAGCAGAAGTTCAACTTTTTGTGGAACTCTGCTTTAACCTAAAAAAAAAAAAAAAAAAAAAAAAAAAAAAAACTATAAATAATAAGAAAAGAGCTTTTAAAAATGAAGGAACACTATCATCATTTAAATGTTACAAAGAATATAACAAAACATGTAAAAAGGAAATCAAGGACTCAATTCAAAACAAACAACAGTTTGCAAAAGATAGTAGGACAAACCCCAAAACATACTTCAAATATAATAACAAAAAAGGTCAGGTCTGAGCATGTAGGAACTTTACAAAATAGTCTAGAGTGGGTGACTGGGGATCAAGAGAAGGAAAAATTATAAAATACTTTCTTCAGCTGTGTGTATACAATGGAGTATGGGAGAGCTCATAGTCATAATGAGGATGGTATTGACACAGTCCCAAATGATCCACAATGGCTCAAAAGTGATACGGTCCAGAAATATTTTGCAGAAAAAAGGTGGATAAAGCATCTGAACCAGATGGCATACACTCACAGATGCTAAAAGATTTGAGCTCTGTCATTTCAAAGCCAATGTTTCTAATTTTTAGGGACTTGTTAATGACTGGAATGGGACCACTGGATTGGCGTGGTGCCTAGATTTAAAAAGGGATCAAAGTCTTTACCAAGTAACTATAGACCTGTTTAACTTCTATAGTTGGAAAGATACTGGAGAGTTTAAAGGGGTTGTAAACCCTCATGGTTTTTTTTTCACCTTAATGCATCCTATGCATTAAGGTGAAAAAACCTGTGTCACTGAGCTGCCCCCCCCCATTTTACTTAACCCGTTCGTTGCCACGCCGGAGACGCGCTCATCCTCTCTGGCCGGTGTCTCAGCTCTTGATTGGATAGATTGATAGCAGTGCAGCCATTGGCTCCCGCTGCTGTCAATCAAATCCAATGACGTGGGCGCAAGGGGGTGGGGCTGAGTCGGGCGTTCTGTGTCTATGGACGCAAAAGCTGGACTCGGTAACGCGCCCGCTTCTCCTAGGTGGTTTGCCGATGCGGGGAGGAGCCAGGAGCGCCTTTGAGGGACCCCAGAAGAGGAGGAACAGGGCCACTCTGTGCAAAACGAACTGCACAGTGGAGGTAAGTATGACATGTTTGTTATTTTTAAAAAAAACACAAGGGTTTAGTAACCCTTTAATAAAAGACCACATACATAAGTTTTTGCTGGATAAAAAAAAAAATATTTTAAGCAACAGATAGCATGGATTCATGAAAGAGAAGTTGTCAAAAAAAAACCTGATTAAACTAGTAAGTAAAACTTTGGACAGAGGGGTGGCTGTGGTATACCTGGATTTTGTAAAAGCGTTTGACACAGTTCCCCACACACGGCTCATCTGGAATATGCAGTTCAGTTTTGGGCACCAGTTCTCAAAAAGGATATCGGGGAACTGGAGAAAGTGCAGAGAAGAGCAACCAAACTGATAAGAGGCATGGAGGAGCTCAGCTATGAGGAAAGATTAGAGGAACTGAATGTATTTTCTCTTGAGCAGAGGAGGTTAAGGGGGGATGTGATCAACATGTACAAATACATAAGGGGCCCAAATAGTTAACTTGGTGTGGAGTTCTTCACTGTAAAGTCATCACTGAGGACAGGGGGCACTCTTTACCTCTAGAGGAAAAAAGATTTAATCTCCAAATACGGAAAGGTTTCTTCACAGTAAGAAAATGTGGAATAGACTCCCTCCAGAGGTGGTGCTAACCAGCTCATTAGATTGCTTTAAAAAAAGGTCTGCATTCTTTCCTAGGTGTACATAATATAACTGGGTACTAACATTTATAGCTAAAGTTGATCCAGGGAATATTCGATTGCCTCTCGGGGGATCAGGAAGGATTTTTTTCCAATGGTTTAGCAAATTAGATCATGTTTTGCTGGGGTTTTTCACCTTTCTCTGGATCAACTGTGGGTAAAGGGTTTTGTGTGCTTGTGTTTTTCTGTTTTTTATTTGGTTGAACTTGTGTCTTTTTTTCAACCTGACTAACTATGTAACCTAACCACAACAATACAGTATACAAAAAAAATTTCCCTAAAGTAGAACTATAGGCAAATAGTTACGGGGGATTTTATTTTTTTTGACATCTGTGTCCCATTTCGGAGATTTTGCTTCAGTTCTTGTCCCATAGCCAAACAGAAAGTGAGAAGAAATCCCTGCAAATGAGAATCCATTGGGGACCCCAGGTCACCATAACTAGTGTCCCTTTTGGAAGATTTCCCCTCTTACTTTTCTAGGGACAACCCAAAATTTGGGATTTACTTTACTTTCACTTTCAACATGTCCGTGATTTCGAGGGACTGCAAAGCAGGGAAGGAAATCGATTAGTTCCCCTAGTAAAAGCACCACACACTGTACACAAACACTGGCTAATAAGCACACATTTAACCCTTTGATTGCCCCTGATGTTTAAGCCCTTCCCAGCCAGTGTCATTAGTACAGTGACAGTGCATATTTTTAGCACCCATCACTGTATTGTCACTAGTTCCCAAAAAGTGTCAGAATTGCTGCCGCAATATTGCAGTCCTGCTATAAGTCGCTGATGGCCGCCATTGCTAGTAAAAATAAATAAATAAAAATACTCTCTAACCCACATCTTCAATCTCTCCCTCACCTCTGGCATCTTCCCCAATGCTCTAAAACATGCACTGGTCACTCCCATACTTAAAAAAACGTCCTTGGACCCTACCAATCTTAACAACCCACGCCCTATCTCCTTGCTCCCCTTTTCCTCTAAACTACTTGAGCGCCTGGTTTACAACCGAGTGACCACCTCATTAAAAACAACCTTCTTGATCCCCTTCAATCTGGATTTCGCCCTCAACACTCCACAGAAACTCACAAATGACCTACTAACTGCAAAAACCAACGGACACTATTCTGTACTCCTACTTCTGGATCTTTCAGCTGCCTTTGACACGGTTGACCACCACCTCCTCCTCAAAAAACTTTACTCCCTCGGTCTCCATGACTGTGCTCTTCAGTGACTCTCATCCTACCTATACCAACGCACCTTCAGTGTCACTTACAATTCTACTTCCTCCACTCCTCTTCCCTGCTCTGTCGGGGTCCCCCAAGGTTCTGTTCTTGGACCTCTTTTATTTTCAATCTACTCCTCTTCCCTGGGTCAGCTGATAGCCTCTCACGGCTTTCAATATCATTTCTATGCTGACGACACACAAATCTATCTCTCCACCCCTCAACTCACTCCATCAGTCTCCTCACGCATCACTAACTTACTAACCAACATATCTGTATGGATGTCACACCAATGACTTCTCTGTCAAGAGCAATGGCAAAACCATCCATCCGTCCCCACATGTCAGGGTACTAGGTGTTATCCTGGACTCTGAACTCTCCTTTCGGCCCCACATCCAATCACTTTCCAGAGCTTGCCGCCTTAACTTCCGCAACATCTCTAAACTACGTCCCTTTCTAACCAATGAAACCACAAAGCTCCTGATTCAATCCCTGGTTATCTCTCGCCTCGACTACTGCAACTCCCTCCTCATTGGCTTACCTTTAAATAGACTATCCCCCCTTCAGTCCATCATGAATGCAGCTGCCAGACCCATCAACCTTACAAACCGCTCAGTGTCTGCTACCCCTCTCTGCCAATCCCTCCATTGGCTACCACTCACCCAACGAATTAAAGTCAAAATACTAACAATAAGTTACAAAGCCATCCACAACTCTGCCCCCAGCTACATCACTAACCTAGTCTCAAAATACCAACCTAATCGCCATCTCCGTTCCTCCCAAGACCTCCTGCTCTCTAGCTCCACCATCACGTCCTCCCATATCCGCCTCCAGGACTTCTCCCGAGCCTCGCCCATCCTCTGGAATTCCCTGCCCAATCTGTCAGACTGTCTCCAAATGTATCCACTTTTCAGGCGATCCCTGAAAACTTTCCTCTTCAGAGAAGCCTATCCTACCTCCATCTAACAACTGCACTATTTTCTCCATTAGCTCATCCCCCACAGCTATTACCCTTTTGTATAACTTGACCCTCCCTCCTAGGATTGTAAGCTCTAACGAGCAGGGCCCTCTGATTCCTCCTGTATTGAATTGTATTGTACTTGTACTGTCTGCCCTAATGTTGTAAAGCGCTGCGTAAACTGTCGGCGCTATATAAATCCTGTAAAATAATAATAATATCCACGATAACTCTTGCGTAAACAGTCAATATAGGCCTATTTGAATTTTTTTTAAACCAAAAACATGTAGCAGAATACATATTGGCCTAAATTTATGAAGAAATGTGATTGTTTTCTTTTTCTTCAGTTTTTTTATTGCATATATTTTATAGCAGAAAGTTAAAAAATATATATTTTTTTTCAAAATTGTCAGTCTTTTTATGTTTATAGCATAAAAAATAAAAACTGCAGAGGTGATCAGATACAACCGAAAGAAACTTTTTGTGGGGGGAAAAAAGGGACATAAATTTTATTTACATACAGCGTTGAACGACTGCGCAATTGTCTGTTAAATTAACGCAGTGCCATATTGCAAAAAATGGCCTGGTCATGAAGGGGGGTACATTTTCCGGAGGTCATGTGGTTAAAGAAAATTTAAACACTAAAACAAAAAAGTTTAATATTTTGCAGTGTACCAGTGCTTAGATGTGGTTGCTGCCTTTGTTTTCGAATTTCAGACCAAGAACATCTTTAACAAGTACACAAATTGTCATCATGCCAAAATTGCAGAAACATCTTTATATTTTCTTGTGTACAATACTAATCCCATAAATCCACCATGTAGATGAGCTGAGCAAAGGCAGACATGTTTGAGGTCCAGCCTGTGTTACAAACATAGCTCCCTCCATAGATACAGTGGTGAAATTAGTGTAGCCACAAAGGGACAGGAAGTGTGTTATTCACAGGATCACCAGAGAAAAATAAGGGGTAAAGACCTGAAAAAAAAAAAACTAAAGCAGACATCACATCTAAGGAATGGTAGGCTGCAATTCTGGGGTTTTTATATCCTTTAATGCAGGGGTGTCCAAACTTTTTTGAAAGAGGACCAGATTTGATGAAAAGAACATGCGTGAGGGCGGACCATTTTGCTTGACATTCTTTGAACTATTAAAATTCAGTTTAAGTATGTTCATCCGAGCACTAATACACTGCCCAACAAGAATTCTCTTGCCTTTGCGGCTGTGTGTGGTGAAGAGATGAGCTTAGGCATGTTATTTGGCTATACTGTATTTATCTGCGTATAACATGCACCTTCGCTTTAAGAGGGAAGTTTCAGGGAAAAAAAAATAATTTTAAATAAAGAACTGTGAAGCAAAAAAAGGGTCAGTGCCCATCAATGCAGCATAATCATTGCCAATCTCCAGCGCTACCATTGCCATGAATGCAGCCCCACCATTGCCAATCTCCAGCGCTACCATTGCCATGAATGCAGCCCCACCATTGCCATGAATGCAGACCCACCGTTCCTATGAATGCAGACCCACCGTTTCTATGAATGCAGACCCACCGTTCCTATGAATGCAGACCCACCGTTCCTATGAATGCAGACCGACCTTTGGGATGAATGCGGACCCACCGTTCCTAAGAATGGAGACCGACCTTTGGCATGAATGCAGCCCCACCGTTGCATTGAATGCAGCCCCACCGTTGCCATGAATGCAGCCCCACCGTTGCCATGAATGCAGCCCCACCGTTGCCATGAATGCAGCCCCACCGTTGCCATGAATGCAGCCCCACCGTTGCCATGAATGCAGCCCCACCGTTGCCATGAATGCAGCCCCACCGTTGCCATGAATGCAGCCCCACCGTTGCCATGAATGCAGCCCCACCGTTGCCATGAATGCAGCACCCCCATTGCCATGAATGCAGACTCACCATTGCCATCAGTGCAGCCTGATTGATGCCCATCTGCAACCTCAGATGGGACAGGGAGGGGGTAGGACAAGCACCAACAGATTACATACAGCAGAATCTGTTTTCTCAGCGCTCTCTTTAATACAAAGTCCTGCCTCCTATGATGGACAGAACAGTCGCCCAATGGCAGTGCAGGAGACGGGACTTCCTATTACAGAGGCCGCCGTGTAAACAGAAAATTCACCTGTATGTACGGCACTCGTCCCGCCTCCCTGTCCCCTCCAAGGCAGCCAGCATATACTGTATATCTTTTGTGGCCCCCAGCGCTCAGGGATTCGTTGGGGGCCACAAAAGGTATACATGTCCAAATTACCAGGCGGGCCACTCGAAACCGGAACGCGGACCACGATTAGCCTGCGGGCAGGACTTTGGACATGCCTGCTTTAACCACTTGCCCACTGGGCACTTAAACCCCCTTCCTAACCAGACCAAATTTCAGCTTTCAATGCTCTCACATTTTGAACACTATACCCATATGGAATTTTTGTCCTTTTTTTCACACAAATAGAGCTTTCTTTTGGTGGTATTTAATCACCACTGAGTTTATTAATTTTTTGCATTATAAATGAAAAAAACCCAAAGATTTTGTAAAAAAAAAAAAAGCATTTTTCTTTTTTTCTGTTATAAAATTTTGCAATCTAGTAATTTTTCTCCAAAAAATTTTGGCCAAAATTTATACTACAACATATCTTTGGTTAAAATAACCCAAATCAGTGTATATTATTTGGTCTTTGTGCCAATCACTGAAAATTGATCACACCTGATGTGCTGACGGCCTACTTCATTTCTTGAGGCCCTGAAATGTCAGGAAAGTACAAATACCCCCCAAATAACTCCTTTTTGGAAAGTAGACATTCCAAAGTATTTAGTAAGAGGCATGGTGAGTTTTTTGAAGTTGTATTTTTTCCCCAGAATTCTTTGCAAAATGAAGATTTTTTTTCTTTTTCACAAAATTGTCTTAATAACAACTTATTTCTGACACACAGCATATGCAACTACACCCCATTCTGTTACGCCTCCTGAGCATGGTGATACCACATGTGTGAGACTTTTAGCCTACGTTCACACTGACAGTGGGATTGCAATTGGGTGAGTTCAGCTCAACTGGCACGATTTCATACCCGCATGTTAGTCCCACTTCGGGAGCGATTTCAGAGACATCTGTGTAGGTTCCTGAAGTTGCCAAAAGTAGTACAGAAACTACTTTTGGGAATCAGTGCCGCGCTACACCGATTCAGACGGTGTCATTGGTGGCATTAGCCGCTGATTTGGCATGCGATCTGACATGTCAAATCACATGCCAAATTGCATCAATGTGAACCTAGGCTTACACTGCCTGGCCACCTACAGAGGCCCAACATGTAGGGAGTGCCATCATGTGTTCTGGGAGCATAATTTACACATATAATGTCTTCACTACCTATCACACTTTTGAAGGTGGATGGAGACGCCCATAAAATGACCCCATTTTGGAAAGCAAACACCCCAACATATATTCTATGAGGCATTATGAGTATTTTAAACATGTAATTTTATTTCACAAGTTTTTGGAAAATGTAAAAAGAAAATGAAAACGCATTTTTTTTTACACAAAGTTGTCAATTTATAAGATATTTCTAACACATAGCATGTATATAGCAAAATTTACACCCCAAAATCTATTCTGCTACTCATCCTGAGTACGGCGATACCACATGTGTGAGACTTTTACACAGCCTGGCCACATACAGAGGCCCAACATGCAGGGAGCATCATCAGATGTTCTAGGGACATAAATTTCAAACCAAATTTGACTACCCATTACACTTTTGTTAGGCACTGTAGCGGCACTGATGGGCACTGTAGTGGCATTGATGTGGCACAGATGAGCACTTATGTGGCACGGATGAGTACTGATGTGGCATTAATGTGGCACGGATGAGCACTGATGTAGCATGATTGTGGCACGGATGAGCACTGATGTGGCATGGTTGAGCACTGATGCAGCATGGATGAGCACTGATGCAGCATGGAAGAGCACTGATGTGGCATGGATGTGGCATGGATGAGCACCGATGCAGCATGGATGTGGCACGGATGAGCACTGATGTGACATCGATGTGGCACGGATGAGAACTGATGTGGCATGGATGTTGCACAGATGAGAACTGATGTGGGACGGATGAGCACTGGTGTGGCATGGATGCGGCAGGAATGAGAACTGATGTGGCATGGATTAGCACTTATGTGGCATGGATGTGGCACCAATGAGTACTGATGTGGCACGGATGAACAATGATGTGGCATGGATGTGGCAGAACTGATGTGGCAAGAATGAGAACTGATGTGGCGTGGACGTAGCACGGATTAGCACTTATGTGGCATGGATGTGGCACCAATTAGTACTGATGTGGTACAGATGAGCACTGATGTGGCATGGATGAGTACTGATGTGGCATGGATTAGCACTGATGTGGCATGGATGTGGCACGGATGAGCACTGATGTGGCACTGATGAGCACTGATGTGGCATGGATGAGAACTGATGTAGCATGGATGTGGTACGGATGAGCACTGATGTAACAGGAAGTTATCTGGATATCTCCGGATATCTGTGAGGAAGTTCCTTTTTCATGTGAGATGAAGCACCTAGGATTTCGGTGTTGGTGTCATCATGCCTTTTTAAAAAAGGCTGTCTGGTAAGCCTTCAATCTTTTCAAGGTGACGGGCATTTGTTGTGGTGGAAGTCACATACATATTCTGCAGCGAAGTCACTCTCATCATTCTTTATTGTTTTATAATTTATGGACACAAAGCTTTTTGATATACATACATATATTTTTATTCATTCAAATTTTTTGATCACAGGTTTATTATTTATTTTTATTGTATTATTCATTTGTATTTTTGGTAATATTTACAATTAAGTTTGTTTATGATATATTTATGCAGTGCTGCACATCTTTTTACATATACTGATGTGGCACGGATGCACACTAATGTGGCATTAGTGAGGCACGGATGAGCACTGATGTGGTATGGATGAGCACTGATGTGGCATGGATGTGGTACAAATGAGCACTGATGTGGCACGGATGCGCACTGATGTGGCATGGGTGAGGCACTGATGTGGCATGGATGAAGCACGGATGAGCACTGATGTGGCATGGATAAGGCACGGATGAGCAGTGATGTGGCATGGAGGTGGCACGGATGAGCAGTGAGGTGGCACGGATGAGCAGTGAGGTGGCATGGAGGTGGCACGGATGAGCACTGATGTGGCATGGAGGTGGCACGGATGAGCACTGATGTGGCATGGATGAGCACTAATGTGGCATGGATGTGACACGGGTGAGAACTGATGTGGCATGGATGTGGTACAGATAAGCACTGATGTGGCATGGGTGAGGCACGGATGAGCACTGATGTGGCATGGATGAGCACTGATGTGGCATGGATAAGGCACGGATGAGCACTGATGTGGCATGGAGGTGGCACGGATGAGCAGTGATGTGGCACGGATGAGCACTGATGTGGCATGGAGGTGGCACGGATGAGCAGTGATGTGGCACGGATGAGCACTGATGTGGCATGGAGGTGTTACGGATGAGCACTGATGTGGCATGAATGAGCACTAATGTGGCATGGATGTGACACGGGTGAGAACTGATGTGGCATGGATGAGCACTGATGTGGCATAGATGAGCACTGATGTGGCATGGATGAGGCACAGATGAGCACTGATGTGGCATGGATGAGGCACAGATGAGCACTGATGTGGCATGGATGTGGCATGGAAGAGCACTGATGTGGCGCAAATGAGCCATGAGTGAGCCATTAATGGGGATGGATGAGCCATGGATGGGGATGGATGAGCATGAATGAGCCATGGATGGGGATGGATGAGCATGAATGAGCCATGGATGGGGATGGATGAGCATGAATGAGCCATGGATGGGGATGGATGAGCCATGTATGGGGATGGATGATCCATGGATGGGATGACCATTAAATGAGCCATGCATGGGGATGGATAAACCATGAATGAGCCATGGATGGGGATGGATGAGCCATGAATGAGCTATGGATGGGGATGGATGAGCCATTGCTGGAAATGGATGAGCATGAATGAGAATGGATGAGCATGAATGAGGATGGATGGAAGAGCCATGAATGGGCACAGATCAGCACTGTAGGAACTTCAGATCCAGCCCACAATGCTGCTGCACTGCCTCTCCTCGCACTGATCAATACAGTGTGCGAGGAGAGGGGAGGAGCTGAACCGGACATGCTGTCATTGGCCCTTTGCCCCATGATGCGCCGGGTCTGGAAGACACCCTCCCAGAATTATCCGATCGCACTGTAGCTGTCATTCGGCTATGGCCCGGCCAGTAAGTGGTTAAAGTGCATTTAGCCTTTGTAGGCCTCAATTTTCTCCCCAGTACAGTCTGACAGGACACATATATTTGGTGCAGAACACACAGCAAATAATGAGCATTTCCCAAACCACACTGAAATCGCACTTCATTAATGCAATCTGCCACTGGTGTCAATGCTAAATTAATGATACCCCAAAATAGATTGCAAGAATCGGATCACATGCACCTTTTTTGTACAGTACAAAATGAATGCTGCAAAGAATTGCATGTGCTTTGAATAGGAATTAGACGAAAAAAAATAGTTTTGTTTAGTTTTGATTCGTTAATCTAGTTATTTTGTTTAGTTAAATTCAGTTGATTCGTTCAATTCGTAATCAAAATTCGTATTCGGAATTTTCGTATTTTCTTTGAATTTACCAATTTTTTGCGATTCAAAATGTTCAACTCGATAAATTTTCGAATCGGTCGAAACGAAAACGTTATATTGTTTTGATTTGAATGCAGTAAAGTGAACAAACAAAAGAAAAATCTTCATCAAATGATTACAATTACTCTTTAAATCACCTTTGGCTTAACAAAAAGAGCATTATTTCAAAATGGTACTCCAAAAACACACACAGTCTTTGATTTCAGCATTATGTGTAGCTAGAATTCGACTGGAGTTCAATGTAAAATTTGATTTGAATTTCAGTCTGAATTTCGTTACATCATTCGGAGCATTCAGTAATATTAATTCGGAAGGAAACGAACTGCACATGTCTAGTAGGAATGCAGTCCCTCACCGCATAAGTGTGAATCCAGGCTAAGTTTAGCTTTAAAAATCTGCAAATGATTCTTGGCAATCTGGGAGTAGCTGAATTAACATAGAAGGCCAGTTATACGTGTGGGCAGTGGCCATTTGTTTGTTCTGTTGGAATTCTGGTGAAGCGACGGATTGGATACCTTTGCTGCCATTGTGCTATATGGGGGGATGGGGGAATATAGTTTTTTTCTTTTTGTTCAACCCACCGGTTGAAAAGGAAAAAAAAGACTCATCAATGGGCTGCCTTAGGATAGGGCTAACTAGAAAATAATAAATATATAGAGTTTTATATTCTGCGCATATCCCTAAAGTATGTAAAATTGTGAAAGTGTGTACGCTGCTACTCAAAAATCCAATTTCAAATTCCACCAATATATATATATATATATATATATATATATATATATATATATATATATATATATACATACATACATACATACACACACACACACACACACACGAGTATGCAATCACATAATATACCACACAAAGTGTGTCCGTTAGAGTATTAAATTAACTTCAAGAACTAAAGTCTATAGGTGTCTTACACATACGGAATATCGTGAAAATCCACGCTATTGTTAAACGATGTGTAACAAACAAAGCCTCTTACCAGAGAAGATGGACTCCAATGAATCAAAAGTGCTTGATTCAATTTAGGATCAGCTGCCGTGTTCCACTCCTTCACCCCCGTCAGGAGATCTGATGTTGTTGGTTCACCTGGATATGGAAATCCATCCAATGTATTATAAAATACTCCAAGCTTCCACAATAATCCTGCTGAGTGTTCACTAGCACGGGGAAATATCAAGAAAAGAAAGACTCCATAGTGCAGTACGCTGTTAAGAAAATTTATTGAGCAGTTCCATTGCACTTTACAGATCAAACGAACGTTTTTAGCAAACCAACCAGCCACGGACCTAGTCCTGCAAGCAGAGCATTGTGATGTCACAGGTAATAGCTCCACCCAACACGTTTCCCTGTAAGAAGCATCGACTGCGACCGGAGACTGGGACCGGTAACTAGAAAATGAGCTTTTGTAAAAATGTTCAGCAATGGCAGCTCCTATATTTTATACAGGTTTCAACAGTCCGGGATCCTCACTGGCACAGGCATCTTCTCCCCATGTGCCAGGCTTCGGGCATCTTCATTGAACTGCGAAGGATGATGTAACTCCTGCTCATGTATGGGCATCAGTCATCCTGGCAGACAGGGAACATAGTAGCAATGTAAGCTAAGCTGAGCTGCACATGAACAGCTCAGTTTACTTGTAGCAAAAGACTGCAAGTAGGCAGGTAGTATTCCACGTCTCTTCTGCGATAATAGCCTGCCTCCTTGCAGCCTATTCAAGGAAGCCTTCAATTCTACTTTAAATAAATAGATGGAATACTAATGGGGTGTTTACCTACCAAAAAATATTAGTATATCTGTCCATCCATTCCTGAGATTTTCAAATCTCTGCCACTTTACACAGACATTTCTGGCAGACCATATTTTTACCTTCAGTAACATTTCCTTGTCTCTTCCCCACCCTATGCCTGTACAGTGAAAGAAGAAACCATAGACTGATGAGCTCATCTTTGTGTCACTCTTCTCTCTCCTCCATTCAGCATGCTCCTTGCATTGCAATAAAACTGATTGACTCCTTATACTGTTTCTCCCTCCCAAAGTCAGAGCTCTGCTGTACATGGACTGTAGAGGGACTGCAGTAGAATGTTACATCAAATTTAGGCACTTACTCCCGTGTTTAAAAAAATGCATTGATATAATAATGATTACAGGGCAGCATTCGTTTGTGTCTTTTATATCTGCCCAAACTTCAGCTTTAGGCAGTATTAAAAAAAAGCGTGATCACTTTTTTTTGCTGTCGCAAGGAATGTAAACATCCCTTGCGATAGCAATACAGTATGACATGCCCTTTTTATGGAGAGATCGGTGATCTTAAAGACCCCAAATCTCTCCTCTACCCTTAAAAGCAAAGAATAAAACACATTTTTTATGTTTTTGCTTTTTAAAAAATGGCCTTTTTTACATATGGCTGGAACCGAAAGTGATGTCATGACCACTCTTCGCGTCCACATAGGCCATAGAGTTGAGCAGAGGTCATCTTTCCTTCACTCATCTCTTTGCCCAGCCACTGCCAGCACCAGATCCTTTTTCTGGCTTCCTTATCCACCAGGTAAGCCCAAAAACCTCCTAAAAGTGACCCAGTGGCGAATCCTCTGCTCAGGCTTTTATGTGAAAGACTCGAGCCTGAGGGAAAAATGATACTAGGGTTATGGCATTTTTGACACATTTTGACATTTCTCAGTTAGGCAGTGGGCAAATGGGTATAGTAATAACTGACATTCAAGTTAATAACTGATGGAATGTGAAGCATTGTTTGAATTCAGTCTCCAAACCAACATAACCAGTAACATCACACCCATAAGCAGTGAAGTATTTTGACCTACAAACAGATAAGCCTATATTGCTTACGTGCACTGGCGGCAGCTATGCTAGGCCTAAACTGATTGGAGAGGCATAGACCACAACTTGATAACACATTAAACTAAAAGGACAAATGGGAGGGGATATAGAAAAGGATGAACAGGAGGAGTAATCTCTCATATGATCTCTCTGCTGGCTACTGTTGGGGCCCTTAAAGACATTGGTGCACTTGAAAGTCCCCTCAAGAACTTGCATGCAGTAAAATAGGCAGTGTGGAGTGGCTTATCTCGGTAGAATACTTGACATCTGCTGTCAGATTTTGTTGCTCTTAAGTATCCCACAGCTCAGTTTAGTTGGGTAGGATGCAGGATGATATTTATAATCTAAAATCCAAATTAAGTCAGGTGTACTAGGATTCTCATGCCTAATACCTAATGCCCTGCTCTCAGTGGCTCTGCAAAAAATGACTGAAAGAAGCATGGGCCCGCGGCCCTCTCACCAACTCCCAGGGCTAAGCAGCAAGCTCTTGCGATGAAGTGGGGGCCCCTCAGCTTTGCTTTGATGAAGGTAGAGTCCAGCGCTCTGTAGCGGTATGTCAGTAAACATTCTGGTTTTCTGGCAGCAACACAAGAGTAGGCAGTGATACAGGCTGGGTTGCTGAATCTAATGCCGCACAGTCCCAGCATGCCCAGGGACTGTGACATCATATGGGGCGGGGTCTCCGCCTATATAAGTCACAACGCAGCCCTCAGAGACCAGTCCAGCCGGAGAGAGCGTCGTGTCAACATCTGGGGGAAGAGAAGAGAAGAGAACACAAGAAGCCAAGAAGCCAAGAAGCCAAGAAGTCCGGACCTCCGCTGGCAATAGAGCTACCTGAAGACAGCGGAGGGGCCGGCCGAAGACCTGGGACACCGGGAGAAGAGGCCGGAGAGCGGAGAAGAACCAACCGGACGCCGGGAGAAGATGAACCGGAGGGACCCCCGAAGACGGAAGAAGACCCCCCCCCGGAGCTGTTTAATAAATTATTTTAAAAACCTGTGTTGTGTTTTATTATTGACACTTTTTACCTAGGTGAATGGGTAGGGGTACCATGTACCCCATATTCATTCACATAGGGTGGGAGGGCCGGGATCTGGGGGCCCTCTTATTATAGGGGGCTCCCGGATTCCGATAAGCCCCCCGCCCGCAGACCCCAACAACCAATGGCCAGGGTTGTCGGGAAGAGGCCCTTGTCCTCATCAACATGGGGACAAGGTGCTTTGTGGTGGGGGGGCACCGCAAGGCGCCCCCTCCCCCAAAGCACCCCCCCATGTTGAGGGCATGCGGCCTGGTACGGTTCAGGAGGGGGGGGCGCTCGTTCGTCCCCACCCCCTTTCCTGACCGGCCGGTCTGCGTGCTCGGATCGGGGTCTGGTATGGATTTTGGGGGGACCCCCACGCCGGTTTTTCGGCGTAGGGGATTCCCCTTAAAGTTCCATACCAGACCTAAGGGCCTGGGATGCCCCCCGCGCTCGCCGCAATGGGAAAATTTGTTTTTCCTATTGCAGCGAGCGCGAGATGCAGTAACCTGCTCCTCCGTCGTATCTGGTCCTTCGGACTAGCATACAGACGAACGGGCTTTCCGTCAGGAACTGAGTCCGGCGGAGGTACGACGTAAAGATTTGAAGCAGGCTTCAAATCTAAAGTACGTCGGATTTCCGCTCGAAACGGTCCGTCGGAAGTCCGATGGAGACCACACACGGTCGGATTGTCCGCCGGACTTGGTCCGGCGGCGTCCGTCGGACTTTTGCAGGTGAAAAGTCCGACCGTGTGTACGCGGCATAAGGGGTCGAGTCTTTCTGACATGTGACGTCTGCAGCCAGAACTCCTGGCCCTTCCACAGAAGAGAAGGCTGAAATACAAAAGGTGATACATGTATTATTAATATCACAAATAAAAAGACCATAGATTGTGAACATAGCACAATAGATTTAGACAGAAAGGACACAAGCATAGACAACAATGTTGTGTATCTGAGTGTGACTAGCTAAACCGACATATCAAATATGGGAAGAGACCCAAATCAGAACCTCAGTGTAGACAAACAGTCCTCACAGTCTGGTTTTCTGATGATGTAAGCATTAAGACACAAACAAACCCTAAATGCTGCGCATTTCTGAAGTGCAGCTAGCTAGGTCATAACTGATAAATACAGAAAGGACAGGAACCCCCTTTACAGTGGTGTTTTACTGATGTACAGCAAAACAAGGCCATAAAGATAAGACAGAAAGACTCAAACTTCTATGTTGCATATTTATGACGAACCACAAAGTACAGTTATAGGACAATCTTTTGTGTTATGCAGTTCTGTAGTGTAGTCAGATAAAACCAACATTGAGAAAGTACACAAGCAACCTACATTGTGTAACAGAAAGCACCAACAAGCTTCAATGTTGAATATTTCTGTTGTGCAGCAACATAAAAACAGAGAAACAACAGACAGCCTTTACAGCTGCGATCTTTCTGGTCTACTGCAAAATAAGGCAATAACTCCGTGATGAGTATTCCTGCTTTGTAGCGAAACCTCAACCAGAAGGGACAGATAAGCTTAGGGCTCCCACACCCGTGCGACCCAACCTGCGACCTGGGACTGCAAGACGCATGAGAAGTCATACACTATGGCTTCCAACGGGTACCATTCGTGACTGTGCGACTCCAGGTCGCAGCATCTCCAGCAGTCCCTGCTTACTGGATCCACAGACCTCAAGATTACACAGGTCGCAGGAAAAGCAATTTTCAGATCGAACAAGCAAGGGGTCCCCAATGCTGTGACTCCCTGGAGGAGTGCAGCCAACAACCCCCTGCTGTGTATCCATAAGAAGCAGCAAGGAAGATCAATGAGAAACATCAGTTACTGCTGTGCCTTTCTGATACGGACGATAAGGCAGTAAATATAGGACATACAGGACACAAAGAATCTTCAATCCTTGAGTATGTCTGATGGGTAGCAATATACCAATACTGAGCAGAGATGCCACCATCCTCAATGTGTCTCCCTGCTGAGCAGCAAAAACAAATCAGAAAAAGACAAGCAACCTTCACTGCTGTGTTCTTTTTGCTATGCAGCCAATAAGGTAGTATATGTAAAACATAAAGGACAGACAACCTTCAATCTTGTATATGTCTGATGTGCAACAACAATTCTGAATAGAGATAGCACATCCATATTCAAGTGATTTGGCATGCGACTCAACATGTCAAATCGCATGCCTAAAATCGGCAGCCATTGCCATTAATTGCACTGTCTGAATCGGCACAACGCCACTTTGTGGTGCTGCAGCAATTACCAAAGGCAGTATGTGTACTACCCCTGGCACAGGTTCAATTTGTATTTCCCAACAAATCAGGACCATCAATCTTCACTGCTGCCTTTCTAATAAGCAACCAATAAGGCAGTATTACAGGACACAAAAAACCCCACAGACAGACCTCAATCTTATATATCTCTGATGTGCAACAATATAACAATTCTGAATAGAGATAGCACATCCATATTGAAGTGATTTGGCGTGCGACTCAACATGTCAAATCGCATGCCTAAAATCGGCAGCCATTGCCGCTAGAAGCACTGTCTGAATCAGCACAACGCCACCTTGTGGTGCTGCACTGATTACCAAAGGCAGTATATGTACTACCCCTGGCACAGGTTCAATTTGTATTCTGCTATGGAGCCCAACAAATCAGGACCATCAGTTTTCACTGCTGCCTTTCTGATAAGCAACCAATAAGGCAGTAATACAGGACACAAAAACCCACAGACAGACCTCAATCTTGTGTATGTCTGATGTGCAGAAATATAACAATTATGAGCAGAGATGTCACCAGATTCTATGATGTGCATTTCTGCCGTTCGGCAAAATAAACGCCGGAAAGTACAGACCACCTTCACTGTTGTATTTTTCTGATCTGTAGCCAAACAAAGCAGTACCTTTCCTTTAGGACATAAAGGACAACAAACAAGCTTCAGTGCAGTGCATTTCTGATTTACAGCATTATACCCCTCATGAGCAGAGATATCACAAATCTTAAAGAGGAGTTCCACCCAGGGGGGCCGTCAAAAAAAAAATTAAAAGTCAGCAGCTACAAATACTGCAGCTGCTGACTTTTAATTGGACACTTACCTGTCCCTGGGTCCAGCCATGCGGGGGATCGAAGCCCCGCTCGTCCCCCCCCCTCCGTTTGTCGGCGCCGGCATTTCAACTGTGGGCGCCGGGCTGTGGCTTCACAGCCTGGCACCCACTGCGCATGCGCGAGCGGCGCTGCGCGCCGTGATTGGCCGCTCAATCACCTGGGACCTGTAATGGGTCCCAGATGATTGACAGGAGGGAGGGAGCAGAGCGGAGCCCTTCCTGTCCTGAGGGGGAAGTGATGTCACCAGCCCAGGCAAAGGAACAGGCAGACTACGAGGGACCGCCTAGCAACAGGCATTTGGAGGTAAGTGAAAAAAAAAAGAAATATCCAAATGTTTTTTTGTTTTGTTATTTAGAATTTTTCCAGGTATTTTTGTTTTTTGGGTGGAACCCCACTTTAATGTGTATTTTTGCTGTGCCACCAAACACCCCAGCAAGGACAAACCTTCACTACTGAGGTCTACTGGTGTGCAGCCAAGAAGGAGTCATGGTGTATCCCTTTATGAAATAACCAAACAGGGGAAATTTATTTCATAGGCATAACCTGGGCTGTAGATACTAACCCTTCACCACCAGTGAAGGAACAAATCCTAAAATGGTTGGACACCTTACTATAGTAGCTGTTGTCCTACCTTACCTCTGTAGACTGAGCAAATGCTAGCCAGCTCATACACAGGTGGGACTGATCAGCAACTAAAGTCTCAATGAGCCCAACCCTAGAGACCAATTTAAGACAGCCTTTAGAAAGGGTGGTTACCAATTTAGCCTGGAGCTAAATAGCTACCTGCAGGCCTAAAACAAGCAATCATGTAGTTCTTGCATAGGTTTGCACCGAAAAACCTCAATTAAAGAATATAGGAAGCGATTTATGGTAAATCGCCTTTAGATCTGCCACTGAGTGGACTGTAGCCCAAACCAACAAAGAGGTTTTTCTTACCTCCTGCACTATAATATAACCACAGTGTAAAGGTGGAGTGGGAGGTTGGAGCTTGGAGCTTATGAAAAGCTACCCATAGCAAGCAACCCCCACAAGGAGGATCTGTCACAAGGGAACCCCTACTGTGCTACACAGAAGCTTGGTCCCTGCCCATCGTTGAAAGTTAGGTCAGCTTTTAAGCAAGTGCACCTGCTGACCAGGGGAGCTTACTCCTGAATTCTTCAAAATTGCACAGTTAATAACTTGTTCAGTGGTATACATTACTGATGTAAGAGGGAGCTGCGGCTGGTGTTTTTGGCAGAAGCTTCTGGGCTATTTGAATCCAGATCCCAGGGGAGATTATCTCAAATGCCCAGAAACCATCTGGCTGGAATTGGGGATTTTGCAGCTAAATTCCCAAGACAAAGGAAAGTACTCACTATTGTCGTCTTCCCCTTTTTGCCAGAGCCACTGGGCTTGCTTTTCCATCCTTATGGTCCACACGCAAGGAGGATAGCCAAAAGTGCCCCCCCAACTGCTGTCCCCATAAGGAGTTGCAAGGTTAGGCTGTGTCCTGCACTGTACCAGTCAGTATATACACATGGGGGGGGGGGCAATGCCTTATGTTCCTCATTCCCATCTGAGGAGGTTTAGGCAGACATCCACAGTAGTGAACTGGTGCCTCCTTGCCTAGAGAAAGGAGGATGTTGGCGCCTGCTCCTGCTGACTCTCAGCCTTCCCTCCTGGGTAAGAATGCCGCTGCCATTTTCCCAAAGTCTGAAAATGACACGGGTGATTGTCGCCATTAACACTACCCTGTTCAGTGTCGGCCGGCGCCCTCCCCAGCAGCCCACGCGAGCTACCAGGGGCCCAGGAGTCAGGGGATACAATCCCCCTGGAAAGATCCGACAGCCAGCACCCCCGTCTGAACGGACGCCCGGACAGGTAAGGGGGGAGGCAGGATAAAGGCCCCTAAAGTTCTGGGTACACTGTACCCAGGGGCCTTCAGCACTCAGGGGGGCTCTTCCAGTTTCTGCTGCCCCCCCTGAGGAAAGGATAGGGGAACCCCCCCAGGAAGGATAAATATATCCTGCCAGACCCAGAGGCTTCCCAGGCATTTGGTCCGGCTCCCAGGGGAAGACCACTAGCCCCAGTCTTCGGGTCATTTGGAAAAAAACAAACAGTTTCGCTGTGTAGGGAGAAACACAATCAAAAACTGAGGATCAAGGGGAAGGGTGGGGACTTAAAACAGCTGTTGTTTGATTGTGTTTCCTGTGGGGAGGAGCCTCTCATCTCTCAGGTGTGCCGTCCTGGAAGATGACTTGAGAAAATAGCCTTGCTTAGATATTCTGCACTGACCCTTAAAGATATCCTGAAATTGTTACTGCTCAGTGGCTCAAGTAGAATTCTTCATTGTAAAAGAGCAGGAAATGATGATAATTTGCAGATTACATGATCACTCTCTAAACCAGTCTTTCTTAACCCTTTTACCCCAAAGGAACCCTTGAAATCATTTTATATTCTCCAGGAACCCTTACTAAACCAATTCATGAGGCAGCCCTTACAGTGGTGGTCAAAATGCAATCCCTGTGGCTTAAAAGATTGTGGGCTTCATGCAACTGGCTCTAAGTGGTATTGACCCCAGAACTATGCAGACACCTTAAGATAGGAGGTCAATCAGCCACATTTCAAGGAACCCCTAGCAACCTTTAGAGGAACCCTGGTTGAGAATGGCTGCTCTAAACAATAGGTGGTTGCTACCATCGCTCTGACTTGTGACATGCCTGTGTATCTAAGTAAGAGTATGGATTTTAAATATAATTTATTATTTCATCTTGACCAATAATCAAAAAAAGGTTTTGATGCTAGCTGATTATAATTTTAAAAGGCTTATTAGTTAACGCAATAGCCCATCTGAGGATCATGCGCTGCAAATAGAAATAGGATGTCTGTATTTGTTTTCGGTTACACATTCTAGTTATTAATTGAAGACAGTATTGTGATAATATCATCAATTACAGATATAAATTAGAACCTGACATGCAAATAAAAATCTGGTGGTTGCTTATGTTATCATTGCGACCAGGGTTGTCATCCAGCCAATGATGTGGTGGAGGGGGCGAGATTCCAAGCACCCTGCCAAGAACATAGTATACAGTCGTCCCTGGCAACCAAGACAGGAATAGACCTGGGAGCTGTAACACTAAAAATGGCTGCTGTAAATCCTGTCCACATATGGCATTTAATATGTACATTATCCTTCATAAACTAGCTAGATAACCATTATTCAAATGGCTTTTAACATGGGAAAGTGTCATTATAAACATACATAGTCACTGGCAGGTATTAGCTTATAGCAGACTGATTGAAATTGTAATATTTAAATTAGAACACATATTGATAATACTATTTACAGCAATGATTGAAAATGGGAAAATGGTTAACTGAATAGCAATAGCAGCCCTTCTTACAAGTACATTGATAAAAGCACAGTGCTTAAAGGCATAGTTCATCTTTACCAAAAAAAACAAATAAACTGCCTATGCAGGTAAGGGGTACCTATAGATAAAAGCAAACTGTGCAGCTTTAACCACTTCAGCCCCTGGAAGGATTTACCCCTTAATGACCAGGCCATTTTTTGCGATACGGCACTGCGTCACTTTGACAATTGCGCGGTCATGCGACGTTGTACACAAACAAAATTGATGTCCTTTTTCCCACAAATAGCTTTATTTTGGTGTATTTGATCACCTCTTCAGTTTTTATTTTTTGCGCTGTAAACAAAAAAAAAAAATCGAGAATTAAAAAAAAATATATTTTTTTTTACTTGCTATTAGCTATAATAAATATCCAACATTTAAAAAAATGAATTTCTTCATCAGTTTAGGGCCAATATGTATTCTTCTACATATTTTTGTTAAAAAAAAAATCACAATACGCGTATATTGATTGGTTTGCGCAAACGTTATAGCGTCTACAAGCTAGGGGATATTTTTATGGCATTTTTATTATTACATTTTTGTTGTTACTAGTAATGGCGGTGATCAGCGTCATTGCGGCGGACAGATCAGACACTTTTGACACTTTTTTGGGACATTTATACAGCAATCAGTGCTAAAAATAGACACTGATTACTGTATAAATGACACTGGCAGGGAAGGGGTTAACACTAGTGGGCGATCAAGGGGTTAAGTGTTCCCTAGCGAGGTGTTTCTAACTGGGGGGGGGAGTGGACTGACTGGGAGTAGAGAGAGATCGCTGTTCCTGATCACTAGGAACAGCAGATCTCTCTCTACTTCCCTGTCAGAACGGGGATCTGTTTGTTTACATTGACAGATCCCCATTCTGGCTTTCTGTGGAGAGATTGCGGGTGGCTGGCAGACATCGGGGCCACTGGCCACGCGCATCGGCTCCAGCATCATGCCGTTAGCGCGCGCCTGCTATTGCTCTTAAAGCGGCTGACGTACACCTATGGTGATTCACGCAGCCATGCCAACCTGACGCAGTATAATGATGGTGGCTGATCGGCAAGCGTTTAATCAAGGTTGAATAACTCTCTTGCTATGGATGTAGGTCAATCACGTACCTCCTGAAGCCTGACTGAAAAACTGTGAGCTCTTTCTCCGATTCAAACCCCTTCAGACACGCTCTCTCCCTCTGAGCTCAGCGTTTGAGTACTCGCTCCTGTGATAGTAGAGGTGAACAATAACAGCTAGGAGTCTTTGAGCAATGTCCTAACAACAAGGCAGGACAGAATGACTTGATCTATGGAAGTTTTTCAGTTAGGCTTAAAGCGGGGGTTCACCCACACCGCCAAAAAAAATAAATATTAATAGCAAGCAGCTACAAATACTGCAGCTGCTGACTTTTAATACATGGCCACTTACCTGTCCCAGGGTCCAGCGATGTCGGCAGGGGACGCCGAGAACCCCTCGGTTCTCGGCAGCTGCCGCTGCCATCCTAGGTGAGGAAATCATGAAGTGAAGCGTTGCGGCTTCACTTCCCGGTTCCCTACTGCGCATATCGCGCTGCGCGTCCCTAGTGGTCCCCGCTCTCTCCTGGGAGCTGTGTGTTCCCAGCAGACAGCGCGGTGGGGACGGGAAGAGGCATAGACTCCCATGGGAGTCTATGCCGGAAGTGGGTGCAAATACCTGTCTTAGACAGGTATCTGCACCCCCCCCTCCCCCCTGAAAGGTGCCAAATGTGGCACCGGAGGGGGGGAGGGTTCCGAAAAGCGGAAGTTCCATTTTTGTGTGGAACTCCGCTTTAAGGAGGTACAAAAATGGCCTACACCCATAGCAAGAGCATTATTCAACTTTGTAAAAAGCGCAGCACTCGGAAATTCTACATACATATAATAGCTTGCATAAATGAATAACTTGAATTAATAATTATCAAATGAAACCAAAAAAAAAAGTAACAAGTAAACAATACATGTAATGAGGGGTAATCACCAGTAGTTGGCAACCATCCAAAAATAAGAGTAAAGATGAATATCAAACTTTCTCCTTAAAAAAGTGCTAATAGTGCAAACAAAGTCCCAAAAAATGACTGCAGAGATGAATATCAATCTTCCTCTTTAAAAGGGTAATAGTGCAAAGTCCCAAAATTGAGTGCAAGGATGAATATCAATCTTCCTCCTTAATATATGCATATGCAGTGTCCCCAAGTACAGAAGTAATCCACTTTGTCACCAACAGTGCACCACTCCAGACTCCAACAACTCAGGTGCTGGTGATCCTTTCTCTGCATATGCAATCCGATGTAGGCAAACACACTGCATTTGTGACCTGCATTTGTGGTGTCTTTAAGTTAACATTGACATAGTGGAGTTGATTTACTAAAACTGAAGAGTGCAAAATCTGGTGCAGCTCTGCACAGAAATTAAGCCTTGTCAAAGCTTAGTTGAACAAGCCAAAGTTAGAAGCTGATATCAACAAAACCTGGGGAATGCCCAGGAAAAAACTCCAAGCCTACTTACCACCAGCTCGCAGACAACCAATTAACCTGTCTAACAGTACGCGTTAAAAATAGGGGTTCAGTCCACACGCATTTGCAAACGCATGCGAGAGCCACGTCACGGCACCCTGTAATCTGTGGCCCTAACACTAAAATTTGGGTGTCCCCACAGTGGAGGCACATGCATTCTAATGGATAAGTGAGGGCAGGTGGACTGAAGGGAGACCAGCCCTTCTTAAAGGTACAGGAGTACACCAAACACCCAGCAAGTAGCACAAAGGCTGCAAAGGTGCTGGTGCGTTGCTGAATGGCTACTATGTGCAGCTGCACCAGATTTTGCACTCTCCAGTTTTGTAAATCAATCCCAGTGCAATTTACAACACGGTGCAGTAAACCCTTATGGAACACAGGTTTCCAGTACCACGTTCTGGTGTGAACAGGTCCTAAAAAGAGTATTTTTCCAAATGCATTGCTGGTCAGTAATCAAAGTACTTTATTCTCTGATGAAGAAAATGGAAAAAAAATGTAGAACTCTCTCACTGGTCACAATTACCTCTCCAACTGCCAACCAATAACCTTTCTAACTGAGCATGTGCTACATCTCCTAACTGGAGTACATCTGCCTACAGGGTAAAAGTAAAGCTGCTTATTCACATTTACAAGGCGAACAGCTGTACATTTCTTAATACATTATCTCCTACAAGATTGACCTGGAACTTAGCTAGGGCTTCCTCTTTTAACTCTGGCAGGGTAAGGGAACAGTGGGGGCAAGAGGACAATAGGAAAGTATATAGAAGTGGGATGGAGCAGGTAAGTAAGCCTGTTGCTTTTTCTTGCATAGGCAAAGCACAGGTTCACTTCAAGGCAAAAAGGAATTCGTGCAGGCTTTGTGAATACTTTAATTACGACAAGAGCTCTTGCAAAATGCATTACCTATATGTAGTGCTACCCGTGGGATAAGAGCACTCCATCCAGCAACACTGTACAATAATAAGAGGACACTCTTTACTTTGGCAATACTTCTTAGCACAGTACCTCTAATAGAAGCCCAGGGAATGAGTAACACTGCAACGTTGTATTATTTGTCCGCACCCAAGCAATCACTGGCATGTGTGCACGAGGAAAAACAGCAAGCAGTCGCTAGTATCCCAAACTCAGCTCTGTACTCACAATGTCCTTTGATAACCAGATACCTCCTGTCAATATCAGCCAGACATCCACCCATGAGCTCCCCAGACCAGATTCCCACTGAAATCCTTCAGTTAGTTCCAAGGATTCTCAGAAACATAGGCCCCCCCAACTCTGTCCAAACTGGGACCTGTGTAGAATTTCAGCCAAGCTACCCACTACATTCTAGAATCCTTCAGAAAGCAAAAGAAAACAATCAAACCTGCAGCCAGTGAAGTCCAGAACAGATCAACGCAATCACAAGCTGCTCCACCGATTACAGAGGAGACGAAAAATGAAACGTACTTAATTATCCTAGCATCCGATCTAGGAGGGTGCTACATATACAGTATCAGCTCTACCTGTCATAACTCTTTAGGTTCTTTGGTTGCCTGTGAAATATTTTAATCCCTTGTTACTAGGGATGAGTATGACATTTTGTCTAACTTGGATGTGAGTTGTCAATGTCTTCAGTTCACGTTTTTCATTCAGAATCTTTTGACAGGGTTTAATTTTTATTCAAATCCACTCAATTAAAAATCTTACTTATTTACATAACAATCTGCATCCAAATAAATGGATGAATTGTTTATGAATAGGCTGAGGCAAAAAAACAAACATGCCTATTATATCCTGAACAGAAGGTGAAATGAGGTCATCTATGAGTCATCTCACCAATGTCCTTACTTTACACCAGAGAAATACATGAATGGGTGTGTTTATAAGCACAGACCATTCATAAAAGTGAAAAGATAAGTGATGTAACCTAGACTGTATCTGATAACTGCTGTGGAACTTCCTCCTTTGTTGCTTCTGAATTATCCTCCTGCAGTGTGGACAGGGTTAAACTGAATATTCATTATTGCAGAAGTGCAGCAGCCATCTTTAAGGAGACCACATTGAAATGCTCGTCTATGGAGTGTCTCCAGTGCAGGGGGCAGCCATCTTGGCTGGGTCTTATTCAAGCCTGGAGAGCAATGATTGGCTGATGTAACAGTGCAAGGAGAGTGGGTCAGCAGGCTGGTGGGGGGATGGGGCAAGAGGAGTGGACTATTTTGAGGCAAGCAGGTGTGTGGGGAAGAGACTGGACTGCTGTTGCTGGCTGAACATAACCCTGCCATAGCTGACCACAACTGGAGAAGCAAAAGACTACTCATTTGCTTCAGAGATCAGGAACTTTCTGCCTGGGAGGATGTTATGCCGCGTACACACGGTCGGACTTTTCGTCTACAAAAGTCCGACGGACAAAATACGGCTGACAATCCGATCGTGTGTGGGCTTCCCCAGACTTTCAGCTGACTTTTCCAGCCGCAAATCTGACGGACTTTAGATTTGAAACATGCTTCAAATCTTTACGTCGTAACTACGCCGGACCCAGAAATCCGCTCGTCTGTGTGCTAGTCCAACGGACAAAAACCTACGCTAGGGCAGCTATTGGCTACTGGCTATCAACTTCCTTATTTTAGTCCGGTGTACGTCATCACGTACGAATCCGTCGGACTTTTGTGTGATCGTATGTAGGCAAGTCCGTTCGTTAGAAAGTCTGCCGCAAGTCCGCCAAAAGTCAGTCGGACAGGCTGTCGGACTTTCGTAGCCGAAAAGTCCGACCGTGTGTACGCGGCATTAGTGTGATTTGGACACCTGCTGAGATCAGACTGTACCAGTTTGCACTCCTACTTGTCATGTACCTGGTAGAGATTGAGCTGTAGATGTTGCACCTCTTGTCCAACACCACTGGTAGTGATAATAGGAGGTGTGGGGACACAGAGTGGCACGAGGACCGGTATAACAGGCAGTGCCAGCTGAGGTTTGCAGGAAACAGATGGCCGTGTATCACTAGGCAAAAACCAGAAACTGGAACACGGTGAAGCTTGGTTAGTAGGCAGGAGCGTAGCCTGGACTCAAGCCAAAAGGTCATCAACAGCCGGGCAGCGAAGGTACAGGAAGATAAGACAGAAGCAGAGTCGGGATACAGGCTGAAGTCGGTACACAGACGGGTACTAGGGCACAGAAGCACAAGACAGGAGCAGAGTCAGAATACAAGCCAAGGTCACAATAGGCAGGCAGTAATCCAGGGATAGGTCAAGGGCAAACTGGGTCAAGAATGGGTAGGCAGATATAGCCGGTCAAGGCACAGGTAAACAGGAACTAGCTGTAGACCACTCAGCAATCTGTTCATGCCACATTTCAGCTTAAATAGGCTGTTTGGTGCCAGTGCGTGCTCACGCGCATGCGCATATGCCCAATTCTTCTTGGGCACATGCTAATACGTTTGCCCATGCGAACCAACGACCGTTCTGTATTGAGCCCTTGCTCATAATTATGAGCATGGACATGTAATGGTCTTCTGGCTCCAACTGAGCTTCTTACACTACTGCTACTGAAGAAGGAAAGGAGGGACTTCACAGCAATTTCTGTCTCTGTCTGAGATTTGAATTTGCCTTAACCATAGCACATGTCCCCAGAGGAAGGCACCCTGGGTCTGGTAAGAGAATAACATTGGACAAATTAATTTGTTGTCTGTTGGGAATGGTTGTGCTCTTGAAGGGCCCCAACTTTGCCGGCCAACTTTTTTTGTTTTTTTCCATCAATCACTGGCCAGTGGGTAAAAACTGGAACTGTTCTAGCAAGCGAGGACTGTCTTTATATTATTTAGCTAAGTAAATGCAGTCCTGTTCTGTTCATTACTGTAAGGCTGGGTTCACATATAAGCAAATCTGATGCGTTTTACACTGCATCCATTTCGCATTTTTCCCATGTAGTACACCACAATGAATGGTCAAGTGTTAATATGAGTTGTGGTGTGCTGCAGTGCATGCACATTCATTTGAACTGAATGGCACGGCAACATACTAATGCACATAATGTGCTTTAAGGTACCGCATGATGGATGTAAATGAACATAGAAAGGTTTTCTCTTTAACACCTGAATATACTCACCTCCACGTTCCAGTGATACATCCCTGTCGACTTCTCCCCATGTGTCAGGTTTTTGGCCTTCTGATTGGCTGATGGAGGATGATGTCACCTCATGCATGCATACAGGAGTCAGTCATTCGAGCATAGCTGGAGTATGCCAGGAATGCAGGCTGATGTAACGTTATTGTCTCATTGATTGATTGTATACATACACTTGCTAATTCTCTAATCTTTTAGGCTATGCTTAGACTAATATATTCTTTGAAATAGCTCAAGGTGTGCTGGTACCCAGAGCCGGGGTAAGGGGTGGGCAGGAGGGGCAGCTACCCTGGGCACTGCGGTATCATGTGAGATGGGGGGCACCACAAGGAAAGCAGGAGGTAAGAATTGTTCTAAGAGGGCAAATTTGGGGAGGTGTGCTAGGAGTGGTGATTTGGGGGGGGGGGGGGAGTAATTGTGTTAGGAGGATGGATGGGGGAAGAGGATGTGTTCTAGGAGGGTGGATTTTGTTTTTTTTTGTTTTTTGCTAGAAAAGGTAATTTGGGGGAGGGGATTTGTGCTAGGAGGGGAATTTTTTTGGGGAGAGGGGGAATTGTGCTACCAGGGATGTTTAGGGGTATTTGAGCTATGAGGGGATTTGGGGGGGGCATTGTGCTAGGATGGAGGATTGTGGGAGGGGAATTTCTGCTGGGGCGATTTACTCAGAGGAAAAAATTTGAGGGGTAAATGATCTGTGCTAGGAAGGGGAAATTCTTTTGGAGGGGGGGATTGTGCTGGGAGCATATGTGGAAAGAGAAGATTTGAGGTGGGGGGGGGAATTTGTGCTGCGAGGGGGGATTTCAGCAGGGGGGTGGATTTGTACTGAGAAGAGGGGGAATTTATGCTTAGAGGGTAAACATGCAGATTAGTGCTTGATTTGTTTTGGGGGAGGGGATTTTTTGCTGACACATAATGCTCATACATCTGGGGGGGGGTGCAATTTTGCATGTTCGCCCTTGACTCTAGATGACCTTGTCCCAGCACTGCCTGTACCTGCTGGATGGATGAGGTATGTCATCTTTAGATGTGCAGAGAGATCACAAAACAATTCAGCAGCTCCTCTGGGGGTAGCGCTACAGTGATAAAAAAAAATAAAAAGATACATTAAAAATGCAATAAAAACTACCAGTATTTGCTTTTTCTCACATTTATTTTGTGGTTATTGGAGCTTGTTTTTTTGTTTCTTTAACCACTTCAGCCCCGGAAGGATTTACCCCCTTCCTGACCAGAGCGTTATTTGCGATTCGGCACTGCGTCGCTTTAACTGACAATTGCGCGGTCATGCGACGTGGCTCCCAAACAAAATTGACGTCCTTTTTTTCCCACTAATAGAGCTTTCTTTTGGTGGTATTTGATCGCCTCTGCGATTTTTATTTTTTGCGCTATAAACAAAATATGAGCGACAATTTTGAAAAAAACGCATTATTTTTTACATTTTGCTATAATAAATATCCCCTAAAAATATATAAAAAAAACATTTTTTTTCTTCAGTTTAGGCCGATCCTATTCTTCTACATATTTTTGGTAAAAAAAAAAAAATCGCAATAAGCGTTTATTAATTGGTTTGCGCAAACGTTATAGCGTTGACTAAATAGGGCAGTGGTTCTCAACTCCAGTCCTCAGGACCCACCAACAGGCCAGCTTTGCAAGATAGCTGAAATACATCACAGGTGATATCACTTGCTGCTCAGTGATTGCAGTATTCTAGTCTGCAACTCCCCAAGGTAATACTTAAAATCTGACCTGTTGGTGGGTCCCGAGGACTGGAGTTGAGAACCACTGAAATAGGGGATAGTTTTATGGCATTTTTATTAATAATTTTTTTTTTTACTAGTAATGGCGGCGATCAGCGATTTTTATTGTGACTGCGACGTTATGGCGGACATGTCGGACATTTTTGACACATTTTTGGGACCATTGTCATTTATACAGCGATCAGTGCGATTAAAAATGCACTGATTACTGTGTAAATGACACTGGCAGTGAAGGGGTTAACCACTAGGGGGCGGGGAGGGGTTAAGTGTGTCCTAGGGAGTGATTACTAACTGTAGGGGGATGGGATGTGTGGCTGACGTCACTGATCTCTGCTCCGATGACAGGGAGCAGAGATCGAGTGACACTTGTCACTAGGCAGAACGGGGAGATGCTGTTTACAACGGCATCTCCCCGTTCATCCGCTCCGTGAGGCGATCGCGGGTCTCCCCGCGGCGATCGAGTCCGCGGGACCCGCGACCGCGCCGGCGCGCACGCACGGGCACGGCGGGAAATTCAAATGGACGTACAGGTACGCCCATTTGCCCAGCCGTGCCGCTCTGCCGACGTACATCGGCGTGCGCCGGTCGGCAAGCGGTTAAAAAGTAGGAACTTAGCTCCTTAGCAATTTAAAGCCCTCAAAGGCCGAAACAAACATGTCACAGTACATGTTGGCATTCATGATTCCCTCAATGAAATGTAGCTCCCCAGTGCCGGTATGTCACGTACCTGGTAGGTTTTGAGCCTGAAGTGCAGAGAGAGACCTCCCCTACAGCTCCCACTCTCGTTCCTCTGGAATGGAGACAGAGGACACAGGAGTGAGGAGTGGTATGGGTGCCTGGCAGGATCAACAGTCACCAGAAGTTCAGGAGTGGTGGGAACCTCTGGAACCAGGAACTGAAGAGGAGACTGGAGACTGGAATGCAGACTGAACCAGGAACCACGACAGGTAAGTAGACAGGAACTGGAGTGCAGGGCTGGAACCAGGAACAAGCAGCAGGTAACAGACTCGATACTGGAGCGCTGGACTGGAACCAGGAACAAGCAGCAGGTAACAGACTGGATACTGGAGCGCTGGACTGGAACCAGGAACAAGCAGCAGGTAACAGACTGGATACTGGAGCGCTGGACTGGAACCAGGAACAAGCAGCAGGTAACAGACTGGATACTGGAGCGCTGGACTGGAACCAGGAACAAGCAGCAGGTAACAGACTGGATACTGGAGCGCTGGACTGGAACCAGGAACAAGCAGCAGGTAACAGACTGGACACTGGAGCGCTGGACTGGAACCAGGAACAAGCAGCAGGTAACAGACTGGATACTGGTATTAAGCAAAGGAATGGTCAAACAGGCCGGTGGTCAGTATTGGGCGGACAGCAGAGGTACCAGGGATAACACAGGAGAATGGTCAAGCAAGCCAAGGAGGTCAGGTGCAGGCAGATAGCTGGGCAGTCACAACAGGAAGTGGGGTCAGATAACAGAAGGATTCAGATCAGATCAGGTTTGGCACACAGAACGCTGTAGAGCAGACAGCGGGGATTGAGTGTGACAGGCAGGTTTAAATAGCCCGCCTGACATCATCGGGAGTGCGCGCGCGCGCGTGCCCGTGCATGACAGCACCCGTGAACGCGCACGCATGCGCGGTAGAGCCCGTGCCCGTGTTCCAGTGCGCCTGGAGCGCCGATTACTGGCAGGATCTTCATGACATTGCCCCCCCAAGGGGCAGCCTCCGGATGCCCTTTTGGGGAAATTTCTCTGGGTGGGACCTTTTAAAAGATTGTAACAGATCTTCAGCATGAATATTGTCCTCAGGTTCCCAAGAATTTTCTTCGGGACCAAACCCCCTCCATTTTATCAAAAATTGATTCCGATTACCTCTCCTCCTGTGGTCCAAGATAGATTCCACCTCGAATTTCTCCTCGCCATCTACCAAAATTGGATCAGGAGGATCCGTACTTTGGCCTGGAAATGGATTGACAATGGAAGGTCTGAGCAGAGACACATGAAATACTGGGTGAACCTTTAACGAATCAGGGAGTTCTAGTTCATATGCCACCTCATTAATTCTCCGATGGACAGGGAATGGTCCTAAAAACTTGGGACCCAATTTTCTTGAGGGGCAGGCCAACCTGAGGTTAATTGTAGACAACCATACCTGGTCACCGGGTTCAAGTAATAGCTCACCTTGCCTCTTCTTATTGAACGTTGTCTTATTGTACTCCTGGGTCCTGGTCATGGTCTCCTGCAAAACTTGATTATTGAGAGTAAAGAAGTTCAATTTCTCCTGAACTGCAGTTACTGTACATTCTGGAAGAGAGTTAGGTAAAAATGAAGGGTGGAAACCGTAATTTGCAAAAAATGGAGTCTGTTTGATAGCGGAATGAATGGAATTGTTGTAGGCAAATTCAGCCAATGGAAGCACAGAAATCCAATCATCTTAGGCAAAAGAAGAAAAACAGCGTAAGTATTGTTCAAGTGTTTGGTTTGTTCTCTCTGTTTGCCCATTAGTCTGGGGATGATAGGCAGATGAAAATGAAAGCTCAATGTTCAGTGTTTTGCATAGAGACCTCCAGAATCGGGAGATAAACTGTACCCCCCGATCTGAAACAATATTGACCGGCACCCCGTGGAGCCTGATGACTTCTTTAATGAACACCAGTGCCGTTTCTGTAGCTGAGGGGGTACCCTTCATTGGGACAAAGTGGGCCATCTTTGATAGCCGGTCCACTATTACAAAGATCGAGGTGTAGCCCCCGGCCGGAAGTAGTTCAACAATAAAGTCTATGGATAACATTTTCCATGGCCTATCTGGGACAGGCAATGGTCTTAGTAATCCCCATGCCTTGGTTCTGTAACCCTTGTTCCTAATACAGGTGGTACAGGATTCTGCAAATTTTTTACAGTCCTCGCGTAACTGAGACCACCAGAAGGTACGCTGTACCAAATCAGTGGTCTTAGCTACACCAAAATGCCCAGCCAGTGCATGATCATGACAGAGCTCCAATATAGGAACTCGTAGAGTTTCAGGTATAAAAATCCTATTCTCGTGCCAAAGTAACCCATCCTTAACTTGGAGTTCTGGCCCAATGGAAGGTCCTAATCCTGCAGAAGCCTGCTTAATTTGAGAAAGCAGGTTCCCCTGAAGTAGAAGAAAATTCCCCAGGGACAGGATGGTGTCCAGAGGGGAAACCTCTTGGGTCTTGTGGAACATCCTGGATAGGGCATCAGGTTTAGTGTTTTTGGAGCCAGGGCGGTAAGTGACATGAAAAGAGAACCTAGAGAAAAAGAGAGCACACCTGGCCTGTCGTGACTTCAACCTCTTTGCAGATCTCAAATACTCCAGGTTCTTATGATCTGTAAAAATTAAGACTGGATGAGTGGCTACTTCCAGAAGATAGCGCCACTCCTCTAACGCTGCTTTAATTGCCAACAACTCTGTCTCCTACATCATAATTTCTCTCTGCCGTGGACAACTTACGAGAGAAGAAGGCCATCGGATATAACAGGGCCTTAGTTCCCTGTCTTTGGGACAACACTGCCCCCACCGCAATTTCAGATGCGTCTACCTCAAGCACGAACAGCAGAGAGGAATCTGGGTGTTTTAATACAGAGGCAGAAGTAAAATGGGTCTTGAGGGTCTCAAAAGCCTTCTGGGCTTCAGCAGGCCAGTGGAAGCGTGTTCCCTGTTTAGTTAACTGTGTGATGGGTGTAATGATGGCTGAGAACCCCTTAATAAATTTTCGATAAAAATTAGCGAATCCAACGAATCGTTGGATTCCCTTTTTGTCTGTAGGAACTGGCCAATCTAGGATTGCAGCAACCTTTTGAGGGTCCATCTTAATGCCTTTACTGGAGATGATTAACCCCAAAAATTGAATACTTTCCTGTTCAAATTCACACTTTTCTGCCTTTGCATATAAACCATGTTGTCGAAGCCGGCCCAACACACTTCTGACGTGCCTGCGATGAGATTCAAGGGAACAAGAAAAAATTAATATGTCGTCTAGATAGACGATAACAAACAGATCTAGAAAGTCTCGCAAAACATCATTGATGAAATATTGGAACGTAGCAGGGGCATTGCACAGACTGAAGGGCATCACCAGGTATTCGAAATGTCCATAGCGGGTACGAAAAGCAGTCTTCCACTCATCGCCGCCCCTGATACGAACCAAATTGTAGGCATCGCGGAGGTCAAGCTTAGTAAATATGGTGGCAGTTCCAAGTCTTTGGAATAATTCTGGTACCAGAGGAAGAGGATAACGTTTTTTTACTGTGATTTTATTTAGTTCATGGTAATCCACACATGGTCTAAGAGTACTATCTTTCTTCTGTACAAAGAAGATGCCTGCACCTGCTGGAGACGTGGATGGGCGAATGAAGCCCTTCTTTAAGTTCTCATCGATATATTCCTTTAGCGCCCCTTGTTCTACTTCAGTTAAAGGAAAAATCCTTCCGAATGGAATCTCTGCTCCGGGAAGTAACTTGATAGGACAGTCGTAGGCCCAGTGAGGGGGTAAGACTTCTGCCCCCTGCTTACTGAACACATCTAGGAAGTCATGATAAGCTGCAGGAATAGATTGATGTAGGCCGGAATCTGTGTCTAGGCAGAGCAAGGTAGGGGTCTCCTGAACGTCCTGAATTCTGCAAAACTGCTGACAATATGAAGAGGGAAAGGTAACCTCACCTGTGGCCCAGTTAATGTCAGGGTTGTGAGCTTGCAACCAAGGCATGCCAAGGATTATGGGAAACAGGGGTGAAGCGATGATATCCAGGCGTAGTAATTCTTGATGGGAGTTGAGTATAGAAACAGGTATAGGAACAGTCTCTTGAGTAACAGGTCCGGATTTGATGGCGGTTCCATCAGCCAGATGAATGAAAAATCCATGGGCCTTAGGTAGCAAAGGAATCTGATGTTTTGCAGCAAAAAGGGAGTCCATGAAACAGCTGCAAGCTCTAGAGTCAATAATGGCGGTTATTTGCAGAGTCACTCCTGGGAGCTGTAACAGGACAGAGAGGGCAAGGTGAGTAGTGTTCTTGGCCAGAGGTGCAACATAGTCAGTGGACAAGGATAGGCACGTACGAAGCTTAAGAGGGCAGTTCCTGATGTAGTGTCCAGGTTCCCCGCAGTACAGGCACAAATTATTCATCCGACGACGTTGACGTTCCTCCTGGGTAAGAGAAGGCCGCAGGACCCCCAACTGCATAGGCTCAGGTGGATTAAACGTGGAGGTAGGTGGTGTTGGTGAGGTATGATGAGGAGCTTTTGGAAGCACCCAGGTTGGGCAAGAAGGTCCCATAGCTCTCTGCCCTACGTTCCCTTAAGCATAGATCGATCAAAGTATTCAGAGTCTGTGGTATACCCACCCTGGCCAGCTCATCCTTTAATGAGTCAGAAAGTCCCATTCGAAACTGATAGCGGAGGGCCGCATCATTCCAATTTGTGTCTGCACTCCATCTTCTGAATTCAGCCACATAGTCCTCTGCTGCCCTGGGTATGCAGAGCAGTCTCTGCAGTCACAGAAAGCTGGGGATCTTCATACAACTGGGCCAACGCGTTGAAGAAGGTGGTAAGATTGGCCAGGGATACATCTTTTTGCTCCAAGAGGCGATGGGCCCAGGTTTGGGGGTCACCTGTAAGTTGAGAAATCACATAGCCCACCTTGGAGGCTTCCAGGGAAAAGGTACGTGGCTGAAGAGCAAAAAACAGTTCGCAGGAGTTGCGGAAGGCCCTGAACTTATGTCGATCTCCGGAAAATCGTCCAGGTGTCGGAACTTTGGGTTCTGGAGGGAGCATCACCACTGTAGAAGACGGCCCAACTGAAGAAGCGGGAGCAGGAGGGACTCCCTGGACCCCGATAGGGTTAGACAAAGTTACTTTCAAATAATTTTTATTTGTAAATTGATACATGTTACAAGAGAAAAGCGTAAAAAGAACATTTTCTACAGCTGGTACAATCAAGATTACAATTAACAGGGTTTCTTGTACAATTAAAAACTGTAACAAATCCGTGTATTTTCAATGCGTTACAAAAGGATAAACTTGCAGTACAGTAGCCTCTCTAAATTAGTAAGTCTAAACTACCTATAATGAGGCTGTGGACCACACGTCGGGGCATGAAAATGAGAGGCTTGTGTAGTATACATGTGGTTCCAAGAAAAACGTGAATTGGAAATTGCCCGTGTACCACCTACACACCCCTAATGGGAACATGCTGTGCGAAGGAGACGGTCATGAAAATATCACCTGTATTGAAAGCCTTGGCGAACCACTTTGGAATGTGTAGGAGTATCTTGGAATACCTTGTGTCTCTTCAGCCCGTATCGGGGTCGCCAACTTTCCTACCCTTCAGTGGGCAATAAATCGTATGGGAGGTAGTTAGTGTGGTTTTTGGGGATGATAATAGAATTTACTCTCTTGAGATATGTCTATTCAATCCTAAAACGAATTAGATTTATTAAAATGAGTGGACAGTGTGTAGGGATTTGTACTCTGAGGAACGTGGTGTTATACTGCAGGAAGGGTCGTGTCTGGTCACCCAATTGTCGAAGATAAGAAGTGAAGGGGGTGTAACCGACAAGACGGTAGAGCTAACATGACATCTACGGGCTACGTTGCAGTATGGAATGATAAGTCTACCTATGTGAGGATTATCATTTTTCTATCACTGTAGGTTACAATCACGGGTTGAGAAGAAGTTCCTGATATTTTGGAGAGTCTCTGAAGTGTAACCAACAGGCCCAGATCTTCCCATATTTAGAAGGGGTATCATTAGCTTGATGGATTAGGTTTTCCAATTCAGCTATTCTGTCAATACGTTTGAGCCACATTGGAATTGTAGGGGGGTCAGAATTTCTCCAAAGTACCGGTATGCATTGTTTAGCAGCGTTGATTAAGTGGAGTGTGAGAGATTTTTTGTATGCATGATGTGAAATGGATGAGTGGTGGAGGAGGTATTGAGATGGCGTGAATGATAGATTGTATGTTGTGATATATGCTATTGTCTCGTGTACTTTTTCCCAGAATGGTTTAATTAGTGGGCAATTCCACCATATATGGAGCATAGAGCCTATTTCAGCATTGCATCTCCAGCATATGGGTGGAACAGATGGGTGATACCGGTGGATGATATCCGGCGTTCTGTACCATCTTGAGTATATTTTGTAGGAATTTTCTTGTGCAGATACATTTATGGAGCCTTTATGTATGTGTTCATATATGTTTTCCCATTCTTCGGTAGTGATGTCTAACCCAAGTTCCGTTTCCCATTTTTGATTGGTTGCGTTGTTTTTCGGGTCATAGTTGCTGAATAGTAACGTGTACACCTCAGAGATAAGATGTCGTTGTGGGGGAGCGCTAGTGCAGAGCGATTCAAAAGGGGTCATATCTCTAAACCATCGTGACATGGGTCTGGCATTGTTTAGGAAGTGCCTAATTTGGAGAAATTTAAAGAATGGTATGTGATATCCCTGGAAATGTGAGAGTAATGCTGTGAACGGAAGGAGGATCCCGTTCTGGAAGAATTGTGAGGCTCTAAGAGGAGGTGTAGCCTGGGTGTGCGTTGAATTGCGAAGTGACACTCCAGGTGCAAAGTCAGGATTTTCAGCCAGGGGGGTCAGTGGTCCGGGTGTAGGGCACCAATGTAAGGATTGGGAGATGCTCCTGAATGCGGAAAGTGTGGGGCCCGTCGTTGGGTGTGAGACGTATTCTTTGGGTATATTTGCCTTAGCTATCCATGGAAGATGGGCAACGGGGACTGACGCAAATGAGTCTTCAAGATCCACCCAGTCTTTAGTGTATTTATGTATGTGCCAGTCAATGATTCTTGTAAGGTGGCAAGCTGTATGGTATTTTTGGATATCAGGAAGACTTAGACCTCCTTTTGCTTTGGGGGTTGTCATTTTCTCCCAACTCATTCTGGGGGATTTTGCAGCCCAAATGAAGTTCCGGCATAACTTCTTGTATGTGTTGAAAAAAGACGTGGGTAGTTTGATGGGAATGGTCTGCAATAGATATAATATTCGGGGTAGGACGTTCATTTTTATGATGGCCGTTCTGCCAAACCAGGAGAAATGGCCTGAAGTCCATTTGAGGAGGTCTTTCTGGATATCATCGATTATTGGTAGAAAGTTTCTATCATAAAGTTCCTCGAGGTGGGTCGGTAATTGTATCCCTAAATAGGTAAGTGCACGTGGTTCCCATTTAAATGGGAAGTTCGTCTTACAGTGTGTCACCGATTAAGGGCCTTAGATTTTGTGAAATTAATTTTAAAATTCGATAAGGTGTTGAAATCGGCAAATTCTTTTAAGAGATTGGGCATGGTGATCAGGGGTTCTGAAAGGAATAGTAAAATGTCATCAGCGTATGCCGCAATCTTGTATTGTTTGGCGTTGATATCTATGCCTTTTATATCAGGATTTGCTCTAATTTTACGAAGAAGGGGTTCAAGAGTGAGTATAAAGATAAAGGGTGATAATGGGCATCCCTGACGAGTACCATTCGAGACGGAGAAGGCGTCCGACAGGCGGCCATTAACTCTTATTCTGGCCGTGGGAGAAGAGTACAGTGCTAATATCATTTGTAGGAAATGTGAGGGAAACCCCATTGCCTGTAGTGTTGCTGACATATAATCCCATGCCACCCTGTCGAACGCCTTCTCCGCGTCGAGCGACAACAGGAAACCCTGTTGTTTAGGGGTGGAGGATGTTGATGAAAGATGGTGATGAATATGAAGGGCTTTTATGGTCTTATCCCTAGCTTCTCTACCAGGGACAAAACCTACTTGATCGAGAGAGATAAGTTTAGGGAGGATAGGGAGTATTCGGATAGCAAGAATTTTAGCATAGAGCTTCAAATCGACATTTAGGAGGGAGATGGGCCTATAGTTCATCACTAGGGTATCGTCTTTGCCGGGTTTTGGTATTAGGGTAATATGCGCTTCCAGAAGGTCTTTGTTGCATTGAGGATAGGAGGGTAGTGAATTGAATGCTTTGATGAACTGGGGGGCAAGTATATCCTGAAAGGTCTTATAATAACCAACGGTCAATCCATCTGGGCCAGGACTTTTTCCGGTCTTTAGTTGTTTCAGTGCTGCCAAGGTCTCCTCAATGTTAATGAGGTGTTCAAGGGTTTTAGAGTCTTCATTAGAGATAGGTGGAATACCATATTGTGATAGAAAAGTGGATATTGCTTCCTGTCTACTGGGAGTATTAACATTCATTTCTGCGGGTGGTAGATTGTAAAGTTTGGTAAAATACTTCACGAATTGTGTGGCAATGTCATCTGGTGACGTAAAAGATTTCCCGGAGGGGTTTTTTATTTCGTGTATGGTATATGTTGCTTTCTTATGTTGTAGTGCTTTAGCCAGTAGCTTTCCAGACTTATTGCTAAATTCGTAATATAGTTTGTGATTCAAAATGTATTTACGTCTTAGTTCTGTGTGCATTTCTTCTTTGAGAGCTTCTCTAGCCCGCAAGAGCTCCTCAAGAGATTTAGTGGTGAGGGATAATTTATGGGCCCTTTCTAGTGCATGAATTTTAGACGTGAGCTCTGTAATATGTGCTCGTCGTTGTTTGTTGCGGAAGGACGTTATGGAGATTAAGTCCCCTCTCACCACACATTTATGGGCAGCCCATATAATGGGAGGACTGGTTTCATCAGTAGAATTTTCCTGAAAGTATTGGGTGAGACGGGTGGAGATTTGGTTCGTGATGTCAGGGTCAGTCAGCAGTGAATTATTTAGGCGCCATATCGAATTTGTGTGGGAAGAATGTGCAAAAGCGAGTGTCATAGAAATGGGATTGTGGTCAGAGAGTATCATAGGGTCTATGGTTGCTTGTTTGAGAAGGGGTAAATCATTTTGGGAAATGAAAAAATGATCAATTCTGGAGTATTTGTTGTGGGGGGATGAGTAAAATGTGAAGTCCCTGTCATGTGGGTGTAATGTACGCCACGAGTCATGCAGGGTTAATTCTTGCAACTGTTTTTTGATAGATCTAAGCGCTCTATAGGGTAATGAAGTCGCCCCTGTAGAGGAATCTTGTTGCGGGTTTAGGGCCACATTGAAGTCGCCACCCACCACGAGGATCCCTGCATAGAATTCAGTGAGTAATTGAAGTGTTTCTCGAAAAAATGTGACTTGATGTTTGTTAGGGGCGTATAAGTTTGCCAGGGTAATGGGTCTGTTGTGTAATGTTCCCTTGAGAAAGAGGTATCTGCCATAAGGATCATGTTTTGATTCCGAGATTTTTAAGGGACAGTTTTTTTAAATTAGAATCGCAACTCCCTTTGTTTTGGATGTGTCATTAGAAGCATGGTATACAGTAGGGTATTGAGAGTTACCAAGTTTGGGTATAGTATCAGAACAGAAGTGAGTTTTTTGGATGAAGGCGATTTGCGTTTTGTTTTTTTGTAAGGTATATAACAATTGGGACCTTTTTTCCGGGGTGTTCAGTCCTCTAATGTTCAGTGAGCTTAATTTTATGTGTAAATCGGTCAGAGGCTTACAAGAGCCGTATACTCCCTGTTTGTGAGTATTCTTTGCTGCCATGTTAGAGGGTAGTTGTAGGTAGCCTTCTTTGAGTGGGTCAGGTAAAATTGTGTAGATTCCTGCAAATAAAGTACCGTATATGCGGGTACTTAGAACGGGAAGGAAAAGGGGGGGGAGGGCGAAAACGTAGGGACGGGGGAGGGAAGAATTTAACTAACCTCTCCTTCAAAGGGATAGGTTAGGTCTGTACAGTGTTTTGTTTGTGGAGAGTCTTCCAGATCGGAATCTGGAACCTCTCACTGCACTGTGTGGGGGTTGGGACGTATCGAACGTAGGAGAAAGTTAGTGAAATACTTTGAGGAGATATCCCTCCGTTGCGATCCATGTAGAGTATGATTGGAGGACGTCATTGATAGCACTGTTCAGGACATTTACTAAATGTACCTCTCTGAATGACCTATATAACCTTCTAGGAAGAGGGAATAACTGATTCAGTAGTGAGCATGTAACGTGTGTGAAGTACCTTGGATAAGGATAAGAAGGAGAGCCTTAGGTATCCTTGTCAAAAGGACATGTAGTAGCGGTATAGCCTTATAATTTAAGGTATAAGCTATAAAATGTCAATCCAAAATATAGTTTAGCTGTTGGTGTCAAAAATTCGCCTCCTGAAATGTATTATATATAAACATAGTAATACAAACTTTGTTTTATAGAACCTTTTTCAAAAGAAAAACATCACAGGTAAGAATCCTGAAAGCCTATTGATTCAATGAACGAAGACCTGCTATAGTGCATCCCCAGATGCGTAGTTATGTCATACTGCAATCATAACCTCCTAGAATTGGCCTGTCATGTTTCTATTTTCCCCTTTCTTTTTTTTTTTTTTAATTGTGTATATTTGGCCTCAGAATCTTTCCCCTATCTGCTGCCCTCCACAGTACAGCAGTCAGTCCGTTACTGTAAGAGGAGGTGGCATAGTAACATTTACACGTGTAGGGTTTAGTAGAGGTTTACAATGGACGTTAGGGGGTGAGATGTGCGGCAGCTGTAGGGTAGAGTAGACGTTTCTTAGAACATCGCTGAAAGATCGATTCAAAGGCAATACGGGGTACTCTGTCCACTAATACTGTCGCTCGTTTAGTTCCGTCAGGATCTACTAAGTCCCTGGTTTATCCTATTGTTAGTTCATGTCGAATGGACAGGTCTATGGTGAACTGACTTTATTGTCCTTCTGTTGCTGGATTGATTAGATGATGCGGACATTTTGTGTGTTAGGGGATAGGCGTGGTCGCGCCCTTGAAATGGAGGGAAGCCACCGTCTAAGGAGGATGGGGGCGGTGTTGGGAAAGATTACTCTGAGGTGACTGCTTGCTATACTGTTGGTTAAAAGCCAGGGGGAGCTAGCTATTATTTGGGCAAAGGATATGAGAAAAGATTCTCTAACCCCCAGATATGCAGTACATCTGCTATTTATTCTTTGAGCCCATTCATCAGTAGTCTAAGCAGAGTCTTGGGTAGATGAGAGTATCTAATCTTAATTCAAACATTAATCCCCCAAACATTTACACATTACCTCTACCAGTACACGAACGGGAAAAACAGTGGAGTTTGCTGTCTGCTAATTCTTACTGGTGTCTTTAGCTTTCAGATGCATAAAGTTTCTTTACTGAAAAGCGGTATCATGCTAGTGAAGTATGAGTAGATCCTCCGATAGTGTAGGGGCCATTCGGTCCGTTCTTGGGGGCCCAGTGCGAGATCGGGGATGGTTCTCTTCTATGGTCTAAAGAATGGGCAATGAGCATCAGGCATGAAGAAAGTATCTATCATCGGACGGGGAAAGATGGTGAAGCCTGCTTTCGGCTGGGTTCTAATGGGGTCTGTAGCTTTCGGATGTATTATGTTCTTTTGCTGAGATTCTGTTTTGTGCTGTTGAGGTATGTGTGGGACCGTTGTCGGTGGGTGTGCGGTTTGGTTTTTCCAGGGGAGCCCAGTTGTTGTTCGGGGAGAGGTTTCGTTAGGTGGTTAGTGACTGTGATTAGAGCATCAGCTAACTCTTCTTGCTGAGTGTTGAACATGAGGCAACGCTAATGCGCTATATTTGCAGTATGAAGGCATCATACATGGAAACTATCTGCTATCCGGGACGTACTTCAGTAACTGGGACTGGCAGGAACATAACTGTTTCTATGCATTAGGAGGCGAATTAACAGTGATGCCCAACCTGACAACTTGAGAATCTAAGAAAGTGTTTAACATTAGACACCGTTGTAATCTCTGCGGGCTCTCCGATTTCTCGGTGAGAGCATGGGTCCGTGACCGCGCTGCATACCCTGAGATGTGGCATACGATCTGGTGCTTGACGGGGATCTTCTCCTGCGGTGGTGGGAATCTTGTGCTTCCATCGGTTCTTCCCGGGGCGAGTGTTTCTCGCTAGCGTGATGGCAGAATTCCGCATACCAAGTCGGAACGTCCACTAGTGGTATGACCAGGCTGTCGCAGAAGTATGGTAGGTCTTCTGGCACTTTGAGAGAAACCGTACGGCCTAGGTGCGTGGCCGATAGGCAGAACGGGAACTTCCACCTGTAGACGATCCCGTGAGTGCGTAGAACATCTAGCAGAGGTTTCAACCCCCTGCGATGTTGTAAAGTGATGCCGGAGAGATCTTGAAAGATCTGAAGATGCGCGCCCTTATACTCTAATGGCTGTTTGTTCCTTGCCTGCTTCGGGATGTCTTCTTTCAGCCTGTAATCCACTAAACAGCAGATAACGTCTCTTGGCGGATCGGTGTCTCTGCCTTTTGGGCGCAAAGCTCTGTGGATCCTTTCCATTGCAATTTTGGTCTGAGGTGGTCTGTCAATTAGGCTGTTGAACAAATCAGTTACAGCAGGGGATAGTTGCTCCGAGTCAATGGCTTCTGGTAGGCCTCGGATTCTGAGATTGTGACGGCGTCCACGGTTGTCAAGGTCCTCGATGCGGCGTTGTGCCTCCCTGAGTTGCATTGTATGGGTATCAATCTTCCTTGTGGCTTTACGGAGGACAGTGTCATGTTTTGCCGTGACTTTTTCTACTTCCAAGACTCTGTCATTTAAGGTATGTATGTCCACCCTGAGCTCCGCAATGGCGGCTGACAGGGTATCTTTAATGTCGTTGGCAATAGCCCGCAAATCATGTATGTTAAGGCCGGGAGGTTGAGGGGTATCTGTCAACCCCGATGGCATGTGCTGTGAGAGTTGGGGAGATATTACGAGGTGCGGTTCCGCGTCTTGTGAGGAGCTGACGGGACGACGCCATATTGCTCCTCTGCGTCCTGAACATTTCAGGAATGTTTTGGCTTTGGTTCCCCGGATTTTCGCGTGGCGAGCGGGACCTTGAGGCCGAGGTATGACGGGAAGCCGTTCCCATTGTGTCCGATCGAAAGAAGCGGTATTTAGGGATGCAACGGCGGGAGCTGTTCTTTCAGGCAGCCATCTCCTAGCTCATCCAGGCCACGCCCCCGGGTTAGACAAAGTTAATACCCGTTCCTCCAGCCTGGTGTATCCTTGCTGCAGATTCTTGACGGCTTCAGTCAATCCTGCCAGGTGTGCACATAGTTCCTCCATGGGAGAGGTTCCCTGCTCAGGCTCAGACATGGCTGTCTGCTAATGTCACGTACCTGGTAGGTTTTGAGCCTGAAGTGCAGAGAGAGACCTCCCCTACAGCTCCCACTCTCGTTCCTCTGGAATGGAGACAGAGGACACAGGAGTGAGGGGTGGTATGGGTGCCTGGCAGGATCAACAGTCACCAGAACTTCAGGAGTGGTGGAAACCTCTGGAACCAGGAACTGAAGAGGAGACTGGAGACTGGAATGCAAACTGAACCAGGAACCACGACAAGTAAGTAGACAGGAACTGGAGTGCAGGGCTGGAACCAGGAACAAGCAGCAGGTAACAGACTGGATACTGGAGCGCTGGACTGGAACCAGGAACAAGTAGCAGGTAACAGACTGGATGCTGGAGCGCTGGACTGGAACCAAGAACAAGCAGCAGGTAATAGACTGGATACTGGAGCGATGGACTGGAACCAGGAACAAGCAGCAGGTGACAGACTGGATACTGGAGCGCTGAACTGGAACCAGGAACAAGCAGCAGGTAACAGACTGGATACTGGAGCGCTGGACTGGAACCAGGAACAAGCAGCAGGTAACAGACTGGACACTGGAGCGCTGGACTGGAACCAGGAACAAGCAGCAGGTAACAGACTGGATACTGGTATCAAGCAAAGGAATGGTCAAACAGGCCGGTGGTCGGTATTGGGCGGACAGTAGAGGTACCAGGGATAACACAGGAGAATGGTCAAGCAAGCCAAGGAGGTCAGGAGCAGGCAGATAGCTGGATAGTCACAACAGGAAGCCGGGTCAGATAACAGAAGGATTCAGATCAGATCAGGTTTGGCACACAGAGCGCTGTAGAGCAGACAGCGGGGATTGAGTGTGACAGGCAGGTTTAAATAGCCCGCCTGACGCCAGCGGGAGCGCGTGCAGCGGGAGTGACAGCACCTGTGAACGCACGCATGCGCGGTAGAGCCCGTGGCCGTGTTCCAGTGCGCCGATTACTGGCAGGATCTTCATGACACGGTAGCACTCATGCAGCCCCAGACCATGACACTCCAACCACCATGCTTGACTGTAGGCAAGACACACTTGTCTTTGTACTCTTCATCTGGTTGCTGCCACACACACTTGCACCATCTGAACCAAATAAGTTTATCTTGGTCTCATCAGACAACAGGACATGGTTTTGTTGCCAGCGGTTTAGACATTAATGGCTGTGTGTTGAGTTATTTTGCGGGGACAGCAAATTTACACTGTTATACAAGCTGTACACTCACTACTTTACATTGTAGCAAAGTGTAATTTCTTCAGTATTGTCACATGAAAAGATATAATAAAGTATTTACAAAAATGTGAGGGGTGTACTCACTTTTGTGAGATACTGTATTTTGCAAAGCAAAATTAACTAATTTTGCTCATGCCTACTCCCCCACCAACTTTGGAATGAAAAAAATCAAACAGAGATCACTTTCCATGTGACCATTACCCCTGAAACTGGCATCTCTGCTCTAATGCCCCGTACACACGGTCAGATTTTCCAATGGATAATGTCCAATCGGAGCGTGTTGTCGGAAATTCCGACCGTGTGTGGGCTCCATCGGACATTTTCCATCAGATTTTCCGACACACAAAGTTGGAGAGCAGGAGATAAAATTTTCCGACAACAAAATCCGATCGCGTCAATTCCGACCGTGTGTGGCCTGTTCCGACGCACAAAGTGCCACGCATGCTCAGAAGAAATTCCAAGAACAGAAAAGTTCTGGTAAACTTAGCGTTCGCAATGGATACAGCACTTTCGTCACGCTGCAATGTTAAAAATGGTTTAATACAGCGCACTCTCTCCTTCTTTATAATGTGACAAGAATTAAGTCGTTTTGCTGCTCATATTCACACACACTTCTCACAAAGTTTTATTTGTGTTTTTTTATTGGTATTCCCTGAATATATTGTTATTAGTTGTCACATCTGACCTAATTTTTTTTTTTTTAGTTACATTTTTTTGGGATTTTAAGCCTTTTTTTGTTTTTTTAAAATGTTTGTATTTTTTCAAAGGCTGATCTTTGTTCAATGTTATTTTTATTTTTACTCCAGAATATTTTTGGGTGTGTTTTGTGTGTCAAGTTACCCCAACACCATTGATATCTTTTATTATTATTTAATCTCAAGGAGATTGTTTGTTGTTGGTGTCCCTTGTTCATTTCACATTGTATATTTGAAATGTACCTGAATCCTCACAAACAAACTGTCATTTTTGAAGTAAAACACATAGGAGAGTATAATTCAAAACAAAAATCCTTTATTAAGGGATCAGAACCAAACAAAGAGGAAGGCAACACTGGATCAACATGAGAAATTAGCGAAGCCTGGGACCCCCACGGCAGACATCAATTCTTGAACATCAAAATTGGTGGCCTGAGGAGTCCATATGTAAGGGAGGGCAGTCTGGTCCAGAATTCACAGAGATCCGGAAAGCAGCAGATGACATCTGTGTCCCCAGGCTGTGGTACCACAAGAGGCTGCATTTTTTGGCCGACCAGACTGGATCCAGGGTCCTCACTTTCTGGTCTTCCTTTCACGCTTCCTTCCGGGCTGTGGCTGTGCAGTTGGAGATGTGGCAGGAGGAGGAGTAGGACCTGGAGGAGGACTGGGAGGACCTGGAGGAGGAGGAGGAGGACCATCGCAAAGGTGTGTCTGAGCTGTAATTTGGCCCCTCATACCTTTCTTAAGAGCCTCCGATATGAGGGACTCACACATGACTTGTTGGCCCTCCTCCATCCTCTGCAATTTATATGCAATGACGGCAGCAATGTCCTCCTCCACGGTCTGTCCTGCTCCCAGGACCTCTGTAGCCCTCAAAAAGAGTCCTCTGGTAGCCTCCTCTAGGGCACTCCTCCTGCCACTTTCTCTTTCCAGGGGGAGTGGAGGGACCGGCATATCAGCCAGCCGGCTCGGCCACCTCCTAGCTGAGACTTCCCTGTGTATGAAAAAGGGACATGGTTGTAATGTTTTGCATCATCAATCACAATCCTAAATTAGTACTCCCAACTAACATCTGGTTAACATCATTGATTGTACAAGCAGAAATATTTAGAGGAATGCTATACCTGGCTCAATCTGGGCTCCTCCTTGTGTTGTTGCCTGGAAGGCCCAGGTTGGGCATCAGAAACCTCAGCCAGGGGGGAAGGAAGCGTGGAAGGAAGACTTGAGAGGGATGGCCTGGGTTCAGTCTGGCCTGCCAGAAAATGCAGCCTGTCGTAGTACAACATCCTGGGGACATAGATGTCATCTGCTGCTCCGGATCTCTGTGAATCCAGGACTTTCTTGCACTCCCTTAGATATCAAATATCTGTGTGCTAATTATACTATTTTTGTTTTACATAGGGGAGAAAAGACTCGGAGGACACCCCTCATCCGAGGAGACCACAGACCCCCCACCTATGGAAGAAGGTGAAATACCCCCAACCCAAGAAGAGCAGGAGGAAGAAGAAGATGTGGTGGAGATTGGCACCACAACAGGCGAGTGTCTGCGACCACAGACTCAGGTAAAAGAGATGGATGGTGGCAGATTTTTTAAACCTGTTTTTGTTTTGTTTCTCTCTTTTTAGGTGATCGTGATCCAGATCCTTTCACATCAGAAAGTGCCCAGATCCTAATCGGGGAGATCATGGGGTGTAATGTAGAACTGCAAAACATACAGCAAAAAATCAATGATGTGATTAAAAAAAATAACAACATCATTGATGTTTTGGGGCGAATTTAAAACCCTACAAAATCACTTTTTGGATTGTGGTCCAATCTTTTAAAACTTTTTGCAATGTTTTGAAAAGCCATATTTGGAGGATGCACACAGTGTGCCAACATGTGCTATCTGCCATCACGGGAGATCAATGGACGCGTTTTGGGGGTGCAACCCCTTCCTCAATTATAAAGTAGCGTTGAGGAAGGGCTTGCTCCCCCAAAACACGTCCCTTGATCCCCCCTGATGGCAGCTAGCAGATGTTGACATTCGTAAATTGCTGTGCATCTTCCAAATTTGGCTTTTCCAGGGGTGATTTCCCCCCCATCTGAACGCTATATCAAACCCAGTTCCTAAATACTGATGTCTGATATAGCCTTCAGGTTTTACCTAATGTGAACTTTGTAAGTTCAAGTTTTTTGGCTTTCTTGTTGGTTTTACACAGGCCTGTTTTATCTTAAATGGACATTTCGATTTTTGATAATGCTACTCCAAAAATGGTTATACAACAAACATGTTGGTTTGTTTTAAAAACCTTTGGTAAATGCACATGTGATTGTGCAGGTATAAAAAAGTTGGTTACTCAAGAATGTGTGGATTATTGTCTCAACACTACAACACTTTTGGGGTGACGTAATTGCTGTTTTCAGTAAAAATGGGGGTTATTTCCTAAGGGCAAATCCTCTTTGCACTACAAGTGCAGTTTCAGTGCAGTTGCAAGTGCACTTGTAGTGAAATGTGTTTTTGCATTTAGGAAATAACAGCCAACAGTGCTTTGTATAATAAGGTTACACAATCACGACATTTTCTGGACTCAACACATTTCTGTCAGGGTCAGCTAAAACAAACACAAGCAGTAAATGTCCACAAAGAATTTCTTTTTTTATTATAAAAAGGCTTCACAGATTGTCTGGCATATTGATAGTCCCCCTACCCGCAAAGAACTCCAGGTAGCGTAACCGGACATCACGGGCACACAGGGAGGGCAAGCCAGGACGGCCACTTTCAAGCGCCGTCAGTGTGGTTTGATGTATGATTCCGGCCTCAGGCCCAACTGAGCCAGCATAGTTGGCCGAATGTTTCCTTAAAAAGTTATGGAGAACACAGCACGCAAGTATAATATGGTTCAGTTTATACTCCGCCATATGGATGGATGTCATAAATAGGCGGAACCGGCTGGCCAGGATTCCAAATGTGTTCTCCACCACTCTTCGGGCTCTGGTCAGCCGGTAATTAAAAACCTGTTCCGGGGTGAGGGTCCTCATTGGGAATGGCCGCATCAGGTGGTCCCCCAGCGCAAACGCTTCATCAGCAACTAACACAAATGGGAGTCCTTCCACATTGTCCTCTGGAGCTGGCAAGTCCAAGCTGCCATTCTGGAGACGCCTGTAGAACTCCGTCTGGGCGATGACTCCACCATCGGACATCCGGCCATTCTTCCCCACGTCCACATACAAGAAGTTGTAATTAGCCAACACCACCGCCAACATCACTATACTATTGAACCTCTTGTAATTATAATAGTATGACCCCGAGTTGGGTGGTGGGACGATGTGGACGTGTTTCCCATCAATTGCCCCTCCGCAGTTAGGAAAGTCCCACCGCTCGGCAAAGTGGGAGGCCACAGTCTGCCATTCCTGTGGCGTGGAAGGAAACTGTTGAGGAAAAAACAATAAACATTACTATTTTTACTCTGAAACATGGCAAGCAGATTAGACACAAACATTATGGGGCAACCTCCAGATAGCATTTATTAAGGGGAATTTAACAACGCCAAAGTATAAGGTACACCTATCATATTCCCCCTCCCCCCCCCTCTCATGGGCCATTTCTAACATTATAGGGGGTGTGTGGAAATCTTGGACAGGTAACCCTCTTCACTTCATTAAGAGATGAATGCCTAAATATTGGGTATTACTTTGAACAGACCCTCCTTAGTTACACTATTGGCAGCCCACTGGACAGGTAAGAAGTGTCATAATACAAAGATATAAATACACATTGTACACATTTGAGGACATTTGGACACTCTGCTATTACCTATCAAGATAATAATAGGATCCCAAAACTTTAAACAGCACTACATGCTTTGGGGAATTCATCCATAAATCTGACCACAAAAGAGATGGGTATAGTGTGTATGTTTGGCAAAGTCAGCAGATAGATGATTGAGGATAGATAGAGAACTGGGATCAGCTGACTTAGCAGTTGGGGGAGGGAGGGTTACTAAAAATTATTTGGGGACACCACAAAAAAAAAAAGCCTCTGGCACTCTGCCTGAATTTAAATCAAAAATAACATTTCCAAACATTTTAGGGGGTGTTTGGGGTAAAGCACTACTATGGAGCTGATAAAATACATTGTTAAGTGACTACATGAGGTGAATATAGGGCCAGGAGACACCATGCTGGGGAGGTTATTGAAGGGCAAATATGTATGAAGGACCTAAAATAATAATTACAGAAAAATCCAGCATGCATGAGAACAAAGGGGACATTCACAGCATATTACAATCATGGTAATTAGGGAATGAGGAAAGAAATACAATATATTAGCAAACATTCAATACAATAAAATGTGATATAAAAGGATAAAAATCCTACCTTCATATACTCCTTCTGCAGGACCTGGATGATGGCAGAACAGGTCTCTGGGATAATGATCCCCAGAGCCTGGGGGGAGATGCCTGTCGAGAACTTAAAGTCCTGCAGGCTTTTCCCTGTCGCCAAATACCGCAGGGTAGCGACCAGCCTCTGCTCCGGAGTGATGGCTTGCCTCATGCAGGTATCCTGCCTGCTAATATAGGGGGTCAGCGAAGCCAACAGACGGTGAAACACGGGGTCCGTCATCCTGAGAAAGTTCCTGAAATCATCAGACTTATTCTCACGGATCTCACGGAGCAAAGGCATATGACAGAACTGGTCACGCTGAAGCAACCAATTCTTGGTCCATGAACTCCTCCCCACCCTGTTCATGGACTGGACTTGTGTCAAGGTCAGGACCCCAACACCAAGCCCCTGCACAGCACTAACTCTACGAGGAGTACGCATACGAAACATGGCTAGAAAACGGTCGGCTGCTCAGAACGAAGTAACAGAACGCACTGAAGAACAGCAAGGCCTGTGAAGAACGACCAGAAAAACAGTAACGAACGAACAAGAATACAATGACTACTTAAAGTTACGCGGAACTTGCTGCACGCACTGAAGAGCAGATACAAACCCACAAGCACAAACTGAACAGCAGAAAACGATCTGAAAGCCACGAGTCTGAAAAAGTGCGAATCGTCTCTCACCAAACTTTTACTAACACGAGATTAGCAAAAGGAGCCCAAAGGGTGCCGCACTTGGTTCTGAACCGGCCTTTTCTAGTCTCGTCCTACGTGGTGTACGTGACCGCGTGGTTGGCGATCGGAAATTCCGACAACTTTGTGCGACCGTGTGTAGACAAAACAAGTTTGAGCCAACATCCGTCGGAAAAAATCCTAGGATTTTGTTGTCGGAATGTCCGAACAAAGTCTGACCGCGTGTACGCCCTATAATAGGTGTCTTATAAGTCTGAGGTAGTAGGGTGAAAACTTGTAACGTGACAATGTACCTGTTTTACAAAGTGCAGCAAAAACAATTGAGTACTGTCCGTGGTACTTTTTCTATTTGCACTAACATTCACATTTCCAGGGCAAAGTACAGAGAATGTAGAGGACGTAAAGTACAAGTTTTTGCCTCCCCTGAGGGCCCTCCTAGAGGCTACTAGTGCTTATTGTGACAGTTAAAATGACATGAATATCAAGTTGTTTACAAGATGGCTCACCATGTAGCTTCACAGGTCGCACATAACTAAGCATGACTTTGACCTATTACACATTTCTTAACAAATTAGGCTTTGCAGTCATAAAACCTCGAAAATGCCATTCCCTCCTATAACTCCCTTTCTTCTACTCATTAAAGAATACTAAAGGCAAAACTTTTTTAGTTTTGGATAAAGCGGAGGGGTAATAGAATGCCTGTCAGGTTTTTATTTCTTATTGCTTGAGGGGAAATCTTCCAATGACATTAGTTCTGGTAGACCTGGTGACAACCAAGGATTCCCTCATTTTCCAGGGATTTCCTTTCACTTACTGTTTTGGCTATGGGACAGAAGTGAAGAAAAATCTCCCCCATGGGACATAGCTGACAAGAAAAAAAAAAACTGACAGGGGTATAACCCTCCCTCATTATAAGCTTTGCCTTTAGTTTTAAAAGAATGCTTCTGTGTTATCAATAATGAAAAAAGTGCGTTGTTTAAAGGCATTGAGGACCAAGTCACACATATGTATTGTGCTGTGATGCATTGTGGTACGTTATGTGCTTTAGTGCAGTGCAATTCATTTTAAACGGCACCAAGATGCATTAAGGCAATGCAATTTTGACATATACAGTACATGTGGTGCATTACAACAGAAAAAATGCTGCATGTACATTTTATGTTTTCATTTCTGTGTGTTGGCCATCCTTTCAAAACGAATGGGTTGCCTTATTACAACACACAAAAATGTGTGACACAATCCGCACTAATGAAGGTGGTTTACACAATGCACAAGAATTTGAATGAGCCCTTAACATTTAGAAAATAAATTATCACTGGAATAATAGCTAATATAAAAGACACATACGGTACATAAAAATGTGACTCTTTGCAGAAAAAGAGAAACCTTTACACATCAATTATATACGGTACATTGCAAGCATTTTAGAAAATATCCCTGCAGACCCTTATCTGTGGATACAAACACATACATTCTAGACTCTTTCTTTCATGAGTTCTAAGCGAAGAAGCCTGCCTGCTATAGTCACATGATCATCATTGGTGGTGCCATGACTTAAAGTGGTTGTAAAACCTCTGAAATGAAAAATGAACAGAGCATAGCCTTCTACAGTGTGTACTTGCTTCAATCTAGAGCACCTAGTGGGATTTCTGTCTGCTCTCTGCATGAGTCACTTCTGACAGGTTATGCGACACAAGACTCTCGAGGGACTGCCCCACCCCACCACAGCTGTCAATGTTTCCTATGAGGCTGTGTCCATTCCCTCCCCTCAGGTCTCAGATTACACTCAGCTCCCCGCTACGTGTGACATCAGATCCAGACACCCTGCCTTCTAGACCTGTGTATTTTAGAAGGCTGTAAAGGTGTGAGGGCTGCAGGTGAACAGCTACAATTTATGTAGGAGGATTTGTTTAATATATGTGCAACACTTGAGGCTAGTTAATTCACTGGGTATATGTAAGGTTTTATTATCACTTTAAAGAAAGTGAAAGTGAAATGCATTATTTTGTAATGCTTCAGGCAGTGAACTGTGTTGGATCGTGTGGATCACAGCTTCGGAAGTCTATGAATACTATATTCTTAACAGTTAACTTTAACCTTAACAGCTATCAGGTAGGAGGACTCAGATAAGTTTGGAAATACAATTGGTTTTATTTAAAGTGGTAATACACAGCCATGACGGGGAGCTTCAGAGGCAACTTAAGCTTAGTAGCACTACACAGGAATAAAGTTTATAGGAAACGTAAAGATACTTGCATTGAGTGGATTCCTGGAGATGGGGTCACCCAGTGGCTTCTTGAGAGATGTACTGGTCTCCTATGTGGAAAAGAAACAGGTAAAGTTTTCTTCGGGCAAAGTAAGTAGAATGTGGGTAGGGCAGAGGAGAGTCTCTGACTACTAGAGAGGAAGGGGCTCTGTCCGGCCCAATAAGTGGAAGTTGGAGGGGCTCTGTCCGGCCCAAAAGTGAGGTGGAAGACGGGGCTCTATCCAGCCCAAAAGTTAGGTGATAGTCGGGGCTCTGACCGGCCCAAAAGAGAGATGATAGTCGGGGCTCTGACCTGCCCAATGGAGAGAGATGACGGCAGTCTTCTGTTGGAGATCTTTGCCTAGCATCAGGTTCTTAGCACAAACGTCAAGCAAACGGTGTCGGCTGTTTAAGTAGGGACAAGAGGAGGAGCCAGGTGATGTCGTTGTGATGTCATCAATCTGCGACGGAGTTTGTGGAGATATCAGAGCTCCCAGTGGAAAGATAAGAATATTGCAGGAGAAATGTCGGAGCCTCCAGTGGAGGGATAAAGACATTACAGGAGAAATGTCGGAGCCTCCAGTGGAGGGATAAAGACATTACAGGAGAGATGTCGAAGCCTCCAGTGGAGGGATAAGGACATTACATATTGTTTTAGAGCCCATTCACACTTCTTTGTTCCTGTTCATTGTATTGACATACATTGTTTCATTTGTTAACATGCGTTATGTTAAAGCAACCCATTCATTTTGAATTTGCTCCCAACATACAAGAATGGACCAAAAAACAGACCAGAAACATTGGTCTGATGCAGCACACCACAATTAATGGTCATGTGTTAATATGAGTTGTAGTGTGCAGTAGTGCATGCACATTGATTTGAAATGAATGGCACGCAGCATACTAATGCATGTAATGTGCTTTAAGGCACCACATGAGACCAAGACCCTGAAACCTCGAGCTGCAGCACGGTGGTCAAAACCATACATCGGTTTAACAGAACAGGGTCCACTCAGAACAGGCCTCTCCATGGTCAACCAAAGAAGTTGAGTGCACGTGCTCAGCGTCATATCCAGAGGTTGTCTTTGGGGAATAGACGTATGAGTGCTGCCAGAATTGCTGCAGACGTTGAAGGGGTGGTGGGGGTCAGCCTGTCAGTGCTCAGACCATATGCCGCACACTGCATCAAAGTGGTCTGCATGGCTGTCATCCCAGAAGGAAGCCTCTTCTAAAGATGAAGCACATGAAAGCCCGCAAACAATTTGCTGAAGACAAGCAGACTAAGGACATGGATTACTGGAACCATGTCCTGTGGTTTGATGAGACCAAGATAAACTTATTTGGTTCAGATGGTGTCAAGCATGTGTCACGGCAACCAGGTGAGGAGTGCAAAGACAAGTGTGTCTTGCATGGTGTTGGGAGTATCATGGTCTGGGGCTGCATGAGTGCTGCCGGCACTCATTGAGGGAACCATAAATGCCAACATGTACTGTGACATACTGAAGCAGAACATGATCCCCTCCCTACGGAGACTGGGCCACAGGGCAGTATTCCAACATGATAAATTAAATGGGGGTTGGTGCTGCGCTGTTAACAACAATGAGAAAAAATGTGCTGCTAAAGGTAGCAGTACACATGCAAACAAATAGAAATAAATGATGTATTTCTATTTATTTTGCATGTGTACTGCTACCTTTAGCAGTACATTTTTTTCTCATTGTTGTTAACAACGCAGCACCAACCCCCATTTAATTTATTCTTTGTATGGGTATGGATTGACCCCTATTCGGTGCCTGCAGCAGTTTTATTTTGATCCTCCCGTACATGGTAGTGCAGGAATAAATTTATACCCGATTAGTATTCCAACATGATAATGACCCCAAACTAAGGTTGCCACCTCATCCCTTTAAAACCGAACACATATTAATCACACAGGATGGCTGTTTAAGGTGGTAATTGAACTCACTTGGTGCTTTATCTGCATTAAATTAGCCTCAGAACCTGTGTAATTCATATGTGTTCGGGTTTAAAGGGATGAGGTGGCAACCCTACCCCAAACACACCTCTAAGATGACCACTGGCCAAGCATGTCTGCAGACCTAAACCCTATTGAGCATCTGTGGGGCATCCTCAAACGGAAGGTGGAGGAGCGCAAGGTCTCTAACATACACCAGCTCCATGATGTCGTCATGGAGGAGTGGAAGAGGACTCCAGTGGAAACCTGTGAAGCTCTGGGGAAACTCCATGCCCAAGAAGGCTAAGGCAATTCTGGAAAATAATGGTGGCCACATAAAATATTGACACTTTGGTCCCAATTTGGACATTTTTACTTAGGGATGTACTCACTTTTGTTGCCAGCGGTTCAGACATTAATGGCTGTGTGTTGAGTTATTTTGAGGGGACAGCAAATTTACACTGTTATACAAGCTGTAGTGTCATTTCTTTAGTGTTGTCACATGAAAAGATATAATAAAATATTTACAAAAATGTGAACTTTTGTGAGATACTGTAGCATCTTTTTCTACTGACTGACTAAAATACTGACGGTTGGCAACACTGGTCACCGCTGATATCCACCACTCCATAGGAGTGAATGCAGGGTCCTTCTGAAAAACTGACAAGTGGACCTGATCGGACCCAGTGTTGCCAACCGTCAGTATTTTTACTGGCAGCCAGTAAAAAACAGACAATTTTCTCCTGCCAGTAAATACCAGTAAAAGGAAAAAGTTGCCAGTAAAAAATATGGCTGTGATGTTCGGCCTGGTCCAGAGCCGGTCGAGACCATCCAAGTGCCTGCTACAGTGTGTTTGGGCAGCTCTGGTGGAGGTGTTGCCCGGGCATGTCGTGTGATGTCATGGTGCAAGGGAGCAAAGCAGAGCGGCCAGAGCCTCGTGTGTGGGTCCGCAGGACAGGAGCAGGGCAGGTCAGGAGTGGGACTGTCAGTGCTGTTTAGACTGGAGTGGACTGAAAAGACCACCTGGCTTGGAGAGAGACTGTCACTGTGACTCAGGAGGGGCACATGTCGTGCCAGTGAAAAGTCAGCATCATCTGTGCTGCTGCACACTTCTGTCTTACTATATCGAAAATAAAAAAGAAATATGTTTTTTTGCCCTAATATCTACCTTAAATCCCATTGCTAATTGCATATTGTACTTGTTTGTAGCCTAAATACTAAAATTTGCACGTAAAACTGTAATTTTGTACTTTTTGGAAATGCCAGTAAAAACTTGGCTGTGCCAGGAAATTTTGGGTGTCGAGTCAGTAAATTTCAATCTGGTAGGTTGGCAAAACTGATCGGACCGTGCATGTGAAAGGGCCCTTAGGATACATTTAGCAAAGAGAGCCCAGGTGCGATCACCGCAGGTAATCATTGGCTATGTGAACAGCTTTGAATAGCTGGTGCAACTTGCTGCTTTCAGCTATGAAACCCAGCAGTAGGAATCAGTAGGTTCCTGCCACTCGGATTTGCACTATGGCAAAATGCCCATGCAAATGTACCCATTTTTGGTTTAGTTCCACTTTAAAGGTGGCTTTATTGGTATGGCACAGCTGCAGTTTATTCTTGTCACACCCTCTATTTCTAAAGTCTCACAGACATAATCTCATATACTTGTGAACTTACTGTAGCCCACTGCATGCTTTTAGGGCCAGTTCACACCAGAACGTGCTGCGGGGAAACCCACGTTCCATGTGTGATTCCTGCACCACGTTCAAAATGCACTGCAGTTGCGATCTGCAGCGGGTGTCAATATTAAGTTAAGGACACCCCCAAAAGCAGGTTGCAAATGCATGGTGAGTGTTTGCCCTCACCAGATCCCATAGTACAGAAGCACCATGCGATGCAGTTGTAGTGGGTTTACAAAAGTAGTGCAGGCAAAATGAATGCCTGAAATTGCACTGCATACAACTGCCTGTAAATCGCACAGGAACACACAGTGTGCTCCTGTGCGATGCCTCGTATGAACCAGTTCTCAATGACCTGGGCAACCTACTCTAACTTCCCTTTAATTTGTATGCACCTTGTCACCATGGTATTAAAGGCTTATATCATGGCCTGCATATATGAGGCATTAATACTACAACATCAGAAAGTTGAAGGTAAACCATTTTAATTCAAAGCTAGACACATACATGTCAATTTTCTGTCAATTTCAACTACTTTAGATTCACCAGGAATCACAAATTTGATAAAAAGTAATTCCCAGAAACTAAATAAACTAAGCACCTAAGAGTTTGATCGACAACCAGAAGTCAGTCAAATTGAAGTCAAAAATGGGCAAAAAATTCACACCTTAAAAATACAGTCTACCTCCCTCCTTCCCCAACTCCTTGACACAGGCTTTGATGCTAGAGTGCTTTCTGACCACTCCCAATACTGGATCACATTGCGACTGCCAGCACCCCCTGCGGTCCGGATCTGGAGGCTGAACCCGTTTTGGCTCACTACCCTGTCTGGCCTGGACATTGTCCAGGTGGAGTGGGAACACTTCCACACAAACGAGGCTTCTGCTCCGGTCGCTTCCGAGTAGGAGGCCCTAAAATTGCATGCCCGTATGATCCTCTCTATACTCATTAATAGACACAAGGCCTCCTCTAAATTACTGCTTCGCCAGGCGGAGGAACGCTTACACACCTTAGAACAGGATTTCCAGACTGACCCAACAGCTGCCAACGCCTCCCTTGTGCGAATGCAGACTAGGCTCACAGACCAACTACATCTCGAGAAAGACAAGCAGGGCATCTTCTTTACCAAACAACGAATATTCGAACATGGCGAACGAGCTGACAAGTTCCTAGCCTATATGGCTCACTTGGACCACAAACCCTCAGTAGTGGTCTCACTCCAATCAACATCTGGGACCATGATTATAGACCCTGACCAAATGGCCGAGGAGTTCAGGACCTTCTATTCTGACCTGTACTCCTCTACCACTCATTATTCCCAGGACGAACTGTCAACATTCCTACAAACCATCACTTTCCCCACACTTACTCCATCCCAGGTCGATCAACTCGAAGCGCCTATAACCACTGAATGTATAGCGGAGGCTCTGGCGGTTTGGATGGGCTCCCGCTAGAGTTCTACAAGCAATTCGGCGAGACCCTCATCCCTAAACGCTGCAAACTTTACACTCACATATTCGACACAAAAGCACTTCTGACATCTATGAATGAAGCCCTGATTGTCCTCACACCCAAGCCAGGCAAAGACCCACTGTTCCCTGAATCATATAGGCCCATTTCTCTCCTCCAATTGGATGTAAAAATACTAGCTAAAATACTTGCTCTACACCTTAACAAAGTAATCTCCAGTTTAATACACCCCGATCAGACCGGGTTCATGCCAGGAAAAAATACTGCCTTTAACCTCAGACGGCTCCACATGAACCTCCAATCCCAGCATACAGATGTAGGCTCCAGAGTGGTGGTCAGTCTAGATGCCGCCAAGGCGTTCGACTCTTGTGGGAATGCCTCCATAGGTTCGGATTTGGCCCAAAGTATAATAAATGGCTTCAGCTACTCTACCAAGCCCCCACGGCACACATTTAGGTAAATGGCAGAATCTCCTCCTAGTTCCCACTGTCCCGCAGTATGCGCCAGGGCTGCCCCATCTCACCTCTACTGTATGCTCTGGCTGTTGAGCCCTTGGCTACGGCCCTCAGAAATCACCCAGGTATTAGGGGCCTCCGTTGCAACCAACTGACAGAGGTGATTAGTCTGTACGCAAATGATATGCTCCTGTACTTGGCTGATGCTGGCCCCTCTCTCCAAACAGCTCTTTAAACCATCATAACCTTTGGGTCTTTTTCAGGGCTTCAAATAAACTGGTCCAAATCCCAAATCCTCCCAATAGACCTGGGCGCCCCCACTGCTGTTCAGGCTGCACTCCCTCTGGTTAGAGCTAGCAGCATTAAATATCTGGACATCCACATCTCCAGATCCCTGCTTGACTACATCACTCTTAATATTGAGCCCCTGTATGCAGTCCTGAAAACCAAAACACAAATATGGTCCCCTCTCCCTCTTGGGGTTATAGGCCGAATAAACTTGGTCAAAATGATTCTCCTTCCCAAGCTTCTATATGTTTTCTGGCATGCCCCACTTAACCTCCCCCCACGCATATTTAAGTCCATGGAATCTATCCTTAATACGTTCGTTTGGGGCTCTTCGCGCCATAAACTGTCGTGGCAAGCTCTGAAATGCCCAACCAGCCTAGGTGGCGCCACACTCCCTGACCTCTCCCTTTACTATAAAGCGTCCCAACTCTCTCACTTTTTTCACTTCAACCACACTGACAGAGAACGCTATTCCACCCTGGTCCACTCACAGGCCCCCGGCCCACTGACCCATCCATTTCAGATTTTGTTTTGTGGTTCTCACAGGTCGCTCCGAACCGGGGACAGAAACTACATGCTATTTCACCACTGTAGGGTCTGGCAGCTTGCCATGCATCTCGGAGAGGCACCCTCCCCTCATTCTCACACACCCCTCTGGGACAAACCACACATGCCCGAGCTGACCTCAATCCCTGACCATTGAATGTGGATTAATAAAGGCGTCATATATCTTTCACATGTCGTAGCCAATGGAATGGTCAAAACCTTCCAAACTCTCAAAGACAATTTTGCCCTGCCCAATCACATGTTTTTCCGCTACCTTCAACTTCGGCACACGCTCAACACACAGTTTAGGGACTCCATCCCAGTTCTTGAAGTCTCATTGCTGGTGGACATTGTAATGGGTAGGGACCCCAAAAAGCTAATCTCTTAAATCTACACGTACCTCCTAACACCTACAGCTACTGCCACTGCTGACCAATTGAAAACCAGATGGGAGTCTGACCTGGACACAGTGTCGGAGGAGGACTGGGAAGAGGCCCTCGCTAACTGCAAATCTGTATCTCTAAAACTTTCTAAACGCCTCACTCATTTATACATTCTTCACAGATCGTACCTAACGTCCTACTGCATATCCAAATACAGACCAGGACATGACCCTAAATGCCCCAGTTGTAGCCACCCTTACTCTGGACTTGCCCGTCTATACAGGGATTCTGGACCCAAGTGGTTCAGTTCCTTCATGACCGTATGGGCTCCCCACTGTCCCTTTGCCCCCGCCAGTATGTGTTGGGACTCCTCTCACTCTCTGTAGGGGAGAAGTACCTCAATATATTTCTACAGGAAACATTGTTCCTTGCCAGATTACAGATATCCAAGAAGTGGATGAGGGGTCCTCCCCCCACATTACAACAGTGGATCAGAGCGGTTAACAATACCCTCCCGTATAAAAAACTACTTTATATCCACAGGGGCTGCCCCAATAAATATCATAAGCTTTGGGACCGATGGCTGGAAGACACCTCCACTTGTGATGCGGAGGACTAGACATACATCTCTGTGGTAACCTTATTGGCCTCATTCAGGTTCCCCAGCACTCTCCCCCATCACCCCCACAATACTACACTACCTAACAGAAAGTGGTAAGCAAGCTCCCCTACTGATTCATATCATGCTTTTATGTATATCAATTGGATTGATTTGCAATTGTAGTGCCTGTTTCACTGTCTACACGTATGTTCAAATATTTTATATGCTCAATAAACGTTGTTTTGATATAAAAAAAAAATACAGTCTATAGAAAGATCATTAACTGAAAAAGAAATTGTCACAGCAATTTAATCGAAGGTGGTTGGATTTTTCAACCAAGTCAATGAGGACAATTTCAATCCCATAGACTGAAAGCACCATTTCCTGACACATCATGGCAGCACACATACTGGGTTGTGACTCCGCCTCCACAACCTGATAGGACTGATTAGCTATAAGTTTTTGAAGAGGAGCCCCCTGCTGAATTCTCCTTTTTTTTCCTCACCTGTAAGGACTGACCAAGATAAAGCACGGACCTCTTACCGCTTCGCCCCCAGCTAGGTTCAGCCTCTCCTAGTTGGAAGCCCTGACTGTACAGTCTCTAAATGAGCTTTATGCAGGGACCCCACTCTGATGGTCTCAGGGGGGTTACATTGTCTTTTTACAAGCCTTAAACAGGCTTACCCTACCACGCAGCGGCCTCCATCTTTTACCTCTTATATGTTCTCTCTTTAGAGCCACTTTCAGTTTGATTTTACCTTATTTTTTTTCTCTCTCTCTCCTCACTGCTGAGCCTTTTAGTCCTCCGGCTCCCTTGACCTTCTCAAGATGGCGGCCGTGATCGGCTCGTCGGCGCGGCCGGAAGTGATGCAGGCATCTATCTCCTTTCGCCAGTATCAAAGATGGTGTCAGGTGCCGCGGATCGCTACGGCGCATGCGCGGCGCTTGTGTCACTTCTGCCACCACGGCGGTCTTTTTAAAAAACGATGTTTATGCTGTTTGACTGCATAGGTCATTGGAGTGTATCCAGAACGCTCGCACTCTGCTTTTTTCTACATCTCCTATTGCTGCCACCGCTTCCTGACAACCCTCTGACCTGGTAAGACCTTATCTTCCTTTTCATGGCTCTTTTACTATATACCTGTTAATGCATGATGAATATGCTGTACTGAGCTTCACAGGGTTAACCCTTCCCTTTCCAGATACACTCTATTGCTCATGGAGGCCGCTGCCCCAGCAGACCATCCACAGCCAGTAAGGTAAGAGGCATCATGTTTTGGTAAGTAGCGAAGAGGAGAAAAAGAGAGCCATGCCACTAATATCACTTTATCCTGATAGCCCTGGCAGGTCGTCTAAATCATCTCATTCTAAATGGAGAGAGAGATCCACTTCAAGACATTCACACTCAAGAACTTCCTCCCACCATCACAGTAAAACATCATCCTCCCACCAAACACAGCACGACCACCATATCCAACCTGCAGCTAATTCCTGCTGGATATGCAGAGCACAAGCTCTTCCTAACAAGCTAGCTTGCCAAACATGTGCTGAAGAAGCTACTAGGGAAAAGAAATCGGATGCATTGAAAGTATCGAACATAATCAGAGAGTCTGTAAAAAAATCAATTCAGATATCAGCCACAGAGCCAGTTAGACCAGTTCAAAGCACATCAGCAACAGTAGCCTGTGTACCACAAGAATCAGACGACTCATCAGCCGAAGAAGATTCTCCAGTGTCAATTGGCTTTGATTTTGCTTTAATAGACCCCTTTGCGAGGTCAGTAAAGGAGGCGATTGGTTGGGAGGAACCAAAGGAATCGCCCCGCAAGCTCAGAAAATATTTCCCTAACCTAAAGAGGGATCCAGAGACCTTTTCTTTTATCGATGAACTCGAAGAGTTAATTAAAGACGAGTGGCAAAAACCTGACAAAAAGTCCAGCCTAAATAATAGGATAGCAAAGCTATATCCCTTAAAGGAACCAGCCGTAAACCCTCTCATCACAGCACCTGTAGTAGACGCATCATTAATGCGTCTGGCTAGACATGTGACATTGTCAATAGAGGACGCAGTGACTTTCAGGGATGTCTTAGACCGGAAAATCGACCTTGATCTCAAGAAAGCCTATTCAGCAGCAGGAGGAGCATGGAGTCCAGCTATCACACTAGCAACAGTCGGCAGAGCAATTAGTAGCTGGACCTTTAACATTGAAAAACTACTGTCAGAAGCAGCTGATCAGGAGAGAATCATATCTGCACTACAGGAACTCAGCCTAGCAGGAGACTTCATAGCCGAAGCGTCAGTATATATAATAAGATCGGCAGCAAGGGCGATGCTGTCCTCGGTCATGTCCAGGAGAGCCTTATGGTTAAAGCCGTGGGTAGCAGATACAGCTTCCAAATCGAATTGGTGCAAGATCCCCTATGACCGAACCAACCTGTTCGGCCCCAAGTTAGTCCTAGCCATCTCGAAGGTCACAGGGGGGAAATCAGGCCTTATTCCCTCTGACCGAAGACCGAAACAGCAGAAAGTTCACACTTTTAGATGCAATCTTCCTGAACGAAACCGAGAAGCCAGATCATACAGACCAGGCAAAGAGTTCAAGCGAAATTGGCGTATTACCCAATCATCTTTACTGAGGATACAGAAGCCCAAAGCTCCTAATACAGGGGATCAGCAGAAGTCGTTTTGATGGCACGCCTGCCCAGCCTGTGTTAGTGGGAGCCAGGCTCAGGCTGTTTACACAGGTGTGGGTAGAACATATAAAATAGCTGTGGACAATAGCCACAGTCCGCGAGGGCAACAAATGGAGTTTCAAATACAGAAACCCCAGAGATCACTTCCTGAACACCCGTCTACCATCATCTCTTCCAAAGCGAAAGCTTCTGATCAAATATGTACTAGAGTTACTACAGAAAAACGCGATTTTAGAAGTTCCTCAGCATCAGAAAGGCAAAGGCTTTTATTTCCCCCTTTTTCTTGTCAAAAAAAAACAGGGGACCTGCGTCCGGTTCTAGACCTGAAGAACCTCAACAGGATGATCCTGGTAGAGTCTTTCAAAATGGAGAGTCTTCAATCTATACTACTGGCAATAAATACAAAAGACTGGATGCTATCAATAGATTTATGCGACGCCTATCTCCATATTCCTATACACACAAGTTTTCAAAAATACCTTTGGTTTGCAATCGGATGACGACATTTTCAATTCCGGAGTCTCCCGTTTGGGATATCTACGGCTTCCAGAACGTTCACAAAAATCCTGCTTCCAATCATAGCATATCTGTGAGAGAAGGGACTAAGAGTCCACCACTATCTCGACGATATTCTATTCTTGGCCAACAGCCAACAGTTACTTAGCTGTGTGTTGAGTTATTTTAACATGGGGGGGGACACAACTGAAATCTGGGGGGCACAGCCCACCCCAGCACCCTCCTAGATCCGACCATGTAGAGTCCGGCACCCTTCTAGGAAGGGCGCCTGTAGGTACATGCCTTTAGTGCCTATTGGGAAATCCAGTCCTGGGCGCCTAAATGCTTGTACAATATGCGGCTTTAGGCACATTTTTAAGCAGGTAGAAGAAAAGTTGTTCAGAGGGGCTAAACACCCACGCATAAGGCCTTAATATGACACATGCTCATCCTGGAAAGCATATGACAGTACTAGAAGTTCAAGGTAATCGTTTTATGAATCCTTATAAACCCACAACCCTCTCTACCTTTCTATTATCTATGCTGACACAGAAACCAACATGAGACAGGGGAAAGGTAAAAAGGAGGAATATAAGCAAGGACAAAGATCAGACCTAATTGTAGACCAATATGTATCATTTTAAGATAGCAAAGCTTTAGCCTGTAAGAAGGAAACATGATTATATACTTTTATCTATACCTAAACACAATCAAAATTATCTGTAAATGATATTAGAATATTAAGATAAGATAAAAGGAAGAGCGTGATCTAACTGCAAGAGAGAATGGAGATCACCTTTCATGAAGAATAAAATAATATCCCTCAGGTTGTTCTATGATTGTGCTGCAGCTGATCAGTACTTTAACCCTTTGTCTGCCAGGCCCATCCTTCCATTTTTTACCCCAAGTGGTTTGACCATTAATGCCATTTTTTTTCCATTTTTGTTTTGCCTTTTTTTGTCGCTATGTTTCCAAGACAGAAAAAATAAAGCATTACACCATGACTTTTTTATTGCAAAATTCTTTTTATTGATTATGTATAGAGCAAAAAAGGAACAAAAAACTAAATTGTTCGCCATGCAGCGCGCAACACAAAAATTCAAAGTTACAAAATGCAAACACTTTACAGTAAAGCAAACCCCAAAAGCTTTTCAAAAGTTTCATAAAATCTTACGATTCACACTGCTCTTGTCCAAGCTGAAGCCATGTGAAACAAGCCTAACACCTTATTGCCACATATATACAGTATCTCACAAAAGTGAGTACACCCCTCACACTTTTGTAAATATTTTATTATATCTTTTCATGTGACAACACTGAAGAAATTACATTTTGCTACAATGTAAAGTAGTGAGTGTACAGCTTGTATAACAGTGTAAATTTGCTGTCCCCTTAAAATAACTCAACACACAGCCATTAATGTTTAAGCCACTGGCAATAAAAGTGAGTACACTCCTAAGTGAAAATGTCCAAATTGGGCCCAATTAGCCATTTTCCCTCCCCGGTGTCATGTGACTCATTAGTGTTACAAGGTCTCAGGTGTGAATGGGGAGCAGGTGTGTTAAATTCGGTTTTATCGCTCTCACTCTCTCAGACTGGCCACTGGAAATTCAACATGGAACCTCATAGCAAAGAACTCTCTGAGGATCTGAAAAAAGAATTGTTGCTCTATATAAGGATGGCCTACACTATAAGAAGATTGCCAAGACCCTGAAACCTCGAGCTGCAGCACGGTGGTCAAAACCATACGTCGGTTCAACAGGACAGGTTCCACCCAGAACAGGCCTCTCCATGGTCGACCAAAGAAGTTGAGTGCACGTGCTCAGCGTCATATCCAGAGGTTGTCTTTGGGAAATAGACATATGAGTGCTGCCAGCATTGCTGCAGACGTTGAAGGGGTGGGGGGGTCAGCCTGTCAGTGCTCAGACCATATGCCGCAGACTGCATCAAATTGGTCTGCATGGCTGTCATCCCAGAAGGAAGCCTTTTGTAAAGATGAAGCACATGAAAGCCCGCAAACAATTTGCTGAAGACAAGCAGACTAAGGACATGGATTACTTGAACCATGTCCTGTGGTTTGATGAGACCAAGATAAACTTATTTGGTTCAGATGGTGTCAAGCGTGTGTTGCAGCAACCAGGTGAGGAGTACAAAGACAAATGTGTCTTTCCTACAGTCAAGCATGGTGGTGGGAGCATCATGGTCTGGGGCTGCATTAGTGCTGCCGGCACTGGGGAGCTACAGTTCATTGAGGGAACCATGAATGCCAACATGTACTGTGACATACTGAAGCAGAGCATGATCCCTTCCTTTCAGAGACTGGGCTGCAGGGCAGTATTCCAACATGATAAAAACCCCAAACACACCTCCAAGATGACCTCTGCCTTGCTAAAGAAGCTGAGGGTAAAGGTGATGGACTGGCCAAGCATGTCTCCAGACCTAAACCATATTGAGCATAAGTGTGGCATCCTCAAACGGAAGGTGGAGGAGCGCAAAGTCTCTAACATCCACCAGCTCCGTTATGTCATCATGGAGGAGTAGACGAGGACCTGTGAAGCTCTTGTTGAACTCCATGCCCAAGAGGGTTAAGGCAGTGCTGGAAAATAATGGTGGCCACACAAAATATTGATACTTTGGGCCCAATTTGGACATTTTCACTTAGGGGTGTACTCACTTTTGTTGCCAGAAGTTTAGACATTAATGGTTGTGTGTTTAGTTTATTTGAGGGGACAGCACATTTACACTGTTATACAAGCTGTACACTCACTACTTTACATTGTAGCAAAGTGTAATTTCTTCAGTGTTGTCACATGAAAAGATATAATAAAATATTTACAAAAATGTGAGAGGTGTACTCACTTTTGTAAGATACTGTACATACAGGTGGTGCTCTTTCTTTCCAATCCACAACCCAGCTGCTGATACAAGGTATCCCCTTATGATACTATAGGCTGAAATATTCCAATAAGGTAGCAGTGCTCCTATGTACAATAAAAAGTACAAAAGATGTATAGAGTAAAAAAAATGATAAAGTGCAAAAATTGTGCTAATAGCCTTATTTTGGGTTAAATTTTAAAATATAATAAAAACAATAATAATATTAAAACTCTCTTCACACTTGTCTCTGTGTTCATGTATATTTACCCTTCTGTGCTACAAAACACAATCACACCCATATACAGTGTATATATATACTCTGTATATCCAGATAGCAAGGATAACTTGCCACAAATTTGTGGCGGTGTTGAATTGTAAGTCTTGTTAACTTGCTGCACATTTTCACTCGCAAGTTGTACACTTGCAGAGCAGTTGAAGCACAAGTTCCAGTTGACACTTTTCCAATTTGCCGCAAATTTGCGTGGCAAGTCTCTAACAAGAGCAAAGCTGCAGTGTTGAGTCTACAGCAAGAGCACATCCTTTTCCAGAGTGCCCTCGTATGTCCTCTTCCATAGTGCCCTCTTGCATCCTCCTCTTCCAGAGTTCCCCCTTGGTGCCCCCTTACATCTTCCGTTTTCAGAGTGCCCCCTTTCACATACCAAGTTCCTTTTTGGCATGGCTGCGACTTGTGACTGGCTGGAGGACAGCATCGGTGGTAAAACATGTTTTAAGAAATCCTTGTCGGTGACATTGAACTGCGCATGTGCAGCTCTGGAAACAGCTGATTAATGAACTTCTGAACTCGGCCTCTACACATGCGGCAGGGTGTATAAATATAATCCACACCATGCTGTCCGATCCAAGGCCAGGCCTGGCAGTTCTCTAATCGGTTGTCTCCAGAACTGCACATGCCCATGTAGTGGTTCCCCCTTAGGGGCTGCTGAGTGTAGTAGTCCGTCTGTCGCCCTGCCCAGCCAGGAACACACTTTTCAAGCATCCAGAGACATGAAAAAAGTCCTTGCACTTGTTTTTTTCCATATTATTTAGAGGAATTTAACTTGGATAGGGATAGGAAACTTTTGAGATGCCCAAGTAATTGACAATCAAAATTTGGACCAAACTATATACAATCTCCTCTTCTCCTCCTGCACTTCCTTGCTTGCAGACTATCACTCCTTACTCCTCCAGCAAATCACTCGCTTGCACTTCCCGGACCAGCTAGCACTGTAGGCCTGACACTGGCTCAGCCAGGCCCAAAGCAGATACCCTTTGCAGGGAGGGACCTCTGACCCCTATAGTGTAGCAAAAAAATAGAAAGTTTCAGTGCTAGCTGTCAATGTGGCTACTGAGCCCAGTACCACCTCTTCAGGCACACTGTCAGGAGACTAGTAGACCAGACTGTGTGGACTGCACAGAGGAGACCAGAAACACATGTAAGTGAAATGGTGTTTATTAACAAGTGATAAGTAAGAGGAACAAACAGTGCAAAAACCCACACAACAACCCACTACAAACAACAATATATATATATATAAGTAAAGGGAGATACCGTAATCGTAAACAAGCCAAGCCAAGGTCATACACAGGGAAGTCAGCAGAAGGGTAAGGACGGGAAACTGAACAGGACAAGGAGAGGATGGATGGATGGGGTTCAGGGCAGGGATCCAAGGTAGCCAGGAACAGAAGGGACAGGACTAGGAAGGCCTCAGGATAGGGATTGGATCAGATCAGGACAAGGCAGATAGCAGGCTCAAGGTCAAACAGGCAGCAAGGTCAGAACGCAGGGAGAGAGAGAGAGAGAGAGATACCAAGGCGAGCAAGTGAGGGCTTGCCGGGTATATATAGGGCTGACTAATTGGCTTCAAGTCACACCTGAGCGCAGGGAGTGTTGTCTGTTCCATACTGCCAGGATCCATCCGCTGGTGGACATCAGTACTGCAGCCAAAAGGTGACAAGACACCAGCAGGGAAATATTCTCCTGACAGTTCAACACTGCCAGGAGACACCTGCTGGTGGACCCCAGTACTGCATGCCAAATAATATAACTTACCAGCGAATGGACCCTTTCCTGACAGTACCCCTCCCTAAAGGAGCGGCCTCCGGACGCTCCAACTGGTCTTAATTGTCCATGGTCTATGGCATCAGGCAGAATGGTGGAAGAAGGTATGTCAGGCTGGTCATCAGGCACATCCGGGCAGACGGCTGGCATGTCAGAGTCATTAAGCTGGGCAGCAGACGACAGGAACCACTCGAGCTGGGCAGCAGACGACAGGAAACACTTGAGCTGGGCAGCAGACGACAGGAACCACTTGAGCTGGGCAGCAGATGACAGGAACCACTTGAGCTGGGCAGCAGACGGCAGGAACCACTTGAGCTGGGCAGCAAACGACAGGAACCACCTGAGCTGGGCAGCAGACGACAGGAACCACCTGAGCTGGGCAGCAGACGACAGGAACCACTTGAGCTGGGCAGCAGACGACAGGAACCGCTTGAGCTGGGCAGCAGACGACAGGAACCACTTGAGCTGGGCAGCAGACGACAGGAACCACTTGAGCTGGGCAGCAGACGACAGGAACCACTTGAGCTGGGCAGCAGATGGCAGGAACCACTTGAGCTGGGCAGCAGACGACAGGAACCACTTGAGCTGGGCAGCAGACGACAGGAACCGCTTGAGCTGGGCAGCAGACGACAGGAACCACTTGAGCTGGGCAGCAGACGACAGGAACCACTTGAGCTGGAGGGCAGACACCCGAACATCAGGCTGGAGGGCTGGAACATCAGACTGGAAAGCTGGAACATCCGACTTGGAAGCTGGCACATCAGACTGAGAAGCCGGCACATCAGACTGAGAAGCTGGCACATCAGACTGGGAAGCAATCTTCGAGACATCAGGCTGGAAGGCAAGCTGCAAGACATCAGGCTGGGAAGCTGGTACAGCAAACTGGGAAGCTGGCACATCAATCTGGGAAGCTGGCACATCAATCTGGGAAGCTGGCACATCAATCTGGGAAGCTGGCACATCAATCTGGGAAGCTGGCACATCAATCTGGGAAGCTAGCACATCAGACTGGGAAGCTGGCACATCAGACTGGGAAGCTGACACATCAGACTGGGAAGCTGGCACATCAGACTGGGAAGCTGGCACATCAGACTGGTAGGTAGGCATCAAGACATCAGGCTGGAAGGCAAGCTGCAAGACATCAGGCTGGGAAGCTGGTACAGCAAACTGGGAAGCTGGCACATCAATCTGGGAAGCTGGCACATCAATCTGGGAAGCTGGCACATCAATCTGGGAAGCTGGCACATCAATCTGGGAAGCTAGCACATCAGACTGGGAAGCTGGCACATCAGACTGGGAAGCTGGCACATCAGACTGGTAGGTAGGCATCAAGACATCAGGCTGGAAGACAAGCTGCAAGGCATCAGGCTGGGAAGCTGGTACAGCAAACTGGGAAGCTGGCACATCAATCTGGGAAGCTGGCACATCAATCTGGGAAGCTGGCACATCAATCTGGGAAGCTGGCACATCAGACTGGGAAGCTGGCACATCAGACTGGGAAGCTGGCACATCAGACTGGTAGGTAGGCATCAAGACATCAGGCTGGAAGACAAGCTGCAAGGCATCAGGCTGGGAAGCTGGTACAGCAAACTGGGAAGCTGGCACATCAATCTGGGAAGCTGGCACATCAGACTGGTAGGTAGGCATCAAGACATCAGGCTGGAAGGCAAGCTGCAAGACATCCGTCTGGAAGGCAGGGACATCGAGCTGGAAGGCAGGCATCGGGACGACAGACTGGGAGGCAGGCACATCAGACTGTAAAGCGGGAACATCAGACTGGAAGGCTGGAACAGCAGACTGGAAGGCTGGAACAGCAGACTGCAAAGCTGGAACAGCAGACTGCAAAGCTGGAACAGCAGACTGGAAGGCTGGAACAGCAGACTGCAAAGCTGGAACTTCAGACTGCAAAGCTGGAACTTCAGACTGCAAAGCTGGAACTTCAGACTGCAAAGCTGGAACATCAGACTGGAAGGCTGGAACATCAGACTGCAAAGCTGGAACTTCAGACTGCAAAGCTTGAACTTCAGACTGCAAAGCTTGAACTTCAGACTGCAAAGCTGGAAAATCAGACTGCAAAGCTGGAACATCAGACTGCAAAGCTGGAACATCAGACTGCAAAGCTGGAACATCAGACTGGAAGGCTGGAACATCAGACTGGAAGGCTGGAACATCGGACTGGAAGGCTGGAACATCGGACTGGAAGGCTGGAACATCAGACTGGGAAGCTGGAACATCAGACTGGGAAGCTGGAACATCAGACTGGAAGGCTGGAACATCGGACTGGAAGGCTGGAACATCAGACTGGCGAGCTGGAACGTCAGACTGCAAAGCTGGAACAGGTTGGGTTACTGGCAAGATGGTGTGGTCGGGAAGAATTTTTGCTTCTTTTTTGGTTTAGCCCGTGCAGTTTTGTATGTAGGTGCAGGGCTGTAAGAAAAGAAAGTAGCTGGGCAGAAGGAAGACCAAGGAACTGTAGCTAGAGAGGGATTTTGTGGGACTGTTACAGGTGGAGGAGAAGAGACAGGTGAATTGAAGGCAGGATGGGTGCGACACTTGGAGACTGGGTGGTAGTATTTGGTAGGGAGCTGATTAAACTGGGTTGTAGCTGAGGTTGCCATAGGTGACGGGGAGATAGATCGTTTGGAAAGCAGATGATTAATGGCAGGGCTGGAATATTGTGGCTTAGCTAAAGACAGGAGATCTGACCATGCCTGCAGCAAAGGTTGAACAAACGCTGATTCACATACAGCCTGACTAACCAAAGATTGTACTGAATAAATGCAATCTGATAACACCTGCTGGGAACAAGCGGAATAATGTTCATCAAAGGAAGCCGGATCGTCCTCTAACAACCATACCAGGGATTCAACCTGGTCACAACTGAAAGGAGGGGAGAAATCGTCACTACCTTCGGGAATGCATGACAAGGCTGACCTTGTACATAATTGGATCAAAGGCTGAACATCCTCAAATAACACATGACCTTGATCTACAAGTAAATGGGCGGTTTGTATCGTTTCCAGCAGTTGGTCTCGGGTCCAATCTTTAGGAGTCTGACAACAATATTCATTATCCTCTGTCGCCAGCAGAGAATAATAGACAATTTCATCAAAGTTCATTTTGCGCGCCACCGTAACAGGACGGTTTCTCAGTGCAGCCACGTCTGGTCAGGGATGGCCTTGGTATACTGTCAGGAGACTAGTAGACCAGACTGTGTGGACTGCACAGAGGAGACCAGAAACACATGTAAGTGAAATGGTGTTTATTAACAAGTGATAAGTAAGAGGAACAAACAGTGCAAAAACCCACACAACAACCCACTACAAACAACAATATATATATATAAGTAAAGGGAGATACCGTAATCGTAAACAAGCCAAGCCAAGGTCATACACAGGGAAGTCAGCAGAAGGGTAAGGACGGGAAACTGAACAGGACAAGGAGAGGATGGATGGATGGGGTTCAGGGCAGGGATCCAAGGTAGCCAGGAACAGAAGGGACAGGACTAGGAAGGCCTCAGGATAGGGATTGGATCAGATCAGGACAAGGCAGATAGCAGGCTCAAGGTCAAACAGGCAGCAAGGTCAGAACGCAGGGAGAGAGGGAGAGAGAGAGAGAGAGAGAGAGAGAGAGAGAGAGAGAGAGAGAGAGAGAGAGAGAGATACCAAGGCGAGCAAGTGAGGGCTTGCCGGGTATATATAGGGCTGACTAATTGGCTTCAAGTCACACCTGAGCGCAGGGAGTGTTGTCTGTTCCATACTGCCAGGATCCATCCGCTGGTGGACATCAGTACTGCAGCCAAAAGGTGACAAGACACCAGCAGGGAAATATTCTCCTGACAGTTCAACACTGCCAGGAGACACCTGCTGGTGGACTCCAGTACTGCATGCCAAATAATATAACTTACCAGCGAATGGACCCTTTCCTGACACACACCCGTCCACACCTGATTCCAGGTCCAAGGTCAGCCCCCAGACTGGGGAGCTCCCGCAAAGACCCCGACAGCCTAACACTCCATCTCCACTAGATCAACTCCTCCCCCAGCAGTACTGACCCTGGGTATTTAGGGAGGCCTGTCCCCTGCCAATCCAGATTGGGGATTAGTCAGGGCTCTTCAGAATACCCCAGGTGGCTCCACCTCCCCTCCCCACCTCTCTTTCCAGAAAACACCAGAAGATTCTGGAAACAAGTGTGAGAGGTTCTAGAGACACCACCTGTAAGTCACCCAGCTCTATTCTGAGTCACTCCCTTCTAAGATCACAAAAACACACCCAGGCTTGGCTCCCAGCCAACCCCCGGAAGGTGGATGAGGTCCGAGCCCAGCAAGTCTTGAGGGGTGCCCAGCCCTTGGACCCCATCACCCTCCTGTTGAGAACCCGGCAAGATGGTGGCATCTTTAAGTATCCAAATCTTATCCGGATTGTGCAGGAAGGAGGAGGCCATGCTGGAAAACAAAAAAAAAGTCAGAGGCCAGAATCTATTGTTGGAGTCAGGGTGGCCAGTGCAGCTGATGGTGACCCCCAGGTCGAGCTCCTTAAGACTCAAGTGTCACAGCTGATAGAGACAATGGTCCTGTTGACCGCCAAGCCCATTGTTCTACCCAGCGATGAAGTTTCAGTGCCCAAGAAGTCTTTAAGCTCTACGGGTGCTCAGGTGGAAAGGCCAGCAAACCAAGGGATCTGCTTCAACTGCAGAGGAGTTGGACATCATCGACGAGTATGCTCAAGCCCAGTGAAGCCTGATACACAGTACCAAAAGCCGGCAGGAAACTCGGTGAGGGAGTCAACCGGATGCCCATCTACGTTAGCTAGCTCCGGAAAAACCAACAACGCAAAGAGACCACAGCGGAAGTCCAAACCCTGTTGTTGCCTCCGAGCGACCCAGTGTCCCACTTCCTTTGACCAATGCTACCTGGCGTCGGAAAGTTGGTGCACACCAGACCCCCAGAACTCAACAGAGACTCAGGCCAGATCAGAATTTCCACAAGAAAGGAGTGTGGATACAAGCTACCGAACAGGCCAAACCTGCCACTTCCCACAAATTCCCTGCCAAGCTAGTGAGACCCTCTCTGGTTGTCTCTATCTAAGTGGAGGGAATCTACACCAAGGCCCTCCTGGATACTGGAGCTCAAGTGACCCTCCTTTACAGACACTTCTATGACAGGCACCTCAAACACCTGCTATTACAGTAGTTAGAAGAGCTAGAGATATGGGGCATTGGGACTCAGAACTTCCCTTATGATGACTATCTACCAGTCAAGCTGACCTTCGGTAGTGGTCTGTCATCGCCCACCAGGGGCTAGTAAAAGTTCTCTCATCATAGGGACTAATACTGATCTTGTCAGAAGACTGTTGACACCTCTTGTCCAAGAGCAGGACACTTCGACTACCAGTGTGCACCCCATGTTGAGACAAGCCTTTCAGTGCCTGGTGCAAGAACAGAAGGACCCAGCTGAAGGAGTGGGAAGGATCTAGCGTTTGGACCGGAGTGAGAAGATATTACAGCCTGGTGAAGTGACCTGTTTACAGGCATCTGTCAAGCTGAACTGGAAACCACCAGGCTCTTTCATCGTCCTTGAAGCGGACAGACAATCAGAAGAAATGGGAGTAGAGATGATTCCCGAAATTATTTCAACCAAAGCATTGCAAAGAAGCCACGGGAGGATCTCGGTGAGTGTCCACAACATAACGGCCTCGCCAGTGAAGATGCTGGCTCGGATGTTGCTGGAAAAAGTGAATCCAGCTACCCCAGCATCACCGTCTGATTTGGTGGGGGTAGAAAAGGATGAGATCCCTGTCGAGGATTTATATCCGAAGAACACTCCCCTCTCACCTGAATGGAAAGAAAGAGCCAAGACTCAGCTCCCTAGATGGCAGGCCACATTCTCAAGACTGAATTAGATGTGGGGTGTGCAAAAAGCATCCAACACCTGATCCATCTGCAAGAAGACAAGACGTTCAGAGAAAGGGTTCCGACGGATTCCTTTAGGGGACTTGGAAGACCTGTGTGAACAAATGGCAGAATTGAAGAGAGCAGGTATCACCCGAAAGTCCCGAAGTCTATACGCTTCCTCGATAGTGGTGGTACGGAAAAAGAATGGGTCACTGAGGCTTTGTATCGACTACAGAATGCTGAACAGAAGGACCATTCCCGACCAGTACACCACCCCACGATTGAAGACGCTTTGCAGAGCCTGTCAGGGGCCAAGTGGTTCAGCGTACTGGACCTGAAGAGCGGGTATTATCAAATCCCCATGCATCCTGAGGATAGGGAGAAGACCACCTTTATTACCCCTGTGGGGTTCTTTTAAGTTTGACCGCATGCCTCAGGGTTTGTCCGGTGCCCCAGCCACTTTCCAAAGGCTCATGGAGAAGACCGTGAGTGACATGAACCTGATAGAGGTGTTGGTGTACTTAGATGACATCATCACCTTTGGGAAGACCTTGGAAGAGCATGAAGAGCATCTGGAGAAGGTTCTAAAAATACTCTATGATCAGGGGTTGAAGCTGTCCCTGGAGAAGTGCCAGTTTTATCAACCATCGGTCAACTACCTTGGTCAAATCATCTCTGCTGATGGAGTGGCCACTGACCCCCATAAGCTGGAAGCCGTCACCTCCTGGACGAAGCCCACTAATGTGACTGAACTTCTGGGATTCTGCTCCTATTACAGAAGATTCATTGAGGGATTCGCTAAGATAGCCCACCCACTTAATGAGCTACTGAAAAGTGGGGAGGAAAACGATGACCCGACGAAACCTGTCAGACCAGCTGGAGGGCCCAGAAAACCCAGAGAGTCCATTCAGGAACAGTGGACTGTCCAATGTGAAGAGGCCTTTAGGCAGCTGAAATGGAGCCTAACGACTGCTCCATTCCTGGCCTATGCAGACACAACCAAGCCATATTAACTACACGTTGATGCCAGTCGAGATGGGTTAGGCGGGGTGCTGTATCAAGAACACGATGGCCACCTACGGCTGGTCACCTATGTGAGTCAGAGCTTGGCACCCGCTGAGAAGAACTACCCCACACACAAGCTCGAGTTTGTGGCCTTGAAGTGGGCAGTAGTGGATAAACTGAGGGATTATCTATATGGAGCGGAGTTTGTGATTAAGACCGACAATAATCCTCTCACCTACATCCTCACCACTGCCAAGTTGGATGCCACAGGTCACAGGTGGTTGGCTGCCCTATCTGGGTTTACTTTCAGCCTGGAGTATCGACCGGGGGTTGGAAACAAAGACGCAGAAGCTCTGTCAAGAAGGCCCCATTTCTCTAGTGACCCTCCAGAAGAATGGGCCCGGCTGACACCTGAAGGGGTATGAGTCTTGTGTCAAGGAGCAGACCACCAAGCTGGAGGGGGATCCAGGGTGGAAGACATTGGAGTTTCAGCTGCTGGTGTCCCCAAATGTTTTTGCAATGTCACCCAAGTCAGGGATAAAGGTCAAAGCTTTCTCAAGAAGGATTTGGGAAGGGACCAGCTGGAAGATCCTCTCTGTAGCTTGGCATTGAAGGCCTTGGAGAACTAACACCCTGACATGCTCCTCACTGACTCCCCGAAGGAGGCCTGTCTCCTGTACCAAGAGTGGGATCAGTTGCAGCTACATCAAGGGGTGGTCTAACGAAGGGGCCCCTCTGATGATCTCGAAGAAAAATGGCAGCTATTTATACCAGAAAAGCACAGGGAGACAATATTAACTTCTCTTCACGACAACCATGGCCATCTAGGGCCCGAGAGGACTTTCCACCTAGTGAGGGACCGATTCTACTCGTCCTGCATGCGGGCTGAAGTCGAGGGCTATTGCCACTTCTGCATCAGATGTATCCAAAGAAAAACTTTGCCTCACCGAGCCGCCCCAATGGGTCATCTTTAGAGTCAGGGACCCATGGAGCTGGTGTGCATTGACTTTCTGTGCTTGGAGCCTGATCTGAGTTGACAGGGAAATATCCTAGTAGTGACTGACCACTTCACTAGGTATGCCCAGGCATTTCCCCCAAAGGATCAATAAGCATCCACGGTGGCCAAGATCTTAGTGGAGAGGTTATTTGTACACTATGGCCTGCCCCAACGTATCCACTCTGATCAAGGGAGAGATTTCGAAAGCAGCCTCATCAAGAGACTTTTAGACTTGTTAGGCATTAAGAAGTCCAGGACCACCCCATACCATCTTCAAGGAGATCCTCAGCCAGAGAGGTTCAACCGAACCCTCCTGGATATGCTTGAGACTTTGAATTCAGAGAAAAAGCAGCACCTGAGCAAGCATGTGGCCACTATTGTGCACGCTTATAACAGCACCACAAACGATGCCACAGGATATTCCCCTTATTGTCTAATGTTTGGACAGGAGGCCCGGTTGCCAGTAGACTTGGCCTTTGGCACGTCCTTAGATCATACTTCAGCAACCTCCCACAGAGGGTATGTAGACCGCCTGCAGAAAAGTCTGAAGACCACCTATGACAAGGCCCAAGCTACCTCAGATGCCTGAGGACAAAGGAATAAAAGGAACTTTGACCTCAGAGTACGATTGCAGGATTTGCAACCATGTTACAGGGTGCTGCTGAGGAATCTGGGTGTCCCTGGAAAGCACAAGTTGGCTGACCAATGGAAGTCGCAGCCCTATGTCATTTGCAAGCAGCTGCCAGGACTTCCAGTGTATCAAATCCAACCAGAGGGGAGCACAGGCTCGCTGAAGACTTGACATTGCAGCCATCTACTGCCCCTATCAGAAGCAGTTAGTTTGCCACCACAGCTAAATTCACAGTCCACACTCATGGCCTCTTAGAGATCCCGACCGGTCACTAGATCTCAGTCTGTACCCCTCACTGTAGACGATGAGGACAGCAAAGATGAAGAGATGGGGATAGACTGGTTGTGGCCACCACAAATGCCAGGGTTTTCCACCCCCCTTTCGTCTCCTCCTAAAGTGACAGACGCTGGGATTATCAGACCAGAGGCTCCTGAGTTTGTGCCTCAAAGTCCAGCTTTTGAAGAGTTGAAAGACACTCAATCGGGGGGGGGGGGGGGGGGGGCGCGGTCATGACGTAGGACGTCAGACGGGAGGGGAGGAGATGGAGGTGTGTGGGCTGGCCGGCATTGAGCGGCCTCGTGGATGAACTAACAAACGTCACGGCGGAGGCTAGGGAGAAGAGGGGATCCGGAGAGCCGCGCTGCGAGACTACCAACACAGACAGACTTGCTGAGGGAGGCGGTAGATGCGGACGCGGTGCTGTGACGATCCCCGTTGTCCGTTCTGAGTCATCCGGTCCTCCCCCCCTCCCCTTCTCCCCCCTCTCTGGATCCCAGCAGTAAAGCAAACAGGCTCTAGATTCAAGAACTATCCCAGCTGCCAGGGATACAGAGCCGAAAGCAGAGCGGAACAGAGTGGATATAGAGGCACACAAGCATACAGGTACCTGGAGACTGATGGTAACTGAAAGCTGACATCCACTTCTGAAGACGCCGTGTATATAGGCTCAGGGTTTGGGTAAGATTTGTATCATGATTCCAGCTCAAGAGGTAAGAGAATGAATAGAGTTTCCCATGTTAAAAAAGATGAAGAGAGCCTGATGGTATGTGTTATACTCTTCTTTGGAATATGGTAAAAGAGACTCTCTGAACATTATTGTTGGTATTTTCGTGGAATTAATGGCTGCTACTGATGGTAATCAGGTATCTCCACACTGGAAGTGACCGCAATACTAGTGATATTATCTATATGGGTAACGCTCCACGACAGTAAGCCTAGAGAAATAAAGTACCAATAAAAATCTTTGGATTAATATGTATCCTCTCTGGCAGTGTTAGAAAACCCCAGTGCACCCCAAAGAACCCATAGGCCTTCCTAAAAACGCGGCGAAGGAATATAAAATATAATATAACAAAATATTCCCAGGGTACAGAAATACACTATGAGCAGAGCCACGACAAAAACTTGGAAGGGGGGTACCTAAGACCCCAAAAGACAACACCACAGGGAGCACCGCCACGGGGAGTTCAATCAAGCAATACATGACCCGGGGAGGCAGCCCGGGAAACACCCACCCTGAGTCCCAAACACGGCGGATAAAAAGACAGGGGAGAATAGTAGGGGAGCCCAGACGCCCGACCACTCCAGAGATAAGCTTTTAGCCGAAAACACCCTTGACACAACTAGATTGGAAGAACATAGACAGGATACACAATTCCCCACAATTGAAAGAGCAATTTAAAATTATTCAACAAAATCAAATAAGAATACGCTATAGATTAGAGGATCAGGAAAACAGAAATCGTAGACAAAATCTAAGGATCCGAGGGGTAGCAGAAATGAGGGGCGAAGATCTAAGGAAGATCATCGCGGCAATTTTTACCCCTATTCTGGAATTAGGTGGAGGAGACTTTCCAAAAATTGAGCGGGTTCATCGGGTAGGACGGTTTGATACTAGACGAATGGAAAGAAGCCGGGACATAATAGTGAGGTTCAGATTCTATGAAGATAAAGAAAATCTATGGGTAAAATTAAGAGGGAAAACCCTGCTTCAATATGAGGAGGCAAGGATACTAGTATTCGCCGACTTAGCGAAAGACACCCTGGTGAAAAGACGCCATCTTAAGACCCTCTTAGACCAAATGTTAAAGCAAAACATAAAATACACGTGGGGGTTCCCGGCCTGCTTATTAGGAAGTAAAGACGGCAAAACAGCAAGGCTCAGATTTCCAGAAGAACTTGAGGATTTTTGCGGGAAACTGGGTATTCAAGCCCCCCCGCTGTTGGACTGGTTTAATGAACAGTGGGTAGATCTTTGTAAAATCCCTGGGGGTTGGTTGGGGTGCTGGGTGGGGGTGGGGGGGGGATGGGGAGAGATGAATCTTGTTGAAGTAAAAGAGTTGTCTGGAGCTGGTCAGCCCAACGGGTCGCCGTGTTAACAGCGGCTCGGAGTGACACACACCGAGAGCTCCACCCTTGGAGGTGGTGACCAAGAGAGGCTCATGATATGCGTGATCCTCAAAGGTCTAGGGGTCCACTGGGGACCAGGGCGAGAGGGAGGGGGAGTGGGGGGGATATGGGGGGTGGGGAATGGGGGGGATAGGGGTGGGAAGGGTCCAAAAGGGGGGAGGAGGGTGGAGTGGGGGGGAGTAGGGGTATGGTGACTTGGGAGGAAGGGGGTGGGCAAGGGAAGGGGGGATATTCATGCCATAAAATCAAGATGGGGAATCTCTCCAAGGTCAAAAGAAAAAAGGCTTATTCTGTAGAGCAGGAGGATAGCTAGGTCCACGTTAAAATTTATAACGTATAATGTCAGGGGCCTAAATATGAGTAAAAAACGAAGAAATATTTTTAATGAGCTTAAAATATTAGACCCTGATGTGGTTTTTCTCCAGGAGACACACATCACACAACAATCCAAGTTAAGACTGTACTCAAGTGATTTCCCGACCTGGTACCAAGGTGACACCATTTCAAGTAGAACTCGAGGGGTGGCCATTGGGTTTGCAAAAGGAACAAGCTTTGTGCTGGAGGATAGATTAGTGGATCCAGAGGGCAGATTCTTCTTTGTTAGAGGCAGATTAAATAAAGGGGAATACACCCTAGCTAATGTTTACGCACCTAATAAAAATCCAATGAAATATTTTGGGTACATCCTGGAGAAATTAATGGAGTTTAGGAAAGGACATTTGATTTTAATGGGGGACTTTAATTTCTGTATGGACCCAAGAATAGACAGTACTGCCCGTGCACAGGAGGTGAACGACAGTCAATTAAAGGCTGTGAAACAAAAACTATCCTTGCACTTGGATTTGGATTTGCATTTGGAGGGTTCAACACACAAGTAGACGGGATTATACGTTCTATTCCCCTGTGCACGGTTCTTACTCTCGGATTGATGCTGGCTTCATAGAACATAGGGAAATAGACGAGGTTGTGGAGTCTAAGATCGGCAACATAACATTTTCAGATCATGCCCCTATGGTCATGGAAATGAGAATAGGAGGGGACGTGGGGATCCGGGGTCAGTGGTGCCTTAACGAGGAACCGATCCAAGAGGAGGAGGGATATGCCTTAATTAGAAAGGAACTGGAGAACTACTTTTTAGTAAATGACAACGGGGAGGTTTCAGGGTCCACATTATGGGAGGCGCATAAAGCCTACATTAGAGGGGTCCTAATTGAGATGGGGGCTAGGAAGAAAAGAGAGAGACGGGAGGGAATTCTAAATCTAACAGAGAAGGTAGATAAGCTGGAACAGGAACATAAAAAACAATTGGGTCAGCAACCCTGTGAGGTATACCAACAGTTGATAACTAAAAGGACAGAGCTGAAAAAGGCACTGGAGCTGGACTCAAGAATACCATACAGTAGGTTCATTAGGGACAGATACTGCTGGGGTAATAAACCAAGTAAATTTTTGGCAAAAATGGTACAAAAAAAGAAATCTAGAAACTTTATCGAGAAAATTCAGACTAAAGATGGTCATTTGGAATTTTTAAGAACTACTATCAAGGCTTGTACTCAGTTAATATTCATAACCCCCAATCCAAAAACAGGAGAGAGAAAAATAATAATTATTTGAAGAAAGCTAAGCTACCCATAATCTCAGACTTAACCAGGGAACTCTTGGAGGCGCCAATTTCGGAAGATGAAATTAGAAGGGCACTAACAGGCGGGGCTCCCGGGAAAAGTCCTGGCCCGGACGGGCTCACACTGTTTTATTATAAAAAATTTAAAGAGATACTAGTCCCCAGACTTTGCCACTTTATGAATGGGTTGGGAGATAGCTACGATATGAGCAGAGATGCCCTTCAGGCCTCCATCGCAATCATTTTAAAGGAGGGCAAAGACAAAACACTCTGTTCAAGCTATCCTCCTATCTCTCTGCTCAACACCGACACAAAACTGTACGCGAAGGTTTTTTTTTTTTAAATCTTTATTTATTTAAATTTTCACTAATCATACAAAACATGAGAGAGTAGGCAAACACAAAAAAAGATTGACCAAGACATTCAATAATCTCATCATCCTCTCTCGGAGACCGCCCCTCTACCCACCCACCTCTCCCCCTACCCTTCCCCCCCTCCCCCCGGCAGACATCGGTTACTTTTTCCTTTACTAGGGTGAAGCTACTGGATAACCCCGTGGGTCGGCTTACTTCATCATCACTTCGGCACAGGAGAGTTGCCCATTTTCCTCCCCTCAATGCATCATCTTTAAAAGACCCATCTTTCTCCCCTTTCTCTAAAATAAATGTTTCCTGTATTTTAAGCAACCAGTCCCTGACCTTGGGGCCTTCCGTATTCTGCCAGTTCTTGGGAATTTCACTTTTTGCTGTATTTAATAGTACTGGGATTATAGACGTATTGTACTCCCGCTTACCTCCTTCCGAGCTGTGGAACAAACATATCCATGGGTCATATGGAACTGATTTGCCCGTTATCATCTTAATTATATGGATTACTTTCTCCCAAAACTTTTTGACCACAGGGCAGCTCCACCAAATATGAGCCATGGATCCCGGCATCCCACATCCCCTCCAGCAATTTGAGGACCTGTCTGGTTGGTATTTATTGATCTGTACGGGTGTGGCATACCATCTAGATAGGCATTTATAATTTGATTCTATTGTTTTGGTGTCGGTTGCCGTGCTGTGGGTTGCTGTTAGTATGTTGCCCTTTGCGTTTTCTTCTAATGATGCCCCTAATTCTTTCTCCCATTTCTTAATGAATGTCGGCGTTTCCAACTCCTCCCAGCTCGATAATATTTTATATATGGCCGACATATGTCCTTTCCGCTTATTGCTGTTAAATAACTTCTCTATTGGTAATAGATTGTTTTCTTCCCTTATCGGAGCCGGGAGACTTTTAACAAAGTGCGAGAGTTGGGCATATCGCCATCCATTAAGTCTCATTAGCTCTCTATGTGTGTCTAAGTGCTCATAAGTGCCTATTTTCCCTTTCTTCGTGATGTCTTTAACTTGTGTTTTGTTATTTAAAATCCAGTTACCCCCAACTTCATCCATCCCTGGGGGGAACAGCTCGTTGTTTTTTAAAAAAATCAGTGGTGAATTGTACTCCCACCCGTTTAATGTGTGCATCCAATCCCAAACTTTGAAAGTGTGCTGTGTGATAGAGTGTGTATTTGGCCCAAGTGTTCTACAACGGGGGGGATTCCAAAGTACTATGTTCAAACGTGCTCCACTTAAACCTATCTCCAAGTTGACCCACCTTTTGGTGGTCTCTCCCTTGACCCAATCAACTGCCCGTGCTATAGCTATTGCGTTGTGATATTTTTTGAAGTCAGGGAGGGCCAGCCCCCCTTGTGCTTTCCGTACGCGAAGGTTTTGGCAGAGAGACTAAAGGAGTCTATGAACCTTTTGGTTAACCCGGATCAGGTGGGGTTTGTCCCCAAAAGAAAAGGGAGGGACAACGGGGTAAAGACACTCCTTTTGATGCAAAGACTGAGGGAGAGTGGACCCCCAGGGCTACTGCTGTCAATTGACGCTGAAAAGCCTTCGACAGAGTAGACTGGCGGTTCATGTTTTAAACTCTGGAGATTATGGGAATAGGACCCAAGATGATCCAGCGGATAAAAACATTGTACCATCATCCCACGGCCATGATAAAAGTCAATGGGTTGAAGTCTCAACCATAAGAGATGAGAAACGGTACGAGACAAGGCTGCCCCCTGTCTCCGTTGCTCTTTGTCCTGACCCTCGAACCACTAGTGGCAACAATATGTAGAGACCCTGACATAAGAGGCATAAAGGTGGGGGAAGATGAACACAAAATCGCAGCATTTGCTGATGATGTGCTGTTCTATATAACAGAACCAATGGCCTCCTTACCCAAACTAGCGGAAGTTTTGAGAAAGTATGGAGAGCTCTCCAACTTTCAAATAAACTCAGCAAAATCTGAAATATTGAATATTAATCTAAATAAGACAGAGGTAAAGAATGTGAAGAGGATATCTGACTTCGGATGGACCAAGGAATTAAGGTATTTGGGAATTAACTTAACAAACTCAATAGAGAAGATTTATAACACAAATTATATTCCCCTTCTCGACGATATCAGATTAGACTGTAAGAGATTCGCCAGTAAGCCCATCTCATAAATAGGTCGCATTAATATCACTAAGATGGTCCTGCTCCCTAAAATAACGTACCAATTCCAGATGATCCCTGTCCCACTCCCCCAATACTACTTAACAAAATTAAAAAAGATATTAATGAATTTTATTTGGAAAAATAAAAGGCCAAGAGTCTCCTTCCAGACATTAAAACAAAGTAAAGCGAATGGTGGACTGGCAGTACCAGACGTTCGGAATTATTATAAAGTCTTGTCTAGATTAGTAGAGTGGGCAAAGAGAGATAATGAAAAAAAGTGGGTGAAAATAGAAAATACACTTAGTAAAGCACATTTGGGAAATATTATTTGGAATCCCCCACATTCTAGAACCTTAGATAACACTCACATAATCACACAAAATGTTTTCAAAGTTTGGGATGGGGTATACAAGAAAGTGATAGGGAAATATAATTCACCATTACTGGCACTCAAAGAAAATTAATATTTTGCACCGGGAACAGAAAGTGTAGCGGGAAAGGAGGTATTTGGGGGGATAACACAGGTAAGAGAAATAATTAAAGACGGTAAAATAATAACACTTCAACAACTTAGACAAGGTAGGGGGACACGTGGGATAGATGAGTGGTGATACCTCCAATTGAAACACTTTGTGAGTAAGTTACCACACCCCATCTGGTCTGGGGAAGATCTGACAGAGATGGAAAAGCTATGTGATCTTGAAGATCCGAGAAATACAGTCTCGAAAATATATAAAATCCTGATGAAGACAGAAAAGTTGGAGATACCGCCATTCATCGAGAAATGGGAGAGTGATTTGGGCACGAAGAAAGATAAAAACACAATTAGCAAAATTTTAGATAGGATTTTTAATTTAACATTAGATATACGTTCAGCAGAAATGAACTATAAATGTATAAGTAGAAGCTATATAATCCCTGAGATATTAAGTAAATACCAGAGCGGTGCTTCGGCATTCTGTTGGCGTGGCTGCCAAGCCATAAGAACAATGGGCCATATCTGGTGGAATTGCCCCAAAATAAAAATTTTCTGGAAGAAGACTCTTGCTTTAATAAAGACAATTACTGACATAGAGGTGGTGGAGGACCCGTGGGTGGTCTTGTTCCATGGGGGGGAAGGTGATACAAATAAATATAAGCAGACACTGGTACCGTTTCTTTTAAATGCTGCAAAGAGATTGATACCAAAGGGCTGGCAGAGGAAGGAGGGCCCAGAGACATGGGAATGGTTCGACGCAATAGAGGAAACTTATAATAATGAGATACTGGCGAACACTACAGAGGAAGTAGGTAGTGGGAATTTGGAGGCTTGGGAAGGTTGGAAAAAATTTAAAAAAAACCTGGAGATATGTTAAAGAATTGAATGCCTTAAATTAGAAACGGAGAGTTGAAGAGGAATTGACCTTGCAGAGAAGGGAAACGGGATGGGACGGGAGGGAAGGGACGGGAGGGAAGGGATGGGTGGGGGGGGGAAATAAATGAAGAGAGGAGACGTGATAAGAGCCCGGGCCCAACCATAGTTTTTTTTTTCGGGAGATGTAATGTTTGTATATTGGAGATATTTGTTTTTGTTACGGCATAAGGCTACGATGATGAGACACCGAGAGGGTGATTGTACAATATGATCTACAAAGTTGATTAAATCCCCTCGAAAAGGTCGACTGAAGTGGCAAAAAAAAAAAAAAAAGAAAAGAAAAAAAAAAAAAGAAAGACACTCAATCTTCCTCCCTGACAGCATATCCTGAAGATTTCCAATCCTTCATTGAAGAATGAGCTGAGGCTGATATGCAGGAAGAAGAAGCAGCTATGGAGGAAGCAAAGACCAGTGTGCCTGTAAGGCCAGAGCCTAAAGAACAGAGAGAGCGAAGAGCTGTTAACCCAACTAAGAGACTGACTTATGATATGCTTGGTGAAAGCTCTAAGGAAGCTGTTTTCACCTCAAAAATGACTCTTGCGCGCTTGGTCCTTCCACCACACATTTAGTGGAGGACAACCCCAACTCACCCCCTGGCACATCTAGCTGGGCCATCCCAATTCAGGTGGCCTGTAGGCAGGACAACCTCCCCTCCTATGCTAATTGGTGGGAGGTTCCTCTGCCAGTTTTTTTTTGCAGATGCAAACTGTCTGATTTCATGTGCACACTAACTTGCTTTCTCTGCTTATATATAAAAAGCATGTAATAGGTCACAGACTTTTTTACTTCCTTTTGGACCAAAGGTTCTTTGGTGGGGGGAGTGTGTAGCAGGTACCTCTCCAGGCTGATGGAATCCATGAGGGAGAGAGATGCCAAGGGGCACACAGTCTGCAGCTCCGGCCCAGAGGAACAGAACCTGCATGCTCCAGAAGGATGCTCTGCAGCGGTGCGAAGTGTCACGGAATCGCCTGATTCAACAGATCAGAGACTGAACACCATTGCGACACACCTGCAGCCAGGAGAGTCGGTCGATCGATCGCTCTGTGGAGGACCGCTGATTGTGTACAGGATTGGTGAGGGGGCTTTGCCCAGGAACCTTATTGCCTTCCATAAGATACCACATCTAAATACTGTGCATAGACACATATTATCTGGATCACATAGAGGAGTGCTACATCACAGCACCAGCTACTTTACCTTCCTTCGCATCACCCTGTTATATTGAGGGACCCTTGTCCACAGAGCTCCTACATGCTGGTGAAGAGAACAAGCGCAAAGCTTTGCTCATAGAACATTACTGTTGTTGCTCTTAAAGGGGACACGCCATGGGTGTTTAAATTACTTTGTTTTGTGTATTGGAGGTATTATAGGTCAGCCTAGTTTTCCCCTTTAGCCATAGCATTCTACATATATCAATAGCTTGTTCAGGGAGTCCATTTAAACTGTGTACCTTGTTATTTACTCTTTATGTGTTGCATAGTGTTATTGACTGGTTTTAAAAACTGTTTCAACCAAGTCCTGGATACTTATACAGGCCTTGGCTGAATAATATTAATCTAAGCTTTTCTCTGGTCCAAGTAAACTTGAGAGAACAGAACTGTGTTTGTGTATTATTATTGGGTTATTCCATTATTCATCTTTCTAGGTGTGACAGAGGGGCTGGGGCAGTTCTTTGGGGTTGAGAGGCAGAGTAACGGGCTGAACAAATAAAAGCAGCTCCTTCAGGAGTGTTGATACATTTATAAAGGAATTCCAGCTTATTCCTAACTAGACTTAGAAATGTCTACCCCAACCAGCCCCCCTCACTAACACCTATTCTGACTTATCTGTGTAAGAAAGATGTGTGTTCTTACCTATTTTCAGTCCGCTCAGGTCCGGTCACGTAGTCTCCCCTGTGTCAGTCAGTTGCAGCTGCAGGGGAGAGGAGAGAGCACTCAGATAACAGCTAGTAAGGCCTGCACAGATGACATCACCCATAGGCTTCAATATCCCATCTGTTGTCCAACTCCCCTGCATTCACTGCTGACTAACACAGGGGAGCAGGATCATGTGACCAGACCAGAGCGGGCTGAAAATAGGTAAGTATATATGTTGCACATTTTTCTTACGCAGGTTGATCAGCATAGCTGTTAGGAGGGAGGAGGGAGGAGGGGACCGTTTTAAAGCTAGCTAGGTGTAAGCTGGAATTCCACATTGACTTGGTTAAAAAAAAATCAAATATTAAATTACTGGCTTTGGCTCTCTTGGCTTAAGCCTGTGTGTGTATTCTCGGAGACATATATGTTGGCACAATTTCTGATGTGCATTGTATCTCTCATTATTCTAATTGTTGTGAACCTTGGGACCCGTATTGTTCCCCCCTGCTTAACAGATCATGTTTGGTTGTAAGGTTCCCCGTGCTTTGCTGAAGGGGGCAAAATAAAAATTATAAAAAGAAAAAAAAAAAGAAAAAGTCTGGTTTTGTACATGGTAGTGTACTTCATGTGTATAAACTATTTATTTCACTATGTGGTTGGACAATGGTAAAACATGTCCCTGACTCCCAGTGATTGAAAAAAATTAGACACATTTTCCTCTGATCCTGTATAGTTTATACTTCCTGGAAAGATTTTGCATTTGTCTCTGAAATGCGTTACAATAGATGTGTGCAGGAAGGGTTGTCAGCGGGAACCCTTTGCATGTATTTTTCCTCTTGCTTCTTTTTTTCAACAAAAAGATTGTAACTGATCTCACAACACTTCCTTCAATTATGAATAGTGTGGTGGTCACAAAAGGTGAGATCAAAGACTGGTGGCCAGAAAACAAAAAGTGGCCTCAAGGCGTACATAGGCTCATAATGCAATATCAGTTTTAATGTAAAGCTTAAAAAAATAGATTTGTTCACCTGCCAGTTTTCTGTATACAAAGATGCTGATTCAAAGGCATTGTAAAACGTTTACATAGGGGATTTTATTACGAAGCAAAGATCTTTAGAAAGGCTGTAAAGGGAAGCAAGAGATACAAGGGCAAGCCATTCTTTTTTTTTTAATGGAAATTGTAATCCCATATACGCAAAATTAATGGTACTCATTTTGATTCGTTTTCGCAAACCAAAAATGTGTAATAGATTAAATCATTTAATTAGTGATACAGAAATGTGATACAACATGGACACCACCCTAAATCTTTATCTGGTGGGTTAGCTACCCATCACAAACCTGGACAATTTAAACTAAGCATTTATTTTTTTTAGTATGAGAATGCACTTGACAATAAAGGTGAATGCAACATTTGACCAATATAATGATGGAAGAATAACAGTATTCTTTTGGATAGTACAGTTTGAGACTGAACTGGTGTTACTGGGTTTAGTGGGAGACACTATGCAGTGTGTGTTTGGTGAATGGCAGTTGGTCTGCTATCTTTCGCTAAGCATTTTATAATAAGAAAGGGCATGAAAACAGGTTATCTTTTGAGAACAGCATGCCAACATGATCTGTAGATCCAGAGATATGAGTTGCTGAAGCCGTACAGTATGCGAATCTTGACTTTTCAAGTCCCTGGATGTCCTCTGCATTTTGATAGGCACTTGCAGTAAGACAAGGCAAAGTGAGCAGACCCATATGTTGATAACATGGTGGGACCAACAAAAACATGTCTGATTGTTTAAAAAGTCCTTTGCACTGTGCACCATCACCCTGTTTATTTTTACAAATATTTTTTTCCAGTTATAATTTATTACATTTTATTTTATTTATTTATTTTTTATTTGCTTACATTGTGGTCTATATAGCAAACGTACATGCAAATCTTTTGTTAATCCCTAGCCAGGACTTGATTTTGATGGTGGGAAAGACAGATCCGTAGGCTTCTGACGGTACTGTGAAAACAGTTGAAAAAAAAGCTGTGATGGGGGTTGCTGTAATCATTTGGTCATGCATGACAACCCAATGACATGTGACCTTGCATTAGCTTTTGTCTGAAACACTGCAGGGCTAAGGTCACTGCTGTGCCACCTGCCCCCCACTGAATGTGGTCCTTTTCAAGTGAAAGAAGTGGAATATGAAAGGATCTGCTATATTTTAGTAAAGATTAAATTCATGCAGCCTCAACATGGAACGAACATGTTACAACATTCTTCTCATCATGTTCTAGGGACAGAACGTATATGTTGCTGTTGTCAAAAGCACTATAAAAAAATATTTAAATAATTGTATTCAAGTATTGGTAGAATGTAAGCAATTTTCTGCTGTATATTGTGTAAATTCAGTGACCTTTTTTGGCGGAATACATTTTCTATTAAAATTCATGAAATTACAATGTTCTTTATAAAGAGAACAAAGACACACCCTTTACCCATATTGTTGTATTTATTAATGTACTGTTGGTCACATAGGCACTAAAACTCCAGTAACATACAGCAGATATTTAGGTAGTGCAAAAGTACAGTCATTAACCACTTGCCTACCGGGCACCTACACCCTCTTCCTGCCCAGGCGTTTTTTCAGCTTTCAGCGCTGTCGCACTTTCAATGACAATTATGTGATCGTGCTACACTGTACCCAAACAATTTTTTTTATAATTTTCTTCACACAAATAGAGCTTTCTTTTGGTGGTATTTAATCACTGATAGGTTTTTTATTTTTTACAAAAAAAAAAGATCAAAAATTTTGATTTTTTTTTTTATCTTTTTATCTGTCAGTTATTTTGTAACTAAGTAATTTTTTGCCTTCACTGATGTGCGCTGATGAGGCGGCACTGATGGGCACTGATAGGCACTGATAGGCTGAACTGGTATGCATTGATGAGGTGGCACTTATAGGCACTGATGAGGCGGCACTTATGGGCACTGAAGAGGTGGCACTGATGAGGAGGCACTAATATGCCGCACTTATGGGCACTGATAGGTGGCACTGATAGGTGGCACTGATGGGCACAGTTAGGAGGCACTGATGGGCACTAATACGCTGCACTGGTGGGCACTGATAGGCGGCACTGGTGGGCATGGATAGGCGGTACTGATGGGCACTGATGGGCAGCACTGATGGGCGACACTGATGGGCGACACTGATGGGCATTGATCGACAGCAGTGATGGGCATTGATGGGCAGCACTGATAGGCGGCACTGATTGCCAGCACTGACTGGCATCGCTAATAGGCACTGATTGGTGGCACTTGTGGGCAGTGGTGGGCACTGATTGCTGCCACTGGTGGACACTGATTGCTGGCATTGGTGGGCAAAGGTATGCACTGATTGGTGACACTGTATTGCTATATTGTAATCATGGTACTGATGATCAGTGCCCTGATTACATTCCTAGATGTACCCCTGCGTGGAGATGCAGCCGATTGGCTCTCCTCACCACACACTTTGTCAGTGTGAGGTGAGGAGAGCTGATTACCGGCATCTCCGTGTTTACATGTGACACAGCCATTCACATGGTTAAAGAGCCGCGGACGCGGCTCTTTACAGAGATCTGGGTTGCGCCGTATCCTAGCAACAAGGCGCGGCCACGATCTGCATGCTGCGCGCCCCCACGGGCACGCGAGAGCAGCCATTCTGGGATGCCGTCATATGACGGCGTCCCAGAACGAGAGCTGCACCACCCCGCCGTCATTTAACGGCGGGGCGGGTGGCAAGCAGTTAAAGTATATGTGAACCCTCACCTTGTAAAATAATCAGTTCAGTTTAAAATATAAATGAAAGGCAAAATAGTTGTGTATAGATATAAAAAACATTATAAATATCTTATTTTCCCCTTTTTATAAGTAATCACATGCCCTCTGTTCATCTGCATAAGGAGCTCAGAGAGCTGGGGGAGGAAAAACAACAGCACACTGATCATCCCAGTGAATGACTGTGGAGGGGGAAGGGGGCGTGTCAGCACAAGTCTGATCATTGGAGGAGAGCAGGCTGAGTTCCCAACACAGCTAGAGAACTGACCATGTTGTGCTTTCACGCCTAGTGTGATCATTTTAAAAAAAAATATATAAAAGCATGGGGGCTGGCAGGAACACCAGGGATTTCACAAAAGGGAAGCAATACAAAGAGAACAGGATACTTTTTAATACAAGTACATGGTACAGCAGGCACATATCAGGTAAATTAAATGTTGGGGTACATATTCTTTAATGGTACAATTTGCAGCTTTCATTCATTAAATGAGGCACTGATTTGTAACCGCAAGTTACTCAGCAATAGCACAGTAAAGCAGTGTTATATCACACAATATCAGCAGTAAGGCGCTATTTCAGGCCAGCTTTACCAAGGATGGCTTCTGCTGGATGGGTGGCTTACTGGATACACAAGTAACATCTCTTCTGTGCTGAACAGTGGACTGCTGCAGCTGCTCCAAAGACCGGGAGGTATCCCTACCCTGTCTATCCTTGTACAGGAGCCTTTCCCTGCACTAAGACTCACCTTAACAAGCGGGATCCCGTGCCTCACCTAGACACTCACCAAAAGCATGCAAGCCTGAGCTGGATACTCCTATTTAAAAGGAGTGCCTCACGCAAGAAGGCCTCCAAGGGCCAACAGGGATGGTAGCATCCAATCAGACAGCTGCTCCCCTTAAGACACCTATGGAGCCTGCAAAGGAACAATCTTCCTCTAAGTCTTCTCTCCATCTGTACAGTGGCAGACCTACTGGATGGAGCATAAATTGCACCTGCCTACATGCCGATGTGTGCAGTGTCCTATGGAGTGTCTCTGCATCACCCTGAAAGTGGAACTATATAGCAAGTATTCAAAATGGGCGAATAGGTAGAATACTGTGTTTCTTCTGCATTAAAGTTACCTACCTGCCTGTCCACCCCTGTACAGTGAGCTGCACACACACTGCCCAACTAGACCTGCCCTTTTTACACATCTGCTCCATTTATAGAAGCCATACTACCACATATATGAATGATACGTGATCTGTGAATGGAGGATGGACAGATGATTGATAGCTCTGCCCCCTGCATTCATAAATTCTGTTTCATTCATAGTTGCTGTAGCACTGGCTCCTATAAGTGGAGCAGCTTGGTGGAAAGGAAGGGCATACTCAGGTACTCTTAATGACCGTCTGTCACAGCCCCTTAGTTCTATTAACCTCTGCTGCACCAGAAGATTACGGCGGGGTGGGAGACATCGGAGAAGAATGGAGGAGTCAGATTCCGGTAAAGGAGGACACAACTAGGGACACATCTCACTCAGGATAAGTCATGTCCCTTGTGCCAATATTTTATTCTTTTGTTTTTAGTAAACGCACTTGAAGAGCTTGAAGAGGACTATGCATTATGATCACATTAAAGTGGGCCTTCCATAAAAAATGGAAAGGCAGTTTTCTTGCAAGCCCCCCACTGCCCAAACAAAATTGGCAGCAAAAAAATAAAATGAAATAAAGATGTTACAGAAAAAGATATGCAAATATTCACCTCTGTCCCAGCATCTGACAGTTCCAGGAGGCTAGGGTGATGCCATGGTGCCCCAAGGCTGTCTCCTGGGATAGTTGGGCGCCTAAATTTCTGCCAGATGTGCCTCAGCCGATTGCAGGAGTATAATATCATGGGACTTTGAGTGCCTAGGGGGCAGCAGTGAAGCAATGTCATCTTCCCGTCCCAATAGCATCAGAGGCCATGACTGAGGTATTTTTTTCTTTTATAACATCTTTTTTTTCACAAGTTTTCTTGCAGCTATTTTTATTTACATAACAGAGGGGTAGCGGATATTTCCATCTGATCTGTTATGGTTTGATTAGAATTAAAGAGGTCCTCCTCATCATATAGACTTCCTCTCATAGCAGAAGATGAACCAGCAGCTTTGAGGTTATGACCAGGTTCCCTACACCACAATTATAACACAGATAAGTATTTTTTATATTCTGTCTTGCTTTACAAAGATAAGTAGGTATGTCTTTGTGTTCGATTGTAAATTTTTTCAAGCAAGATCTGCATTTATGACAACACAGATTTGTGGCTTTTTGTTTGCTTTGTAAGGTAAAGGATATCCTGTGTCTGGGTCATATCCTCTCATCTTCTAAAAGATAACCAATATTTATGATCATGTTGTGACCTTCTACAAGTGTAGTCATTCATGAATTTTAAAGCAATATTTATAATATTTGATAAAATAATGTGCCAAAATAAGTACTGAAATGAATCATACAAAGCATAGCTTTAAATAATTACTAGCAAATGTGTGCCCTTTCATGAACGGAGTCATTTTTGGAGTGAGTGCTTTATGTAAAATTGGCTATGTTCAGCCACATCAGACAAAAAAAATATGTCTTTCAGACCAACCACCGGAGTAAGCATTGATGTTCAGGTCACCTAAAGCTAAAATCACTCATCAGAACATCCTTTCTTGCTGTCTTTGAATCAACTCATTTTGTTCAAAAGCCTTTCAAATATTTTCCAGACCAGATGTATCAAACAGGTTTCATTACAATGTGTATGTTTTTTTTGCATGTTTTTTTCCACAGTGACAACCACATTCACAGTTAAAAGTTAGTTTGCCCAGAGAAAAATTTTCCATGCTGCAAATTTCTTGTCACTATGGTCCAAAATTAGTCTGAGTTTGACCCTACTAATCATTTGAAAATCAAATGTCCAGTTTCCAAGAAAGGTGCACATTATGATATATCCGAGAATTGTAGAATCTCTAGAATGAAAAACTTAAATGTAGCTACTAACTGGATCTGCCAGGTCGTTCTTTGCTTCTGATTATACGCAGTATTTTCTAATTATTTCTGTACGATTACAGTACACATTGAACAAAAATCAGACATTGTGTTCATGTACTACTTCAGTTTTTTCCGTCTGAATAGTCGGAATCGGTATCAAAGCACTATACTTATGAACAGATAATTGACCGATTGTTCCTCATACAGAAATTTTTATACGATGTTATTATTGTGTATGGGCCTTAAAGTGGTTGGAAAGCCACTTTGTTTTTGTCCTAGAATCCCCTGTGTTCAATTAAGTTATGTGCCCCCCGTGTATGTGCTTTATAAAAATATGTAGCTTCATACCTTATTTTAGAGCGAGGCTCGGGACTCACGTGACTGCCCGCCACTCTCCTCCCTGATCTGAGAACTACAATGGGAGGGGCTGAGAATCCCCCACTGACATCAGCCAGGAGGAGAGTGGCGGGCGTTCACGTGAGTGCCGAGTAGCGCTCTGAAATAAGGTATAAAGCTGCATATTTTTATAAAGCACATACACTGGGGCACATAGCTTAATTGAACACAGGGGATTCTAGGAAGAAAAAGTTATAATTGGTGAAACGCATTGAAGCACACGTTGCCCTTATTTCTGGTTCCTTATGACATCCTAATGTACTCATTAGGAAAAAAATTGGTTGCGTAGGATTAAAAGTTTTAAGTTTCTCATATGGACATTAGAATGTAGGTGTGGTGACATAAAAACAGTGCATCACGAACAGTTTAATATTTACCTGTAACACTGCCCCAGAGAACTTCAGTGTTGATCTGCACGATAGCACCCAGCCTTTGTTTGAAAACAGTCTGGGCCTTACACATGGACCTATAGCTGGGTGTGTACTATAGATGGCTATGCAGTGCCAGGCAGGACCACAGAGTCGGGATCATACAGCCATTTTGGCTGTGCTGTATGTTACATTATTCAAACCAATCCACTCTGTACAGGTATTGTAAATTATATACTCTGGACTATCCCACTCCAAACATACAGCCATACGCTCCACTCTGTGCACTGTGCTGGATGTATCATACTTCAGATTGCCTCCAGTGGCTCCTGCACTGTGCTGGATGTGACATACTTCATATTGCCTCCTTATGTATTCTCCGTTACATATTCAACACCTTTCTACTCTGAACAGTGTGAGATTTTCCCCTAAATACTACATACAGGTACATACATTGTGTCCTTCCATAGAAGTTTCAAGTTTTATCACTAGGACTACAGAATTTCACCCTATTCCATGAACAGGTACATGTTTAGCTCTTATGTTTTTAATAGGCAAAGCTATGCAATAATAGGCAAGTAGTTTTATAAATGTGATTAGTAACCTAGGATAGTACTACTCTAAGACTTCACTGAAACTATGGCAAAATTAGTAACCAACCTCCATGTTAAAGTATTTATTGGACTCTGGGAATTTCCAGCTTCTATCTCTAAAGCAATTCCATAAAACAATTACTAACTAATGTATAAGATATAGGTTAAAAGGCCAATGATTTAAAATATTTTCATTGCTATACTGCATGCCTTCTCAAAGCAAAATGTAATTACAAATCGAGAACAAAACAAGGGGTTTATTGGTTATTTAAGGTTACTAAGCAGAGCTAGGCAAATATTTCTTTTATATTTCTGTGACTAAACGAACATCCAGAAGCAATAAAGCATAGGATACATGCAGTTATATATACACAGTCATGTGAAGTATACCCAGTTGCATAAGGCTGTTGCAATATATTGAACACCTGACCCTATCAAGGAGAGCGTGTACAGGGACCCAATTAGGTTAGCTAGTTAACTTTTAATTTAGGTGGGTTAAAAAGGAACTGAAAATCCTTCCCTCTAAATAACTGCAGTGTACCTTCCTAGAACAGGTGACATTCACAACACCACTTCCAACACAAATCCAAAAAACAAAAAACAAAGGGTCAGTCCTCATTTTAAGATAATGGACATAGCAGCACAAATCATTACTTTATTCCCCTGTGGCTAACTGTACATTTAGAACAGCTAGTTTTTATTACAGATACAGCCTAACTGTATAATAAAAGGCTGTATCTGCATCCTTTTTCCAAAGATTAAAAAGATTCATCTAAGATATAACAAATAGTGGTACTAAAGGCAAAATAAAAAATTACATACCCTATATTGTCAAAAGTATTGATACGCCTGCCTTTACACGCACATGAACTTTAATGGCATCCCAGTCTTAGTCCGTAGGGTTCAATATTTAGCAGATATAACAGCTTCAACTCTTCTGGGAAGGCTGTCCATAAGGTTTAGGAGTGTGTCTATGGGAATGTTTGACCATTTTTTCAGAAGCGCATTCGTGAGGTCAGTCCCTGATGTTCGGCAAGGAGGCCTGGCTCAGAGTCTCCGCTCTAATTCATCCCAAAGGTGTTCTTTCGGGTTGAGGTCAGGACTCTGTGAAGTTCCTCCACCCCAAACTCGCTCATCCATGTCCTTATGGACCTTGTTTTGTGCACTGGTCCAAATTATTTGGTGGAGGGGATCTCTCGGCTTATGCTTCTTTTGACAAATGTGGAGAAAGCTTTTGACCGGGTTGATTGTCAGTTCTTAAGGTCCACACTTTCATGTATAGGCCTTGGGAGCCTCATGTTAACATGGATCTTGGCCCTCTATTCAGATTCAGATCCGGATTATTGAAACATGTTTGAACTACCTCAAGTTGTCAAATGGCACAAGGCAGGGCAGCCCCCTTTTGCCCTTGATATTTGTTCTGACACTTAAACCTCTATTGTGCTCCATTAGGGAGTGCCCAGGCATTACTGGTTAACCTAGAAGACCTTCTCTTATTTATACTGAACCTTGAGGTGACTCTTCTGAACTTAATCTTGTCTTTTCACCAATATGGTACCCTTTCAAATTACCAGACTAACTACGCCAAATCTGAAGCTGGTAATGTTTCATTATCATGTGACTGTGTTATTAAGCTCAAACAATCTTTCCCTGCCTGTCTTAAAAACATGGGGGTTCAGCAATTGGAGGACCCTAAATGACGACTCTGTCTTGGTTATTATATCTGATCCAAACCCTTCCCATACTGCTCCCTTTCTCTTTCTTCACATGTCTCCACTCATTACTCCTTAAATGTATCTGGGGTACCAAAAGACCATGCATAAGTATCTCACTTCTGATTCTAACTAACCATAGAGGGCGCATTAGTTTTCCCGGAAGTTCAGGTCTACTATAAAGCCCTGCATCTGGATGGTCTCCTAGGAAACTGACATATCAGAAGCCTACAAGGTAACCTGGACTGTCTGGTCATACTTCAGACATTATTCAGACTTTGCTACATGCTTTGACTGATGCATACCTTTTTAATAAAGTACACTGTTCTTAGTTTGTACTGCTAGCTCCATTGGCATCAGGAAAGTGCTATGTTCCCACTCCCCCCCCCCCCCCTTTTTTTCTCTTATGCTTTTTTTCTCTGTCTATCTAGCCCTTTCTTTCGGTTTGAGTGTCAGGCACATCTTTTAACTGTCAGTATAATTCAGGTTGCCATTCTAGACCCTGTGTATTTAGAGGGAGATGGTGGTCTTGTTGTCGAGTGGCCCACACTTCACTGGTGCGAACGTTCACCCCTCCCTCACGGGTCTCAATGTCAGGCCTTATTACACAAAACCCTTCCTGTCTGACTTGATACCTGTGAATACCAGGGATGTAGGGATGTTATGTTGTTATTTTCTCTTGTTCCTCCTAATATATCTCGTGATACACTAATTTTATCTTGCTTAGGCAACAAATGTCTTTGATCTTCTTTAATATCATTCTGCACTGGATGTTCTTCGATGTGTATGTGCATTTTCTATTATGCAAAAATTATAATAAACACAGATTGAACATAAAGCCCTGCATATGACGTGTGTGGTCAGTTGGTGTACTCAGACTAAGGTGAAGCCTTGGGTAGGTATAGAACAGGAGCACTCCCCGGTTCCACTGACCTGTATTCCATGGCCTGGGTCCTCTAATGTGCCATCCTTCACTACACATATCGGTGTTAGAGTCATATCCTCAACCTTCCCCATAGCAGGGATCTTGCTATACCCATCTCCTTTGGTCTTTGTTCAGACAAATCTGGACTTTATGTCAGGTACTTCTACTAAACATACTGTATCGATCACCTCTTGGATGTAGGAAATTTTCATCTCCCAAAGTTTATGACTGGGTCAGGTTGTCTATCACTCTCAGCCATCTAACCCATATTAGACCGCCTATTGATGTGTGGTCGGCATTTCAGATTCTCATTTCCTGAGGTCCACCATGGCACAGATGGGCCCCCTTTGAGATACTTATATTTTTGAAAATGTATGCAACAAGGAACATTATGCTCCTCATCTCCTATCTCAACTATCCAAACTCTTGATGTCACTTCTGCCTGAATACATTCCACCTTACTTTACATACACAAGTGGGAAGATGATCTAGGTATGATCTTCTCCCCAGCTCAAGTGGAGCAAGCCATCCAGTTCATGCATAGATCCTACATTGTCAATAAATTTCAGGTAACAGGGATACACATTTCTATCTCATTGCTATCAGGTCCTGTTTGCTTTCTATAGGATTTTTCCACAAGCTTGGCAATGCACAGAGGAGGAAGGCTCTTTTGTACATACTTTCTGGCGTTGCCCAAACATATACCCATTCTGGGAAAAAGCAAGACAACTAATACTCCACCTCTTTTCAACAGATCTGCGTCTCCAACACATGAGCTATTTACTGTATAGTGATGTAATACCGCTTTCCCGCTATAAATCTTTGCTAATAGTCCACCCCTAAATGCAGCTAGGACATGTATACCAGCCCTTTGGAAGTAGTTGATTGCCGAACCCCCGCCCCCACACCTTCCCCTTTTGTTGAGCAAAATGACCGATATAGAGAACTTGGAAAATTATCATGGCCTCTTTATTTTGCAGGGAAGAGAGATTTCACAAGACCTGATACCCATGGACAGTTTTTTCCTGTTCATACACATATCAAGAGATGCTATCCCCCTTACTGCAGGGAAGACTTAAAGGGATGGGAGGATACTTTATGGCTCCTTGTACAGGATCAGATACCAGAATAACCCTAATGGTCCATTACAACATTGCCCATTACAGACATCTACTGGGTTGTGCCATCTCCCCTCTGGCGCCCTCCCCTACTCCCTCTTTACCCCCACCCCCCTTTTTTCCCCTACCTTTCTCCTACTCATCTAGGTACTATGTCTTGTCATTTAGGGCTACATATCCCCCTTTCTCCCTATTTTTCCTTTTCTTTCGTCCGCTTCTGCTGCCAAGTGCTTCATGTCCATCAAACAGAGTACGAGAACTGTTGCTGATCATGCCATTGAATTCCGTACTCTGGCAGCAGAGGTTGCGTGGAACAATGAGGCCCTTGTGGCTGCATTTTCGCATGGTCTCTCGGACACCATCAAGGATGAGATAGCAGCCTGATATATACCCACTGAGCTGGAGAAGTTGATCATGTTTGCCATCCTCATTGACTCCAGACTCAGAGAAAGACTCTCTTTTAAGGAGCACTTGCGCAAGCCTCCTGTACATTTGTCTCCGAGCTTTGCAGTACCACCTCTGCCTCCCTCACCTCCCATGCCTCCTGGTACCGAGTCGGTCAGTGAAGATAAACCCATGCACTTGGGCTTCACGCGTCTCTCTGCGAATGAGAGAACCCTTAAGAGGAGGGAGTGATTGTGCCTTTATTGTGGCCAGGCAGGTCACTTTTTGAAGCCTTGTCCTACCCGTTCAGGAAACGCCCAAACGCCCAAACAAGGTGGCGTTGTTTCGTCTCTAGTTATCCTGAACGATGAGCACCTGGTTTTGGTTACCCTTTCTTGGGCTGAGTCGTCCGTCGAGATACAGGCTCTAATCAACTCTGGGGCTGCAGGCCTGTTCATTGATGCTGCCTTTGTATCGAAGCACTCGATTCCGCTGCTTCTGCGTGACACTCCACTTGCTCTTGACGAGAGACCTCTACAGCCTGCCCATGTGACTCATGAGACTGTTCCGTTGTCCATGGCCATAGGGGCTCTTCACCATGAGATAATTCAATTTCAAGTTATTTCCTCACCTAAGTTTCCGCTGGTTATTGGTTATCCTTGGTTACAGAGGCACAACCCCTCTTTTGATTGGCTCCGTACTGAGGTTCTCTCCTGGTCGCCACAATGCAGTAAGATATGCTTTCAGAAGGTAGCCAAGGTCCTGTGCACCTCTTCACTCACCTCTCTGCCGGAGGAGTACCAAGATTTTAGCGATGTCTTTGACAAAGGTCAAGCAGGTAGTTTGCCTTCACACTGGTCATATGATTGGGCAATTGACCTTCAACCTGGTGCCATACCCTCTCGCTGCCAGGTTTACCCTTTGTCGGTCCTGGAAGATAAGGCCATGGAGGAGTATGTTGCAGATGCACTTTCTTGAGGTTTGATCCGCAAATCCTCGTCTCCTGCTGGTGCTGGTTTCTTCTTTGTGAAGAGGAAGAGTGGTGAACTGAGACCTTATATTGATTATAGGTTTCACGATTAAGAATGTCTATCCGATTCTGTTGATTACGGAGTTATTTGACCGCCTCAAGGGAGCAACAGTTTTAACAAAGCTTGATTTGAGAGGGGCATATAATCTTGTGAGGATTAAAGAGGGTGACGAGTGGAAAACTGCGTTTAATACCAGAACAGGCCATTATGAGTACCTCGTAATGCCTTTTGGTCTTTGTAACGCCCCGGCAGTTTTCCAGGAATTTATTAACAATGTCCTCCGAGATTTGTTGCAGTTATGTGTGGTGGTTAATCTCGACAATAACCTCATATTTTATAAAAGTTCCTGGAGAGCCACCACACAGATGTCTGTTGTGTGCTTCAGAAACACACAAGAGAGAACAATCTGTATTGTAAATTGGAGAAGTGCGAATTCCGTCCTGAACAGGTTAAATTCCTGGGTTATGTCATTTCCACTGCTGGTTTTTCGATGGACCCAGAGAAACTTTCAGCAGTCCTACAGTGGCCCCGACCCGTGAGTTTACGTCCTCTGCAGCGTTTTCTTGGCTTTGCCAACTATTATCGGAAGTTTATTCCTAACTTCTCCTCTCTGGTCAAGCCCCTGACTGATATGACCAGAAAGGACGGTAACCCACAGAGTTGGTCTCTCGAGTCTGTTAAGGCCTTTGAGAGTATCAAGGCTGCCTTTGTTTCTGCTCCTGTGTTGGCACATCCTGATCTTACGTTACCTTTTATCCTTGAGGTTGATGCTTCTGAGACTGGAGTTGGCGCCCTTCTGTCTCAACGTCCTACCTCTGAGAGCGCTATGCATCCTTGTGGCTACTTTTCCAAGAAATTGTCACCTGCGGAGTGCAATTACGAGATTGGGGACAGAGAGCTGTTAGTGATCATTTTAGCCCTAAAAGAATGGAGACATCTCCTCAAAGGTACCACTGTGCCAGTTCTCATTCTTACTGACCATAAGAATCTCACATTCTTGTCTGAGGCTAAACGACTCTCTCCCAGAAGGGCGCAATGGGCTCTTTTCTTGTCTAGTTTCAATTGCATTGTCTCATTCTTACCCGGTACTAAGAATGTAAGAGCTAACGCCTTGTCACAACAATTTTCCTCCACTTCCAGGATGGAGTCGGTTCTGGTTCCTGTGATTCCTCCCGATCGTATTCTGGCTACGGTTCGCACCAGTCTCACTTCTCCTTTGGGTGACAAAATTCTTGCTGCTCAGGTCCATGCTCCTCCTGAGAAACCTTGTGACCGCTGCTTTGTCCCAGAGAGTCTCTGTACTGCCATGCTCCAGACTTACCATTCTGTCAAGGCTGCTGGCCACCCTGGGAAGAATAAACTCTTTTGGGCCTTTCCCAACAATTCTGGTGGCCTAGCCTATGTACTGATGTAACAGACTTTGTAGCTGCCTGTTCTGTGTGTGCTCAGAGTAAGACTCCACAACACCTTCCAGTGGGCCTCCTACAACCTATATCCAATGGAGAGAGGTCCTGGACCCACCTATCTGTGGATTGATTTCATTGTGGAGTTAACCAACTCCCAGAGCAACACAGTTTGTTCTTATGGTGGTCGTTCTCGAAAATGTCTCATTGTATTCCACCTAAGAAGTTGCCTACTTCTAAAAAACTGGCTTCCATTTTTGCTTGGAAGATCTTTCGCTTACATGGGCTACCCAAAGTGATTGTCTTGGACAGAGGTAGTCAGTTTGTGTCCCGGTTCTGGCCAGCCTTTTGTGCACAGTTGGGAATTCAGCTTGCTTTCTCCTCTGCTTATCACCCGCAGTCTAATGGGGCCGCAGAACGAGCTAATCAGTCCTTGGAGCAATTCCTATGTTGCTATATTTCTGACTATCATAACAACTGGTCAGACCTCTTACCATGGGCAGAGTTCGCTCATAATAGTGCCTTGAATTCTGCTTCCCGATTGTCCCCGTTTATGGCGAACATTGGTTTCCAACCTTCCATGTTGCCTGACTCATTTGTTCCGCAGAGTATTCCTGCGTTAGAGGAGCATCTCCGTGGTCTTCGTTCCACTTTTGCACAAGTCCAGGAGGCTTTGCAACATGCTAATGATAGGTACAGACTCCATGCTGACTGCAGATGCCTGCCTGAGCCTTCCTACCAGGTTGGGGACAGGGTCTGGCTATCATCTCGCAACCTCCGACTTTGTGTTCCCTCTCTGAAGTTCGCACCTCGGTTAATTGGGCCTTTCCTTATTCTTTGCAGGATTAACTCAGTGGCTTACACATTAGACCTTCCTTCTAATATGTGTATCTCAAATGTATTTCATGTCTCCTTATTAAAACCTTTGGTCTGCAACTGCTTTACCACCTCGGTGCCTCGTCCTCACCCAGTACAGGTTGAGAACCATGAGGAGTATAAAGTGCAGTCCATTGTTGACTCCTGTAGGTTCCGTGGGAGCATACAGTACCTGGTGCTTTGGAAAGGGTACAGTCCGCAGGAACACTCTTGGGTCTCATCCTCAGACGTACATGCCCCTGTCCTCCTCTGTGATTTCCATAGATGTTTTCCCCTTAAGCCTGGTGGTCCTCTGAGGGGGAGGGGTCATTAAGGAGGGGGTACTGTCAGGGCTAGGCTTCCTTCTCTGAGCTGGCCACTCTGCTGTCGGCTAATTGCCAGCTCCTATCTCTCCACAGTGACTCACCTGTTGATGATATCCTGCTTGTCAGTCCTGCCTACTTAAGCTGTCCAGTCCAGATGATCTCTGCCTTTGCCTTGGTCACATCTCTAGAGACGCTTTCCTGTGTTCCTGTTAAAGACTTGCTTGGCTGACGTTCCTTCTAGCTCCATATCCTGCTTGCTGTTCTACTACGCTGTTCTCTGGCTCCCTGGCGTTGTGGCTTGTCTGACTATCTGTTCTGGTTCCTGAACTCTGGCTATGTTTTGACTACGTTTCCTCTGTTTACCTTTTTTTATTATTATTAAACTCAATGACTCAGACCTGAGGTGAAATGCTAGCTTGCTCCTGCCTCTGGAGGTGCCATCCTGCCTTTGACCCCTTTCACACTGGAGGCGATTTCAGGCGCTTTAGTGCTAAAAATAGCGCCTGTAAAGCTCCTGAAAAATGCCTCAGCTGCAATCCCAGTGTGAAATTCTGAGTACTTTCACACTGGGGCGCTGCACTAGCAGGACGTCAAAAAAGTCCTGCAAGCAGCTTCTTTGAGGCACTTCAGGAGTGGTGTACACACCGCTCCTAAAGCGCCCCTGCCCATTGAAATCAATGATCAGCTCCGCCTCGGCAGCAGCGCTTTGCGGAGATTTTAACCCTTTATGCGGCTGCTAGCGGGGGTTAAAAGCACCTCGCTAGCGGATGAAAAAAGCGCCTCAAAAACGTTAGTAAAGTGCCGCTAAAACTAGCGGCGCTTTACTGCCGACATCCCCATGCTTTCAGTGTGAAAGGGCTCTTTGGGGTGTCAGAGGGGTGCTACACCTGAATCAGGTGCAGGTAGTTTTAAAGGGGACTATCTCCAGAAAATTGTTGTAAATGCTTTAATAATATTTAATAATAATAATAATCATCATCAATGTAAATTCTCCAGTGTGTGTTTCCTTTTCTGGCTTGAGTAAGCAGCACCTAGGTAAGGAAAACACAGACTCCTGTCTGCAGGGGCCCAAAAGGACACTCATACGTGTCAAAGGGCAACATGTGGCCCCTGGGCTGCAGGTTGGGCACCAGGGTTATATTCCACTCTACAGGTTGGGCTTGCCTCCCAACTGTCCCTCTTTTAGAATCAAATCCCTCAGTCCTTTTTTCTTCCTCAGTTGTCCCTCTTTTTGGTCCTGCTGTCTATGTCAATAGATCGGGAGCGAGCACCAACAAGTGCCTTCTCATGGGGGCACTGGATAGAGAGAAGGGGCAAGGCGTGCTGGCAGGGGACCCAAGAAAAGGAGGCTTGGGGTCGCTCTGTGCAATTCAATTGCACAGAGCAGGTAAGTATAGACATGTGTTTTATTTTTTAACACTTTTTTAAATTTTTAAATATTTTAAAATTTCCTTTAGGCCTCATGCACACTGGACATTATAAAAACTCCAGTAGTGTTAGCTGTAGAAAACTGTAGCTGTAGAATGAATTTTGCAGCGTTTTTGCAGTAGCCTTTATTAGCTTTTGCGTTTTTTAGCAAAACTATACTCCCACAAAAGATTATAGCTCAAAAACGCTCATAGACGCTGAATAGCTAAATTTTCACACAGGCGATCTGCCCAGCAGACTCTGCTTTTCTCAGCTGGGGATCGTTCGCTGATCCCCACTGAGCAGGCGGATGACAGAGCCCCGCTCTCCTCTATTGGAAGATCACATGAAAACGGACTGCCTGTCCATTTTCATCCAATCCCATCCCTTCTGCTCTGCCAGACGGATGGAAAATAGGGTCACCATCCATCTGGATTTCACAGACAGGATTGAATCGTATAGCAGCCGGTGTCAGGGGACATGTCACTATAGGATAATAGGATATATAGGATAGGATAACATGTTGGGGAGTTTACTGACTGCAGAAAAAAACAACTAAAGCCAAAAACAGCAGCTGTAATAACGTCCAGTGTGCATGAGGCCTAACTGAAATGTAATCACTTTAAAGCGGACCTTCAGTCATTTTTTCATCTTTCCGTCTATTAAATCTTCTGCCCTTGTTGTTTTAACTTTGGGTAGTAAAACATTTTTTTTCTGCCAGTAAATACCTTTTACAGCCCACTTCCTGTATCTTGTCCGGTAAAAAGCCTAGGATTATGACATCATGCACAGTTCTCTCTCTCACTCTCGTGAGAGTTTGCCTGGAAGGGAGGGGGGATGAGTCACAAGAAGGCCAATGAGAGCTGCAGAGCTGGAGGCATGCCTCTGTGTGTCTGTGTAAATCCAGGAAGTGAACAGGCAGCAGCTTCAGCTGCCCACAGTTGAAATGGATGCAGCCAGACTCAGTGGAGGGAGATTTCTGCAGCATATTTGGCAAATACAGAATCACAGTATATATAAAATAATATGTAAAGTGGTTGGAGGGAAGCTTCAGAATGGCAAAGATGTTTTTATTACAAATTATGAGAGCAGACTGCATTTCTACTTTAACTCCTTCAGATCCGCGCTATAGCCGAATGACGGCTACAGCGCAGATCTGCTTTGCCGGGAGACCGTCAATAGACGTCCTCCCCTTTGCACGCTCCCCGCACGCCCCTACAGGGCGCGTGCGGCGTGTGCTATGATCACAGAGTCAATGAGACTCGGTTAATGATGTGCAGGTGTTGGGTTGGTGGCGCTGCCTACTGGCTAACATATAAGGATAAATATAGTGGCAATATGCATGATGCCAGTGGTGACTGCATGTACGGGAGGGTTAGTTGCCCTAATAATGCAGGCTCCGTGCATCCATACCAATGTGTGCAAGAGAGGAAAAATGGAAAAAATTATACGATACACAAATAAAAATAAATATTAAGTGGATCCCAATAAACCTTAGATATATATGCGTGCATAAGAATAGCATTAAGAAAAAAACTTCATGGGGTCCATATACCATCAAAAACCTATTGTCCAAAAAATAGAAAATGTATATACATTTTATACATTATAAAATGTGCAAAAATATATATGTATAAAACCCAAAAACCAGCAAAGTCCAGTGACACATATGTACAGTCATTAACCGTAAAAGAAAAAAATCAGCATAAAGATGAAAAATATAAAATATATATAAAATATAAATATATTTACATATTAGTGAAGTTCCAAATTAACCAGCAAAAATCAAAAAAAAAAAAAAAGTCCAAAGTGCTCAAGTGACTCTTGTTTTCAGAGAATCAAGTGACTTCTGTGCTCCCCCTGATGGGGTAATGGGCATGTATAGATAGCCTGGGGTAGTTCCTGGTATCTCTCCTCGTAGTCCGCATGTGGTATCTGTAGTCTGTAGGGCCTCAGCAGCTCACTCCACCCAGTAAAGGTATCCAAGGGAGTCTTCCTGGTCACTTTTCCCAAAGTTAATTCTTCAGCTGTTCATAGTTAGCTCCTCATAGAAAGAGGTAGGGCTTCCATTGTGTAGTATTTAATAAGTAGTATTTATTAAAAATTAAAAGCAAAAACAAAAAGAGTCCCTGTGCAGGGAAACCTATAAGCACAATGAAACAGGCAATATGTACGGGCACTGGTTCGCAGCTTGCGCTCCACCTGCGTTCCACCCCCCTACTTCCGTACCGGAAATTATGTAGTAGCGTAGCCACACCTTACACATTTCGTCATTCCCTAAATTAACATGTACAGAAGGTATATAGATGATCTGATCATTATGTGTGACACCAGGCAGTTTTGAAAGATTCCTTGGAGATCTAAATGCCAACAAATACGGGATCACCCATACAGGCAAATGGGATTATCAGAAAATCGACTATCTGGATCTAGAGGTTTTCAAAGTGGAAGACACCTTATGCACCCGGACTTTTTTTAAAACAACTGACCGAAATGGATACATTTCCACATCCAGTTGTCACCATCCTAAGTGGAAGTGTAATATTCCTAAGGGGTAACTATTAAGGATACGTAGGAACTGTAACTCAATGGAAGACTTTGATGCACAGGCTGATATCCTTATACAAAGATTTCACGAAAAAGGATATGTACTTGACAACCCTGTGAAGCTAAAACTGGAAATTATGAAAATGGATAGAAATAAACTACTCCAGAAAAAAACTAACAATAAAGACAGCCAAAGGGATATAACTTTCATTACTGGGTTTAACAGTTAATACAACGTATTATGAAAAAATACTGTCCCATCCTGAAAGAGGATCGGGTGTTATCTAACATCCTGCCTAACAAACCAATATTCGTGTATAGAAAAGCACCTACCCTGAGGAACCATCTAGTGCATAATGTTATTGACCCTCCCAAACCGGTGAAAATCTTCCCTGATATGAAGGGGTTTTACAGATGTCAAAGATGTTTACCCTGTAAAGCTAGCAAAAAACAACAAAGGAAGAAGGAATCTTTCAGGTTACTCACTGATTATAGAGTACCAGATAAAGCATCTAATCACATGCCATAGTACCCATGTTACATACGTCATTGAATGTCCGCCTCTGTTTGTCCGCATAAGGGAGCACATTAAAAGCATCAGAAATGGATTTCCAAAGCACAATCTATCCAGACACTTCGATGAAGTACACCAAAGGGATCCGAGTGGACTCATATTCTATGGTATTGATCTGGTTGAAGACCACTGGAGAGGGGGAAATAAGCAAACCTTAATCTCCAGGAATGAAACCAGCTGGATATACCAGCTAGGATCAATTTCCCCCAAAGGGCTCAATCTAGATATAGATTTGAACTACTTTATAGCCAACCCTTAACCTTCTATACTAAGGGGCACGTGTACCCTTTGATTTGCTCTCTTTCCCTACCCATGATCTTCACACCAAGTTTTACTAGGTAGTATCTGGGTTTGGTCAGGAGGTGTGGGTTGCAGTACCATAGGCAACCACCGAGGACCTACACATTATAATCTCTCCAACAATGGAGATACTCAGTTTTTATACTGGGCATATATATGAGTATACCCCTGTGGCTCTTAGACTCACAGCGCTTATTACCCCTCGATCTACTATGTACATCAACATCTGCCTAAGATTTGAGGCCTATCCTAATCCATTTTACTAATTCCCCTCTTTATGTACATCTCTTGTTTGATTGTAGGGGGCTGATTTTAGACCACAACCCCCCCCCCCCCTTTAACACAAGGACTGTGACTTAATCATAAGTACTGGTACCTAATCTGACTGGAATGGGCTTTTCTTATGAACTGTTTAAGGTTTACTGGGTAATATCTGGGTTTGTCCACGAGCTGCAGTATGCAGTACCTAGGTAGACCACATGGGACCTGTTCATGTTCCCCTTTGCCCACCATTGCACTTATGTTCACCCTTGGATGTGTATCCGGGCATATGCATGCTTATGTGTGTGGTATTCATGATTAATATTATACATATAAGTATGGCTTTAGAAGAGTATGGAGAAAGAAAGGAAATGCTCATGATCCAAAGCATACCACCTCATCAGTGAAGCATGGTGGTGGTAGTGTCATGGCGTGGGCATGTATGGCTGCCAATGGAACTGGTTCTCTTGTATTTATTGATGATGTGACTGTGTGTTTCGGGCAATATTATCTGCTCATATTCAGCAAAATGCTTCAGAACTCATTGGACGGCGCTTAACAGTGCAGATGGACAATGACCCGAAGCATACTGCGAAAGCAACCAAAGAGTTTAAGGGAAAGAAGTGGAATGTTTTGGAATGGCCAAGTCAATCACCTGACCTGAATCCGATTGAGCATGAATTTCACTTGCTGAAGACAAAACTGAAGGGAAAATGCCCCAAGAATAAGCAGGAACTGAAGACAGTTGCAGTAGAGGCCTGGCAGAGCATCACCAGGGATGAAACCCAGCATCTGGTGATGTCTGTGCGCGCCAGACTTCAGGCTGTAATTGACTGCAAAGGATTTGCAACCAAGTATTAAAAAGTGAAAGTTTGATGGATAATTGTTAATCTGTCCCATTACTTTTGGTCCCTTAAAAAGTGGGAGGCACATATACAAACTGTTGTAATTCCTACACTGTTCACCTGATTTGGATGTAAATACCCTCAAATTAAAGCTGAAAGTCTGCAGTTAAAGCACATCTTGTTCGCTTCATTTAAAATCCATTGTGGTGGTGTATAGAGCCAAAAAGATTAGAATTGTGTCGATGTCCCAATATTTATGGACCTGACTGTATGAGAATATCCCTGTGGCTCTCAGACCCACAGTGTTCACCACTTTTCGATTCACTATGCACATCAACACATGCCTAAGATTTGAGGCTTATATCAATTCCTTTATCAATTTCACTTTATATGTACATCTTTTGTTTTGTTGGAGGGGGCTGTTTCTAAATTACAACCCCCCCCCCTTCTAACAGTCCATTATGACTCCATTATTAGTACTGGTACATAATCTGACCATAAAGGGTTTTTCCTGATGAACTGGTTTTCCTAAGGTTTACTGGGTAATATCTGGGTTTGTTCATGAGCTGTAGTATGTAGCACCTAGGACGACCACATAGGACTTGTTTATGATCCCCTTTTGTTCACTATTGCACTTACGTTTACCCTTGGATGTTTTCCGGGTATATGCATGCTATATATGTGTTTTTCATGATTGTATACCTCCATTGTATTTATGTCTGGTATATTCACTATAAGACGAGCGCAGATGCAGGGGGGTGTTTTTTTCTATAGTACTTGTTCTTTTTGATTGGAGGGACTATGGCGCCAGTGTGCGCGCACATTATGCTTCCCCATAGAGGTTTCTCACACACCTTTTTGCATCTGGTTAATGTTTGCTGTTATTGGTTACTTTTTGTGGGAGGGGGAGGAGCCCTGCATGTCCGCTCACCTTATTAGACGTAACAACTAGTATGCTGGCACCGCCTTTAATAACATCCAATTGACGAAATGCGTAAGGTGTGGCTACGCTACTACATAATTTCTATTACGGAAGTAGGGGGCTGGAACGCAGGTGGAGCGCAAGCTGCGAACCAGTGCCCTTACATATTGCCTGTTTCATTGTGCTTATAGGTTTCCCTGCACAGGGACTCTTTTTGTTTTTGCTTTTAATTTTTAATAAATATGGCCCTATCTCTTTCTATGAGGAGCTAACTAGTGACCAGGAAGACTCCCTTGGATACCCTTACTGGGTGGAGTGAGCTGCTGAGGCCCTACAGACCACAGATACAACATGCGCACTACGAGGAGAGATACCAGGAACTACCCCAGGCTATCTATACATGCCCATTACCCCTGCAGGGGTGCAGGGAGCTGGTGAGTAGGGACCCATCAGGGGGAGCATGGAAGTCACTTGATTCTCTGAACACAAGAGTCACTTGAGCACTTTTGACTTTTTTTTAATTTTAGCTGGTTAATTTGGAACTTTACTAATATTTATATATATAATTTTTTCTTATATATATTTTATATTTTTCATCTTTATGCTGATTTTTTCTTTTACGGTTTATGAATACACATATGTGTCACTGGACTTTGCTGGTTTTTGGGTTTTATAAATATATATTTTTGCACATTTTATAATGTATAAAATGTATATACATTTTCTATTTTCTGGACAATAGGTTTTTGATGGTATATGGACCCTATGAAGTTTTTTTCTTAATGCTATTCTTATGCACGCATATATATGTGAGTAAGCGCTCGATCTAGAGCACGAAACGCGTCAGCTGTGTCTGTACCACCCGCCTGATTGTCCTGTTTTTTATGATCCAAGTTTTACAATAAAGAAGATGTTTTCAACTTTATCCGGTGTGCGGCATCCAGATTTTCCTGTTTCAAACCCTGCTTTATTGGGATCCACTTAATATTTATTTTTATTTGTGTATTGTATAATTTTTTCCATTTTCCCTTTCTTGCACACATTGGTATGGATGCACGGAGCCTGCATTATTAGGGCAACTAACCCTCCGGTACATGTAGTCACCACTGGAATGCACATTGCCTCTATATTTATCCTTATATGTTAGCCAGTAGGTAGCGCCACCAACCCCACATCTGCACATCATTACTTTCTTCAGTTCCATCTCAGGGACTGATTAGGAGAGGCTGCAACCTGTTATAATATTGTTATAATATTGTTGCTATCCTGAGAGCTGAGTTTTTCTCTATATTAATGAGACTCGGGTGATCACAGATCGGAGTAAGGGGCCGATCCCGGCCCCTAACCACGTGATCAGCTGTCAGCCAATGAGAGCTGATCACGTGCAGTAAACAGAAGATCAGTAATCGTTTTTCTTTTCTCTTCACGCTGACAGCGTGAGAAGAAAAAAAATCCGATCACCGGCTTCAGTGCAAGGGACATCGGTCCCAAAGAGGAAGAGGCGAAGCCGCCTCATCTGTGTCCACCAATACCGCCTTCCATTGCCATCTGCCAGTGCCCACACATTGTCACAAATCAGTGCATAAATGCCAGCAGTCAGTGCCACCTATCAATGCCCATGAGTACCACTTATCAGTGCCCACCAGTGGTGCCAATCAGTGCCTCATCAGTGCCACCTAGCAGTGCTGCCTATCAGTGTCACCTACCAGTGGCAATCAGTGCTCATCACTGTCACCCATCAGTGCCCATCACTGCCACCTATCAGTGCCGTCCCATCAGTGCCCACCAATACCACCTATCAGTGCCCACCAGTGCCACCTCATCAGTGCCCACCAGTGCAGCCTATTAGTGCCCATCAGTGCTGCCTATTAGTGCCCATCAGTGTCGCCTTATCAGTGCCCATCAATGCAGCCTCATCAGCGTACATCAATGAAGGAGAAAAAATACCTGTTTGCAGAATTTATTGACAAAATATAAAACGGTTTTGTATTTTTTTTTTTAATTTCGGTATTTTTTAATTTTTTTAACAAAAAAAAAAAAAACCCAGAGGTGATCAAATACCAAAAAATTTAATTTGGGGACAGTGTTTTGTGTGACCGCGCAATTGTTGTCCAAAGAGTGACTGCGCTAAAAGCTGAAAATTGGTCTGGGCAGGAGGGGGGTTTAGGTGCCCACTAAGCAAGTGGTTAACTAACAAAAGTGTTTCACTGCCCTAAACTTTTTATATATATAAAAAAGAAATTAATCATTTTATTTGTTGCCTTTAGCAAAACAAAAGGAGCGAATAAAGCAAAAAATGTAACCCTTAATTTTTTTGCACATTTATCTTCATGGTCCATGTTATTGTAGCTATGGCAGGGGCCTGTCCTTTGCCTCTATGCTTTGTGCTATAATGTGTCCCTGTTTCCCATCTCACCAAGTTGGGAGGTATGGGGTTGGATCTCATTTACAACAGGCTTAAAAAATAAATTTCAACCTTACAGACTTCCTTTTTTTTTTTTTTACACAATGAAAGGTACACAGCAAGCAGCAATAGAGTGAGCGAAGCAATCGTTGGCCTGGTGCAGGGAGGGGCTTTGGTTGATCACACTGTGCAGACAGACAGTCCAGCATCATGTGATCACACAGCCAGGCTATATATACTGAGACTGGGAGCAGTGCTCTGATAATCTCTGCAGTAGCATTCATTCTCTTTCATCATGGTTGAAAAATTTGTGGGAACCTGGAGGCTGGTAGACAGCAAGTACTTTGATGACTACATGAAAGCACTTGGTGAGTATAACCTAGATGCAAAATATCTGTGACTGCATAAATACTGCATGCTAGAGATATGTATTTTTAAACAGAATGACAGATCATTTTATAGAAAAGATAAGCAGGAAAAAACATCCATTCTATTATTGTTGTTATTTGATTATTATATTTTATATACATATTTATTTATTTTTTTAAGCAAAATTAGTTTCATAGTTTTTCAAACATTGTCTTTTTGTATATGACATAACGCATATCTGGGTTTTTTTTTTTTGTTTTTTTTTTTTGTTTTGGGTGCATTTCTTTGGGATGTGCTATAATTCTGTGTCTTTGGGTAAAACGCGTGCATGAATTTCTGAAAAGAGGATGGTATTCTGCAATGAATGAGAACAGTGGTAATGAAGGGTGGATGGAGATTTGCTGGCGCTGTAGATTTGCAGACAGAGGCCATGTGTGTAGACCACACTGAAATCAGATCCAAGGGACAGGATGGGGTGAGATGGTAAAGCTGGGACTGCCAATAAATGTGGACTAGGGAGGTTGGAGAGTAAAGGTGCTAGGCAAAGAAAAGGAATGGTACTGATCTAAAAGATTACTAAGGAGCACAATCATTTCCTTTACTCAGAAGATAATCTTGCATCACTTTGCATTATAACAGGTTGCAAAGAATGTATTGCAGGGATACATCATACTTCATACAAGCTACTTGGGCAAAAAAAAGGTTTAAGGATTAATGTATATTGGCTGTACAGTATAATCAATCAAATCCAATATTTTGCAACATTTTATTTAAAATGTGGTGATCAGATAATTGGCTAAAATTTTATATAGATTCTGTAATTTTGCTAAATGTCTTTAAAATTATTGTAAAATCAACTAATAGAATTTGCAAAATGATTGGGGGTGTTTTTTTTTTTTTTTTTTGTTTTTTTTTTTGTTTTTTTATATATATATATATATCTCTATCTATCTATCTTCCAGACTAATATTCATAGTGATTATAATCTACTATATTTAAATGCTCTTGTCAATATCTTCAGTTGGCTGACAGAGCTCCCTAGCAATGCACAGTAGTCTCTTTAAAACATCCAGGCTTGTACAGGAGGAGACTAAGTGAACACAAATCAACGTAAATGGTGAGTCAGCACCGATCCGCAACTGCAAAATCGATCGATACAGTGCAACAAGTGAACCCTGATGGGGAGTCTCGCTTTCCTTGCTTCAGCAAGCTGCTGTTAGATTGCTGTGACTTCACGCTTTCTTTGACCTTCATTTGAAAACCTACACAGCAGCCTGTGTTGTATACACATTACAGGGCACACCTTCAACGTTTTACTTGGTATGTTTGCTAACCTTTGGTAATTGACAGTTTGCCCCTTCACCGCAACTGGAAACGCTGCGTTTTTTTTAAGTGTGTGTGTGTGTGTGTGTGTGTGTGTGTGTGTGTGTGTGTGTGTCCTATTGAACAGCTCAATTGTTGCTAGCATCAATATGGTTCCAGAATGTTCTTCCTATGAAGTCAAGTCATCAATAGTTTAGTGTTGGATGGTGTGACCAAATACACCAAGAATGACCTGCACCCCCCCACACGTTCTCCCCTGACCAACACATCTGCTTTAAACATGGATGCTTTTTCTGTTAAAATTGATAGACTGGTAATTCATACTGTTTCCAAAGCAAAAAACTCACCACTGTGTATCTCTAATATATACTCCTGCCAGAAATGATTGCTTTTCAAATGTGGTAGCCGTTTTTATTTTAAGTGACAAACATTGTGGATTTTCAGTAAACATTCTGATTGCATGTCAATTCTGAAGCTCTAGTCTCGGTTCTGCATGCATGTTGGGCCCTATTTTCCATGCTTGCATTTCACATGTACACAATGGAACAATCTGGCCATACAATGCAAGCAACTGTTATCTTCGAAAGCAGCTGCTGTGAGAAAATCAATTATATAAATCTTGCAGATTTTTTTTTTTTAGGTTCCACAGTGCATGTAATTTGAGCTAGAAAGGTCCTGTTCAGTGACGTTCCCTTCAACAAATCGCATTTGTTTCAAGGATAAAGAGACACTGTCAACTTGCAAATGCATAACAAATGAGGCGTCTGTGAAAAGGGCCTCTGCCTTGCCCTATAATTACATTATCAGTACTCCTTGTTCCTTGCTCCTCAGAGGGCAAAGTCAGTACCTGGCATAGCATCCAATTGCTATGCCTAGGCACTGTCACATGAGTGGGGGGTGGGGGGGGGGGGTGATGGTACTGCTTACCTGGGTTACCACCATCAGTCTTTAACGATGGCTGTGAAAGTTGGGAAGTGTGGGAGTGCTAGTAAGGTGAGTAAAATGGTTGGTTCATGGGGCCATTGCAGAAAAAAAATGTTCCTTTCTCCTGCAATAAAGGAAAAGTAAGATAAAGGTTGTGCTTTTCAATCATGTATGTAAAAATTAGAAGATTGGAACAGTCCACAAGTGATGTGAAAATTAAATCCTGGTGTCAATCTCCACCAGCCGCCACCATAGTGATCTTAAATATCAGTGCCACCAACAGCTGAAGGGCTCGCTTACCAGCTCCTATTGATCCCTCATCACAAGGGATCGTTGGTGCTTGTGGCTTTAACCCAGCCAAGGCCTTCAGGTCCTGATGGTCTTCCAACAAGATCACCCCTGGGCCCTTGGCACCATATAAACTGAAGATTTCTCACTCGGGTTCCAGGTGATGCGTCTCCTCTGTCTGGAAGAGACAGACTTAAAGCGGAGTTCCACCCAAAAATGGAACTTCTGCTTTTCAGAATCCCCCCCTCCGGTGTCACATTTGACACCTTTCAGGGGGAGCAGATACCTGTATAATCCAGGCGTTTTTTCAGGTGCTATTAGCCCAAAAACACCTGGGAAAAATGCCCCAGTGTGAAAGGGGTCTTGGTCATCACTCTGCCTCTCCCAGCTCTCACTGGAGTGCTGGTCTGGAAAGGGATGGAAGTGGCTGACTCAGGCCTGTTGAGGCTGAACTAGCTTTTGGTCAGCCATCTGGTTGGAACCTAACATTGTCAGACGAGAGCAGCTCTGATATCAGCTTTCTGGGTCACAGAAGTGGAAAGAGTATTTTTGTGTTTCACAGATTTCTGACCAAATATGCATTGGCCATACTTCTCCCTTTTTTTTTTTTTTTTTTTTTTTGTCACTAATAGATCCAGTGTCTGAATTCCCCCAGGCACCAGCATTAGGCAGTGGGTCCTGAAACAGAAATGCTGTGTGAACATTCCTGGTCATGTTAATAGAGAGGAAGAGGGATGAGATGGGTGGCATTTACGAAAACAGACCTTTGACTGTAATTGTAGGTGGATTTTCTAATCTTTTAGTAGTTTCCCAAAACAGCAGTCCCCACTCTGAGGTTGTGTGAGCCTTTCATAGACTTGAGATCCCTGACCAATCAACATGTCAAAATCTCAATGCAATCAGATTTTTCCCTTGTTTGTTCCAAGCTCACCCTCCAACCCACATAATCACCTGTGCTCTGTTGCTGCAAAATACCCAGAATTTCCTGGTATGGGCAACATGTGACCTCCCATGATGCAGTGCCTAGGACTGAGTGGTCAGCTGCTAGGCCTACTCCTTTGAAAGAGGGCGAGTCCATCCTTTAAGTTCTACTGGTTTAGAACTGTAGAGGAACTAAGCAGCAAGGAAGCATGGGGAAGGCAAATATAAGTAGGTTGGGATTGTGCTTAAGTGACTGTCACTATATTCTGAATGAGCCCATAGAAGGTGTTTGCATGCTCAGGCAGGATTCCTGGTTGATTAGGCAAACCGAGTACTCCATTAACAAGTATATACAGCTTGGCCACCTTTACTTATTATTTCAGACTTTTGCCTCCATTCTCTATAGAGATTTATTGGTTCTACAATACTATGTGTGGTGGGTTAAATATTTTTTCACGGTTTTTTAGTATATGTTTTTCACTCAATCAGTTTTAGCGCTGCACTCATTTTTATTTACTTGATGGTTTGGAGTTTAGTATTGAACTTTTTAGTGCTGGCAGCTTTTACTATTCACTTATCATTTTTTTGTTCTAGCGCAGCGTTTAACCCTTTCTTTGGGTTTTTTATTTTATTGCACCTTTACTTATGCCTGTCAATGGAAGGTGAAAGTGGAAAAGCAAAGGTTTATCTTCCAGAGAAAAAAACAGTAAATGTTATTTTAGGCCTCTTGCACACAGGTGCCTGTGCAACATAAATTCCAGCATAATTCTCCTGCCCAAATTACCCTAGGTTCTGCATGGTCTCCCACAGACATGAATGGCCGTACTTTACACCAGTGCCATCATAAATGTGAGTATAGCACAAGGTCACATTCTATACTTGTTTACTTCAGTGTATACATGAATTCAGCCATTCGTGTCTATAAAGAGCTGTACGCAGCACCTGGGCTTTCCTGGCATGAGCAATAAATTTCAGTGCATGTTGCACAGGCTCCAACACCCATGTGCAAAGGCACTAAACCACGGGTCTCAAACTGGTGGCCCTCCAGCTGTTTCGAAACTACACGTCCCATCATGCCTCTGCCTGTGGGAGTCATGCTTGTAACTGGTAGCCTTGCAATGCCTCATGGGACTTGTAGTTTGGCAACACCTGGAGGGCTGCCAGTTTGAGACCCCTGCGTGACCTAAACTGATCATATTTCCCATAACTTTTACCTGGGATTATCTCCAATCACCATTGATGTGAGAAACCTCACCTAAAGCAGCTATAAATGTCACATTTTGGATTTGTTCTTGTCATTGGCCATCTTGAAACACTTTGGCTTAACTGATGTCGGGAAACCTCACAATGGGTTGATTTACTAAAGGCAAATACTGTGCACTTTGAAAGTGCAGTTGCACTTATTTTCCATAGTAAGTGCAATGTGGTAAAGCTTTAATTTGTAAAGGATACTCAATCAAGTGCAAGGAAAATAAAGGGAATGCATGTATTCTTGCACGTGATTGGATGATGGAAATCAGCAGAGCTTTAACACATTTACTAAGCTCCGTGGATCACGAGTGCAACTGCACTTGCAGGGCGCAGAGTCCATTTGCATTAAAGCAACTCCATTCTCTCTTGGCACAAGGATAGGCAGATGAACCGCTGTCCATCAAAGGTTGTGGTGAGACGTCTGTTACCAAGCTAGGCTGTCTGGTAATGCTATAAAATTGTTGACATAGGCCTGTCCTCTAAAGATTTAAAAATTGGTGACCTAAAGACATTCTATGCCTTTTCCTAACAGAATCTGCTCTCAGTTTTTTTTTTTTTTTTTTTTTTTTTTTTGCTTAGATTAAAAATGTTGCATTGACCCTCCCTCATACAATTGCTGCTAGTCCTATATGCTTGAACAATACGTTTCTATGTTGTGCAGGGTATTTGAGTTTTGCAGGGGGATGGGGACCAATTATCTGCATCCTTGTCTAGGGCCCACTTACATGTTAAACTCTAGTTGGCTGAGTGATTGAAAACAAAGGATACTATACAACACCATGATACAAAGGATAGCCAGTGTACTTCTATAGAACTATATATGCCTACAAAAATCCAGATTTGGTTTGTCCATCTGTGCAAAAGGACTACTTAATGTAAAATTGTAGATTATTCAATTGAATTTAGATGAGAAGTAAACTGGTTTTTGAAAATCTTACTTTCAGTATCTCATATCATAACAGGTTTCATATGTGTGATTTTATACATAGTGTGTGGGGTGATTATCTATATATCTTACTTTGCACAGAAATGGTTTCATTGTCACATCAGCAAACTCTCCCTAAAATGCTGTGCAGCCATTGCTTTGTATGTAGACGGGAAGGGACTGTAGGAGATAAAAAAAATTTTTTAAAAATTGTATAATAAAACATTAGCAAAGTGAACTTTATTCATTAAGGCTGCATTCACACCTAAGCATATCATTTTGGGGCAGAAAGTTGTGCAACTTTTCTGCAAAATTTTTTTTTGTTTTTTTTTGTACCGGTCAAATGGTCACTAATATAAAAAAAGATACTCCTGTAATCTGCCTAAAGCTCCAGAACTTGTTTGAGCTTCAGGCATTTTGGAGTGGAGATGTGAACCAACTCCATAGAGAATATTTTTTTTTTTTTTTTTTTTTTTTTTTTTTTTCCCCTTCAGGAGTGATCAGGGCCTTAGGGTTTGTCTACTGCAACATGTGCATTGCTTTTTATAACCTGCCTTGTTTTAAATATACAGATTCAGCAAAACCAGAGCTTTGCTTTAATTTCATGCCATTACCCTGAATTTTTTTATAGATGCCAACTGTCCCCAATTTTGGTCCTCAGTCCCTGAGCTGCTGTTTCTTAGGATTATCTTATAACCCTCATTTGCATTTCCATATGAACCCAGATGTTGGCTGACATTACTGGGCAAATGAACTGCAGGCAGGGATTCCCTGCCCCAAAGCTGATGTATGCAAAGGAGCAGGTACGATCGTGACATCTTTGCTCTCATATGGCCATATAACCATTTTAGGTCAATGTTGGACTTGCCATATGTTGCAAGCATCCATGCCCCTTTTTGTATATGTGCAGCTGTAGGGTGGGTAGTCTCCTGCCCACAGCTCACTGGTCTAGCAATGACAGCCAACATTGGACTGAACTGAAGCATGTGTTACTGAGCATGTCCAGGAACTCAAAAAATTGATGGTTCCCTCATTTAAGGGCAAGGCCACCTGAAAGGGGAGCATTTAACAATGTACTTTTATATTTGTATTTATGTGCATGCTTGGATTTTCCTGTGTTCAGCCCCAAGGCACAATTGTGATATTGATGTGTTCAGATCAGTAGCTATCTATGGGTATGGGGGAAGGGTGAGCATGTGTTCTGCAGCACAGGCTGTCTAGGCTTCATATAGTAAATGAGTTGCTTGATTCTTAGCCACAGCAGTTGCTTCAACCTAAAACTCCTTGGCAACTTTATATAGTTGTATAAACAAGAACAATATTTCCATCAAAGCTTCCATGTAGTACACGTCAGTCTTTTGGCTACCAAGGGTATGTGCATGTACTTTATTGCATTGCTGGGTTTCTAAAATCTGCCACAACATTATGGGAGTAAATTGCATGCAATATTTCTGTACCTTCATTTGCCCTATATCTATGCCAAGAACACAGGGTTCTTGCCAAAGGAATCACATGTCCTATCTAAATGACCACAACATTATTTTAACTGAGCTTGACTAACCTTCTTGTCAAGGTTGTGGGAGAAAGTCCTGAAGGTTGAGCATTCCACAGGTGTGGTTAATCCTTGTGTTGAATGGCAAAAACATCTTTACACATTTCCAATACAGTAAAGGCGGTAGTATTTAGAATAGAAGTCATCTGCTACAATACTAAAATCATACACATGGTGAATAAATAACTATGCGATTGAAAGCCTGTTGCTGGAGATAATTTCTCAATGACATTGAACTAATATGGCCATGTGGCTGTATTAGGTTCACAATGTTACGAGCATCCCTGCACCTTTGTAAATCGGCTGTGTAGGGGGGAATCCTGTGCCCACAGCTCATTGGTCCAAGAATGACGGCGGACTTCAAGGATCAGATCCAAAATCTGTTCAAACACAGGTTCATCCCTTAAAATTGTGAATCTATTGCAAAGTTTCTTACCTGCAGATCCTGCCAGTAATGGAATTTCCTGATACAGTATGACAATAAGATCTCATACAACTGGACAGCGGGGGGGATGCATCAACGTGGCAGCACTTTTTTTTTTTTTTTTTTTTTTTTTTTTTTTTCCTCCTGCCTGGGGAGCCATAGGTGGGGGTGTAGAGCCAGGCCATAGAAGTGGATGACTGTACTTGCATAAACGTCAATGCTTTTTCACATTGGTGTTTACACGCGCATGGCATTTGCCTGAATGCAGAACTTTGCAATTGGGGAATGTCATGCATCAGAGTTTTACCCCAAGTGTGGCCACATACAGCTGTTTACTGGTGGGCTGTTGGCTCCCTGGGCTACACAAGGTTGATGAAGGAATCCTCTTGACTTTGCTATTGTGTTCTGACAGTGGGACTACTGTACTGCCAGGATACACTAATCAGCACTGCAGCCGATTGGCTACATGTGCTGGTCAAATTTTATTTATGCAAGAAGTTGATCAGTCAACTCCTCACGAAATTGTCATAGATGGATCAAAATTTGGGCAGTCTTTGCTGAACTGGATGAATTTTGATCCATCTTTAGCCCTCTTATGTTTCTACTTATTGCAAGGCAGTGACTTGTCTGCCTTCTGCTAGTGTTTCTTTAGTTGGTCATCAGATTGTCTATCAGGTCTGCACTTGCTTCATACCAACTAACCTGGCATTGCATACCTCACTGTTTTCACAATATTCAATTTGTTCTCTTGGTGCTGATTTTTGTGCATGCAGAATGGGGGGGGGGGGGGGGTGACCATGAATAATAGTTACTTGGTGTTGACCATGCTCTACTAGAATTTCTAACCCAGGCCCATACTTTAAAAACGTGTTTGTAGCTGTATTTTGAGGCATCCTGTTATAGGGTCACCGAAACTAAATAACATCTAAACTATGCAATCTGTGAAGCCCTTGCACTACATAGTAGTTGGTAGAGCTAAAGGAGGTTGTACAAGGGGATTGAAACATGGATGTGAGTAGAGATGAGCTTGAGTGTATTTTGACTCTAGTCTGGACCTAGATGGGGAGCCTGTCGGGAAGCTATCACTGTACTGGGCCAATCATTTGTGGCTGAGGAATGCCCTGCAGTCACGCGTACATGCAGGGCAAGAAATGCCCAGGCTACAGATAATTTGCCCAGTATAGTGACAGCTTGTTGGCAGGCTCCCTCACCTGGGTTCAGACTAGGCTGTTAACACAGCAACGCTTATCCCAATGATCTATATGTTATTGTAGCAGGTGGGGGTGTTGGCTATATTTTAACCTAAAAGTGCACTTGCATATGGTGCATAGAATCAGTAGATGTAGTAACAGCAGACTGTCATTCCGTTCATGGAAAGCTGAGATTTAAAAATTTATTTATTTTTTTTCTCCCCACAGGTGTGGGTTTTGCCACCCGCCAGATGGCAAGTCTCACCAAACCCACAACTATAATCAGTTTAGAAGGGGATGTTGTTGTCATACAGACGCAGAGCACCTTCAAGAACACAGAAGTCAAGTTTAAACTCAATGAGGAATTTGATGAAACTACAGCAGATGACAGAAAAACGAAGGTAAAAAAATGAATCCCTATATTTGATGCCCAAGCAATTAGAATGGTTGCACTGCACTGGTTATAAGAACAATTCCCATGAAGTACCCCATCTGCCCTGAGTTTGTATGTTCCATCTCTTTACAGTGAAAAATATGTTAACAATTTAACCTCTTGCCAACTGCATATGTGGCAGCAAGAAAGGTAGGCACATATGCTTCTGTGTGTGTGTGTGGGGTTTTTTTTCCTACATACCCTTTGTTCTCGGCTGCATAAGGAGCTGGGTGATGAGAAACTAAAGTATGCTGATCTTCCCAGTAAATGGCTGTGCAAGTGGGGCACATATTGGCACAGCCAGAAAACTGACCACACTGTGCTCTCTTGCCTAGTGTGGTCAGTTTCTAATAGGAAAGCGGAGGGACTGGCAGGAACACCAGGGAATTCACACAAAGGAAGCAATACACAAATAAGATACTTTCATACAAGTACATGGTACAGCAGGCACATGAAATGTTGGGTTTACATATTCCCTGAGCCCAGGTCATCCTAGATCTGCCCCATGTTGTGACTGGAAGCATGAAGGTAGGGGGAACGTAATAGCGCCCCCTAATTATGGGAATAGGGACAAATGTTTGCTAAATATTTTAAATTTCAGTCATTTAATTGGTCACTTACCTGTCAGACTTTTAAACTTCTAGAAAATTCTAAAGTTGATCAGGTGATCCAAAGAACATATAAAACAAAGGGGGTTATAAAAGCATTCAAACCGATTTTATTCAGAATGACTGCAGCAGAAGAAAAAGGCACCCGTCCTTCTCCCCCCGCCCCCCCCCTCCCCTTTTTGTTTTGAACATTCCTTCTGTTATAAGGGATAGTGGTTTTGTCATTGTTTGGTTGTTTTGAGCTTTTAAAGCTGAACCATTGGTATTTAGAATCCTAATGTATGGTTATAAATGTTATATAGTCGAGGTAAAATGTATTGGTAATTATTGGTTATATACATCGTCACACCAGTAATAAAGGGCCGTGGCCATTCATACCACATATTCAGTCTATTGGTTTTTATTATATTAAGTGTAAGTTGACTTGAATTTGACCTCTAGTCCCATAAGTGATGAGCTTCATCCCTTTGTCACTCCACTTTCTTTGACATCAGTGTTGCACTGCCCTTCCACTATCCAGAGCGCTCCTTGGCTACCTTTTATTGGATACTTGGTGGTTGGGAAATGGAGAATTGCTCTAAAGTCAAGGTACCTTGATGTTGCCACTGATGCTGTTTAAGCTTTTTAGAAAGTGCATATGTGTCAAATTTAAATAATTTTCAGTCTGCTGCCTCAGTTTTTATGATTGCAATTCATCGAATGCACGGTGAGGCGAAGACTTTGAGGATGGCCTGGTGTCAAGAAGGGCAGCAAGGAAGCCACTTCTCTCCAGGATAAACATCAAGCATCCTGAGACCATTAATGTGTGGGGTCGCTTCTCAGCCAATGGAAGTGGGCTCACTCACGCTTTTACCTAAGAACACAGCTATGGATAAAGGTACAAAAACATCCTCAGAGCAACTTCTCCCAACCCTCCAAGAACAGTTTGACAAACAATGCCTTTTCTAGCATGATGGAGCACATTGCCATAAGGCCTCATGCAGTTTTTAAAGCTGCTGGTTTTTGGTTTCAGATGGTGTGGTGTGTGTTTTTTTTTTTTTTTTTTTTTTTTAAATGTGCATGAGGCCTCAAGGCAAGTGACAACAAAGTGGTATGGGGTCCATGGCCAGGAAACTCCCTAGACCTTGATCCCAGTGAACTTGAGGTCAATCCTTGAGGCGGGTGAACAAAACTCCCACAAATTTTGACAAGCTCCAAGCATTGATTATGTAAGAATGGGCTGCCAGTCAGGATGTGGCCCAGAAGTTGACAGCATGTCGGGGAGAATTGCAGAGGTCTTGAAGGGTCAACACTGCAAATATTGACACTTTGCATAAACCTAATGTGTTTTTGTCAAAAGCCTTTGACTCTTATGAAATGCTTGTAATTATACTTCAGTATACCATAGTAACATCTGACAAAGATCTAAACACTTAAGCAGCAGACTTTGTGAGAATTAATAATTTTTTTGCCAAAACTTTAGGCCAAGGCTGTAGACTGTCAGCTCTTTCAGGAGCAGGGACAGACATGGCTCTGTTCTCTGTAAATCACTGTATGAATAACGGATTATTAAAACGAATAGTACCTTAACAAGTGATTTCAGCCTTGTGACTGTTACATTTACTGGGGTTGTATTACAACGGGGTGTTTGGTTTATTTTTTTTTCTTCCTGTAGCAGGCTTTATGCTATGATCCCAAAAAGACTACTTGGTGTGCAACATGCTCCAAGACAAGTTTTCTGGTCTGTAATTGCAGAAATTTTAGGTCGTTGTATTAGTTCTAAATGTATGCAGGGGAAGCCTGATCTGCAAAAGATTTAGTTGTAGTTATAGGGTCATCCATGATGTCCTTGAAGGTTTTGTCTAAATCTAAATTATCTAAATCTGGAATAGTTGTACCTCATCCAACATCAGCTTGTAATGTTGCATATTAGTTTTATAGTGGGGCTAGAGTTCTTTAGCTGTCCAGTGTTCTGGTTTGTTCAGCAAATGTGTATATACTCGAGTATAAGTTGTTCCGAGTATAAGTCGAGGCCCTAATTTGCCACAAAAAAATGGAAAAAAACTTGGTGACCCGAGTATAAGACGAGGGTGAGAAATGCACAGCTACTGTAAGTGGAAAAAGAGGGTCAACAATGCCCATTTGCATGCCTCACTGTGCCCATTTGCAGCCATAGGTCCCCCGAACTTCAAACTCAGTAGTTAAGGGTTCCTAGATGCCCCCTAGCTGCAGCCAACATTTGGGGTCTCTGAACTCAAATGGTCCCGAAATGACATTGCTGCAGATGGACATAGTTGACCGACTTTGGGGCCCCATATCTCGGGGCCACTTAGTGCTAGGAACCCCAAATTTGGTGTGCAAACTCAGTGGAACTAGCACCATAAAAAATCCAAAGCTGGGGTTTCTAGCACCAAATGTCCCCAAGATACAGGGCCCCAAAAATCGGTTCAGAAAATGTCAAGCACTTTTCTGCAGCAGAAAATGACATTTTCCGAACCGATTTTGGGGCCCCGTATCTCGGGGCCACTTGGTGCTAGGAACCCCAGCTTTGGATATGTTGTGGTACCAGTTCAACTGGGTTTGCACCAAATTTGGGGTTCCTAGCACAAAGTGGCCCTGAGATACGGGGCCCCAAAATCGGTTCGGAAATTTTTTTTGCTGCAGAAAAGTGCTTGACTCGAGTATAAGTTGAGGGGGGCACTTTCAGCACAAGTGCTGAAAAACTCGACTTATACTCGAGTATATACGGTAAATGTATTCCCTTTAAAGGTAATCTAAATTTTGCACTTTATACATTCACCAATTTTTCTTAAAGGAGAACTATTTAATCCCCCATCTGTAAGCTGTGTGATCTGTCACTATTGATGGCAATCAGTGCTGTTTGTTCATTTATACTAGTAAAAGGGCTCAGAGCTGTGGCTCTGTGTAAAGTATTTGCTGATGCCATATAATGTGAAATCAGCAGTAGAAGCAATACACATTACAAATGAACAGGCAGCACTGATCGTCTATTCAGAACAGCAACAGATCAGAGTTGCAGCGCTGCATGTCTATCAGAGGTGGCTTTTACATGTACACAGCCCAGCAGATGGATTACAGTGCTGTATGAGCTTTTGCTTGAGTGATTAGCAATGTCAGGATCTGTGCCATATAACAGCCCAACAATGCTGCTCACTCATTCACAAAAACTGATATATTGCACAGTGCTATGTTCTCTATTGACCCATGTATGTGTAAAAGCAGTCACTAATGGACAGTGTTGCAGACTGACTTTATTTTCATCCAGCAAACTGAGTGAAAATAAGATTTCTCCATCCACACAATTAAGGTGGATTGAGGAATTCCCCCTTGCTGGGACATTGTATTCTGACAGACCCAGCGCTGTTAGAATACACTGATTAGTGGCTGCAGCTGATCATAGGATCAACTTCTGTTGCACAGGGACGGCTGCGCACTGATCACAATTCAGCCAGCCCCTGCTGAACTGGACAAACTTCATTAACTGTATGGCAAGCTTAAGGGACAAATTTGAATGGTACCAAGGGCATCCAGGATAGATCAGTGATTCTGTCCCGGCGCTGACCAACCAAAATCTGTCCTGGAAGACCTGCAGAAAGAAGGGATAAAAGTAGAGATCTCTAATTCTGCAGACTGCTACACCAACTGTGTGGACAGACAGATCACCCACAGATAAGTAATGTCATACTGGAAAATGTTTTGGCTGAAGTTGTAAAGCAAGGCTCCCATGCAGCATTGGGAGCTGCAACTGCATGATTCCAGATGCAGTGCCTGTTTCAGGACATGAATGTCACCATGCATAATGCTGCTGGGATCTGCCCTAAACTAACTAGAATGGCAGTCTCCAGTGCTGGATGGGGGACTTGGCTGCAACATAACAGCAGTCAGGTTTACTTTAAAGTAGATTTCATTGAGTACTTGTAACTAACCTCTTGTTTGCTTAATGTATAATTCTGTTACCAAGGTTCACTAAACGTGACGCTCAAACATAACTTTTGTTTGTCATTGTTATGCTTTGAATGACAGCAGCAGTGTTCTCTATGGCTGAGGTTGTCAATCAACATTGCCCAAAGATAGGTGCTATAGATTGTGATTGTAACAAAAGGAAAACTTAAGCATAAGTGACATTCAGGCCTCATGCACACTGGACGTTTTTACAGCAGCTGTTTAAGGGCTTCGGACATGTGGGGTTTTTTCCTACATTCAAACTCTCCATGTTGGCCTATGTGTCCATGCAGACATAGGCTGTTTATCAGCAGTGGGTTCTGAGTTTTTCATCTGTAAAAACACTCCAACCTCAAACATGGCTCACCAGCGTTTTATAACGTTTTGTATCCATTGAAGGAAAAATGCGATTGGAAAAACTCACTGCAAAGCTACTGACTGTTTTAATAATATTGTTTTAACCTCCAGTGTGCATGAGGCCTAAATGCCAGTAGCATTTGCTAAAAGGTTCAAAAATACAGTTTACAGCTAAGGCAATGGTTTTTAAAGATATAAAAAAAATAATCCTCAAAACCCACTAGTTCCGGGTTTTCCAACCAGAAAACACCCCTGCCAAAAACTAACAGCCTATGTGTGCATGGACAAACAGGATAACATGCTGGGGAGTTTACTGGCTGCAGAAAAGTGCCTGAAGCCAAAAAAATGGCAGCTGTAATAACGTCCAGTGTGCATGAGGCCTAAACCCAAAACCAAAAAATGTAATATATTCAGTTTCCAAAATAGCGGCAGCTCTTTCCCTCTTCCCTCTGTGCAAATCCAACTGCAAAGAGGAGGTAAAAAAACACATGTTAAACAGCCTTTACAATCACTTTAAAGCATAACTTTACCCATAACTTGATAAAAATGTTCTTTTAGCAAGGAACATTCCACATTAATACTTTTTTTTTTTTTTTTTTTTTTTACAACAACCCACATACCTCAAACGCACTGTGTTGTGATGCGGCAGGTATGGTTTTTAGGTCCATTGTAGTGCATCAGGCAGCCCATTCAAATGAATTGGCTGCTTTAATGCAATACACATGTAATAAACCCACTGCTACAGATCTGCCTGGTGTGAATGGTGTCCTGAGCCTATTGGGTTAGACTTAATTGGGCGTGTGTGTTCACTCAAATGTTAGCAATGTGTCTGGCTGTGTATCCCGTGCTTTAAAGACAAACCGTACACTTTGCCAAGAGGTATATCTGTCATGTGACCTCAGCAGCCTTGGAAAGAAGTAGACAGATTTTGCTGAGGTTTTGGAATGGAAAGTATTTTGCATGTGGCTGTTATGAGAGTGTTGGAAAAAATGTACTCGCTGGCTTGGGCAGCAGTGTATCTGGAAGGAAAGCCAAATTTTGGGGAAAGAATGCCAAATATGTCTAATTTAACATTTCTTTTATATAAAATAAGGCTTGCGCACCTTCAAAAAAAAGCATTCAAATCATAAATATATTTAATATGGTGCAGCATATCTGGCTTTGATCTTTTCCAACAGTTGTGCATTTCACCTATGTACTTAGTAGTTTTCCTCCAGGCATCACTATAAAGGGCACTTGAGGACACGAGGCTGACAGCTGCTGCAGCTAGAAGGGGCACCTAGTGGTATAAACGTTTAGGGCAGTATGTGCCCAGGGATGAATGACCAGACTGCAAGAAGTCTGTTCTGGGCTTTTGTCCTTCGAACACATACTGTGCCAAACTTTCCTACCGTTGGGTGCACCTTCCAGATGCAGCAGCTGTGTTGGCCTCTCAGTTTGACAGGCGGCTGGATGAGACAACTGTGCACGCAGCTAATTTCCAGAGCACCATGCAGTGGGGCTAAACACACGGTGTGCATGGGGCTTTCGATGTAACATGTTCCCTGGCTGTGTTAAGAGCTCAGGCACTTTGAAAAGTTAAGGGGTATGTGTTTTGTCTTTTGCTTTTTTTCTCTGCAGTGGTCTATCCATGCACACATTGGTCTGGAGTGCGAGTTTCCAGGCCAATAAATTGTGGTCATGGGCTACTAAAGAGCTTCTTTTTGCAGAGCAGTGATCTGGGGCCAAAAGTGGGCCAACAAAAGTATAAACAGATTGCAAGCAGGTCTGATGTCACCACTATGCTCCTCCCTACACACTCTGTCCTACAGGACAGGCATCTACTCTGATGTCCCATGGAAGATGTTCCATAGGATGGGGCATTGTGGTGATGTCAATGGCAGATCTTCTGCTCTTTATATGTGATGTGGAATTCTGCTGTATGTCTATACAAAAATGCTCAAATCCCAGATGGATGGCTCACTCATTCTGAATGGAGCAATATGAGACCCGTCTAGGCTTCTGCTAAGAAGCCTGGTGTGTTGGTTGGAGCACTGGACTTGTTGGCACAGAAGGGAGTGAGTTTGATTATAATTTTGTATTCTTATGCCGCGTACACACGATCGCACATTCCTACAACAAAATCCATGTTTTTTCGACGTATGTTGGCTCAAACTTGTCTTGCATACACACGGTTACACATCTTATCAGAAATTCCGATCACCAAGAACGCGGTGACATACAACACATACGACGAGCTGAGAAAAATGAAGTTCAATAGCCAGTGTGGCTCTTCTGCATGATTCCGAGCATGCGTGGAATTTTGTGCGTCGCATTGTGTACACACGATCTGAATTTAAGACAACGGATTTTGTTGTGGGAAAATTTGAGATCCTGATCTCAAATTTTGTTTGTCGGAAATACGGACAGAAAATGTCCAATGAAGCCTACACACGGTCGGAAAATCTGATTGTGTGTACGTCGCTTAAGAGTGCAAGACATGTATAAAAAGAATTAAAGCAATGGGTTTAGTTCAGTTTTTTAAATGAATATCTAATACAAGCAGAATGCACATGAAGGCAAGATGCATTTACCCATTGACAATAGCCTCAATGGAGCTAAACTGACAGCTGAAATGCTCACGGATGCGCTGTCTTTACATGCCAAAAATTTGATTTCTAGCCAGTTTTAGAGTTCCCTTTTCTCTGCTGCATTCAAAGCAATACAAGTCTATTAACTGCTCCAGTTGGCATGCCTTACCCAATTTGAATTGTTCTGTAGGAACTGCAGATAGCCAAAGTGGCACCCTGGAGTTTAGGCAGGGATGCGCCTCACAAATTTACTTGCCAGGAGTAGTTATCCTGGTTGATAGCAATCCATTGATTTTTCTCCCTAAGTTTGGCCTTGTTGCACTTTTTGCTTCTACCACTAGGTGGCCAGGTACTTGGTGCTATTGATCTGAGAAAAGCAACCCAAGGTCAGGTTATGGGTATATGGGGCATCTCAGCAAATGGGCAGGGCTTTTCTTGAAATCCCTTGGCCTGCTGGGAGAACCTATATATTTGGATGGAGTCCGGTGATCTATGTTTGCCACCTGGATGGCTGTCTGGGTGGACTTGTATCGTGTCCTGGGCTGCTAAGCCAGAGATTGGGCATATCCCGGGGGTGTCTGGCTGCTGGGCTGTATGAGGGCCTATCCATAAGCAAGAGCAGTGCAGGGTTGGGATTGCGGCTTGCAGTCCAACCAAAAGTGAAGGTTCTGCTGGCTGGAGAACCTGTCGGTGGTAGAAGGGATGCTGTCACCACTAAGGGACCAACCACCTTATTACCAGGGACAACAGTGAGTAACTGAAGCAAGTACCGGAGCAGCATTCTCACCAAATGGGCAAGGTGGAGAATCGGAAACTTCAGGCGGTGATCAAGTCAGAGACCCAGCCAGCAGAGGTGACGCTTGCAGAGCAGCCTTGTGTGTTAAGCCAGGGACCGAGCAGGCCAGTGGGGTGAAGCTTGAGTATTGGGAGTGCCAAGCTAGGGACCCAGCAGAGAGGCGAGGGTGACGCTTGAGGAATTTGGAGTCAATGAATCAGAGGGTCTAGTGACAGACCAGGAGCTCAGAATGTGGAAGAACTACAGGGAGAAGTTGTAGTGAAGGTAAAAACTGTTGGGATTTGTGTTTGGCAACGGTCTTAACAGTTCTTTAGATGGCATACCTGCATGTGCAGATGTGGCTTCTTGCTGGAGGCCTTTCCCTGCACGGCTGTCCTATTGAAGTCTCGAGCCTGCTAATTGAACTTGCAAATACTCAGGTGTGCCCTGGCCCTAACACCCCCCCCCCCCCCCCCCAAAAAAAAAACTATAAAAAGGACTGTTAAGAGAAATAAAAACCTCTTTTGCATTCAAAAAGTGTCTGCCACCCAATAACTGTATCCATCTTCCACCCACAATGCCTCACAACCCACCACATACAGAAGGATGTTGGCTATCTCTGGCCCTGGAGGTTCTCATCAGACTGAAGGAGGCTGGAGACCTTGCTACACCAGTATAATGGCAGACTGAGGTAGCATAAACTGTATTACAAAACTGGGTTAAATGCAGTATTTTAGCTACCGTCACTTTAGAGTTCTAAACAGGTGGCTGAGCTGCAGTTTAACTGCCTATCCAAATGCTAAAGCCTCATGCACACTGGATGTAAAAAAAAAACAGTAGCATTAGCTGTAGTTTTGCAGTGTTGGCTTTTTAGTTTTTTAACACTTAATGACCAAGCCTCTTTCTTAGATTTGTTGTTTACAAGTTAAAAATAAACATACACTTTTTTTTTTTTTTTTTTTTTTTCTAACACCCTAGAGCAGGGGTCTCAAACTGGCGTCCCTCCAGCTGTTGCAAAACTAGAAGTCCCATCATGCCTCTGCCTGTGGGAGTCATGCTTGTAACTGTCAGCCTTGCAATGCCTCATGGGACTTGTAGTTTTGCAACAGCTGGAGGGCCACCAGTTTGAGACCCCTGCCCTAGAGAATAAAATGGCGGTCATTGCAATACTTTCTGTCACACCGTATTTGCGCAGCATTCTTACTTTTTCCCAAAAGAAAAAAATACTACTTTTTTTGACTTTAAAAAAAAATAAGACAACAGTAAAGTTGGCCCAATATTTTTTATATTGTGAAAGATAATGTTACACCGAGTAAATTGATACCCAACATGTCACGCTTCAAAATTGCGCCCGCTCGTGGAATGCTGACAAACTTTTACCCTTAATCTCCATAAGCGGCGTTTAAAAAAAATTCTACAGGTTGCATGTTTTGAGTTGGAGGTCTAGGGCTAGAACTATTGCTCTCGCTCTTCCGACTGCAGCATCACCTCAAATGTGTGTTTTCAAAGATGGGCGCTACTCACGTATGCATTCGCTTCTACACGTGAGCTCTCCGGGAAGGGGTGCATTTAAAATGTTTTTTATTTTTTTTTATTTTTTTTTCACACTTTAAAAAAAAAATTAAAAATAGTCGCTTTTAATCCTATTACAAGGAATATAAACATCTCTTTTTAATAAAAAAAAAGCATGACAGGACCCCTAAATGAGATCTGGGGTCAAAGACCTCATATTTACACTAAAATGTAATAAAGTCATTTGAAAATAGAAATAAAGGCCCTTTTTAAGAGCTATGGGCGGAAGTGATGTTTTGACATCTCTTCCGCCCTGCAATGGTGAGGGCCATCTTCCCCCTCACTCGTCTCCATACCTCACACGGAAGAGGACTCGATTGCCTCCGCCGGTGCCGACTGCTCCAGAGAGCGGCGGGAGGGGCCTCTCTCCCACCACGATAAAAGTGATCTTGCGGCGAATCCGCCGCAGAGACCACGATTAACGGAAACCCGGACCGCCTGCTGAAGAGGATACCAGAGTTATGGCAGCTAGCTGCTGCCATAACAAAGATATCCCTCTTCAAAGTTGGGACGTATATCGGCATGCGGCAATCCAGAAGTGGTTAAGCAAAATTATACTCCCACAAGCTTATGGTTCAAAAACTGAAACACTATCTGTATTTAGCATCTGTAAGCTTTTATCACAGCGTTTTACACCAAAACCCAATAGTTCTGGGTTTTTGTTTTTTTTTTAGCCACAACGCCCCTGCCAAACAATGCTAATAACACCCTATGTGTGCATGGATGCATTGGATAACATGCTGGGGAGTTTACTGGTTGCAGAAAACACCTGAAGCTAAAGCAGCCGCTGTAAAAGCATCCAGTGTGCATGAGGCCTAATAGGCACTGCCTTTTAAACTTGCCCATTGAGTTCAATGGGAGCACATTGCAAGCTAAAAGCTCGGCTCATGGTTGTGGTGCAAGGTCACCCCGCCACCCCTATCCCCCCAGAGACTATCCTAAACCTCCATGCCATTAACTATTTCCACAGCACTCCACCCTTTAGCTTTTATAGTAGGCACATCTGTCTACAGGACGCCTGGCAGACAATCTATAGCCAAATCAATGCAATAATTGGCATATAACTTTGATTGTGGATTGCATAATGGTTTAAATGCAGAGTTCTTGCTGAGTGGTCCACTGTATCAGGCTGGAATATACAGAACTACAGTATTTAGTACTAAGTCTAAGTATACTGCAGTATTGGTTACATCTAACAGGTGATGAATTGTAAATTTCACAAGACAGTTTAAGTTGACCTTCAGGAAAATGTATAGAAAAAAAATGTAATCTAGTAAAAGGTGGTCATTAAGTCCATAAAATGCATTATTACATAGAACAAGCCTAAATGCCTGAGTGATACTGCCTCCCATCACTTACACAGCAGTAGTCCCACTGGAAGAGAAGGAGACAGTCAGTACTGAGAACATTTAGAACCTTACCAGGGAGCAGGACTGAAAATGTCAATGTCTACACTGAGGAAAGGGTGTCCTCACTGTACACCCCATTTAGTGTGCTCACTTCCACCCTTCCTCTCCGGCCACTGCACCTGTCAACAGGCACGTGGCTGAGGAGCTGTGAAACAGAGCCTGATGGGTACCTGGGACTCCTTTCCCATCAGGTTCACAGCCGCGGGCAGATCTAGAGCTACTCAACTGCTATTGGACTAAATGGTGGCTATGGAATCTGCTCACTGCCATCTGCTGTACATCACAGACTAGGCAGACAGAGCGATTCTCCATCAGGCTCTGCCCATTGTCAGTGTGACTTGCCTCATTGGTTGGTAGGATGCCAGTAGCTTTCATCTTGGTAACAATCAAAGTGAATGTGATTTACATTTACGGACCAGTTATGCACCATGTTGGTGCTATTAAAGCATTTATAAATATTTTATTGTATACCTCTAACTAAATGATACACCAGAACCACTTGATGTATAATTTTTTTTTTTTTTTTTTTTTTTTAGTCTTTGGTAACTGTAGAAGACGGTAAATTGAAACACGTTCAGAAATGGGATGGGAATGAGACCACACTAATACGAGAAGTAGATGGTGACAAACTTGTCCTGGTAAGTAGATATACATTTTACATAAGTTCTTTAGTTCTGCCTACATACATTGCACAACACGAAGACAGACGACCATAGGCATTCTACATGTTTGACCTCCATGTCTGACTTGAGTTGAGATTGCTTTGACTTTCCATTCACTTCAAACAATTACTCAGCTATGTTTGCTGAGCTATCTTGTTCAAACCACTTTGCAATGTTAACCCTTATACAGACATAGCGCAGTACTGCATACTTTTGCTATGGGAGCATTAAGTGCCCTCTATTGAGATGTGTGCAATAGATTAGATGTTAATGCAATTTAAAATTTAAAGAATTGTTTTGCTCTGCTAAAGATGTATAACTAAAAGCAAGCTTTTGTTTTTGTTTTTTGTTTTTTTGTTTTTTTGTTTAATTAGTTTTTATTGTAGTCTTTGCCCCTGTTAGGGAGCTTCACACTCTGGATTTGTCCTGCTTACTGTTAAGACCAATAGATTTAAAATGTATGGGTTGTCCCCAGAACAAGGGGAAATCTTCGAATGGGGACACTAGATCTGGTGACGACCAGGGATTCCCTCACTTTGGAGGGATTCTCGTTTATGTTTTTACTGGGACAGGAAATGAAGGGAAATCTCCCCAATGGGACACAGGTGGCAAAACATCTGACAGAGGTTATAACCCTCTTACTCTATCCAAAATGACAAGTTTGCCTTCTACGTCCTTTTTTTTTTTTTTTTTTTTTTTTTATGCTTCTGTTTATTAATTAAAGAGGTGCTGTATTAAAAGGCATTGCGGACCAAGTTACACTTTCCCCCAGTCTTCCAGGTCAGCCCTTGACATAGTTCCTACCTCCAAACACAAATAGTTTAAACGGCAGTCCCTCAGGTCCCTGGTCACTCTTGGTGTTTCCTCCATCCAGAGGAGACCTGTTGCCTGAGGGACAGAGGCTCAATCTCAAGGGCTGGCTGTGGCATGTGTCTCAGGCTACAGCAGGGAGAAGGCAGTGTGAGCCTCTGAGCTGTGGGGGGAGGGGTGTCTCTACTGCTTTCTAGGTGGTCGGGTTTGGGACAACCCTCCTTTGCAGGGGGTGGTGTCATGGCATCCCAGCGGGAGCGGGGGCGTGTGCTGGAGTCTAGCTTACCTAGAAGTCGTGTCTGGGGTGGGATGGTGAGCACCGAGGAGCTGGTCTGGCCCCTTAAAGGCACAGGGAGGATGGATGGCCAGCTGGTGCCATTAAAGGTGGGAGCAGCTGCAGGATACAGAAGACAGGATGCAGGAGGAAGATGACATCCTATCTGCCCAGGCTCTGGGAGGTGGACACAGGTAGGCACCTGGGGGTGTCCTTTGCCTTCAAATATAGTGGAGACACCAGCTAGGTAGTGGTGGTCACTAGCTAGCTGGGGCTCAGCGGGGATTGCTGGTTTCAGCTAGTGTGCACTGTATTCATGGTGTGGTGGAGTGTCCTTATTTCTCACAGCCATGGGGTCCCCTGTGTTTTGTCTTCTGTCAGGTCAAACCACCAAAAGACCCAAAGCCCACTTCTAGGAAGCGGTGTGCAAAATGTGCTACCAAGATGCCCTTGGAATACACAGAACCACTATGTCAAGTGTGCATAGACTGGTTAAAGTCAGATGCAGTCTACACATTTTTGGATCCGTAAGGGCTTCTACCTTTTAGGGTCTCAAATGTATTTAGGAGGTAACGTCTCCTACAGCTCCCTCTGAAAGTTCCTCTCCCATAGCCTCACCAAGATCAGCTACCTCATGGTCGCAGGAAACATAATTTTTTTTTTTTTTAACCAGAGACCCTAGGGAATAAAATGGCGGTTGTTGAAATATCTTGTCACATGGTATTTGCGCAGCAGTCTTTCGAACGCAAATTTTTTTGAAAAAATACACTAATGAATTATAAAAAAAACAGTTGGTTTTTTTTTTTTTTTTTTTAATCTAAATTATACATACAAGTGAACTGATTGGAGGTTTTTCAGACTGCAGGGGAGCCGTTTTGTAGGCACTTTACAGGTGCTATTTTTATTTTGAAAGGGGTCTAACTGTTATATTATGAGATGAAGGGAAAAAAAATTGGCTTAACATATTGGCCCCCAAAAAATCAGCATCATATCGGCCGCCGCAATTTCTAAATATCAGCATCGGCCAGAGAAACCCATATCGGTCAACCTCTAATCTGAAGGATTGTATGGGCAATAGGTGACGTTATCTTGAAAAGAGCCTGGGGAAACGATTGTTGCCAGTCTGAAGCCTGTGCTCGCCACCACTTCCGTGGCAAGAAACATTGCCTTTTGGATCTCCCAACTTCAAGACCATATCAAGAATTGTACACCTAGGAAAAATTCTGAACCTTACCAGTTCTCTCCAAGATGGTCAGTTACATAGTGGATGCGTTGGCAGAGTGTCAAACTGGCACCAAGATCAGGTCTAGCAGTGGCAGCCAGACAGGCTATTTGGATTAAGACTCGGTCAGGGGATCCTGCATCCAAGATGAGACTATGTAACCTCCCATTTCCCAGAGCTTTTTTTTCTCTTTTCTTTTTTTTTTTTTTTTTTTTTTTTTTTTTAATACTTGGAACAGGCTTGGACAAAGCCCTAGAAAGAATGGTGGACAGGAAGAAAACCTTCCTGACTGAAAAGCGTAAACCTCCGCAAAAGATTTTCGTGGATGAAGAGAATGTCCGCAAGAAAGGATTATCCAAATAGCACTAGACCGGTCATGAGGGGAAGCCAAAAAGTAATGTCCTCTTCGACTATGCTGGCCAAACCCCAAAACGGTGACTGCAGAACATCAGTAGGGGGAAGGCTGGCTACCTTCCTACCTCAATGGCAGAAAACGGTCAACAAACAAATTTATCTTGGACATCGTAAGGGGTTACTCCCTGGAATACACTGTCTTCCTCCAGAGAGATTTCTATTAACTAAACTTCCCAGGGATCCCAAGAAGGCAAGTGCTCTCCCACTGTTGCTGGGGAGATGGTAGACAAGAAGGTCTTTACTGCAGTCCCAGAGGAAGAAAAACCCTATAAAGGGTTTCTACTAAAGTCTTTGATCAAAAAACCTTCTGGGAAGTTTTGACTAATAAATCTAAAACCCCTGAATCATCCAATCCAAGAAATTTCACATGGAATCGATCTTTTCAGTCGAACATTCTTCAACCAGGAACTTTCATGGCCTCCATGGATTTAAGGAATGCCCATTCCCATACGAGAAAATTGCCAGATAGAGGGAAAAGGGTACCATTTCCAAAGCAGGGCTCTTTTGGGCGATCATCGTCACAGGATATTTACCAAAGTCCTAGCAGAAGCTCTGGCCCCTCTGAGGCTGCAGAAAATGAAAGTGGTGCCTTACCTAGACGACATGCTCTTCGCGGCACCGTCTGAGGTATAGCTGGTGAAAGACCTGGCACAACCTCCCAATATCAGAGCTGATGTCTGACCTCAACAATGCCTACAGTACAAGGGGCAAAGTATCGAAGGCCTCTACAAACCTCTCCTAAAAGAGCAACCAGAGGATCTAGCGAGAACGAACATTTACTTCCTCGCTATGAATATCTGAACCAGGGTGTGGCATGGTCTTTACCAACCTCAAAGTTGACCATGGACGCTAGCAGTGGGGATAAGGAGCCCACCTAGCAGGTCAGCCTGCTCAGGGGAAGTGATCCCTGGAAAGCCCAGGCATCTTTGAACTGGAGGGAGCTTATGGCTATAACTAAAGCTATAGAACACTTCCAAGACTAGCTAAATCAGCACAACCTAATCTTGCCAGACAAAGCCACAGCAGTAGCCTATGAGCACGAGGCACCCCTCAATCCACATCTCAAACCAGATCTGTCGATTGGCGGAAAGATTACACCCAGAGGTGTTCAGGGAAATTACAGCCCGCTGGGGAATCCCAAAAGATCTCTATGCATCCTGGAAACACTAAGGTGAAGTGTTTTTCTACTCGTGAGACTGGCCTCTGGGGATAGATGCACCCCCACCAGGGTACATTGGATTCCTCGCGTGGGACAATTCCTACAGGAGCAGACTAAACTGATCTTGATGGCACCATATTGGCCCAAGAGCTCCTGGTTAGATCAGCTCCTCAGTCTTTCAGATGAGCCTTGGCTACTTCCTGGCAAGGGACGATGTGTCAGGGACCCCTAAGACAAAGCATCAAATGGGCAGCCTGGTTACTGAGGAAAACATCCTGAGATCAAAAGACTCAGATAAAGTGGTGGCGCCAGGAAGCATAACACCAGGGCCACTCGCAGAAAGACCTGGAAATATTGTAACAGCTGGTGCACTGAAAATAACAGATGGATACACCGACTATCCTAGAATTCCTACAGCAGCGTGACAGCAAGACACAATGTCCCACATGGGATCTGTGGGTGGTACTGAGGGGGATCGTCAAAAGCCCCTTTGAGTCCCTACAAGTAACATCTTTATGCCTGCTACTCAAAACTGTCTTCCTCGTGGCTATCACTACAGCACGTAGGATAGGAACTCCAGGTTCTGTCTGAGCCTTTTCTCAGAATTCAGTGACAGAAGTTCCTCAAACGGATCCAGGATTTACACCAAAAGTGATGTCAACTTTCCGTGTGTGCACTAATAGTAAAGAACAAGAACTAAGCCTTCTAGATGTTAGATGCCTACTACAGTACCTTGACATCACAAATTGTAGTTTAGAGCATCTCTATTCATCCTGGTACACTGGAAAAACATAAAAGGTAAACAAGCATCCAAGAAGACGCTAGCCATATGGATCAAGTCGGCTATACTAGGCTAGAGTTATGCAAGTAACACAGCCAAAATCTAAGGGCTAAGGCTGAAGCTACCCCGGAGCAAATTTGCAGGGCAGCAACTTGGTCAAGATTCTCTACCTTTTATTCAACCTTGGGATGGATATCCAGTCAGGACCAGGCTTTTGGTAGGAAAGTCATTGTCCCACCTTAGTCTGACTACTTGGTTATCCTCTCAAGGGCTGACATGAAAGATGACTGGGGGGTGAGGCTTACCGGTAACTGTTTTTCCAGTAGTCTTCCAGGGCAGCAAGATCCCACCCTGTTTAACCTTGTGGGGTTTTTAGGTCTTTCAGATTCTGGCCTTTAGTTTTCTGACCAGGGACCGCCTTTTAAAGAAACTATTGGTAACATGTTACCTGTTTGGATGGAGGAACTCCATCTCAAGGGCTGCCCTGGGAGACTACTGGAAACCAAGTTGCTGGTAAGACTATGTACTTTAGGATTTTGACATCATCACTGAAAGTAAAAAATCCCAAATTTTGGGTTGTCACCACAACAGGAGGGGACAATGGTTCTGGTGACAACCAGAGATTTCCTCACTTTGCAGTTTTAACTATGGGACAGGAAGTGACAAATCTTCCCAATGGCACACGGATGACAAAACCAACATGGGTTATAATCATCCCTTACTTTATCCAAAATTACACATTTGCCTTTAGTATGATAAACATTTGAGCTTCCTTATAAATGTAGCAAGGTCCCAGGCCTCCTTTTTAGTCTAATGAGAATCTCCAGAGCCAGGAACAGCTGACGTCCTTCTGTATAGCGTGGATTGCAAGGCATAGTGGGTGTGAAGTAAGGTAGATTCATGGGCACCAGACACTCCTTGAATGCAAAGATTTATTTTGTCAAACAGAACTGTGGGAGAGTGTTTAGGGCCAGGACACCCTTTAGTAGTTGCAATGTCAATTGGCAGACTCAGACTTCTACAGGTAGACAGCCATGCATGGAAAGCAAGGCACCACATCTGCATGTGTAGGAGCGCTGTCTCCTATGGCAACAGTCTTGGAACAGCTCCTAACACAAATTGTAAAGAACTCCTTTACTTTTATACAATCACTTCTTGTATATTCCCAGCCCACTGAGCTCCCAGTCTCTGACGAGACTTGCTAATTCACTGCCACTGAATCCTGTGAGCTCTTCTAATCTTGCATATCTTCCTCAAGAGTCACCCCTGCTGGGTCCCTGGCTTGGCACTCCAGATAATCTCCAAGCATCACACCACTGGCTGGGTCCCTGGCTTGGCACCTGCTGAAGTTTCCTGATTCTTCACCGTCCCCGGTTGGTGAGAATACTGCTCCGGTACTTCAGATACTCACTGTGGCCCCTGGTAAAAAGGCAGATGGTCCCCCCCCTTAGTAGTGTTGGCTTCCCTCTACCTCAGGCCACAACAGGTTCTCCAGCCAGCAGAACTGTCACTTCTGGTTGGACTGCAAGCTGCAATCCCAACCCTACGCTGCACTTTTGCTTCTGGATAGGCCCTCAGACAGCCTAGCAGACAGATGTGCCCAGGATAGGCCCAAACTCTGGCCTAGCAGCACAACACGCGCCCACCCAGACAGATGTCCATATGGCAGAGAACCCTGATAATTGACTCAACCCAATTATATAGGTTCTCCCAAGGGGCCAAGAAAACCCCTGCCCCTTGGCTGAGACGCCCCATATACTCATCTGTCCTTGCATTGCCCTTATCCAATGTCACCAGGTACCTGGCCACCCAGCGACAGGTGCAGCAATTCCAGGCTTAGGGGGAAATCCATTGATCCCTAACTGTCCAAGGCAACTATACCTGGCAGGTAAATTTAGGAGCAACCCTGCCTAGACATCAGGGTGCTACATCTCCTAATTGAATGCTTCTAAAGGTGTACAATATGAAGAAAGATGTTGTGTATGTTGTATCTCTATAGGGAAATGGACATTTTTCTGTTACAGGGTGGATGTGACCTAGGCCACTGCCTTTGACAAAGTCCTATTCACATATACTGTAATTGAAATACTTAGTGGGCTCAGGTTGTATGTAGGTGGATATTTACTGTATAACATTCTGCAAAACAAGCGCTGAACATTTCTGAACACTTTTCCTTTGTGTCTTAACAGACTCTAACCCTGGGAGAAGTCGTCAGCACTCGTCACTATGAAAAAGTCTGAACAAGCTACATTGCCCTAAGTTCAATGTCTACAAGATTTCTTCTAACCGTTAATTCTTTCACTACTTGTTTCCTCTATTGCCATCTGGGCCACAACAGTATTATGAATCCTTGGGAAAGTCTGAAGCACTGACTGATTACTTGCTCTAATTTCATTTGTGCCAAAGATGTCTGTTTTGCAGTTTTTGCATTCTCATAGCTGACTACCTTTGGGGGTTTTGGGGGGGGGGGGGGGGGGGTGTGGAACACCCCCTACGTAAACGCCACTGAACCCATCACAAAGGGAAGAATTCACACTTGTTATACAGGGATAATCCTGTAGCATCACAGTATTTCGTTTTTATGTCATTCTCTGGCTCTTTTGCATTTTAGAGGTGCTTTTATTACCTGGCATTAATGCATGGTGGAAGCAGGAAATGTGTGCACCCTGTTTAGTTATCCACTCTGTTGCTCAGTTTAGAAATTGTAGTATCCAATTTAAATCTGTACATGGGTGTGGTTCAGTGAATGCATATTTACATGTGGTGCCATGTAACCTTTGGCATGCACATTAATCAGGCAGCAAGCAAGACTTTCTAATGCACTGTGCCACCAATGTCAAGGGGTTGAAGCTGCATTGATGAGGCCTAAGTTTCACTCGGCTATTGCCTACATTTTTCATATATAGGGTTTATACAATAAGGCAAAAGGCCTATGTTTCAATTTGCTATCTTCTCTCCTACACTTTGTGTATTTGTACAAGAAGACAAAAATCAGTTGGCTAGATCTCGTAATCTATATTTAATATCCCCTTTACACTAATCTGACTGGGTTACTGCATTCTGCACAGCATGCTGGCTCTTTCAGTGGCTTGTGAAATAAGCCCCTTAACACCAAATATTCCCAAAATTCCACAACATTCAGCCACATTATTTGGAGTTTGTGGCTGGGTACACTAGTCCATGAAACTTAAAACATTTTAATAGTACTAGAGAAGTCCTTGGATTATTACTTGGACTCGTCTAAACTGTATTTACTTTGAAAAATTAAAAGCTGATAACTTTGTATTATAAAAATGTAGCAGGATGTGTACTGTACTAAACACACCAACACAAGTGTTAAAATATTCTATGTGCATATATTTGTTGGCTACCAGTGTTCATACTCCTAATTTCTCCATTGGGCTAACTCTTGGTTCAATTTTTTTTTAATTTTTTTTTTTTTTTTTTTTTTTAAATAAATGGATACAATTCTTTGTAACCTGTTGTATGCACACGTTTTTAAAGTCCAGCTATAGGTTTTCCTAAAATGCTTCAAAAACTTAAGTGCCCTCATATCTTCTACTGGCTAATTAAACCATTCCTATAGATTGTTCAGAGTCAAAGGTAACAAGCACTGAAACTTTCTTATGGTTTCCTTGGTGGCCATATTGTAAAGAGACCTGGTAAACACTTCTGTCAACGTTAATTATTGATTTGTCAACTATTGTATTCCTATACTTGAATGCCTTTTGTAGACTAAGGAATTCCATGCCAAATAAACTTCTGTTTTGCTAAACAATATTTGATTTGGAGTAAATGTATTTTGTTGAGCGCCTGTATACTGTTCAACAGATTCCCATCAACTTTAATGGCATAGTGGGAAGACATAGCATAGTTGGTCCTTTTTTTTTCACCATTAAACATGTTTGAGCAGTGCTGCATTCAAATGCAAAAGGTAGCATTGAACACCCAACTACAGTTCATGTTCTTAGACGCACAGTGCACTGGCCATCTTTTGGTTTTAATAAGAAATTAAAGTACAGGAACAACCACTTAGAGAATGTATTTCAGACTTGCCTAGTTTTGCACAGACACTGTATATAGACCTTCAGGATGGCTTCACACTGGCAGCCACTACCCTCCATGACCCCTCCTGATTTGCGGCTTTTTTTTTTTTTTTTTTTTTTTTTAAACCAAGGCCAGCATTTTGGCTTATGGCTGTATGGAACCATTAATTCAATGCTCAGGTTTGACGAGCAGCACTGTTTGGCCATGGCAATATCCAGATAGCCACTGGAAGTGAGCAGTCAGGGGAGGGGGGGAGGGTTTATACAGGTTAAGAGTCGGTACACCCTTTACCATGCAACTGCACCAGAAGCATGGCCTGTAATGTACATGGTATGCACAGGTATTGAGAAGGGACCCAGAGCCACTTGGCATAAGTGCAGGGTGTAGCTTAAGCTTTTAGCATGCTTCCATACTGCTTGGTAGCTGGTTTAAAGCTAATGCCAGGACTCCCATTATTAGTTGCATTGAACACTACAAGCCTAGAGCAGAGAAGAAACCAGTGAGAATAGAAATCTAAAAAAAACACTTAACTTTTTAAAAATTCCCTACCTGGCTATCTCAAACATAAGCCAAAAGTTTCATATTTTTTTTTATTGGCACCATGCTGGTTTTTTTTTTTTTTTTTTTTCTGGGTCAAAGACTTCTAAAGTAGAAAAATCGGAAGCAGGATGACAATCCTTTATCTGCAGCTTTAGGAATGCTGCACTAGGGTAAGCATATTTTAATGAATTACTGTTCTTAAAGGCAAGTTGTGTTCCCAGCATGGCCTGGTCATCTCCACTGTTAAACTTCCTGGCTATTACAAGAGAAGACAGCTGTGTTTTGAGGTGTATGAGCAGCCTGTCCCCTGGGAGCAGAACAGGAAATGTGCACAGCCAGGGGCCTGCATTGCTGAAAACAGAATATGTATTCTTAACCTTTTATTGGCTGCTTCTAGGAGGCTGCTGGAACAAGAACACATTTATCAGTTTTAGTAAAAGTGCATTTCTAGTTCAAACTTTGAAAATCGGCTGTCCAAATGGGAATACAGGGATAAGTTACACAAAATGAATTAGTCCATCCAGAAATATTAGAAGTATGTTATTAATGTTATTCTTAACACTCTCCTAACTTCTTGGATTTTACAAACAGCTGTTCCATATTTCCCACACCCTTATAATTCCCCAGGTTAGATACTCCCAGAGAGCTAAAAGATTTTCTCATGCACTCAGTATATTAAAGTGCCACTGTTGGATCTTTCTTTATAATGCAGATTTATTTTTGCTACATAGTAATTTTTTTTTCACTTGCTATTAATGTTGAGTATATGGGTATTCAGACAGTGTACTATAAAATGTTTTATACATTTTACCTTACTAAAATGTGCCATAAAGCAAGCAAACCTTGTGCCACCAAATTTAACCACTTAAGGATTGGGCCTTTTTTTTTTTTTTTTTTTTTTCAGACTCTGTTTAAAAGTTAAAATCTTTATTTTTTGCTAGAAAATTACTTGGAACCCCCAAACATATTAAATGTATATCACCCTAGAGAATAAAATGGCGGTCGTTGCAATACTTTTTGTCACACCATATTTGTGCAGTGGTCTTACAAGAGGGTTTTTTTTTTTTTTTTTTTTTTTTTTTTTTTTTTTGTATGAAGATGATGTGCCAAGTGAATTGATACACAACATGTCACGCTTCAAAATTGCACCTGCTCGTGGAAACTTTTACCCTTCATTTCCATAGGTGAAATTTCTACAGGTTACCAGTTTTGAGTTGGAGAAGGTCTAGAATTACTGCTTTCGGTCTAACGATCGCAGCAATACCACACGTGTGGTTTAAACAGTTTTCATATGCGGGCGCTACTCGCGTATCCATTTGCTTTTGTGTGCAAGCTTGTTGTGATGGGGCACTTTACATTTTTATTTATTGACACTAACAAGAAGTGACTTCTGCCATTCAATGCTATGGAGCAGAGTGGGGGTCCAGCTTCCCCTCACTCGGCAGCTAGCCAAGCAGGGGAAAGGACCCAATTGCCACTGCCACTACTGGTGGTGATCACCAGAGCATGGCAGGAGGGGGGTCCCCCCTCTCTCCCGCCACCGATTTAAAATCTTGCGGCAAATCCACCAGAGACTACTTTCCTCTGAAAGAGGACTGCCCGCTGAAGATACCAGGGCCATGGCAGCTATCTGCTGCCATAACTATAGTCCTCTTCAAAGTGCCGCCATATAATGATGGCGGGCGGTCTGTAAGTGGTTAAATACTGCTTTCTAAACCTCAGAAAAAAGCCCGCCAATTTTATTACAAGAACTGTAATTCCACAACATTCAGTTTGCTAACTAGCAACAAACATGTTATACTTCTCTCCTTGGTGCAGTGGTTTTTGCACAGAGCAGCCTAGTTCCTCTTCTTGGGGTCACTCTTCAGTGCTCCTGGCCCCTCCTGTTGCGTGCCCCCACAGGCAACCAAGCCACATAGCGCTGTGGCCTGGCCCCACCATGCCCCCCTTTTTCTCCTCATTGGCTCACTGACTTTCATAGCAGCAGGATGGTGCTGTGCTGCCTCAGCCAATGAGAGGAGTCCTGGCCTGACCAGAAACTACTGCCACATTGCTGGATCTAGATGGACCTCAGGTAAGTATTAAGGGGGCTGTGGCACACAATGCTTTTTATACTAATGCATTAAGATTTAAAAAAAAAAACTGCCTTTACAACCACTTTAATCCTAAAAATTTAAAAAAAGCTGACAGGGTTTTTATGACAAGAGAATCTGGGGGGGAATCTGGCCAATCCCCAGGCAGAAGGTCCTGGTAGGGTGGCCGAATCACCCCTTAAATATTGTGGAGCCTGGCCAACACAGGAGTCGGGTGGAAGTTGGAGTGCTGCAGTTGCTGTTGTGAGGCCTGGGAGGGCTCTGCCTCCAGACTGGAGCTGAGAGGAAGCCTAATGGCATGTACACACGATCCGAATATTGTACGAAAACTGTCGTCTGAGGAAGAATCTTACGATTTTCGGATCGTGTGTACACTACTTTTGAGAGCTGATCACGACAGTTCATCCAATAATATTTGATCGGACAAGCACAAATTTTCCTCGTACGATACCAGATCGTATGATTTTCATTTAGTCAGCATAGTTATGTACATAAACACCAGTGATAAAATTGCGCTTGCTCTAAAGCAGGGATCTCAAACTGGTGGCCCTCCAGCTGTTGCAAAACTACAATTCCCATGAGGCATTGCAAGGCTGACAGTTACAAGCATGACTCCTATAGGCAGAGGCATGATGGGACTTGTAGTTCTGCAACAGCTGGAGGGCCGCCAGTTTGAGACCCCTGCTCTAAAGTATGAGTCGCTAACACAGCAAAAAGAATAATTGCTAAATAAACCAATAAAAACCAAAAGCGTAGCGCTAAATGAAAATGCACCCTCAATATACAAATTGTGAAATTAAAGAGGTTGTAAAGGTAAAAATTTTTTCACCTTAATGCATTCTATGCATTAAGGTGAAAAAACTTTTGACAATACCGCCGCCCCCAGCCCCCCCGTTTTACTTACCTGACGCCTCGAATCTTCGCTGCTCGTTCTTGTCATCTCCATTGCAGCTCAGCCTGGTCGCTGATTGGCTGCAGTGGATGGATTGAAAGCAGCGCAGCCATTGGCTCGCGCTGCTGTCAATCACATCCAATGACGCGACGCGCCGGGGGGCGGGGCCGAGTGATACAGCGAGCGGCTATAGCCGCCGGCTGTATCACGGGAGCGCGCCCGCAAGCACTCACCACCATGCGAGGGAGCTCGCATTAAGGTGGTTAATGCTTGCGGGGAGGAGCTGAAACAGCCGCCGAGGGACCCCAGAAGACCAGGTTCGGGGCCACTCTGTGCAGAACGAGCTGCACAGTGAAGGTATGTATAACATGTTTGTTATTTAAAAAAAAAAAAAAAAAATTTCCTTTACAACCCCTTTAAAATGAGTGAATGTCCGGTGCTTTAAATAAAGAGTAAATGTCCATCAAAAACAAATTAATTATTAGTCCACTGATGGACATTTAAAGTCCGTAAAAAATGAGGACCTTAATGGTCACCACCTGTGAAGAATGTGCAAAATGCCGTCACCAGCGTGTAACTCTATATAAACTATTTAAAAGCTAATACACAGCTCGTTACTAATTAGTCCATCATATGTATATATTAGATCTTGTTGGTTGGTAAGTGAAAAGACCAATTCGATACACCACACCAGTGTCTTCATGAAAACGTGCAATTCCCACAGCCAGTGAAGGTGGAAGCTTACCGGAGGGTTTGAACCCAAAGCAGCATATACTGTAAGGGTCAAACCAGCTTGTAGCACACAAAGTAGCATAGCACAGCTGAATGGAGTGGAGATCCCCTTGTTCAACACAAAAGTAGTCCCTGGATGGGACTTCCCAACAAACTTCACCTCTATCTGTCGAACAAGTGGATGAGCGGGTAGTGGGGACTATGCTGGCTGGGTACTGATGTTTCAGTCTCAGCCTTGACAGCTGCAGCACATCACGAACTTGCCAGGGTTTTACAGTGTCTGCAGCCACTAAACTGTCCAATGGTGAGATCTCTCTGAGACGCTCAGAGCTGTTTGATAAAGAAAAGGAGAGGCAGCTATCCCTGAGTCCTCTCACTGAAAAGATAGAGGTGAAGTTTGTTGGGAAGTCCCATCCAGGGACTACTTTTGTGTTGAACAAGGGGATCTCCACTCCATTCAACTGTGCTATGCTACTTTGTTTACGGAATCACACTATGTGGCCCCTTTTCTATCTCCTATGAGCCATATGCTGGGATATTTAACGTTATATTTGGAGAAGACACTTCCATGAAGCCCACTGGGATCCCTTCATCTCCAGGTTGCCAAGGTCTTCCCCCCATTGCCGGTGTGCAATACAAGCTGGTTTGACCCTTACAGTATATGCTGCTTTGGGTTCAAACCCTCCGGTAAGCTTCCACCTTCACTGGCTGTGGGAATTGCACGTTTTAATGAAGACACTGTGGTGTATCGAATTGGTCTTTTCACTTACCAACCAACAAGATCTAATATATACATATGGTGGACTAATTAGTAACCAGCTGTGTATTATCTTTTAAATAGTCTATATAGAGTTACACGCTGGTGACGGCATTTTGCACATTCTTCACAGGTGGTGACCATTAAGGTCCTCATTTTTTACGGACTTTAATTATTAGTCCACTGATGGACATTTAATTTGTTTTTGATGGACATTTACTCTTTATTTAAAGCACCGGACATTCACTCATTTTAATTTCACAATTTGTATATTGAGGGTGCATTTTCATTTTGCGCTACACTTTTGGTTTTTATTAGTCAGCATAGTTGTTGTCCAAAAATACAATACAAACACATGACATCACTTCCACATTTTTTTTTTTTTTTCTGGCGTACGAGAGTTTGTGACTTTAGTTACCTATTCAATTTCTACTTGCGTCTATTGAGGGAAAAAAGTTGTATGATATTCGGATCGTGTGTACGGGCCATAAGAGAGGGAACTACGTTTACCTTTGTGTCTTGTGCAGATGATGGCATGGGAAGATCTGGACAGGAGGCCCGAACAGTCTTGCCCAGTGCAGCAGGAATTAAGGGACAATGGAATCTCAGGGGTACCTATAAACTGCAACACAATCATTTTTGAAAAATTACTTCCAACACATCTGGTTTTGTATACACTGAAAATAGACGGGGCTTAAAATGGAGGATTATGAAGGACCTGGGATGGAACCAGAGAATAAGTACTGCAGTATGAACCAACCCTTAGGAAGGGAGAGATAGGGAAGGATAACTATGGTATATGGAGGAAAGGAAAGGGGATAACTATGGTACATAGGCAGGAAGACTATGGCAGATTTAAGTAAGAGAAAGAGGGGAGACTTCACCTGAGGCTCCATTGTCTTCAGAGGCTCAGGGAGACCTCAGGACAGGAGCACTGGCTGCTTTGAAATCTCCCACCCACACCCCCTCCCCAGGCACAGATTGGCTGCATGGGGGGGTTGTGGGCACTGGCGGGATATGGGAAGGAGGTGGGGCAGACCTAATCTACCGCCTTCTACCTCCTCTTTCGTGCTATACAGCAGACGGGGGATGTGCTGGGCGTAAGCTGATATGAAACCTTTTGAAGAAGAAAAAAAGGGGAGGGGAAAAAAGGGGGTGGGAAAGAAAACGGAGAACATCACAAACACAATTAATGCAAACATTGGCATGTTGTGCTATCAGAAGTGCACCAGTGAAGCACACAACCAAGTGTAAGTTTGGGGGTGTCTCACTTGGCCACCGGATGGTTCAAGGTCGGGACCAGGCACTCTCGGGGCAAAACCACATATATCATCCGAGTGCCCTCAAGCCTCCCTTGGGCAGCAACCAGACAGTGGGTGAAATAAAGAGTTGGCCTTCCTAGAGTGAGACCACCCACCAATGCATAGAAAAGAACTTCTAGCGTCTGGCCATGACTTAATAGAATAAATGAGAAAAACATAAAACAAAACCACACACTAAAAAAAATACTGGAAATCTATAGGACGCCAAATATCGCTAAAGTTTCAAAATATGCCAATCAGACCTGGTTTACAGGCTGATAAAAAAATATACAGTAAAACCTTGGTTTGAGAGTGTTTTGCAAGACAAGCTACATTTTTAAATAAATTTTGACTTGATATACAAGCAATGTCTGGATATACAAGTAGCATCCTGTCACAACCGGGTATAAAAGAGAAGAGAGGCGCCTCTAAGTGTAGCAATATGGTTACATTTAATGAAGGTACAACATTTTGCTACACTTGGAGGTGCCTCTCTTCTCTTTTATATTCTGGAGCGCCTGCTGGATTTTTTGGCTAATCCCCTTGTGGAGGCTTCCATTAGTGGATGGGAGTTTTGTGGTTACACAACCTGGTTACATTGCTAATAATCTTTTTTTTTTTTTTTTTTTTTTAATGGACTATAAACTGAAGGACCTATGAATAGTTGGTTGTGGAATGAATCATTTGAGTTTCCATTATTTCTTATGGGGAAATTTGCTTTAATATACAAGTGCTTTGGATTACAAGCATGTTTCTAGAACAAATTATGCTCACAATCCAAGGTTTTACTTTATAAATAAATACGAAAATAATATAAAATCACGATTTGTTCGTGCGCCTGGGCAAGTTGTTGAAATGTAGGCTCTGCCAGGGCCAACGGGCCAAATGTCCAAATTGGAGGAAAGCGAAGCCAACCCAGACACATGGTTCCTCCATGGGGCCCAGATAGCATCAAAACACTCCCAAGTGCCCTTTCGGGTAGCAATCCACTCTTCCGCTTCCATGATCTCCGTCACCTTCCCAATCCAGTCCTGTTCACTTGGAACGTACAAGCCCTTCCAATAGACAGGTATAAGACAATTTACAGCATTGAGAACGTGGGGGAGAGCGCTGCGTTTAGAGTGGAAGAAGGGGATGGTGGGGATGTGAAGTAAAAATTGCTTCAGGGAGATCTGTCTAGGCTTTCCGTTATGTGTTTATGGACAGTTGTCCAGAAGGTCGATTATCACAGGGCAATCCCACCACATATGGAGAAATGTGCCTCTTTGGCCACATCCTCTCCAACACAGGTCAGAAATGTATGGGTAAATCCGGGCCAGGGTCATAGGCACACGATACCATCTCTTCAACAACTTGTAACTATTTTCCTGTGTCTTGGTATCCGCTGAACTGGAGTGTGTCAAACAGTAGAGATGATGCAGTTGTTCATCAGTAAACTTGCACTGGAGTCACATTCCCATTCTCCTATATAGTGGATTAGGGCTAGGGACAGCCGAAGAAAGTAGCTTATAGAAGGCCAAAATCATATGCGGAATGGGGTCCCTGGTTTCCCACAAGTGTTCAAAATTTGTGATGATAGACCTGATCTGAACTAAATTGTGTTGTGTAAAAAAAAGATAAAAAAAAAAAAAGTTACGGAGCTTACGATACCTCCAAAAGTGAAAAGGGAAACTGCCAAATCGCTCCCTCTTTAAAACAGAATAAACTAACATCCCTGTCGCTCACCCAGGGTCCAAAAAAGGACAGCAGCTCACCAGAGGGGAAACCACAAGAAGCCCTCTACTGGGGCCAGCAGTGACAAGGGAGGGGCCAATGCTAGGGACCTATTCAATCTATCCCAAACCTTGAGGACATGAACAGTCAATGGGGAGACTCAATATTAAAGACCTCTATTGCTCGAAGGGACCCACAATGCGTATAACAAATTTCAGCCTAGGATAGTTTTTTTTGAGGGGATCCCAAAGCTTAGAAGTGTGAAATCTCCAGTTAAGAATTTGCTGCAGTGCAACTGCTCGATATTGTTGTACGTCAGGTATACCCTAACCCCCCATGCGCTGGGACCTTTACACTATAGCCATGGCAAGTCGCGGTCTCCTGCCACTCCAGACAAACAAAATAAATAGGCTGCGAAGCTCGAGAAAGAAGCGTCTAAGCAGGGGGACAGGCATCATCTGCAGGAGAAAAGTATTTGGGGCAAAACAGTCATCTTTATAATATTCGTGCAACCTATCTATTTGAAAGTCGCTCTGTCCCAGGACTGTAGATCCCTATGGATCTTACTGAGTAGGGGAGCATAATTATGAGTATAAAATGAATCCAGGTAGTTAGTGAGTTGGATGCCCAGATAGCTCAAAGAAGTGGATGTCCAGGTGAAGGAAAAAGCATCCCTCAAAGCAGTAGCAAGAGTGGGGGGGTATGGTGATCAGTAAAATTTTAGACTTTGCATAATTGATTTTGATATTAGATACCTGGCCATAATAGTTCAATTCCACCAGCAGGTTGGGCAATGAGACAAGGGGGTCAGTAACATGAAAGAGTATGTCATCAGCGTATGCCAATAGTTTTTGTTCTGTGGATCCCACTGAGACTGCCCAAATATTTGGGTTGGCTCTGACTTTCCGAAGCAATGGCTCTAGAACCAGTGCAAACAAGAGGGGCGAAAGTAGACACCCCTGCCTCGAGCCATTCCAGTTGGGGAATACCGGGAAAAGGGAGTCATTATTGACCTGAGCAGTAGGGGAGCGCTGAGCTCAGAAATCCAGCATAGCATGTGGGGACCTAGGCCCAACCTCTCCAGAACAGCCTTGAGAAAGTCCCAATCAACCCGATCAAACGCTTTCTCAGTGTCAGTGGATAGTATCGGGTATGTAGGCAGATGATTGTGCATATGGGCCCAATGAACAAGCTGAAGCACTCTAATGGAGTTGTCCCTAGCCTCACATCCTACAATGTAGCCCGTTTGGTCAGGGTGGATTATCGAGGGAAGGTGTTTTAACTGATTGGCGAGGATTTTAGCAAATATCTTTAAATCGGTATTTAAGTGATTGTGAAGTCTAGATTTTTTGGGTTGTTTTAAAATAACAAACATGTTATACTTAACTTATACTTATAATTGGTTCTGCACAGAGCAGCTTGTATCTTCCTCTTCTTGGGTCCCTCTTTGCTGCTCCTGGCCCCTCCCTCCTATTGAGTGCCCCCACAGCCAGCAGCTTGCTATGGGGGCACTCGAGCCGAGTCACAGCTCTATGTATCCATTCAGACGGAGCCCCGACCTGGCACCATCGACCCGGAAGGGGAGTGCAACTCACAGTATGAACATGTGTGGATGTGGAGTGTTTGCAGAGAGCCCTGGCGAGCATCCTGAGCACTTATTGCCATGCTCATAATATTTGTGTGCAGCATATCGCAACCGTTGGCAGATACGTCGGTCTAAAAGTTTAGGAAAAAGTGCATGCAGTTCCACCAGGTGGCGCTGAGCTTCAGGGTCAGCCCGCTGTTTGTGTTGCAGTTTAGCTTGCTGCAAAGATGAAAGAACCGACTGGAAATCTGTCTGCCTCTCCTTCCTAAGCTCAGTTCCCCAGGCAATAAAAGTACCACACACAAAAGCCTTATGACCCTCCCAAAGAGTACCATCATTGACCTCCCCAGTGTTATTTTTCACAAAGTAATGTAATAAGGTCTCCGCAGTGCCCGCCACTACAGCTATGTTATCCAGAAGATTTTCATTAAGCCTCCATGGCCAAGCTCTAGCTGCAGCATGGGGCAATAAAAGTGAAGTCATGATCAGAGCGTGGTCAGAGATGGTAATCTGCTCAATAGTGGAGTTGGTCAGGAGGTCCAGGGTGCAGTGGACCACAAACAGGTCGATTCTGGTATATGTGTCATGAACCTTGGATTAGTGGCTGTAGTCCCTCTTGAAAGCGTGTTGGACCCTCCAGCCATCCACCAAGGCATGACTTGGAGGGATTTACAAAATTGCTTCAGAAAAGCATACGAATGTATAGGGCGATTTGCAGAAGTATCTAGGGAAGGATCTGGATTTACATTAAAAACCCCTCCCAGGACCAGCCTACCCTCTTTGAAATCAGCTAAACGTCAATCAGTTTGAGCTGTTGTCAGGAACCATAGAGTAGGCAGAGACAAAAAATGTAGTTCAAATCACACCTTTAATGTACTAGCAAAAATAACAACAGTTCAGGAACATAGTCAAAAACAGAAGCCAGGGTTTGTAAGCCAGAGCAGATAATCAGATGAGCCAGGAACAGGGAACCAGATGTCAGTGTTATCAGGAGCCAAAAATCAGGAGCATGAATCACAAGAGAAGTCATACACAGGAACACACTGGAGATGTTGACCAAGCGAGGGCACGAAGGGAATGAGCAAAGCTGTTTAAATAGGCAAAAGGGGCTGGCTGTACTAATGAGGCAGGTAATGGTAATCAGATGAGTCGCTGTGGAATGAATGAATGGCTAGTAATTAACTGAGAGTTGAGTAGCATCTGTGCACTGAAAGAAAGAGCTGATAGTAAATGGCAGGTGCCCAGCCCTGACAGCTGTTGAGAGTTAAGAACATACAATGTCGCAAATGTGTAGGTCTGGCCCATAATAGAGCCCTTCAGAAAGACCTAGCAGCCCCAAAGGCCAGAGTATTGGTCCATGGGTTGAAACAGGCAGCTGTTGTGAATAGCAATAGCTGTGCCATGGGACTTCGTCTTTGAGGAGTTATTAAGATACAAGTGGGAAAAGTGAGCAGGGAGTTGGGGCACTGAGGTGTTGGGTGAAATGCGACTCCCGCAAGAATAGTACCTGTAACCAGGGCCAGATTAAGAACATCATGGGCCTGGTGCTGAGGATTTTGGTGCGGCTTTTTATAAAAAAGTAAATAAATAAAAATGCAAACAATTTTTTGTTATAACACTTTCAATCAAATAGAGAGAGGGAGGATAAGTGAGAGAAAGGGAATGAGAGAAGGGTGAGGGGTAAGGGAGGGAGGATGAGAGAGAGAGTGGGGATGAGAGAGAGGATGCGCATGAGCATGTGTGGGAGTGACCCCAACGCAGCCCGGCCAAGGCAAGTGATCAAAGGCACAGAACCCAGAAAGATGACCGGGTGAAGATGAAAGCATCCAGGACCCACCAGGTTGATCACAGCGCAGCGCTGGGGGCTCAATCTGACAGGTAAGTGTACCCTAATGTGCTAATATGCTGTGCATACTAGTACATTATGGCATAACCTACCTCAGGGCTTCTAAAAAGTAGTAATGTTTGCAAAGTTTACTACTGCTTTAATATTCCAGGAGCCTCTCATGGGGCCCCCTACTAGCTCGTGGCTCTTGGGCAGTGCCCAAGTGCATAGTTACCAACATTTCAAAAAAATTTTCAGGGACACTTTTTTTACCAGTGGTAGATTTAGAGTTGCTAACATCCCCTATGTACCTCTATACATCACAGTAGTAATCACAAAATTAAATGAGTACTAATATTGGGCAGAATAAATATGAGGCCTGAGAAGATGTCCTTTAGTTGAACTAACAAAAGTGCCCATTCTAGAGCTGGTAACATTGAGGATAGTCAATATCATTTTCGAGAACTGTTTTTGTGGGTAAGAGGCATAGGGAAGGAGTATGAATGGTATAAAAGTGGGAAGTATGTGCAGGTGAGGGAGAGGAATGTTGGGGGTATAACAATTGGCAGTGTGTACAGGAGAGGAGTGTGGAGGGTATGACAGTTGGCAGTATGTACAGGAGAGGAGTGTGGAGGGTATGACAGTGGGTGGTATGTACAGGAGAGGAGTGTGGTGAGTATGACAGTGGGCAGTATGTACAGGAGAGGAGTGTGGAGGATATGACAGTGAGCAGTATGTACAGGAGAGGAGTGTGGAGGGTTTGACAGTGAGCACTATGTACAGGAGAGGAGTGTGGAGGGTATGAAAGTAGGCACCGTGTAAAGGAGAGAAGTGTATGACAGTGGGTAGTATGCACAGGAGAGGAATGTGGAGGGTATGAAAGTGGGCACTATGTACATGAGAGAAGTGTATGACAGCGGGCACTATGTATAGGAGAGAAGTGTGGAGGGTATCACAGTGAGCAGTATGAACAGGAGAGGAGTGTGGGGGGTATGACAGCAGGCACTATGTACAGATGAGGAGGATAAAGAAATCCGTCAAAGAAAAATGTAAAGGTTTGTGGAAGAATGTTTAGGGACTGCATAGTAATTAAGCGGGCCATGCATGAATTGAAATTAAGCCAATTAAGCAGAGACCAGCCATTGTCGATCTATGTATGGGCAAGCTGGTTGTACACAAGTCAATCTATTAATCGACTTGAGTACAACCAGCCTGGCAACCAGTGCTGCCAGCTATAGTTAGCAACACTGATCGTTGTATTCTGTGGGTAGGGAAGGCTCCCCACTGGCAGAACACACTAACACTGCGGGAGTGATTCCCCCATCCACAGGTCAGCAGGTGAGAGGGTGTGTGGGGACAGGCTAGGGAGAGAGGTCTGTCAGCAGGTGTGAGGTGGTCATGGAGGGTCATCAATCAGCGGGTGGGGGTGGGGGTGGGGGGTAACTGCAAATTATATCTTTTGGAGTAGAGTCTGTCATCTGCAGGTTGGAAAATGGTCACTTGTGATATAAGTTGAAGGGAGGTAGCTAACATGGGAAGTGGCTGGGGAGTGACCTGGTTAGTGGTGAGTATGAAATGCGCACAAATACGGTGTAACATAAAAAGTTGCAATGACCACCATTTTAATCCCTATGGTGTCTGTAAAACTATATATACAGTGGGGAGGGAAAGTATTCAGATCCCTTTAAATTTTTCACTCTTTGTTATATTGCAGCCATTTTCTAAAATCATTTAAGTTCAATTTTTTCCTCATTAATGTACACACAGCACCCCATATTGACATAAAAACACAGAATTGTTGACATTTTTGCAGATTTATTAAAAAAGAAAAACTGAAATATCACATGGTCCTAAGTATTCAGACCCTTTGCTCAGTATTTAGTAGAAGCATCCTTTTGATCTATTACAGCCATGAGTCTTTTTGGGAAAGATGCAACACGTTTTTCACACCTGGATTTGGGGATCCTCTGCCATTCCTCCTTGCAGATCCTCTTCAGTTCTGTCAGGTTGGATGGTAAACGTTGGTGGACAGCCATTTTTAGGTCTCTCCAGAGATGCTCAATTGGGTTTGTCAGGGCTCTGGTTGGGCCATTCAAGAACAGTCACGGAGTTGTTGTGAAGCCACTCCTTCGTTATTTTAGCTGTGTGCTTAGGGTCATTGTCTTGTTGGAAGGTAAACCTTCCACCCAGTCTGAGGTCATATATATATATAAAATGTTTGGGGGTTCTGAGTAATTTTCTAGCAAAAAAATATGACTTTTACATGTAGGAGAGAAGTGTCAGAATTGGCCTGGGTGGTAAGGGGTTAATTACCATAAGTAAGTAATATACAAATAATTATTATATATTGTTTTTAAGGTAATTTACTATATTATCAAAAACTGTACTCAAGCAGGTGGCTTAATGGAAAAATTACTGAAGTTTGAAGTTATAACTTCCAACCAGTAATTTCACAGTAAATAGATAAATTATTATGTTATAACATATGGCATAACAATATATGATTTAGCTTGTAGCTTTTCAGCAGCAGAAGATTCTCATTCTCCCTTTCTCCCTTAACTGTGTGAGAAAAACATGGGATTACGGGTAAACCTTATACACATATACCCATGTTTTTTCCTTCTAGTTAAGAGGGCTGGGCTGAAAGGGAGCATTTGTCTTTTAGACACATGCCTCTTCTATAACACTGCACTGAGAGGACAGCCTACACTGCAGCATTTTTATTGGACAGCTGGGGCTAATGGTACTTTACCATTGGTCCAAGGCTCCAAGCTGTCCATTGAGCTCAGTGCCTCTGACAAGAAGTGGGGAGAGGCGCTGTGAGCTCGTCCTCTCAGTCTGCTGCAAACAGAGTGTGCCAGCTTGTATATAAACTGGCCGCTTTGTATGTAGTTTCTGACAGGCTGCGCAAGGAGCCCTGTATCTCTGAAACCATAGGTCCCAGGAGCCCCAATTTGACCAGTGGTGGAGTTGGTCTTCATGTACATACTCCCCAAATTTGGGGTCTCTGGGACCCCAGGTCACAGAGCTACGATCCCCGAACTATCTTAATCGTAGCCATAGCGGGTAAGAAAGTCGCTGTACAGGCGACCACATGAAAATAGCCAGACCAGGTGTGGATGAAAGAGGTAATGCGTCCTAAAAAAAAGGAAAGGTAAACTGCACAGAATATAATATAGAAACATTACAAACGTGAACAGGATCACCGGGGCTGTGAGCCTGTAAAGATCTGCCTGCCTGACCCCGGAAAGCAAATTCAGAAAAGAAGAGCAACTTAGGTGAGGCATGGAGCTCCCTGTGGGGCATTCACCCAAATGGGGCAACCCTATTTGGGAAACGTAGTCAGACATACAGGGTACAATGAAGCTCAGACTCCTCACAGACTAGTAACCAGACGTGTGTAGAAGAAAATGAAGTCCCCTCTATGACCCCAGCTTCCAAAACCAGAAAAAGCAAGCCTCAAATACAGTGTGTGTCTCAAAAGGGGTAAGACAGTGGGGAGGCAGCCTGAGAGCTGCGGCTATCCAAAAGAGAGGGAACCATTCAGTCCACCCTGAGAAAAGGTAGTTACAGTTCCGCTGACGTTCATCACTCTCTAGGGAGGCAAACATAATACAAAAAGTCATAGAAGTACTTCACAAAGATGGAGAAGCGTGGAGAGACTCTTCAGTCGCTAAAGGTAGGTGCACGTGGTAAGGTCCTGGGTGAGGGACGTTTACAGGAACTGGTCTGGAACGACCCTTGGATCGAGCAGGCAACCATGGCTGAAATGCCAAGGGCACGAAGATTGCCCACTGCACTACCTCAGTCCCACTATAAGTCACCCCATTACTAGTATACATTTTTTTTTTTAAATTCCAGTATACTGTATATATATTATATATATATATATATATATATATATATATATATATATATATATATATAAATATATATATATACACACACACCATTGTTTGTGGATAATTTTCACACAAACCAATTTATACTTATTGGGATTTTTTTTTCTTTACCAAAGACATGTAGCAGAATACATTTTGACTGAAGAAATTAGATTTTTTTAATTTTTGTATTGGATAGGTTTTATAACCAAATAAATAAAATTGGTTGTTTTTTCAAAATTTTCATATTTTTTTAAAATTTTATTTATAGTGCAAAAAAAAAAGTCCAGCGGTGATCAAATACCACCAAAAGAAAGCTCTATTTGTGTGAAAAAAATACATAAATTTCATTTGGGTACAGCGTTGCACGACCACGTAAAAATCTGCCTTGAAGGTAGACTTCAGGCAAACTGCTAAATCTATAGATTTTCCTAATTTGGAAGGTGGCAGGCTATACCATAACATATTTTTTGTGATGTAGGATCCTCAGTGTGCGATTATATACATTTTTCTTCTTTGCATACTGTTTGTATACCTACTGGCCCCTTTTCTTTTATGCCTTGGAGAAGGTCCTCTATCTCTGCCGTCTCCCTGGGTGTTATCCTCTCTTCCACAGTTCCCGGGACAGACGTCGCATGGTAATCCTCTTGTGTATTTAGTGGATGATGACTAATCACTAGGGATGCTCGTTTCTCACCAGAACTTCCGAACACCGTGAAAGTTCGGACCCGAATGACGAACCCCCTTAAAGTCAATATGACCCAAACGTCAAAAATCAAAAGTGCCCATTTTGAAGGCTTATATGCAAGTAATTGGGCATACAATGGTTCTAGGTCCTGCCCTGGGAGATATGTATCAATAAAAAAAAAGTTTGTAAAAAATGTCATTTTTAAATGAGCAGTGATTTTTTTTATTTTTAACGTGAAAGCATAAAAATCAAAAAAATCTTTCTAATATAGTGCCTGGGGGATCTCCGTAGTCTACCTGTAAAGTGGCAGATCTGTACCATGTCTAGAATCTGCTGCAGCAATAATTGCATTTATAAAGCCAAAAAAATGACATTTTCCCTGCAAGCTGCCTTTATTTTGCTCAGCAACAGCTGGAGAGCCAGTGTGAATGATGAGGCCACAATGTAGTACACTGGGAACAAGATTAGATTTGGATAGAAGTAACCTGTGCGTAAAAATTGGTCTTTGGGTGTCGGTGGCGCCTTCCCACCGTAACCCTATAGAGGTAATCTTGATGAAAGCAAGAATTGGCCTTGCTGAAACAAATTGCAATGATATGCACCTGTCAAACAGGTGCAGAAAAATTGGTCTTTGGGTGTCGGTGGTGCCTTCCCACCGTAACCCTACAGAGGTACTCTTGATGAAAGCAAGAATTGGCCTTGCTGTAAAAAATTGCAATGATATGCACCTGTCAAACAGGTGCAGACAAATTGGTCTTTGGGTGTTAATTGTGCCCATGAAACCTATACCAAAAACATTCTTCCAGATGAAATGATTGAACACCCTCAAAGCTAGGCAGCCTTGAAGTCCTGCAGAGATTCCACATCCCAAAAAGACTTAATCAGTGACATCGACATCAGGGGCTTCATAGTTGGTAATCCAGAACTGATTCATTTTTATAAAAGTCAAACGGTCCACGGAGTCTGTGGACAGACACGTTCTATGATCAGTACCAAAACCTCCTGCAGCACTGAATGCCATTCTGAAGGCACGCTGGATGCAGGGCAGCCCAACAACTCAATAGCATACTGGGCAAGTTCTGCCCAGTGGTCTATTTTCATTACCCAGTAAGTCAGTGGATCATCAGCTGGAAAGCTCTCCATCTCTGTTTTGGCTGCGAGGTAATAGTCCACCTTGTGATGCAGACGCTGCCAATGGGACGTGGAAGTTGACAGCCCTGGGCAGCGAGGACTAAAAAAATTCCAAAATGCCTCACTTAGGCTGACGCCTTCTCCAACGCTTCTCTCTTGACCAACAGAAGACTCAAAACAATGTTTCCACCACACTGTAACTTACTGGAGTCAGGAAAAACGTTCAATTAAATCCTCTTTAACGTGTCCTCAAGAGATTTTATCTTCTGCACTCTCTGTGGGGACGGGATGAGTTCTGAGACCTTCCCCTTATAATGGTGGTCAAGGAGGGTTGCTAACCAGTAATCATCCTTCTCATTTATGCCACGTATTCTTGGGTCCTTTCGCAGGCTTTGAAGCATGAGGTTGCCCATGCGCCTCAAATTTGCAGAGGCTTGAGAAGCAGACTCTTCGGGGTCACTCAGGATGACAGCATCTGGAACTTCCTCCTCCCAGCCACGTACTACTCCCAAGGGTCCTGGGATTGACGCATGTTTTCCTCTTCTTCGAAGCCTGTGAAAGTGCCAGAATCCTCCTCCTCATCCCCCTCCCCTCTCTCCTCCTGTGTGTTCTGTGACATAGGAATGATGGTGTCTGGATAAAGTGGGCCTTGAGAGGAAAGGAAGTCCTCCTCTTCCTCCTGCTGCTTTGCCTCCAGTGCCCTCTCCAAAATGCCGCGCAGAGTCTGCTCCAGCAGGAACACAACAGGGATTGTGTCACTGATGCATGCACTGTCACTGCTCACCATCCTTGTGGCCTCCTCAAATGGTGACAATACAGTGTATGCATCCTTAATGCTCAGCCATTGGCATGGGGTAAAAAGCTGAGGTGGCCTGAGCCCGTACTGGCACAGGTACTCGTTAACGGCCCTCTGCTGCATGTATAGCCGCTACAGCATTGCCAAAGTCAAGTTCCACCTGGTGGGCATGTCACAAATCAGGCGGTTTACGGGCAGGTGGAATTCCCGCTGAATTTCAGCCAACCAAGCACTGGCTGTGTATGACCGCCTGAAATCGCTAGATTCTTCTGGCCTGTTTTAGTGCATCTTGCAACCCTGGGTATGTACTTAGGAAACGGTGCACCACCAAATTGAGGATATGTGCCAGGCATGGCACATGTGTCAACTTCCCCTGTCTAAGGGCTGACAGGAGGTTTGAGCCATTATCGGACACCACCATTCCTGGCTCCAGCTGGCGTGGTGTGAACCACCTCTGGGCCCGTCTCTGCAGAGCTGCAAAAATCTCTGCTTCGGTGTGGTTCCTGTCCCCTAAAAACACCAGCTGAAGCACTGCATGGCAACTTTGAGCCTGACTCATGGAATAGCCCTTTGAACGCTTAGGGGGTACCTAATGTTCATAGGACAATTCTGCAGAGGAGGGCATGGAGGTGGCAGAGGAGGAAGGGGTAGAGCTCAAAGGTCTGGCATCATCACCACCAGCTGTATGGAGACGTGGGGGCACAACAAGCTGCAGCACTGAGCCCTAATGCCAATGCCTTACTGATGCCTTTCGAGTTGCAAGCAGCGTTACCCAGTGTGCTGTGAACAAAATATATCGTCCCTGCCCATGCTTGCTGGACCATGTGTCAGCAGTAAGGTGGATTTTACGGCTGACTACCTTGCCCAACGATGCCAGAAAATTCCCTTCCACGTGATGGTAGAGAGATTGAACGGCCTTACATGAAAAGTAGTAGCGGCTAGGAACCAGCCATTGTGGTATAGCACATTGTGCGAATTCACAGAAGGGGGCAGAATCCATCAGGCTGAAAGGCAGAAGTTGGAGAGCCAACAGCTTTGGCAAGCTTGCATTTAGACGCTGGGCATGTTTTTTCCGCTGCAGCAGATGGGGCAGAGAAATTTGCCGGCTACAGCCTACAGCTGGCAGATGTGCTGCTAGGACCTGGGACACCCTGTGCTATACCGTCATCCCCGTTAGTGGAGGCTGCTGAGAGGTAATGACTTGGTATAGCAGGGGCAGACTTACGTGGGTAAGGAGGAGGAGAAGGGACAGATTTGTGCCCCTTTTGTGTGGCTTCTAGGTGCTCTTGCCAACGGGCTGAGTGGTTGGACGTTAAATGCCTTTTTTAGGCAAGTGGTACCCAAATGGTTGGTGTTTTTGTCACATTTGATGTGCCTGAGACACAGTTTGCAGATAGCAACAGTGCGATCTGCTGCAGATGTGCTGAAAAAGGCCCAGACAACTGAGCTTTAGGGAGTGGGCCGGGAAATAACAGCTGCAGAATGTGATGGAATAGGGTGGCTCTCTACTCTTTCTTCAAGTTGGCCTCCTTGGGGTTGTGCCGCCTCACCTTCAGTTTCCTCCACTGCTCCATCTGGCACCCCAGTCGCATCAGTGACCTCAACATCATCATCTCCATCTTCATCATTACCACTGGAGACAGCTTGGAAATACGTTTCGACTTGAGGAACATGAATGCCAATTTGTCTACCAGTGTTCCTCCTTCTCTCTAGGCTCATGTTCCTGTCATCCTCAACCTCAGAACCAACATCTGAATCAAGTAATGGCTGGGCATCATCAAGGAGAAAGTGGCTGACGCTGTGGTCAAATAACTCAGCTGACTCCTCAATGGCTGATCTTGGGGCTATGACAGGAATAGATGTGGACAAGGAGGCAGGTTTATCCACTCTGGCAACTGCAGGGGACTGCACACTTGTCTCTGCTTGCGTGACAGAGGATGAGGTAGGTTTAGTAAGCCAGTCCACCACCTCCTCTGCATGCTGTGGCTGGATAGCATGGGCAAACTCACTAAACAGGAAATGATGCCCTGCCTCAGGAATGACCAAGTCCACCTTTGCCTGTGGACACATTTGTTGATGGCCCCCTTACAGTGCCAAGGAAACATCTGCCTCTCCTTGTTGTCCTCCCAGACATTATTGGGATGGTGGGGGTGGTGCTTAAAAGCAAATGTAAAGAAGGTTAAATCTGTACATAGATGCACTTTAAGCAATGTAAAGAGGTGTTTGGTGCACTTTAATTTGAGTACTCAAGTTACACAGACACACTCCACGGATACACTATAATATACTGCAATATAATGCGCCAAACGTACAGTGACGCACAGAACTATATGGTGTTAAACTGGCAGTAACGCACACAGAACTATATGGCATTAAACTGGCAGTAACGCACACAAAACTATATGGCGTTAAACTGGCAGCAACGTATGCAAAACTATATGGCGTTAAACTGGCAGTAACGCACAAAACTATATGGCGTTAAACTGGCAGGAATGCGCACAAAACTATATGGCGTTAAACTGGCAGTAACGTATGCAAAACTATATGGCGTTACCCTGGCAGTAACTCACACAGAAGGTGAATTCACATGTTTGTTTTTAACTTGATTTTTTTAATCATTTTTGTAATAAACTATTTTATCAGGTGGATGTAAGGAGGTATGAGGATATCTCCTTCGGGCACAGTTTGGGCAGTTTAGTTAAAACCTCTTGGGCATCAATTGTTTGGCTGTTTCCTGTATTTAAGGATATGCAGAAACACCAACTTTGTACATGAGACCACACATGGTTTGCATAAACTAAATCCACAGATGAAATGTTATATATATACATACACAATGGGGACAGAAAGTATTCAGACCCCCTTAAATTTTTCACTCTTTGTTATATTGCAGCCATTTGCTAAATCATTTAAGTTCATTTTTTTCCTCATTAATGTACACACAGCACCCCATATTGACAGAAAAACACAGAATTGTTGACATTTTTGCAGATTTATTAAAAAAGAAAAACTGAAATATCACATGGTCCTAAGTATTTAGACCATTTGCTGTGACACTCATATATTTAACTCAGGTGCGGTCCATTTCTTCTGATCATCCTTGAGATGGTTCTATACCTTCATTTGAGTCCAGCTGTGTTTGATTATACTGATTAGACTTGATTAGGAAAGCCACACACCTGTCTATATAAGACCTTACAGCTCACAGTGCATGTCAGAGCAAATGAGAATCATGAGGTCAAAGGAACTGCCTGAAGAGCTCAGAGACAGAATTGTGGCAAGGCACAGATCTGGCCAAGCGTACAAAAAAATTTCTGCTGCACTTAAGGTTCCTAAGAGCACAGTGGCCTCCATAATCCTTAAATGGAAGACGTTTGGGACGACCAGAACCCTTCCTAGAGCTGGCCGTCCGGCCAAACTGAGCTATCGGGGGAGAAGAACCTTGGTGAGAGAGGTAAAGAGGAACCCATAGATCACTGTGGCTGAGCTCCAGAGATGCAGTCCGGAGATGGGAGAAAGTTGTAGAAAGTCAACCATCACTGCAGTCCTCCACCAGTCGGGGCTTTATGGCAGACTGGCCCGACCGAAGCCTCTCCTTAGTGCAAGACACATGAAAGCTTGCATGCAGTTTGCTAAAAAACACCTGAAGGACTCCAAGATGGTGAGAAATAAGATTCTCTGGTCTGATGAGACCAAGATAGAACTTTTTGGCCTTAATTCTAGGCGGTATGTGTGGAGAAAACCAGGCACTGCTCATCACCTGTCCAATACAGTCCAAACAGTGAAGCATGGTGGTGGCAGCATCATGCTGTGGGGGTGTTTTTCAGCTGCAGGGACAGGACGACTAGTTGCAATTGAGGGAAAGATAAATGCGGCCAAGTACAGGGATATCCTGGACCAAAACCTTCTCCAGAGTGCTCAGGACCTCAGACTGGGCCGAAGGTTTACCTTCCAACAACCCTAAGCACATAGCTAAAATAACGAAGGAGTGGCTTCACAACAACTCCGTGACTGTTCTTGAATGGCCCAGCCAGAGCCCTGACTTAAACCCAATTGAGTATCTCTGGAGAGACCTATAAATGGCTGTCCACCAACGTTTACCATCCAACCTGACAGAACTGGAGAGGATCTGCAAGGAGGAATGGCAGAGGATCCCCAAATTCAGGTGTGAAAAACGTGTTGCATCTTTCCCAAAAAGACTCATGGCTGTATTAGATCAAAAGGGTGCTTCTACTAAATACTGAGCAAAGGGTCTGAATACTTAGGACCATGTGATATTTCAGTTTTTCTTTTTTAATAAGTCTGCAAAAATGTCAACTATTCTGTGTTTTTCTGTCAATATGGGGTGCTGTGTGTACATTAATGAGGAAAAAAATGAACTTTGATTTTAGCAAATGGCTGCAATATAACAAAGAGTGAAAAATGTAAGGGGGTCAGAATACTTTCCATCTCCACTGTACCTATATATATTTACATATATACACACACCTCACTGGCCACTTTATTAGGTACACCTTGCTAGTACCGGATTGGACCCTCTTTTGCCTTGAGAACTGCTCTAATTTTTTGTGGCATAGATGCAACAAGGTGTTTGAAACATTCCTGAGATTTTGGTCCATATTGACATGATAGCATCACGCAGTTGCTGCAGATTTGTTGGCTGCACATCCATGATGCAAATCTCCCGTTCCACCACATCCCAAAAGGTGCTCTATTGGATTGAGATCTGGTGACTGTGGAGGCCATTGGAGTATAGTGAGCTCATTGTAATGTTCAAGGAACCAGTTTGAGATGATTTGAGCTTTGTGACATGGTGCATTATCTTGCTGGATGTAGCCATCAGAAGATGGGTATACTGTGATAATAAAGGTATGGACATGGTCAGCAACAATACTTAGGTAGGCGTGGCATTTAAACAATGCTCAAATGGTACTAAGGGGCCCAAAAGTGTGCCACAAAAAATATCCCCCACACCATTACACCACCAGCCTGTACTGTTGATACAAGGCAGGCTGGATCCATGCCTTCATGTTGTTAACGCCAAATTCTGATCCTACCATCTGAATGTTGCAGCTGAAAGCAAGACTCATCAGACCAGGCAACATTTTTCCAATTTTCTATTGTCCAATTTTGGTGTGCCTGTGCAAATTATATCCACGGTTTCCTGTTTTTAGCTGACAGGAGTGGCACCCGGTGTGGTCTACTGCTGCTGTAGCCCATCTGCTTCAAGGTTCAATGTATTGTACAATCAGAGATGGTATTCTGCATACCTTGGTTGTAACACGTGTTTGAGTTACTGTTGCCTTTCTACCATCTCAAACCAGTCTGCCCATGCTCCTCTGACAAGGCATTTCCGTCCACACAACTGCACCTCACTGAATATTCTCTTTTTTTTCTGACCATTCTCTGTAAACCCTAGAGATGATTGTGTGTAAAAATCGTTGTAGATCAGCAGTTTTTGAAATACTCAGACCAGCCAGTCTGGCACCAACCATGCAATGTTCAAACTCACTTAAAGGCCAAGTTCACTTTTTTAACCACTTCAGCCCCGTAAGGACTTACCCCCTTAATGTCCAGGCCATTTTTTGCAATACTGCACTGCGTCGCTTTAACTGACAATAGGCGTGGTTGTGTGACATTGTACCAAAACATTTGATGTCCTTTTTTCCCCCCCACAGAAAGAGCTTTCTTTTGCTGGTATTTGATCACCTCTGCGGTTTTTGTTTTTGCGCTATAAACGAAAAAAGCCAGACAATTTTGAAAAAAACAATATTTTTTTACTTTCTGCTATAATATATATATATATATATATATATATATATATATATATATATATATATATATATATATATATATATATATTTATTTATTTACAGTATATATTATAGCATTTTTGTTACAGCTTACCTGTAAGATCCTTTTCTTGGAGTACATCATGGGACACAGAGCCTTAAGTAATTACTTAACCGGATGTCCCATAGCAATGCCACATGAGGGGTGGGAGAAAACAACCCGCAGGATACACCCAGACTTGAGGATCTATACTGCTGCTTGCAGCACACTGTGCCCGAAGGAAATATCCTCATACCTCCTTACATTCACCTGATAACATTTTGTGAATGTATGCACTGAAGACCAAGTTGCGGCCTTACAGATCTTAGCCATGGAGGCCTGATGACGGACTGCCCAAGAAGCACTAACCGACCTGGTAGAATGCGCCTTAACTTGAAACGGGGGAATCTTACCACTTATATCATAAGTTTGAATTATCACTTTCTGAATGCACTTAGCGACAGTGGATTTCGACGCTGTCTGACCTTTCTTAGGACCCTCCTGCAGAATAAATAAGATATCAGACTTACGAACCCGAGTCGTTTTCTTTAAATAGATTTTCATTCCTCTAAGATAAAATGTAGTGATAGAAAAACGATGGCAGGACAATATCTTGGTTGAGGTGAAAACCTGAAATTACTTTTGACAAAAAAACCAGGTACGTGCCTGCAAACAAAACAGTGTGGAAGTGACAGCGTACCGCTGGTTGGAGATGTTTGCAATCCACCTGCGTTCCAAGCAAAGTCCGTACCCGGAAGTGACGTAGCGTGCGTGGCACCGTCGTACGCGTTTCGTCATTGACATCTTCAGCGACCGTCATGGAGTGCAAACATCTCCAACCAGCGGTACGCTGTCACTTCCACACTGTTTTGTTTGCAGGCAAGTACCTGCACCCTGTGATGATAAATTATTGCTGGATTCTTTATTTTAGATTTTTATTTTAGTCTATTACTTAATTTATTTTTAATTTAAACATTTTTGAGTATCTTTATGGAGTTTTGTGAATAAAAAACTTTTTTACCTACTACACCATGGGAGCCTTCTATTCCTTTTCTCTATGAGGGAGCCACTATGAATACCCTTTAACCAACAATACGGAGATCACCCTGGATGCCTTATATGATCGTTGGTGGAGAGGAGATCGTGGTGGAGATAATCTATGTTGTTTGCCCCTTCTGGGGTTGTTGAATTTGGTGAGTGGGGACCCTTGAGGGGAAGCACAAAAGTCACAAAGACCACCTGAGGGCACTCCAGTCACGGTTTTTCTTGCAAAGAACAAATTTCTGAACACTGGTTGGACTATGATCACTAATTATTAATTGATTTGTACTTGCACCAATTAGGCAGAGGTGCATTTTTATTGTTCATTGGACTTTGATCACTATTTATATAATATCAATTAATTTGTATATATTTTGCACTATTTAGGCAGAGGTACACTTTTATGTTTATGCTTATGGTTTTGATTGAAGTCATTATCTGTGGTGGCTTCTGGGTGTAGACCTAACACAGATGTAGGTGTTTAGCATACACCCCCTTATTTAGTGTGTTCACATATAGGGTTTTTTGATTTTGCACAACTATATCACTGAAGACCGCTCTCTCTTTTGTACTATATTAATTTTTGTTGGTAACAGGCACCACAAATAGGGGTACGGTTTGGGGGGGATAAATCATTTTTGGATAAATTACCTTTAGTCTAGCATTAACTGCCCTTGGTATAGCCTATACTAGGAAAGCTAGGGACTATATTAACCAACCTCCCCCCCCCCCCCCATTGCACCATCCCATATAATCCCACAGGAAGCGCCATACCCCATTTAATTTAAATTCAAGTACTCTGTGGAGGATCCTCAGGGAAGCTCCTTTAGGGGGGCTGCATACCTTAACTCTTGTCCTAAGCGCAGCTTTCACACTTATTCAAAACCTCATTGTGAGCCCACTGTTCCTCTTGCAAAACTGAAGCAGGGGAGGGGGACCTAGTACGCTTTCTATCCATTTGAATGGAGGATGCGATTAAAGCCGCTAATCTTTCTTCCACTAATGACTATGCCCTTTCCTCCTCCAGAGGGAGGAGGAAAGGGCATCTTTAGTCATTTATACAGGTGCTGAGATGTGAGAGGCAGCTGCACCATCAATTTGCTCCAATGGCTCACCCTGAGTTGCCATAATTGGTAATTCAGGCGAGGGTGAAAGCATGGAAATACAGCTGGAAATCCCAATGCCTGGGGGTGAAACCTTTACTCTTTCGGCTTTTGTGGTGTCTTGTCAGGCATAGTCCTAAGTATAAAAACAGAGGTGCTATACAAAAATTGCACTAAATCGCTGAAAATAGTCATGACATTTAAAGCTGCTATAAAGTTCAACCTAGTGCTGGAAAAAGTGTCCTTCCTGTATCAGGAATGCCAGTTTTGCAACCCATACATGTCCCAGCAGCGCAGCGTTTTTCGGGTCCCAGACCCAACACGAGGGGGGGGAGGGGCGGCAGAGCCTCCTGCAGTGAGGCACAGACCTGTGTAAAAATACAGCCTACAGTAACAAACTATAGCGGTAAAATAGCCGGACCTTCCGCATCCCCCATGGCGGGGGGGGGGGTAATGTAAGGGGGTGCAGCACTGCTGTCCCCCTAACCCTCTGGTCCCATCATGGGAAGTAAAAAGACATTTTTTGCAGATTTGTTTTTACCTTGCAAAATCTCCTTCCACACGCTGTGCAGCCAGACATGGAACTGAGCAAACAGTGAGACAACAGAGTAAGGTATGTGCATAGACTCCATCTAGTGGAGATTTTAAGGCATGACAACATTTGTTCCTTAAAGTGGTGTTCCGGCTGAAATTATACTTTTTAAATAAAAATACCCCTATAATACACAAGCTTAATGTATTTTAGTAAAGTTAGTCTGTAAACTAAGGTCTGTTTTGTTAGTTTATAGCAGTAGTTTGTTATTTTATAAACTTACAGCAGGCCGTGGCCATCTTAAGTCTGGGCATCTGAAGCCAGACTGTATTTCTTCTTGGATCTCATCCTTGCAGATCTCGCACATACTCAGTGCAGCACAAGCAGGGCCGGACTGGCCGACCGGGATACCGGGAAATCCCCCGGTGGGCCGGCTGTCTGGCTGCCCCTGGTGCCGCTGTGAGGGCAGCGGCGCCTGAAAGAAACATGGCCGCGGGGCCGCCAGGCTTACATGCAACTGCGCATGCGCCAGCGCTACTGTCGGAAGTGTGTACGGGCTTTCCCGAGCTAGCCGTGCTCGGGAAAGTCCGTACACACTCGGCAATTCTCGGAAATGCGGGCGCATGCGCAGTGACGATGGCGCCGATCGGCGCCATTTTTAAAAGTACCGCAGTGAGTACTCGTCTGGTGGCCTCTTCCTCGTCTGGTGGCCTCTTCCTCCTGCCCCCCCTGCAGCCTCTGACCTCCTGCCCCCACTGCAGCCTCTGACCTCCTGCCCCCACTGCAGCCTCTGACCTCCTGCCCCCACTGCAGCCTCTGACCTCCTGCCCCCCCTGCAGCCTCTGACCTCCTGCCCCCACTGCAGCCTCTGACCTCCTGCCCCCCCTGCAGCCTCTGACCTCCTGCCCCCACTGCAGCCTCTGACCTCCTGCCCCCACTGCAGCCTCTGACCTCCTGCCCCCACTGCAGCCTCTGACCTCCTGCCCCCCTGCAGCCTCTGACCTCCTGCCCCCACTGCAGCCTCTGACCTTCTGCCCCCACTGCAGCCTCTGACCTTCTGCCCCCACTGCAGCCTCTGACCTCCTGCAGCCTCTGACCTCCTGCCCCCCCTGCAGCCTCTGACCTCCTGCCCCCACTGCAGCCTCTGACCACCTGCCCCCCCCCGCAGCCTCTGACCTCCTGCCCCCCCTGCAGCCTCTGACCTCCTGCCCCCCCTGCAGCCTCTGACCTCCTGCCCCCACTGCAGCCTCTGACCTTCTGCCCCCACTGCAGCCTCTGACCTCCTGCAGCCTCTGACCTCCTGCCCCCCCTGCAGCCTCTGACCTCCTGCCCCCACTGCAGCCTCTGACCACCTGCCCCCCCCGCAGCCTCTGACCTCCTGCCCCCCCCCCGCAGCCTCTGACCTCCTGCCCCCCCTGCAGCCTCTGACCTCCTGTCCCCCCCCCTGCAGCCTCTGACCTCCTGTCCCCCCCCTGCAGCCTCTGACCTCCTGTCCCCACCCTGCAGCCTCTGACCTCCTGTCCCCCCCTGCAGCCTCTGACCTCCTGTCCCCCCCTGCAGCCTCTGACCTCCTGCCCCCCCTGCAGCCTCCGACCTCCTGCCCCCCCCTGCAGCCTCTGACCTCTGACCTCCTGTCCCCCCCTGCAGCCTCTGACCTCCTGTCCCCCCCCTGCAGCCTCTGACCTCCTGTCCCCCCCCTGCAGCCTCTGACCTCCTGTCCCCCCCCTGCAGCCTCTGACCTCCTGTCCCCCCCTGCAGCCTCTGACCTCCTGTCCCCCCCTGCAGCCTCTGACCTCCTGTCCCCCCCCTGCAGCCTCTGACCTCCTGTCCCCCCCCTGCAGCCTCTGACCTCCTGTCCCCCCCCCTGCAGCCTCTGACCTCCTGTCCCCCCCCCTGCAGCCTCTGACCTCCTGTCCCCCCCCCTGCAGCCTCTGACCTCCTGCCCCCCCCTGCAGCCTCTGACCTCCTGTCCCCCCCCTGCAGCCTCTGACCTCCTGCCCCCCCCTGCAGCCTCTGACCTCCTGTCCCCCCCCTGCAGCCTCTGACCTCCTGTCCCCCCCTGCAGCCTCTGACCTCCTGCCCCCCCCGCAGCCTCTGACCTCCTGTCCCCCCCCTGCAGCCTCTGACCTCCTGTCCCCCCCCTGCAGCCTCTGACCTCCTGCCCCCCCCCTGCAGCCTCTGACCTCCTGTCCCCCCCTGCAGCCTCTGACCTCCTGTCCCCCCCCTGCAGCCTCTGACCTCCTGTCCCCCCCTGCAGCCTCTAAACTCCTGTCCCCCCCTGCAGCCTCTGACCTCCTGTCCCCCCCCTGCAGCCTCTGACCTCCTGTCCCCCCCTGCAGCCTCTGACCTCCTGTCCCCCCCTGCAGCCTCTGACCTCCTGTCCCCCCCCTGCAGCCTCTGACCTCCTGTCCCCCCCCCCTGCAGCCTCTGACCTCCTGTCCCCCCCCTGCAGCCTCTGACCTCCTGTCCCCCCCCTGCAGCCTCTGACCTCCTGTCCCCCCCTGCAGCCTCTGACCTCCTGTCCCCCCCCTGCAGCCTCTGACCTCCTGTCCCCCCCCTGCAGCCTCTGACCTCCTGTCCCCCCCCTGCAGCCTCTGACCTCCTGTCACCCCCCCTCCGCAGCCTCTGACCTCCCCTGTACCATCGGCAGCCTCTGACCTCCCCTGTACCATCGGCAACCTCTGACCTCCCCTGTACCATCGGCAGCCTCTGACCTCCCCTGTACCATCGGCAGCCTCTGACCTCCTGTTCCCCCCCTCCGCAGCCTCTGACCTCCCCTGTACCATCGGCAGCCTCTGACCTCCCCTGTACCATCGGCAGCCTCTGACCTCCCCTGTACCATCGGCAGCCTCTGACCTCCCCTGTACCATCGGCAGCCTCTGACCTCCTGTCCCCCCCCTGCAGCCTCTGACCTCCTGTCCCCCACCCTGCAGCCTCTGACCTCCCCTGTACCATCGGCAGCCTCTGACCTCCTGTCCCCCCCCCTGCAGCCTCTGACCTCCTGTCCCCCCCCCTGCAGCCTCTGACCTCCTGTCCCCCCCCTGCAGCCTCTGACCTCCCCTGTACCATCGGCAGCCTCTGACCTCCTGTCCCCCCCCCTGCAGCCTCTGACCTCCTGTCCCCCACCCTGCAGCCTCTGACCTCCTGTCCCCCACCCTGCAGCCTCTGACCTCCCCTGTACCATCGGCAGCCTCTGACCTCCTGTCCCCCCCCCCCTGCAGCCTCTGACCTCCCCTGTACCATCGGCAGCCTCTGACCATCTATTGTCTTATATCACGTCTGCAGTCTGGAGTGGAGTCAACAGTGGGAGTGCCTCAGGGATGGGGGTCATGGGAGAAGTCAGACGTGTATGGACTGTGGAGAGGAAACTATGGGATAAAACCAGAGCCACCGAGCTGGAGCCGACTGACTGAACCCTGCAAGGTGCACCTGAGAGGAGGTCAGTGACAGCGCCGCCAGGCCTACCTGAGAGGGGGGGGGTCAATGCAATATTGTAAGGGGGCACTGATAAAAAGGTTTACCCCTTATATCAGTAAACCCCCTTACTTTAGTGTTTTCTTTCTGCAGAAGGTAGTCTCTGGTCACCAGAGTCCTCCCCACATTCCCAGAGTTCCCCTTTACATCATAGTCTGCAGGATTCCACCTTACAGTGCAAGTGAGAACTCTGATGTAAAGAGGAATGCAGTGGACTCTGATATAAGTGGGGTCTCTGGTCACCAGTGCCCCCCTTTTATATCAGAGTTCCCGCTTAGATCATGATCTGCAATGTTCCCCTTTATATCAGAGTTCCCTTGCACTGTAAAGGGGAATCCTCCTGATATATGGGGGAACTCTGTGTTGGGTTATATTAATCTGACTTTCATGTAAATGGAGAAATATGGTGTTTGACTTTTGTTTACTTAACACATTGCTAATAGCAGTTTATAGCTTAAATATTGATATTTGCACTGAAAACTGCCATTTACGGCACCTTTTTTTTGCAGTGTCAATAAAAAATGTGCCATTAAATGCCATGATTTTTGCCTTGAAAAAAATTGCTGCTGTTTGTAAATTCCATGTCTCTCTTATCTATATATAATACACTCTTCAAATGTGCTTTAAAATGCAGGGTTTTCCCTTTTGTGAACAAGAAAATAACGACGTTATGCGGTTGGGCTGGTATAATAATGCTATGGGGCTGGTATAATAATGCTATGGGGCTGGTATGAAATTATTTCCAGGGCTGGTTTTTATTCCCAGTCCGGCCCTGAGCACAAGCAGTGTAATAGGTTTCAGGTCAGGTTTCCACAGCAGCGGCAGTGTCAGAGGATGTTTCCTCCCCTTCCCAGAAGGCATTGCAAACAGGAAATGATGTGATGGGCCGCGGCCAGGGAGGAGGAAGTGAAAAATGAATACAGCAGATATACAGTAAGTGCTGAGAAAAAAAATATAAAAATGTCCAATTCATTTACAGTGCACAGTTTAGTGAGGGATGTTGAAGAGTTGTAAAAGTGGGTGGAACTCCACTTTAAATTAAAGAAAATGCATAGATGTTTTTAATATCTAAGTTTTCTACCCTTACCTTGTCCTCGCCGCAGGATTTTGCTGAATTAACAGAAAATCCAACTTTTACCCATCACGGCAACGTTTAGCAAACCTCCAAGGACTGGGTCCGTAAAAACGGGGGTCCAACTGCCATGTAAAAGCACCCCATCAGGAAGCTTGAGGTAATGTAACAGGACCTAAGCCCTGGGTTCCTGGGGTCCAGCCCTGCAAAGAGGCATTACAGGCAAAAGCTTGTGTTTCAGATACTAGGTCCCAGGTGCCATCTATCTTAGGCCTCAGTGGCACTTCTGGATGGATCTGGCTTCTTTTTATGGAGGAATTTAAATCCAGCATGGATCCCTCCTGGAGCTCTTCTTCACTCACGACCAACACCTTAGACACTGGCGAAAAAACTGATGTGCTCCTGGAAGGAGGAGGGGTTATATGGGGAGTAAACTTCCTTTGATTGGGTTTACCAGTGTCATCCCCTGAAGGTGGCCTATAACCCATTAAGTACTATATATATATATATTATATTTTATATATATATATATATATATATATATATATATACACACATACACACACACACACACACACATATACACAGTGGGGACGGAAAGTATTTAGACCCTCTTAAAGTTTTCACTCTTTGTTATATTGTAGCCATTTGCTAAAATCATTTAAGTTCATTTTTTTCCTCATTAATGTACACACAGCACCCCATATAAAACTGAAATATCACATGGTCCTAAGTATTCAGACCCTTTGCTGTGACACTCATATATTTAAAAGAAAATATAAATAACACTGCGCTAACCCAATGTGAAAAGCAGCTACATAAAATATGACCAATATTGTAAACAGAAGTAAAAGTAAAATGCAGCGCTAACAATGATAACAAATGGTAAAAGGCACATCAGGCATGGTGACCATTACCAATATATACATAGCTGAAACACATGAAGTATAATACCAAAAAATTGAATATTAGACGGGATATAGTAAAGTCCCAATATATGGCTATGAATCTGATACAAGAGAGTCCCAAACATAGGCTAAATATGAATGTTGGACTGATGTAGAAATCTTCTCTTGTATATCATGAGTTGGACGATCATGGGAAGTGAATAGATGGAATACGCTTACTAGCAGGAGTGGCTTTGGATGCCAGTGACACCGAATCAAACAGGCTCTGAGATCCTTAATGGACGATGGTTGGACGATGGTTGGTCCTGGAAACCCCTGATCTCAAGGGGAAACTATCCTCTATGGTCCACGTCACGACTGTCCGTTCAGAAGCCCGAGGGGGAATTCTCCGCCACAAACAAGTCTCCAGAGCATGGATGGTTCCCAAAAAGATAGATAGGACGCCAATAGTGCAGATCAAATGACGTATTTTATTGGATACAACCAATAATCAACAAACGATGTAAAAACGTGATCACATGTAAAACAATAAAATCGAGTGTAGAAAAGAGTAAGGCTCACCCGACGCGTTTCGTCCACATGGACTTCAACAGGGGCATCAAACTCCTCTCTTACACTGTACAAATTTATATAAAAACTATGCCAATCATATGGCCAATCAAATGCCAGCAATTGAGTCATGTGACAAATCAACTCCTGATAGGCCAAAGAGGAATCAGCTGACTGCCTGGGACTGTCCAATGAGGCCACCCACTAATGGGGAAGGAACGTTTCCCTTGACCAATGGGGAATTAATAAAAATAAAGATAATAACAATCAGGATGATAGGGAGAGAACCTAAATGATCATGATTTCCGCAGTGCTGTAATCATCTGTGCCCACTCAGAGAGTTCTACAATGCATCAGTACATTTATCATAAAAGCATATACATAATATGCCTAAATCCAGATTGTAAATGTGGGTATCCCGGGAAACATTATGCAGGTTATTAATGAAAGCCTCCTGTGGGTCACATGACCGCATCATTCCTAGCATGGCCAATCGTATTGCATACTGCACGATCCTTCTTATTGGATCTGTGTAGTAAACAGGAAGAACCACAGGGAAATGATCACATGACATGTCTGCTGACATAGTCACATGATCTCCAGAGACGAATGACGTCTCAATCACTAGAAGCCTGAGAGTCATGTGGCAACAAAGGAAGTCACGTGCTCTCCTGTGGCCAATAGCACAGTCTTATATCTCCCACTCATCCGAACTGTAAGCCGGGGAGGTAATTCCATCCACTACAGCCCGGAAGTGATAGATATAGCGGCGGGGACAACCGGAAAGACAGAAGAGAGAAAAAATCTCTCTATCTCCTGGTGTCATGCTCCGAAGAGCTGCTCCATGTTAAATGTAAATGGCTGAACAATATGTTGAACAATAATAGGGCGTACACACGGTCGGACTTTGTTCGGACATTCCGACAACAAAATCCTAGGATTTTTTCCGACGGATGTTGGCTCAAACTTGTTTTGCCTACACACGGTCGCACAAAGTTGTTGGAATTTCCGATCGCCAACCACGCGGTCACGTACACCACGTACGACGAGACTAGAAAAGGCCGGTTCAGAACCAAGCGCGGCACCCTTTGGGCTCCTTTTGCTAATCTCGTGTTAGTAAAAATTTGGTGAGAGACGATTCGCGGCTTTCAGATCGTTTTCTGCCGTTCAGTTTGTGCTTGTGGGTTTGTATCTGCTCTTCAGTGCGTGCAAGCAAGTTCCGCGTGACTTTAGGTAGTCATTGTATTCTTGTTCGTTCGTTACTGTTTTTCAGGTCGCTCTTCACAGGCCTTGCTGTTCTTCAGTGCGTTCTGTTACTTTTACTTCGTTCTGAGCAGCCGACCGTTTTCTAGCCATGTTTCGTATGCGTACTCCTCGTAGAGTTCATGCTATGCGGGGGCTTGGTGTTGGGGTCCTGACCTTGACACAAGTCCAGTCCATGAACAGGGTGGGGAGGAGTTCATGGACCAAGAATTGGTTGCTTCAGTGTGACCAGTTCTCTCATATGCCTTTGCTCCGTGAGATCCGTGAGAATAATCCTGATGATTTCAGGAACTTTCTCAGGATGACGGACCCCGCGTTTCACCGTTTGTTGGCTTCGCTGACCCCTTATATTAGCAGGCAGGATACCTGCATGAGGCAAGCCATCACTCTGGAGCAGAGGTTGGTCGCTACCCTGCAGTATTTGGCCACAGGGAGAAGTCTGCAGGACTTGAAGTTCTCGACAGGCATCTCCCCCCAGGCTCTGGGGATCATTATCCCAGAGACCTGTTCTGCCATCATCCAGGTCCTGCAGAAGGAGTATATGAAGGTAAGATTTTTATCCTTTTATATCACATTTTATTGTATTTAATGTTTGCTAATATATTGTATTTCTTTCCTCATTCCCTAATTACCATGATTGTAATATGCTGTGAATGTCCCCTTTGTCCTCATGCATGCTGGATTTTTATGTAATTATTATTTTAGGTCCTTCATACATATTTGCCCTTCAATAACCTCCCCAGCATGGTGTCTCCTGCCCTATATTCACCTCATGTAGTCACTTAACAATGTATTTTATCAGCTCCATAGTAGTGCTTTACCCCAAACACCCCCTAAAATGTTTGGAAATGTAATTTTTGATTTAAATTCAGGCAGAGTGCCAGAGGCTTTTTTTTTGTGGTGTCCCCAAATAATTTTTACTAACCCTCCCTCCCCCCAACTGCTAAGTCAGCTGATCCAAATTCTCTATCGTCAATCATCTATCTGCTGACTTTGCCAAACCCATACACACTATACCCATCTCTTTTGTGCTCAGATTTATGGATGAATTCCCCAAAGCATTTAGTGCAAGGGCCTGCCTGAATACTTTACAATGGTACTATTTAAAGTTTTTGTATCCTATTATTATCTTGATAGGTAATAGCAGAATGTCCAAATGTGCTCAAATGTGTACAGTATGTATTTATATCTTTGTATTATGACACTTCTTACCTGTCCAGTGGTCTGCCAATAGTGTAACTAAGGAGGGGCTGTTCCAAGTAATACACATTATTTAGGCATTCATCTCTCAATGAAGTGAAGAGGGTTACCTGTCCAAGATTTCCACACACCCCCTATAATGTTAGAAATGGCCCATGAGAGGGGGGAGGAGGGGGAATATGATAGGTGTACCTTATACTTTGGCGTTGTTAAATTCCCCTTAATAAATGCTATCTGGAGGTTGCCCCATAATGCTTGTGTATAATCTGCTTGCCATGTTTCTGAGTAAAAATAGTAATGTTTATTGTTTTTTCCTCAACAGTTTCCTTCCACGCCACAGGAATGGCAGACTGTGGCCTCCCACTTTGCCCAGCGGTGGGACTTTCCTAACTGCGGAGGGGCAATTGATGGGAAACACGTCCACATCGTCCCACCACCCAACTCGGGGTCGTACTATTATAATTACAAGGGGTTCAATAGTATAGTGATGTTGGCGGTGGTGTCGGCTAATTACGACTTCTTGTATGTGGACGTGGGGAAGAATGGCCGGATGTCCGATGGTGGAGTCATCGCCCAGACGGAGTTTTACAGGCGTCTCCAGAATGGCAGCTTGGACTTGCCAGCTCCAGAGGACAATGTGGAAGGACTCCCATTTGTGTTCGTTGCTGATGAAGCGTTTGCGCTGGGGGACCACCTTATGCGGCCATTCCCAATGAGGACCCTCACCCCGGAACAGAGGGTTTTTAATCACCGGCTGGTCAGAGCCCGAAGAGTGGTGGAGAACACATTTGGAATCTTGGCCAGCTGGTTCCGCCTATTTATGACACCCATCCATATGGCGGAGTATAAACTGAACCATATAATACTTGCGTGCTGTGTTCTCCATAAATTTTTAAGGAAACATTCGGCCAACTATGCTGGCTCAGTTGGGCCTGAGGCCGGAATGATACATCAAACCACACTGACGGCGCTTGAAAGCGGCCATCCTGGCTTGCCCTCCCTGAGTGCCCGTGATGTCCGGTTACGATACCAGGAGTTCTTTGCGGGTAGGGGGACCATCAATATGCCAGACAATCTGTGAAGCCTTTTTATAATAAAAATAAATAAATAAATCTTTGTGGACATTTACTGCTTGTGTTTGTTTTAGCTGACCCTGACAGAAATGTTTGGAGTGCAGAAAATGGCGTGATTGTGTAACCTTATACAAAGCACTGTTGGCTGTTATTTACTAAATGCAAAAACACATTTCACTACAAGTGCACTTGCAACTGCACTGAAACTGCACTTGTAGTGCAAAGTGGATTTGCCCTTAGGAAATAACCCCCATTTTCTCATAAAACAACAATTACATCACCCCAAAAGTGTTGTAGCGTTGAGACAATAATCCACACATTCTTGATTAGCAATCTTTTTAATACCTGCACAATCACATGTGCATTTACCAAAGGTTTTTCACACAAACCAACATGTTTGTTGTATACCAATTTTTGTGGTGGCATTATCCAAAATCAAAATGTCCATTTTATAGAAAACAGGCCTGTGTAAAACCAACAAGAAAGACACAAATCTTGATCTTACAAAGTTCACATTTGGTAGAACTTGAAGGCAATATCAGACATGAGTAATTAGGAACTGTGTTTGATATTGCGTTCAGATGGGGGGAAATCACCCCTGGAAAAGCCAAATTTGGAAGATGCACACAAATTTCCCAATGTCAACATGTGCTACCTGCCATCACGGGGGATCGAGGGATGTGTTTTGGGGGAGCAAGCCCTTCCTCATGCGCACATGTTGACACACTGTGTGCATCCTCCAAATTTGGTTTTGGGAAAAATCACAAAAACATTTAGCACATTGTAGCACACAAAAGAAGAAAGTGATTTGGAGGGGTTTTAAACTCGCCCCAAAACATCAATGAAGTTTTTATATTTTGGAATAACATCATTGATGTTTTTCTTGATGATTTCCAATTGTAAATTAAACCCCATGATCTCCCCGATCAGGATCTGGGCACTTTCGGATGTGAAAAGATCTTTATCCACAACCTCACGATCACCTAAAAAGAGAGGAACCCCAAAATAAATTTGGTTTCAAAAAAATGCCGCCATCCATCTCTTATCTGAGCCTGTGGTTGCAGACACTCACCTGTTGTGGTGACTAGTTCCACCACGTCTTCATCCTCCTGCTCAGCTTGTGTTGGGGGGATTTCCCCTTCTTCCAGAGGGGGGGGGGCTCTGGTCTCCTCAGATGAGGGATGTCCTCCGAGTCTTTTCTCCCCTATGTGAAACAAAATGGTATAATTAGCACACAGATATTTAATGTCAGAACTATAAATAGGAAACATTGCTTGGAATTGGGGTACAATTGTCAATTTTAGCAGAGTTCCAAGTTGTAATTTTTTGAATGCCCTTTGTCAACCTGCAATACTTTACCTGTTTAGTGAGAGCTTCACAGATGGAGACCCCCCTATAGTATACACTGGAGCACCTGTGTGGCCCCCCTAATAAAAATGGTGTTTTTGTGTCCCACACTAGTGTCCAGATGTGAAAACAGCTGCTCAGTGTCCTCTCCTTACACAGAATCTAGTTTGCATTTCATTCTAGTAACAAAGCCATCTACACAACCCAATTCTTTGAAGACAAGTATAGGGCGTCAAAATGGTGGCCAAATGCATATGGGCTAAACAATGGTATTTTATATTTGGAACGAAAAATGTTTGATCCGAACGAATAATGTGCCCATGAACATGAAAGTTGCCATTTTAAACTGTACAACAGTTCCTAAAAGCACATGGAGCAGCACGAACGTAATAAACACAAAAAGAATAGGAACACAGCACAACTACTTACTTTTTTGCAGCACTCTCCGGATCTTTCTGTACTGCTCATGTTCTCGTAATTTCAGGTCCGACCACCGCTTCCTGAGCTGATCTTTCGATCGTCGTACCCCGAATTTCCGGTGCAGACTCCTGACCACTTTCGCCATGATCTTGGCCTTTCGGACATTGGGGTTGGGGTAAGGCCCATACTTTCCATCATAGTCGGCCTTCTTCAGGATGTCCACCATCTCCCCAAAGGACATATTTGAGTCCTTAAATCTCCTTCTGGATCAGGACGTTTCAGGCTCCGGCCTCTCCTCCTCCTCCTCGTTGCTACAATTAGCACGCACCTGCTGTCTATCCGCCATGTGCTCTTCCCCCACTGCGCCGAACGAAAAGGGGCGGGGAATAGACTAGAAAGAACGTCAGGGGCGGGCGGAGTTATACGCATGCGCAGTGTGTATAAAGCGTAACACACATGCGTCTTACGTACGATCTGTGAGCGGAGGAAGGAGCATCGGAGACGCCGATCGTGATAACGAAGGTAAGATCTAAACTTGGGCCTATACTGCTTCGAAATGGAAGCCTATATTGTAACAAGATTAGGGGAGTTTGGCCTTACATTAGGGTTTGTCTTGTGTTGTGTCTTGCAGAGAAAATGGATGGGTTCAACGACCACAATTTCCTGCCCCTGTTCATAGACAAGTACAGGGAGCTGCCCTGTCTGTGGCAAGTGAGGCACCCCCACTATTATCACAAACAGAAGAGGCAGGCAGCGCTGGAGAAACTGCTGGAGTTGGTGAAGCCGTTGGTCCCCACAGCAACCATCCCTTATTTAAAAGCTAAAATTGGTGGCCTGAGGAGCACTTATCTTAGGGAGCGCAAGAAGGTCACAGATTCCCAGAGATCCGGAGCTACAGCAGATGACATTTATGTCCCCAGGCTGTGGTACTATGAGAGACTGAGTTTTCTGTCAGACCACACTGAAGTCAGGGAATCCCTCTCCACTCTTCCTTCCACGCTTCCTTCCACTCCAGCTGAGGCTTCCGATGTCCAACCTGGGCCTTCCAGCCAGGAAGAAGTGGAGGAGCCCAGCTGGAGTCAGGTATAGCATTCTTCTACAGATTTCTGGTCAATAAATAAATGATGTTTACTAGATTTTATTATTGATCACTAATTGCTGATTGAAAAAAGTGTTTTACATATCAATAGACAGTAGTGGGCACCCAAAATTGGGACAAGAATGAAAAATGCTGGGCTCAGAATGATAGTCTGTTATATTTGTTAACATTCAATTTGCAGCAGTCAGGAGGTGAAAATTGTGTGTGATTGATGAAAACAATACTAAAACTATGTCCCTTTTTCATACACAGGAAGACCTCAGCCAGGAGGAGGTTGTGGAATGTGGCAGTCAGGAGGAGGCGGGGATTAGTGGCAGCCAGGAGGAGGCGGGGCTAAGTGGCAGCCAAGAGAAGCCTGGGACCAGTCGCAGCCTGACTGAGTCTCAGCTCCCCCCCCTCCTCCTGCCACATAAACGAGCCAGGAAGACGACTCCGAGTCCTGTGCAGGATTCAGCGTACAGGCTGATCCAGGAGGCTTCGGCGTCCCTCAGAGCCTTACCAACTCCTGAAGAGGCCTTTGCCTGCATCGCTGCCACCAAATTGCAGGGCATGCAAGAGGGCCAACGCAGGCTCTCTGAGGACCTTATTTATAAAGTCCTAAGGGGGTGAGTGGGGAACTAACACCCAAGACGGATGTCATTGAGATGGACGATCCTCCTCCTCCTCCTGCTGCCACAACTCCACCACCAGAGCCACCACGTGGAAGGAGGTGTGATGGCCCTGGGTTCAGTCTGGTCTGACAGAAGCTGCAGTCTCTCGTATGACCACAGCCTGGGGACATAGATGTCATCTGCTGCTTTCTGGATCTCTGGGACTTCTGGACCACACTGCCCTCCCTTAGATAAGGACTCCTCAGGCCACCAATTTTGCTTTTAAATAATTGATGTCTGCCCTGGGGGTCCAAGGCTTCACCCACACTTGCAGTTTCTCCAGCGTTGCCTCCCTCTTTGTTTATAGTTGTGAGCCCTTAATAAATTTTTTGGGGAAATTCTACTCTCCTGTGTGTGTTTTCATCCAAAAAGGACAGTTTGTTGGTGAGGATTCAGGTACATTTCTAACATAAAATGTGAAATTAACAAGAGACAACAACACCAAACAATCTCCTACAGATTAAATAGAACAACATATCAATGGTGTTGTGGGAACTTGTCACAAAAAACACACTCAAACATTTTCGGGAGTACAAATCAAAATTGCAAAAATAAAAAAAATAAAATAGAAACACAAAAAAAGAATCTACATTAAAGCCAAAAAATATATAAAAAATATACAAAAATATGTTGTCGGATGTGAGAAATCAAAATATATTGAGGGAATCCCGATAAATAGTAACGAAAGAAGTTTGTGAGAAGTGTGTGTGAATATGAGCAGCAAAACTACTTCATTCTTGTCACATTATAAAGAAGAAGAGAGTGCGCTGTATTAAACCATTTTGAACATTGCAGCGTGACGAAAGTCCATTGCGAACGCTAAGTTTACCAGAATGAGCTGTCCCGTCTCGGAATTTCTTCTGAGCATGCGTGGCACTTTGTGCGTTGGAACAGGCCACACACGGTCGGAATTGACGCGATCTGATTTTGTTGTCGGAAAATTTTATCTCCTGCTGTCCAACTTTGTGTGTCGGAAAATCCGATGGAAAATGTCCGATGGAGCCCACACACGGTAGGAATTTCCGACAACACGCTCCGATCGGACATTTTCCATCGGAAAATCCGACCGTGTGTACGGGGCATAAGGATGAGAAGTGTGTGTGCCTCCACTAACATGTGCAGATGTATATACGTGTGCCGTAATAAAATAATAAATGATATGTTAAATTTAGGATATGTAGCAATAAAAAATGTGAGTGCATAATGTGTAAGACTATTTAGTCAGCAAATGTAAATGTGCAATAAACAAAGCTCAAAAGCAGCAGACAGGGAAAATAGCATCCTCCCCACTGCATAAATACGTGAGGATGGAATTGAGTAAAATTCTGAAATTAAGTGTGGGAGCGCATTTGGGGATTCAAGCCCCCACACTTAATTTCAGAATTTTACTCAATTCCATCCTCACGTATTTATGCAGTGGGGAGGATGCTATTTTCCCTGTCTGCTGCTTTTGAGCTTTGTTTATTGCACATTTACATTTGCTGACTAAATAGTCTTACACATTATGCACTCACATTTTTATATTGCTACATATCCTAAATTTAACATATCATTTATTATTTTATTGCGGCACACGTATATACATCTGCACATGTTAGTGGTGGCACACACACTTCTCATCCTTATTGTTCAACATATTGTTCAGCCATTTACATTTAACATGGAGCAGCTCTTCGGAGCATGACACCAGGAGATAGAGAGATTTTATCTCTCTTCTGTCTTTCCGGTTGTCCCCGCCGCTATATCCATCACTTCTGGGCTGTAGTGGATGGAATTACCTTCTCTGCTTACAGTTTGGACGAGCGGGAGATATAAGACTGTTCTATTGGCCACCAGGAGAGCATGTGACTTCCTTTGTTGCCACATGACTCTCAGGCTTCTAGTGATTGAGACGTGATTCGTCTCTCGAGATCATGTGACTATGTCAGTAGACATGTCACATGATCATTTCCCTGTGGTTCTTCCTGTTTACTGCACAGATCCAATAAGAAGGATCGTGCAGTATGCAATACGATTGGCCATGCTAGGAATGATGCGTTCATGTGACCCACAGGGGGCTTTCATTAATGACCTGCAGAATGTTTCCTGGGATACCCACATTTACAATCTGGATTTAGGCATTATGCATATGCTTTTATGATAAATGTACTGATGCATTGTAGAACTCTCTGAGTGGGCACAGATGATTACAGCACTGCGGAAATCATGATCATTTGGGTTCTCTCCCTATCATCCTGATTGTTATTATCTTTATTTTTATTAATTCCCCATTGGTCAAGGGAAACGTTCCTTCCCCATTAGTGGGTGGCCTCATTGGACAGTCCCAGGCAGTCAGCTGACTCCTCTTTGGCCTATCAGGAGTCGATTTGTCACATGACTCCATTGCTGGTGTTTGATTGGCCATATGATTGGCATAGTTTTTATATAAATTTGTACAGTGTAGGAGAGGAGTTTGATGCCCCTGTTGAAGTCCATGTGGACGAAACGCGTCGGGTGAGCCTTACTCTTTCCTACACTTGATTTTATTGTGTACACGTGATCACGTTTTTATATCGTTTGTTGATTATTGGTTATATCCAATAAAATACGTCATTTGATCTGCACTATTGGCGTCCTATCTATCTTTTTGGGAACCATCCATGCTCTGGAGACTTGTTTGTGGCGGAGAATTCCCCCTCGGGCTTCTGAACGGACAGTCATGATGTGGACCATAGAGGATAGATCCCCCTCCAGATCCAGGGTTTCCAGGACCAACCATCGTCCAACCATCGTCCATTAAGGATCTCAGAGCCTGTTTGATTCGGTGTCACTGGCATCCAAAGCCACTCCTGCTGGTAAGCGTATTCCATCTATTCACTTCCCATGATCGTACAACTCATGATATACAAGAGAAGATTTCTACATCAGTCCAACATTCATATTTAGCCTATGTTTGGGACTCTCTTGTATCAGATTCATAGCCATACATTGGAACTTTACTTTATCCCGTCTAATATTCAATTTTTTGGTATTATGCTTCATGTGTTTCAGCTATGTATATATTGGTAATGGTCACCATGTCTGATGTGCCTTTTACCATTTGTTATCATTTTTAGCGCTGCATTTCACTTTTACTCATATATTTAACTCAGGTGCTGTCCATTTCTTCTGATCATTCTTGAGATGGTTCTACACCTCCATTTAAATCCAGCTGTGTTTGATTATACTGATTGGACTTGATTAGGAAAGCTACACACCTGTCTATATAAGACCTTACAGCTCACAGTGCATGTACTTTTGGTTCCTAAGAGCACAGTGGCCTCCATAATCCTTAAATGGAAGACGTTTGGGACGACCAGAACCCTTCCTAGAGCTGGCCGTCCGGCCAAACTGAGCTGTCGAGGGAGAAGAGCCATGGTGAGAGAGGTAAAGAAGAACCCAAAGATCACTATGGCCGAGCTCCAGAGATGCAGTCGGGAGATAGGAGAAAGTTGTAGAAAGTCAACCATCACTGCAGCCCTCCACCAGTCGGGGCTTTATGGCAGAGTGACCCAACGGAAGCATCTCCTCAGTGCAAGACACATGAAAGCCTGCATGGAGTTTGCTAAAAAAAACACCTGAAGGACTCCAAGATGGTGAGAAATAAGACTCTCTGGTCTGGTGAGAATGAGATAGAACTTTTTGGCCTTAATTCTAAGCGGTATGTGTGGAGAAAAGGAGGCACTGCTCATCACCTGTCCAATACAGTCCCAACAGTGAAGCATGGTGGTGGCAGCATCATGCTGTGGGGGAGTTTTTCAGCTGCAGGGACAGGACGACTGGTTGCAATCGAGGGAAATATGAATGTGGCCAAGTACAGGGATATCCTGGATGAAAACCTTCTCCAGAGTGCTCAGGACCTCAGACTGGGCCGAAGGTTTACCTTCCAACAAGACAATCACCCTAAGCACACATCTAAAATAACGAAGGAGTGGCTTAACAACAACTCCGTGACTGTTCTTAAATGGCCCAGCCAGAGCCCTGACTTAAACCCAATTGAGCATCTCTGGAGAGACCTAAAAATGGCTGTCCACCAACGTTTACCATCCAACCTGACAGAACTGGAGAGGATCTGCAAGGAGGAATGGCAGAGGATCCCCAAATCCAGGTGTAAAAAACTTGTTGCATCTTTCCCAAAAAGACTCATGGCTGTATTAGATCAAAATGGTGCTTCTACTAAATACTGAGCAAAGGGTCTGAATACTTAGGACCATGTGATATTTCAGATTTTATTTTTTTAATAAATCTGCAAAAATGTCAACAATTCTGTGTTTTTCTGTCAATATGGGGTGCTGTGTGTACATTAATGAGGAAAAAAAAAATGAACTTAAATGATTTTAGCAAATGGATGCAATATAACAAAGAGTAAATACTTTCCGTCCCCACTGTATGTGTGTATATATATATATATATATATATATATATATATATATATAGATATATAAACCCTTACCACATGATCAGCTGTCAGCCAATGACCACTGATCATGTGATGAAAACAGAGCCATTAATCGACTATTTTTTCTCCTCACGCTGATAGCCAATCACCAGTGGCTGTCAGAGAGATATCAGTCCTGATCAAGGAGAGCAGCCTCCGCCTCATCTGTGCCCACCTGCCAGTGCACAACAGTACCGCCTACCGGTGCCCACCAGCGCCACCTATCAATGTCAACAATCAGTGCCTCATCAACAGTGATGCCCATCAGTGGTACATATCAGTGCCACCTATCAGTGCAGCCTCATCAGCACTAGGGATGAGTCGAACACCCCCGGTTCGCACCAGAACCTGCGAACGGACCGAAAATTTGCACGAACATTAGAACCCTATTGACGTCTATGGGACTTGAACGTTCAAAATCAAAAGTGCTAATTTTAAAGGCTAATTTGCATGGTATTGTCCTAAAAAGGGTTTGGGGACCCGGGTCCTGCCCCAGGGACATATATCAATGCAAAAAAAAGCTTTAAAAACAGCTGTTTTTTCAGGAGCAGTGATTTTAATGATGCTTAAAGTAAAAAAAAAAAAAAAGTGAAATATTCCTTTAAATATCGTACCTGGGGGGTGTCTATAGTATGCCTGTAAAGTGGAACGTTTCCGGTGCCTCAAACAGTCCCTGCACAAAATGACATTTTTAAAGGAATAAAAGTCATTTAAAACTGCTTGCGGCTTTAATGTAATGTCAGGTCCTGGCAATATGAATGAAAATCAGTGAGACAAACGGCATGGATACTCCCCAGTCCATTACCAGGCCCTTTGGGTCTTGTATGGATATTAAGGGGAACCCCGCACCCAAATTAAAAAAAGGAAAGGCATGGGACCACCAGGCCCTATATACTTTGAACAGCAGTATACAGGTGGTGCAAACAAGACAGGGACTGAAGGTTTGTTGTTAAGTAGAATCTGTTTGTAATTATGAACTGGTACATTTTTAACGTGTTTAGCTCTTGCCAAAAAATCTATTTTAAGCTTTTTGGAAAACATAGAGAAGGATTATCACCCGTGACATTTGTTTTGCTGTCTGTGCTCCTCTTCAGAAGATTTCACCTCATTTTCTGTCCCAATGACAAATGTTTTTTGAAAATTTGGGGTTTTTAGTGAAACAAGGATTGGTGATAAAGCATCAGTGTAAAGGAGAAAAGATTTTCCCATATTAACTCTTACAGGAGAGAAATTCCCTTCCTAGGGGTAGATTTCATCTCACTTCCTGTTGTCTCCTTCCGTTTGCAAGTAGGAGTCGTTTGTAAGTTGGATGTTTGAAAGTAGGGTCCTGCCCTATATACTCTGCAGAAATTTGGGGCTTAAGTGTTGGTGTTGCCACAACACTGTAAGCCCTCACAGGGCCCTGCTGTGAAATATTAGATCGAGAATTGTAATTACATGCACCTGTTGAACAGGGGCAAAAAAATTGGGCCTTTGGTGGTGGTGGTGCCACAACACTAAGTCCTCACAGTTACTCTTGGTGGGCGCTGGAATGGGCCCTGCTGTGAAATATTAGATCAAGAATTGTAATTACATGTCCCTGTTGAACAGGGACAGAAAAATTGGGCATTAGGCACTGGTGCCACAACACTGCAACCCCTCACAGATACTCTAGTTGGAGAGCAGGAACGAGCCCTGCTGCAAAGTATTGCATCAAACATTGTAATTAAACGCCCCTGTTAAAAAAGGGGCTGAAAAATTGGGCCTTAGCCACTGGTGGCGGCGCCCAGAACCAAAAATGTTCTTACAAGCTATCAGCATGATCATTGAGGAGGAAGAGGATAATCACTCAGCATAACAGGATAGTCACTCAGCATCCATAGGCAGTCTTGAAGGGATCTGATATTAAAAAAAAAAATTATTCGGTTACATCAGCATCAGGTGCTTGGTAGCTGGTGGTGATCCAAGACTGATTCATTTTTATGAAGGTCGGTCGATCAACCGAGTCGGTGGACATACGCACACTGACATCGGTTACAAAGCCTCCAGCAGCACTAAATGTGCGTTCCGAAAGAACGCTGGATGCAGAACAGGCCAGTAGCTCAATTGCATACTGTGCAAGCTCTGGCCAGTGATCCATCCTCAAGACCCAGTAACCCAGAGGATTTTCGGTGGGAAAGGTGTCCAAGTCAGATCTTGCCCCTAGGTATTCCTGCACCATGTAAAACAGACGCAGGCGATGGTTGCTGGAATCGATCATACCTTAGGGCTGTGGACTAAAAAATTGTCTGAACGCATCGGTCAGACGGCCGCCTTCTCCTCCGCTCTTTCTTTGACTGACTGAAGCCTCAGCAACACGTTGTCCAGGAACAGGAGTTTCTAACCTCCCAGTCTCTGGGAACGCGTTGCACAGACCTTTCTGCAAGGCCTCCAGAAGATGTTTCATCCTCTGCTCCCTCTGCGACGGCAATATAAGGTCTGCAACCTTACCCTTGTAACGTGAATCAAGGAGGGTTGCCAGACAGTATTGATCCCACTCCTTGATACCACAAATACAAGGATCCTTCCGCAGGCTTTGTAGGATCAGGGAGGCCATGCAGCAAAGGTTTGCTGAGGCATTTGATCCGGAGTCCTCTGGGTCACTAAGGACGGACGACATGATCCGCAGCCACCTCCTCCCAGCCACGTACAAGTCCATGGGTTTCTTGGGACTGTAAATGACCCCTTAAAGACTGCTGCTGATGCAGAGTGCCAGGCTCCACCTCCATGCTGACACAATCCTCCTCGTTCTCTTCCTGTGTGATCGGCAGGCATGCAGAACACTGTCTGGATAAAGGGGGCTTTGAGAGCTAAGTCCTCCTCTTCCTGCCTCTGTTCTGCCTCAAGTGCCCTGTCCATTATTCCACGCAGCATGTGCTCCAACAGGTGGACAAGGGGGACAGTGTCACTGATGCATGCACTGTCACTGCTCACCATCCTCGTGGCCTCCTCAAATGGTGACAGGACAGTGCATGCACCCCTGATCATGGCCCACTGGCGTGGGGAAAAAAAAACAAGCTCCCCTGACCCTGTCCTGGTGCCATAGTCGCACAGGTGCTCATTGATGGCCCTCTGCTGCATGTGCAGCCGCTGCAGCATGGCCAACTTTGAGTTCCACCTGGTGGGCATTTCACAGATTAGGCGGTTCTTGGGCAGGTTAAATTCCTTTTGGAGGTCTGCCAGCCAAGCACTGGCATTATATGACCAGCGGAAATGCACACAGACTTTCCTGGCCTGCGCCCGGACATGCTGTAAGCCCGGGTACCTGCCCAAGAACTGCTGCACCACCAAGTTAAGGACGTGAGCCAAACAAGGCACATGGGTCAGTTGTACCTGTTGGAGGGCAGAGAGGAGGTTGGTGCCATTGTCGCAAACCACCATACCTGCCTTAAGTTGGCGTGGCATCAACCACCTCTGAACCTGCCCCTACAGAGCTGACAGAATCTCTTCCCCAGTGTGGCTCCTGTCCCCCAAGCACACCAGCTCAAGCACCGCATGGCATCTTTTGGCCTGCGTACTTGCGTAGCCCCTTGAACACCTACGGAGCACCGCTGGTTCCGAGGACAAAGCACAGGAAGAGGCCATGGAGGAAGAAGAAGAGGGGGTGGAGGAGAGAGGTGTGTCAGAATCACCAGTAGTGGCATTTTGGAGGGGTGGTGGCGGAACCTCCAACACTACTGCACCTTGTCCTGCATCCTTCCCAGTTGCCGGCAGAGTCACCCAATGCGCCGTGAAACTTAGGTAACGTCCCTGTCCATACCTGCTGGACCATGAGTTAGCGGTAATATGCACCTTACCGCTGACCGCCCTGTCCAGCGAGGCCAAGACATTGGCTTCCACATGCCGGAATCACCTTCCGTGAGAAAAAGTGGCGTTTGGGAACCTGCCACTTAGGAACCGCACATTCCACAAACTCAGAGTCTACCAACTGAAAAGGTAGCAGTTGAAGTGCTGGCAATTTTGCCAAGCTAGCATTCAACCGTTGGGCATGTGGATGGCTGGGAGCAAACTTCTTTCTGCGGTGCAGCAGCTGGGGCAGGAAAATTTGCCTGGTACAATCTGACGTCGGTGTACCGATAGCAGATTGCCCACAAGTACTTGGCTGTGACACACCTAATGCAGGTCTCAGGGAGGACTGAAGGTATAGTGGGGTTGGAGATCCCAGCTGATGAGGAGCAAGGAGAGGTCCGCTTTGTTCTTTGGTGTGGGTCTTTTAGGTACGCTTGCCAACGAACTGCATGGCAGGTCAACATATGTCTGGTCAAGCATGTGGTGCCCAAGCGGGAGATGTTTTGGCCACGCAAGATACGCTTGAGACATATGTTGCAAATAGCAGCGGTGCGATCTGATGCACTCGTCTCAAAAAAGGCCCACACCAAAGAACTTTTGGAATAACGCGCAGCACTCTTGCCTCTAGACACAGAGCCTGCTTGCCCTCTTTTATTGGCTTGTGACTGTCTGCCTCTCCTTGTTGGCCTTCCAGACATACTATTGGCCTGCAGTGAGCTGCACATAACTGGTGTGTGTGTGTGTATATATATATATATATACATATATATACATACACATACACACACACACACACACACACACACACACACACACACACACACACATATACATATACATACATACACCGATTATACTGCAGCTAACAGAATCAACTGCCTGCCTGTAGTATTATTAGTATGCTAACACCTGCACTTGTCTTCAGGTAGCTATACTGTAGGTGCAACTGTGCAGGGTACACAGTACAGTAACTAGAAATACTTCAAAGAGCCTACACAAGCACTTGACTGCAGGTAGCTATACTGTAGGTGAGACTGTGCTGGATATACAGTACAGTAACTGGAAATACTTCAAAGAGCCTACACAAGCACCTGGCTGCAGGTAGCTATACTGTAGGTGAGACTGTGCAGGGTACACAGTACAGTAACTGGAAATACTTCAAAGAGCCTACACAAGCACCTGGCTGCAGGTAGCTATACTGTAGGTGAGACTGCAGGGTACACAGTACAGTAACTGGAAATACTTCAAAGAGCCTACACATGCACCTGGCTGCAGGAAGCTATACTGTAGGTGCAACTGTGCGGGGTACACAGTACAGTAACTGGAAATACTGTAAAAACACCTGCCTGCCAGTATATTAGGAAGAGAACAACAGGATCTAGCTAAACTGAATACAGTGTATATATGTATGTATATATAGATATACACATACAGTTGCAATAAAAAGTATGTGAACCCTTTTGGAATGATATGGATTTCTGCACAAATTGGTCATAAAATGTGATCTGATCTTCAAAGTCACAACAATAGACAATCACAGTCTAAAGTTTAAACACACAGTTTAAACACACCATGTAAACGTTCACAGTGCAGGTGGAAAAAATATGAACCCCTAGACTAATGAGATCTCCAAGAGCTAATTGGAGTGAGGTGTCAGTCAACTGGAGTCCAATCAATGAGATGAGATTGGAGGTGTTGGTTACAGCTGCCCTGCCCTATAAAACACACACCATTTCTGGGTTTGCTTTTCACAAGAAGCATTGCCTGATGTGAATGATGCCTCGCACAAAAGAGCTCTCAGAAGACCTACGATTAAGAATTGTTGACTTGCATAAAGCTGGAAAGGGTTATAAAAGTATCTCCAAAAGCCTTGCTGTTCATCAGTCCACGGTAAGACAAATTGTCTATAAATGGAGAAAGTTCAGCACTGCTGCTACTCTCCCTAGGACTGGGCATCCTGTAAAGATGACTGCAAGAGCACAACGCAGACTGCTCAATGGGGTTAAGAAGAATCCTAGAGTGTCAGCTATAGACTTACAAAAGTCTCTGGCATATGCTAACATCCCTGTTAGCGAATCTACGATACGTAAAACACTAAACAAGAATGATTTCATGGGAGGATACCACAGAGGAAGTCACTGCTGTTAAAAAAAACATTGCTGCAAGTTTACAGTTTGCACAAGAGCACCTGGATGTTCCACAACAATACTGGAAAAATATTCTGTGGAAAGATGAAACCAAAGTTGAGTTGTTTGGAAGAAACACACAACACTATGTGTGGAGAAAGAGGCACAGCACACCAACATCAAAACCTCATCCCAACTGTGAAGTATGGGGGTGGGGGCATCATGGTTTGGGGCTGCTTTGCTGCGTCAGGGCCTGGACGTATTGCTATCATCGAAGGAAAAATGAATTCCCAAGTTTATCAAGACATTTTGCAGGAGAACTTAAGGCCATCTGTCCACCAGCTGAAGCTCAACAGAAGATGGGTGTTGCAACAGGACAACGACCCAAAGCATAGAAGTAAATCAACAGAATGGCTTAAACAGAAGAAAATACGCCTTCTGGAGTGGCCCAGTCAGAGTCCTAACCTCAACTCGATTGAGATGCTGTGGCATGACCTCAAGAAAGCGATTCACACCAGACATCTCAAGAATATTGCTGAACTGAAACAGTTCTGTAAAGAGGAATGGTCAAGATTTACTCCTGACCGTTGTGCACGTCTGATCTGCAACTACAGGAAACATTTGGTTGAAGTTATTGCTGCCAAAGGAGGTTCAACCAGTTATTAAATCCAAGGGTTCACATATTTTTCCACCGGCACTGTGAATGTTTACATGGTGTGTTCAATAAAAACATAGTAACATTTAATTATTTGTGTGTTATTAGTTTAAGCAGACTGTGATTGTCTATTGTTGTGACTTAGATGAAGATCAGATCACATTTTATGACCAGGAATCCATATCATTCCAAAAGGGTTCACATACTTTTTATTGCAACTGTATATACACAACACCTGGGATGCGCATATATATATATATATATATATATATATATATATATATACACACACACACACACACACACACACACAATACACTGTAACTGCAGCTAACTGACTTAACCTGCCTACTCTAACTTAAATCAAATGACACTGTCTCTCTCTCTCTATCTCTGTCTCAACGCCGGAACACACTACACAGGGCCGACGTGCAGGTGGCCTTATATAGTGTGGGGCGTGTACTAAACCCGCTGAGCCATAATTGGCCAAAGCCTCCTTGGCTTTGGCCAATTACGGCTCTCTGTACACACAGCGCTGTGATTGGCCAAGCATGCGGGTCATAGTGCATGCTTGGCCAATCATCAGCCAGCAATGCACTGCGATGCCGCAGTGAATTAGGGGCCGTGATGCACGACTCGAATTTGGCACGAACAGCCAATATCTTTCGTAATTCGGCGAACGACCGAACACACGATGTTCGAGTCAAACATGGTTTTGATTTCAACACGAAGCTCATCCCTAATCAGCACATATCAATGAAGGAGAAAAATTACCCGTTTGCAAAATTTTGCAAAGGTGTGACAGCGCTGAAAGCTGGCCTGGGCAGGAGGGGGAGGGGGGGGGGTTTAAGTGCCCAGTAAGCAAGTGGTTAACAAAGAAAACCACATCCCATTTCATGCTGTCAGCAATGGCACCACATGTTAGAGAAATATCACAAGGCCTGAAAAAAAAAAAAAAAAATTCTTTACACAAGAAAACGTGAAGGCGACAAGAAGATCAGCAAAGCTTCACTTATCAGAATACTGTAGCAAAAGTGATACAAAAATTTAACAAAGATGGAAGTGCAACCGTCTCACAGAGCTGTCCTGGCTGTCACCTCAACAGGAGTGTCTTTTCATGAGAAGTGTTGAAGAAAATCCCCATGCAAGTTCACTGCAGTTAGCTAAAGAAGTAGAAAGCCAAACTGGGATGATTGTTTCCCCTGAAACAATATGGCATACACTGCAGAGGAATGGCATGCATGGGTGTTGTCCATAAAGGAAGCCTCTCCTAAAGCCCATGCACAAAAAAGCCCACCTAGAATTTTCCAGGGCCCTTGCTGAAAAAGAAGAAGACTACTGGGACTCTGTACTCTGTGGCGTAAAGATTTAGAGACACTTAGGCTCGGTTCACACTGCTGCGCTATGAATTTGTTCCGTTTTTTGTCCTGTGGGAAGTGCGAATTTCAGGAGTTGGACATAGCTACAATTGATATTCTAGCCAATGGAATCATAATGTAAAAAAAAAAAAAAAAAAGTGTTAACTTCCTGGTTTTTGTGGAGAGTAGTGTGGTGGAATTCGCACATATGTGAACCATCAATGCAATTCAAAAACGATTTACATTGATGTCTATGGAGACTAAATTCGCAACGCAGTAAACTCTTTTTATCGCATCGCATTCGTAGAGGAATCGCAACGCATGTATGTGAATGACCGTCATTGAAAACAATGACTTTAGGGATGACATGCGAATTTAAAGTGCTTTTGACGCATCGCATTCGTTATGAACTCGCATCAGTGTGAACCGGGCCTCAGTGATGAGGAGTGGGCGCAAGCGTTAAAAAATGTATTTAACCACTTAAGGACCGGACCATTATGCTGCTTAAGGACCAGAGGACTTTTTCCAATTTGGCACTGCGTCATTTTAACTGCTAATTGCGCGGTCATGCAATGCTGTACCCAAACGAAATTTGTTGTCCTTTTCTTCCCACAAATAGAGCTTTCTTTTGATGGTATTTGATCACCTCTGCCGTTTTTATTTTTTGCGCTATAAACGGAAAAAGACCGAAAATTTTGAAAAAAAATGATATTTTCTACTTTTGGTTATAAAAAAAATCCAATAAACTCAACTTTAGTCATACATTTAGGCCAAAATGTATTCGGCCACATGTCTTTAGTAAACAAAAGTCAATAAGCGTATATTTATTTGTTTGCGCAAAAGTTATAGCGTCTACAAACTAGGGTACATTTTCTGGAATTTACACAGCTTTTAGTTTATGACTGCCTGTCATTTCTTGAGGTGGTAAAATGGCAGGGCGGTACAAAACCCCCCCAAATGACCCCATTTTGGAAAGTAGATACCCCAAGGAAATTGCTGAGCGGCATGTTGAGCCCATTGAATATTAATTTTTTTTTGTCCCAAGTGATTGAATAATGGACAAAAAAAGAAAAAAAAATTACAAAAAGTTGTCACTAAATGATATATTGCTCACACAGGCCATGGCCATATGTGGAATTGCACCCCAAAATATATTCAGCTGCTTCTCCTGAGTGCGGGGATACCACATGTGTGGGACTTTTTGGGAACCTAGCCGCGTACGGGGCCCCGAAAATCAATCACCGCCTTCAGGATTTCTAAGGGCGTACATTTTTGATTTTACTCCTCACTACCTATCACAGTTTTGAAGGCCATAAAATGCCCAGATGGCACAAAACTCCCCCAAATGACCCCATTTTGGAAAGTAGACACCCCAAGCTATTTGCTGAGAGGCATGTTGAGTCCATGGAATATTTTATATTTTGACACAAGTTGCGGGAAAGTGACAATTTTTCTTTTTTTTTTGCACAAAGTTGTCACTAAATGATATATTGCTCACACAGGCCATGGGCATATGTGGAATTGCACCCCAAAATACGTTTAGCTGCTTCTCCTGAGTATGGGGATACCAATTTGTGGGACTTCTTTGGAGCCAAGCCGCGTACGGGGCCCCGAAAACCAATCACCGCCTTCAGGATTTCTAAGGGCGTAAATTTTTGATTTCACTCTTCACTGACTATCACAGTTTCGGAGGCCATGGAATGCCCAGATGGCACAAACCCCCCCAGCTATTTGCTGAGAGGCATGGTGAGTATTTTTGCAGCTCTCATTTGTTTTTGAAAATGAAGAAAGACAAGAAAAAAAATTTTTTTTTCTTTTTTCAATGTTCAAAACTTTGTGACAAAAAGTGAGGTCTGCAAAATACTCACTATACCTCTCAGCAAATAGCTTGGGGTGTCTACTTTCCAAAATGGGGTCATTTGGGGGGGGGGGGGTTGTGCCACCTGAGCATTCCATGGCCTCCGAAACTGTGATAGGCAGTGAAGAGTGAAATCAAAAATTTACGCACTAATGCTGGCCATACGAAAAATCGGCCGAACGCATTTTCGAAAAACAAACGTTCGACCCTGACCGCAAATGATCGTGCCATCATGTAATGACCGATAA